>JASVER010000024.1:4946307-5395994 GCA_030449065.1 Oceanodroma leucorhoa
CCGGCCATGGCGGCGCTCTGCCGGGGCGGGGAGGAGCCGGGACGCGCCGCGCCGAGCCGCCGGGAGCCGAGCCGAGCCGCGCCGCTGGGAGCCGAGCGAGGGGAGCACGCCGGCGGGAAGGGGCGGCGCTCGGCAAGCGCGGCCCGCGGGGGCGGGGAGGCGGCCACGTCCCGCGGGGGCGGAGCCGCAGGCCACGTGTGGCGGCGGCCCGGGAGCGGGGCCGGGGCACCCGGCGGCCCCGAGCCTCCCCCAGCCTCCCCCTTCCCGGCGGGGCCGCCCGGCCCACGCCAGACCTCGGCACGCCGCAAAGCCTGAAGCCTAGTCTACGGCCGAAGTCCTTCCTCCCCCCGAAAAGCCCCCGCGGTGCCGGGTCTGTCCTTCGAAAGCCTTTCCCTACCCCTCCCTCGGCTGGGCTTTCTGAAGYCAGCAAACGAGGGCTACCACTCCGTCCACACTCACAAAAAAGAAGGGGAAAAAAAAAAAAAAAAAAAAAAAAGGCCGAAAAAAAAAAAAAAAAAAAAAAAAAAAAAGGGGCGGGCGGGTCAGGCCTGAGCTCAGCGCCTGGTTTCGGTCCAGAAGCAGCCGGAGCAGAGGGCGGTGAGGGAGCGACCCGCACGGCCGGGGACGAGCCGGGAGTCCTGGGCTGCTCCGCTCCCCCCCCGCGCCGCCGGACACAGCGAAAAGCCTGGCAGGGGCTGGTCATCCGAAAGCCTTTCACTAACAGCGCGCTGCGCCGTGATCCGCGAGTATTTACAGCCCCTACACTGATGCAAAACGTTCGCAAGCACAATTTTCTAATTTTAAGCATACAACCTATTTTCTCCTGCTCACAAAAAAAAAAAAAAAACCCCACAACAGTGTTTTCCCACTGTTGAACGGAAGTTAATGGCACTAAGCAACTAGTTGTTTAGTTTACATAAAAACATCTATTCACCTGAATAGTCCAGGGGGAAAAAATGCATGGTGCACTATCTAATGAGAAAATGGTTTCCAAATAGAAATTTAGCAGCAACGCCTGTAATGCATTYCTTGGGTTTAGCTCACATACACAAGTATGGATAGAAAAAAAAAAAAAAATCACAAGGGAGGTTTGGGATAGAGGCATTTATTTCCTCTGAACCCTTTAAACATAAACAGCTGTACATTTTTTATTTCATGGAAAAAATACAAAGCATGTAGTTTGCCAAGAAAGTATGAGAATAATGGGAAATCAATGCATGACTACCTCTCTGTTCTCATCTTGAATTATTCCAAATGATGTAAGCTTAAAGGTGTACTGGAATGCTATAAAATACTGAGCTCTAAAATAATAAAATACTTAAGTACAGTTAAAAATTAAAGTTGAACTGGAAGGCTCTCTACCCACCACGGACCTTTCTCCGGCAACTGGATGTCTTACACAGCAGTTCGTGACACTGCACGCACACAAGCGGTGCAGGAACCGGGCTACCTGTACGCAGTTTTTGGACACCACCCAGCCTCCGCTCAAACCACGTAACTGCAAAACTGGATTTTGCTTTGAAGGGACACTAGCAGAGGCGGTTTATTGTATTGATTTTCCCTTTTAAGTGGTCTTCCAGCCCCACGAGCCCGAGGCGGCTGAGCAGCCTTATATGGCAGCAAGGCTGCGGGCAGACAGTGGTGCCCTGAGCAGCCTCCATCTATTCCTGACCACCCAGGCCGGACAGTTGCTCCTCTCGTCTCCGGCACCCCTGCACACAGCCCCTCACCAGATCTGCTCGCCCTCAGGGCTAGCCAGAGAAAGGTCGCCTTCTACCGCCAGCAGAGCATGGGGCTCGCTAACCACCTCTGCTCCCCCAAAACGCAGCCCCTGCCCCAGCCAGGCCGCAGTGGGGCTGCAATTCCTCATCTCCAAAGAAAAAAAAATTAAACATCTTGGTGACACCATTTTGACCCAATTTCTTTCTAATTCCTTCTTCTCCATCCCACCTCCCCCGGGGTAGGGGGAAATAACACCTCAGCTGCTTTCACCAGTACCGAGACAGGTCATGCAGTAGCAGAGACTAAAATGCATCCTTATTCCATGTTTGGGGCTGCAGCTTGCACCGCCTTCACCCGTGTGGTGCAGAGGCGTGCCCATTCTCTGCCACCAAACAGCAACAGGGCAGCTTGTCAAGTGCGCGGGGGGGTCTTTCATGGACTTGGTTCTTCAGAGGCCTCACCACCTCTAAAAAAATAAAACTTGACCTATCAGTAATAGTTGACACAAGGAAATATCCTGAACTCAGACTTTGCCAAGTAGTCAAGAAATAACATATTTTTTCCAAACTCAATTCTGTACTTGTATAATCTTCAATTTAACTTTAAAAGCACATTTTAGATTACCTCCAAGAAGTACTGAACATCCCAAAGACATACTACTACTACCACCAAATTTGTACCCCTCTCATATGGTTTCAGGGGTTTGTTTTACCATTTCTCTCAAGTAAGGATCCAAAGACTAATAGTTATTTCAGGAAGGGCAAACAAATGAATTACGCCTATTACAGAGCGCAACATACTTCATGCTACTATTAAACTAATGGTACTGTGATAGCTGTACGGTATGTAGTGCAACTGTCAAAGCAGGCAATCCTTAATAATATCCAAGACAGACACTGTTAAAATACAAATCACAAGACTGTCTGGAGGACAGGCAAGTTTGCCCGTTTGGACAAAGCTTTATTAATAGACTGCGACTTAGTAACAAAGAATATTAATACCCAGTGCAGCACCACCGATTCATTACCACAAAGGGATTTTGCTAAAAATTCTCAAGTGGCACCAGCTACGTGTGGAATACTAACCCAGCAACTCTGTTTCCAAGGGTTTCACTTAAAGACAGTCTCAGTAAAAATCTGCTAAGTGGGAAAATGCCTTTTGAGGGTATAAAAAATAACGAAGTTGCTACTGGTGCAATTGCTAACGTTAAGTAAGCTAGGGCAACATAAAACGACATTTACATCATTACAGCTTACTAAATTTACCGCAATATATATGTGTATATTCTTAACAAAACAGAGATTTGCCATGTAAAGGCACTAATGCCAATTTTTAAATAACAATTTTAAAAATGAGTGTCTTAAGAGTTCTGAAGCCTATGGAAAATATTATATCTAAGCTTGGTTATGACATTTGCAAAATACTACACTTTAGAGCGGCTTATTTAATAGTCACATTATTTTAGTGCTGTTTCCAACTAGTGTTTGCTTCGCCTCACAATTGGGCCTGAACTCTGTCAAACAAGCCATACTATAAGCTTGCAGAACAGAGCTGCCTTTGTTCTTTGGCACTGCCAGTCCCCTATGGAATCAGGCAGCTCACTGAACTGCACTCGGCAAACAATCCCTGACCTTCAATTACTGCCCTGGCTCGCTGCCACAGGATACATGTATTACTGGTAACACAGTGTGCCCTATTTTGCAGATAATCGCTAGAACTACAGATAATCATGAAAATCGACGGGAAAATGCACACATTCCCTTCCTAAAAACGCAGTCGTAACTTCCACTACGGCAAAGCGTTCCTCCGGTGTGCCGCAGCAGCACATCCCAGGCTCAGGCTCAGGCCACGCATGCGAGGATGGCAATGCCGCAGCTTTTGTATTTTTAGAGACCGCACGAAAAATTCCAGGTGGTGTACGGGTTCGCCTTCCTCTGCTGGAGGTTTTCGGTTCGGTTTTTGTTTGCTTTGAGGCGGAAGGCACGCCGGGTTGTGCTGACACGGTTTTGCAAGAGCTGCTCTTTTTTTCTTTTAATTTTTTCCCCAGTTAAAAACACTGGCAGGTTCCTCACCCGAGCGCCCCGACACAGAGGCGTTGGCCGGGCGGCCGGCGGCCGGGCAGGGCTGGCGGTGCGGGCCGAGGCCGGCGGGCAGCGCCGCCCCCCGCAGCCCCTTTGTTGCCGGGGCCGGGGCCGGGGCCGGGGCCGGGAGGCACCAGCTGCAGCCCTTGTACTTGCGGGCTGGCCGTCAGCCAGCGCCGGGCCGTCACTCACGGCCCTTGGGGAGGCTACCGGCACCGCGCTGCCAGAAACACCGCAAGGACGTCGGGAAACTAAAGCGCAAACAGAGCGGGGGGGTTCTGCTGTCACCCGCCTTTCGTTTCTTGAAGGCGGTAAACCCCTCTCACTGCGAACCACCCGCCCGGCCCGCACCTCACCCGAGAAACCCATGTCTGCGATGCTGCCGGCAAGGAAAGACCRCATGTAAATACTGCGAATGAGTAAATATTTAAACTTTAAAACAAACGAAAGTTATTTAAATCGGTCTTCACAATTTAAATTAGCGTTTTTCTACTTATCTTCTTCCTGTGTGTGCTGCCCTACATTTGCTTAGCAAGCAGAACTGTTTCATAGCGATACTCCTGCAGAAATAATAGTGTAAAAGCCGAGCTACGGTCAGTCTTACGTTAGTGGAGAAATTAACTTTCTGATTACGTATTTGTGCAAACCGACTGAGTTCAAACGGTGTACTTAAGTGCAGAAGCCAAAGTCCAAAGGAAGAATTAATGTGTGTGAAACAATCATTGCTACTAAGGCTGCAACAAGTAAATTATCGAGTAACTAGCATTTAGGCACCAGTTCRTTTGGCAAATTCTTCATTTAAACTCTCCTTTTTGGTTATGGAGTGGGAAAATCTCATTTGGAGACATCCAGACATGCAAGAACTTCACCAGGCTATCTTTAGTAATTTTTCAAAATTGAGAAGCTGAGGACAACAGTGTACATGGAGGAACATGAGCAACAATACAATTAATACACTCGCGTATCAGCGCTAACTGATTTTACAGTATATTTCAAATTAATYCAATTTAAAATATGGTTTCTATCTTTGCAATATTTTCAATCAACTTTTAAAATCACTTTTGCCCTTCCCTGGGCAAGCACCATGGGGTTTAATGCTGCATGCATCAACGTGACTGTGCAATTTTCCCCGTTACTTCATCCCCATCTACTTTATACCAGTACCATAATCACAGCTCTGGGAATAAGCTCTGTTAGTAAACTTGCACTRTTTTTGTGGCTAAATTGGTGTCCCTGCTGCAACAGGAGACCAATAATCTTGGTAAAAGAAAAACCAGAAGCATGGCATTAAAAAAAAAAAAAAAATCATCATTGTAGGCAATAGTATTGCATGAGTTTTCTTACTTGCTGGAGTTTGCTGCCAGTGTTTAAATGATCTGCAAACTTCAGAAACTACAAATTTTGAATGTTGACAAGTAATTTAAGACTAAGTTGCCTTCATTTCTCCTGTGACAAAACCCCAATCCTTTGTACAAATTCAACTCATTCTTTCAGGTTTAAGCTACCTAAATAGTACTTTTTACAATTGTTGCCCTTAGTTTCTTTTCTTCCCAGCCCATTCGACACCTTCCCCTAATTCAGTTTCTATTAGCAGCCTGTCACTGACATTTCTCTCTCTACCTAGCCTCCGCAGTATGCCATTTACAGGTACAAATCCTTATACTTGGAAGCTAGAGAACGGTGCTCTAACTCCAGATTTATGTCCAAAGACATAATATTGAGCAGTCTCTCGGGCATCCCTTTGTGGATGTCTGTCATCTCAAGCCCAGCATCATTGGGTTTTCCTATGCCCTCTCCCTTCATTAGCTGAGCAAAAATGCTGTGACCCTGCCACTCACTCAAATCCAGTAACATCAATGTCATCTTTAGGTGTGACCTGCTCTCTCTCACTTCTTGGTCCAGGTTGCAGATCTTCCTTATAAAGCTTATAAAACATACGTTTTTCTACCCTTCCCATAGTTCAGAGCACCTGCCTACACTCATCTGGCCTTAATAAATGCATACATGTTCAGATCCACTCAAAATGCTGTCACAAACACCTCCAGCCCATAATGTCCACTCTTTGCACTCCTTCCCCCAGCAGTCCCACCACATCAAACTGCACTTTTAGAAACAGCATTTCCCGATCCTACTATTGCTCATTTATCAATTTCAGGAACAGCTTACTGGCAACACTTGCAAAAAGCTGATTCACTGACATCTTTCCATTTTCTCCTTAAAACTGTGCTTTGCTGTACTGACCTCTGAAACCTTGACAATGGCTTGGCCACTGCTTTATGGAAGCCTCATCTTCCCTCATAAGCAATGCCTCCTATTTCCCACCTGCCTGTCTSTGTGTGTCATCCGCCCTTGACTTACTCTCAAATTTTAAGTCCATGGAGAAAGGAACCCTTTTCATTCTGTGTTTGTTCTACAACTCATTGCACAATGAAATCCTTGACTTTCATATGAATTTCCAAGTGTCGTGGTAATGTGCCACGACAGTCATTAACCTTGGGACTGGATTCTATCTTCCACAAAGCAAGCACAACAGCTTTAAGATCATAATGTTCTTACCCACACTCCTTCTGCAATATTCATCAAACCCTTTTTAACTTGGGTGCCATCCATGTTTCTCAGTATTCACACTTCTTCAGCCTTCTTGCTTCCCTCACAGTAATGCCAAACTCCCTCCAACTCATTTCTTGGCTTTATTCTCTTCTTCCAACCCTATCGCCAACATTCACAATGTTCTTGCATCCTTTTCCCCCTGAACTTACTGGATGTAACATTCATTTACCTGGCCTCCTTCCAGGCTCACCTCCAGAAAAACAACCTGATTGAGAACATCAGYTTCAGGCTTCTTACATCCACTAAATTGCTGCTCTTCTGATTCAGTGTCCAGCACTTCCCACTAACTGAAGTCCATTACGGAACAGGACTCCACCTTCCACCCTCCTCCTCCTTCCTGCCCCTCTCATACTACATTCCCAATTGCCTCTCTGAAGCACATCTCACTTCCTGAGAGTCACACAGACCTTTTATAAGGTCCCTTTCAGTTTTTATTCCTCAGAGCTTAAATATCTGCCTCACCTTTTTCCATCTCACCCCCTACATCCTTGTCAACTTTGATTTCCAGAGCACCATTTTTYTTCCCCAGTTCTGCTGCTTTTTCAGTTCTTCTGCCCTGCCACTCCCTCTCTCTTTCCTTTGTCTAAGGCATCTTATTCACCAGCTTAGTCAGCTTCCTGTCTCTTAAATGGACTGTATTTTATTTTGCATTTTTCTATTTGCTCTTCTCCAAAACAGTTCGGGTGCATCCTCACCACGGGGAGCTCGGCTTCCCACTGCAGTTCGGGCTCCCTGATTGCTCAGGCTGCCGGCAGGCCCTTCGGTGCAGGGCTGCCTCCTGGAAACAAGCCACTGGCTCCACAGGAGGCAAAATGGGGTGCAGTTCTGAGGGAGCCTCACTCCAGGCATCACTTCGCCCGTTACGGCAGTGGTGAGAGCGCACCCGTGCCGGTATTTTCCATTCCCACAGCCTTACAACAGTATCCAAGCGACTCTTGTAATATCAAGTGCTCCCCATGTGCCTGATGCCACACCCAGGGCATGCAACATATTCTTGACATCATGCTATAAAACGGTCACTTGAGTAGGCTGTAACAACTCAGTTAAGTAGAAAGTCTCTCCAGGGAGTGGAATTGGCTCTTGCAACAGAGCTGGCATCAGGAGAAAAAGACATGTTAAATAGGAGCTCCCTGTTTGGAGCTATCTGGAATAAAAAAACATACAAAAAAAAAAAAACATACAAAAGGTGAAGTATAAAAATCTTGAAAAAAGTATTAAGAATAGAGAGCAGTATTTTAGAAGAACACATCCTGTAGAAGCTGAAAGAGGGAAATACCTGCTTCAGATTATCATATGAATGAAGTTGTTATACATAAATTTGGATTCCATTTCTGAGAAGCAAAAGACTCCTCGAGGCCATTCCTCCAGTCTTTACATTTACTCCCTTTTACTGACACCAATGTATTTCACTGTTTGTCAGGCAGAGTAAGAGCTGTGGAATAAGCACATTGAATCTGCAATATATTCAGAATGGGGTTTTTTTTGGTGAAGAGTTAAAAGGCTACAACTTCTATTCCTTCCTCGTCTACTTCCACTGTCTCAAAAAAATCAGGAACCCCATTTGCCAGTTCTGCAGGCTTTCTATCTGGCTATCTCTGGATTCCCTTAATAAGGTCATTCGGGGCGGGAGAGGATTACTCATTTTGGATTCAGTGTCTCTGTGCTCTCTTAGTTCCAGCTTGTTGGGAGTAAGGTCGTACTTGGACATTTCTGTGCTTTGCGATACATCCTTTTTATATCCTAAACACGTACACTTTAAGCATAAGAGTATCTTACCTTAAAAGTAGTAGTTTCATATTTCCAAACACTAACTCTTAAATATTAAGTAACATCAATGCACTGTATTTTAACTATCTTTGTAAAAAGCTCAATCTTACTGAGACAACATGCTAGTATATACTCCTCAAAAAAAAAAATTAGACTGTTCACCTCACCTTCGTGTGTCATGCAAGCAGGGAGAGAGATACAATCTAGTTTCAGACTATATACAGAAATATCTTCTAACCTTCTTGAGCAGTATTTTTTCCTGCTATGATTGTTTTATAATCATATTGTGACTTTGTCAGACTTCCTACACTGAGATACAGTTGCTAACACACTGGTTTGATTCCTGACTCTATAGTATAAAAGGTTTGGGAGAACTTCTCAAAGACAAAAACCTTATAGGCTTAAACCATTATGAAGTCGAGGTTAAAAGTTTACACTTGATAATAAAAAGCCTGATGGAACAGACGGGGTTTTAGTCAATATATCCCAGCATCAGGATAATGCTGAAATAACGTTGAAACACCATCAGTCTGTCTAGTAAACAAATTAGAAAATAACCCAGATACCATAATGGATTCCCCCCCTGCAGTGTTATTTTTAGATTCTCACACATCTGCCCTCCTACATGCTTGTCCAGTAGCAACCTTGATGGACAAACACTTTTTTTTCCTTTCAGGAAAACACAGGACAGATGGTGTTGAAAGTATTCCTCTCTGAGATAACAAGTTTTTTGCTTTTTATAAATTCACTCATCTTCAAACTGTGACAGCTGTGAGTTTAAAGATAAAAATCGAAATGATCCAGATCTTGTTCATCTCCTTTGTCTAGGGTCCCTGAAAGGTCACGCAAATATGTCTCACTTAGAAGTTTCCCACTAAATGTGAAAAGTATTTCTTTTCCAAGTTCAAACTTATTGGTATGTTAGAAAGAAGCAATGTACCCCTCTGCTTTTTTTCAAATTTGTGTCTCAGGCCTGTATTGTGAMTTCAGGATCTTGTGGACCTGTTTGTATAGTATATCAGACAGTATTTACTTCCAACATCTATTTATAGCACTAGTTACATTCCCTCATTCCTCCCATACTAGCATACATGACAATATTACTAGCCTACATTAGCTACTCCCACTTAGTCTCTCATGTTAGGTTGTACTTCTACACCCTGGTTATCCTCATCATCCTCCCCTGTATCCTGTTCGGTTTGAATTTATCTTTCTCCAGCATGGCTGACCAGAATTACRTATGTTAGTTTAAATGCACTCTCGGGGGCAGCTGTACGGGGACACTAGCATGCYTCTATTCCAGGAAGATACGTCTCGCGTGTCCCAGAGTCACACCTGCGATCACCTTGACGTCACACAGCGGGTTCACAGTTCTCCTCTGACTGGCCTGGAGGCCCAAACCTTCTCCATGCCAGTGCTCCTGCTGCATAAGCTCTTGTCTACATTTACCATCTGCTCCTAGATCCAGCACTTTGTGTTTTATGCAGTTACATTTTGCTCCATTTCTATTACTTAGTTTCTCAAGGACATTCAATTTTAGTTGCATAAAAAAACCTCACCCTCTGTGTTAAGGGCTCCTCCTATTCTGTTCCATCTACAGATTTAATCAAATTTAATCAATTAGTCCAAACATTTTAGTGAAAACACTAAGCAAGTCATTCCCAAAATGTGTGAACAACTATTGGTAGCCAGACCTATTTCACCACTACACTGCTCCACCTATTTCAACACCAACATCTTGTAAGCCCATTCCTATCTAATTTACTGTTCACGCTACTAATCCCTGTCTTCCTCTGATTGTTCATCACTTGACATACTGTGGAATGCATTACAAAAGTCTAGCTGAATGATATTAATTGCATTTTCTTGCCTCAGAACAAAGCCGACCAACCTTTTTGTTCAAGTGGGTCCATGATGTGGCTTTTCAAGGTGCTAATRACAAGAATAGCCCACGATTAAGGGGAAGAGGAGGAAACATACAGCAGATATAACCAGTATATTCGTAAACACTTAAAAGAAAACAAGGCCATGAGTAAAAGCCAGCATGAATTCGAAAATAATACGTTACGCCAAAGTAAATTTCCTTTACAAATAAAAGAGCAGACTTGAGAAGCAGATCTATATCCTGACTTAAATGAGGTTTTTGACACTGCCTCCTACGATACACACGTACATAAGTTAAATAGATTAGACCCAAATGAAACTAACGTGGATGCATATCAAGAAAAAAGGAATAAACAAAACAAAAACCCCCCAAACATTCAGAAATCATCACTAGCTCACTGCCAAAACATGTATCTAGAATGCAGTTCCCAAAGTCACCTACACTGGGTCTGCTCTTACTCACTACTTTCATTAGTGACCCAGATGACAGAACAGAGACTACATTTATTAAATTGACAAACAACCAGCTTGGTGGTACYGCAAATTATATTGGAGGACAAAAAGACAAACTGGACAAGTGGTCTGAGAAAAAAAAAGATGACATGCAAAACACTGCATGTAAGTAGGAGAAATCAACAGCAGAAATACCAAATGGCGAACAACTGGCTAAGGAGAAATTCCACAGAAAAAGAGAGAAGTTAGGTTCAATTTAYGAACTGCTGTGAGTTAATAGAATCACACTGTAAAAATGCAAACGCAATACTGGGATATATGAATGTTAGGACAACCTGTGTTCAGCATTCATAAAGCCTCAGTTGGAGTACTATAAAGTGAGCAGAGTTTTGGATATTGTTCTTCATGACAAGTGTGTGCTCAGAAGAGGGCAATAAAATGAGCACATTTTTGGAAAATACCATGGATGAATACAGCCTGAAGAGACTGGGAGGGGAAAACAGAGCTGGGTGTGTCTCCAGCTATGAAAACAGGATGCTGCAAGGAATAATTTCTTAATCTCTAAAGCAGACACAACAAGTTTTAATGGCCTTAATTTAGATTAGATGATCTCAAGGTCTTTTTCAGTCTTATGATTCTAGAGTATCTGCAGGGTCACTTACCTTTCCCAAATAAAACCACATTTAGAAACACATGCCCAAATTAATGCTATATTTAAGTCTGCTTTTATTATGTCATCGCCTCTCTGACCAACATCACCTACTTCATGGCTTCTCTCAACAGCTCCAAACTGTTGGTGCTTTGGGGACCACCATGCAAAAGGAAGAGTCTGAAGACCTCGCTCCCTGGCAGCAATATTCTGGCACTCACGAGAGCTGCGAGGTAGGGAGGGAGCTCGAGAGCTTCCCCCGGCCGCACTAATCCCAGCCTGCGGATTCCCACCGATGGAGCTGGATGGGAAGATTTACCTGCAGACCTTGGGAAAGGTTCTGGCAGATCATGCCTGACCTGAAGGCCACAGGCTGGCATTCCTTGTCTAGAAAATTAATTCTTCTGACAGACAGGTATTGGGTCACTAAAATTCGCCCTTTGAAGTAGGTATATTGTATTTTACTTCATTTTCTTTAATCTCCCAAGTCCTTGATTTCCTCCCCCCCCCCCAATGCCTTCCAAAGCTTTACATATTGTGAGGGCAGACTGACAGTCTTTTAACTGCTTGCATAATTCTTCCTTTCCCCCTCTTTATGTTGGCACTGTTTTCTCCAATCGTCGTTACCACCCTGAAGAAAAGATTAGCTAAAATAGTTACAATCAGCACTAATTCTTTCCTAATTCTGAGATGGAAATTTCTCTTGGTCTGAGTATTTTACGATCCTTAAGTTCCTTCTGGTTGTAGTAATTTCCATTCTCTTATTCTTATTATACATCTTGCCTTTTCCTCTGTAGTTATCATCATCCTTACTGAAAATTAAGCCAAAAAKATTTAATGTTTTAGTTGTGTATTACTGTTATTCTCTACACTTCTCACCATACAAAAGCCTCTTCTGTTTATTTGTTTCCACATCATTTGCAAGATCAAATTCAACTTTTAGAAACAAAGAAGTCAGAATTAAGTCTTTCTCCTCCCCCTCCCCCCCATCGCTCACAGGATTCCTGCATCATCTTCAGGCTGGCTATTCATCCATTTTGGTCTGCAGACCAGCAGAACTCATCCTTACTTGGGATTCAGTTTCCAGACAAATTTTACGTATCTGTGACTTCAAGAAATTGAGTTCTTAGGCTCCTTACACCTGTGATCAGCTTTGCTTATTTAAATTTGCCACTAAGATTCAAAACCTAAATTCCAAACCAACTTTCCCATATTTTTTCACATATTTCAAACTGAATTAACTCACGATTACTAAGGGTGCAATTTTAAGTTCCACTTAATCTGATTAACTGTGAACTGCCACTGAATGGGAAGGTCCTGAACGCCTCACCAGCCCCAAGCACTCGCTCTCCCTCCTCTGGCAGCCTGATCCATCAGAGCTCACCCCCCACCCCGACTGACTCATTTGCTCTAGAGTCACCTTGCTGATACAACTCACGCCTTGGCTGCGTGACTGCTAGGATCAGCTAGCCGGGGGCAGAAAGAGTGAAGCCAGCTCTTTCAGCAGCTGATTAAGCATAAAGTGAAACTGAATCCTCAATCCAAAATTATTTTCTAGAATATCCTCATGGCTTTTCAAAATGAAGAAGGAAGCAACACTGATTTCCTGTTGGTTCAGTGACTAGTTTAAGGAAGAAACTTGCCAGCGATCACATCCAGGAATACCTTGGCCCTATCATTTCTTCTCTAATCTCTACCTGGGAAAGTAAACCACCTCATAACAAGCAGTATTTATCTGACAACGCTACAGAGATCCCTATCCCTATTTGAGTCTAACCCTGGGGCTAACAACAGATTCTTTAGTCCTTCTGTCATCTTCCTCCAAAGTGATTTTGAGCCAAACTGATTACGGTCTGTCCTTTTTACACCAAGGTATTTTTTTCTAGTCTACCATATAGTTACTACTGCACAACTTTTGCTTTTGTTCAGTTATTTCTAACAGCGCAAAGCACTTTAAATACATCTAAGTCCAGTTTTCAGGAGCATTCTACCATGCTTCTGATACTCAGATGTTTTATATCCCGACCTCTCTCAGAAGCTTGGGTTTCTCCATCTTGTTGTCCAGGCTCTCGATAGGTATACACAACATTTCAGTTGCTTCTTAGTAACCACATCCCATTATCCAGTGAAAACCTTTCCCTAGCTGCAATGCCTCACTATCATTTTCCTTAATCTTGGAGCTCTTTTCCTTCTCAATTAGTACTAGTCTTCTGCCCACTGGCACTTCTCCATATGCTGAGACAGAAACAAAGGTTTATGCAACAGCTCTCTGCTGAGAGCTAAAGCGTGAATGGAAGTTGCATAGGTTGGTCGAAGCTTTTTTCCTTACACTGACGTTCCCAGCCATTGCACTAGCCTTCTCCTCTAAAGGCAATTTTTCTAGGTACTTGGGGGCAGAGTCTAGCTGTAACAGTGATCTCCTCAGGGCTCTCTCCTCCAGGGACCATAATTCCACTTAACATCATCAGACCATCTACTYTATGTCTTCTCCAGTACGGTATGCACATCTGTAATCCACCATGGTAGAAAATTTGCTGTCGCTTATTCTATCATGAAGGCTAATGATGGAGTCTTTCCTTCCCACTCCCACTCAAATCCCTTCAGGATGTTTCTCAGCTTTCTCATTCTTCCTTATCTTCCCATTCAGCAACATCAAAAGTCCCACCAAGAAGTCTGCAATTCCTCAGCCACATGAGCCTTCTCTTAATTCTTGGATCTGGTTTAAGTTCCAGCCTCATCACCAGTTGCATCTTGAGCCTCCCCCTGCCTTTTTTTTTTTCTCTCTTCACTTTTGAACTGTGTTAGTGATTTCATGCATACTATATTTAGTCATCTTTATTAAATCTGCCATTTTTCAGGTTTCCTTCACTGCTCCCTTGATTATTAACTCTCATCTCTTTCAAGTCCTTGCCTTCAAAAAGGACGCACACTAAACTCCCTTGATATACTCACCAGTTACACAGCAACTCCTTATCAGCTGCTTGACTTTTGAAACCTTTTGTATAAAGGAACTTCAACCCTTCATTCAGTTCAGCTGTGGTTAGCAGCAGGAATCAGTCTCACACTCAAGTTCAAATGCTGTCCATAAATTACATTCAAATCAAACACTAGTCACTGATCCTCAAGAAACAATATTTGCTTCCCAACCCCCCSGGAAAGGGTCTTATGCTGGCTTTGTTGACCTCTACTAAAAGCTCAATGCTTTATAACAAACTGGATGTGTCAAAGATGTCTGCTTTGGCTATTCCCATGGAAGTCTATCCAAATTTGGCACAGTTAGAGGCCTCAAAAAAAAAAAAAAATTTAGAGTTCACAGATGTTTAACTGAGAAATGCTTGCAAGCAAGGGGCTRTTTCCTTTCCTGGCAATCACTGTTCTTGACTAGCGAGGGCTGTGGCCTCAAGAGAATAGACGAGAAAGTGTCCCCCACTGCTGGCACCCAGCACTAAAGCAAAAGGAAGACATGAACTGAGGAGAAGGCACAGGGGCAGGAAAAGAACCACCAGAAGGGCGAGAAAGAGTGAACGGGCACAACAACTGGCAATGGATTAACAAGAATAGAAAGCTCTGTGCACTACCACCACACATCCCCCTTGGGAGCTGKAAATGCACCTAGAAACCCCATGCAACATTCCTCTGTTTTCTACCAAGGCAACTTACTGCTTTCTTTGTACCTAAGCCACAAAACCAACCAGCCAACTGGTGTGAAAAAAACACCTTTGCTCTGTACAATGCTTGAGTACTACATGATAAACCGAGGAGTTAAGCTTCTCTCCACCTCACTACCTTCTCTCCATCATTGAAAAAAGGCCTCCTTCAGGGGGACCCCCTTCCCCAAATTGACTGGAAGGAGCGGTACTTTATTTCTGAAAGTACTACCTGTTCTCAASAGTGTCAAAGCAGAAGTCACTCGTGCACTCTCCCCATACGCTGTTCTGTTTGACACCTTCCRCTCTTTCCTGCCCTGTATCACTTCTGAGTACTTCTGTCATTTGCAAGATACAGCATGTTTATGTGATGATGAAGAACATTGCCTTTCAACTTAGTATAGCTCCTGTAATTTATTTTTTTTTAATTCTCCTGATCATGTTCAATTTTTTGTAACAGTATTTCAATTGACTTTTTAAATTAAATTATTCCTTTTTGGCCCAACAAGCCAGCTGTAACTGATGGAAAACTATCAACAGATCAGGTAACAGCATCAAATCTAGGACTATTCAAAAGTGTGGTGTTTTTTTACCCCTATTTAAGAATCCTCAAGCTGTGCTTATTCAAGAGATGAAGCAAGGAACAGATGAAAGTTTAAAAACGAAGCCCCCCTTTGGTCTTTATATTTTCATATCTGTAAAATGATTTTAAGAACTTTACTGCCTTCCCCATTCCAAAGTAAYAAGAAAAAGCTTTACATTAGCTAGGTATAGAGGGAACAAAAGAGTAACTCTCACTGACAGGTTTTTATTTTTCTCTGAAAGAGAGTTCTTTCAGACCAAGACCCACAAACGGAGGTAGACACCAGGGCCAGCACTAAATCTCTAGGACACTTTTTCTCCCCCCTCTATTTTATAGTGCTATAATATCATACACTGAATGACTTCAGGAGAATCTATAAAATGAATGACCCATTTCTGGTCAAAAATCCCAGCTGTGAATCACAGAGTCATTTGGCCTATAAAAAGCAAAAAACATAACTTTTTTTCTTCAAAACCTGTTCTGGTACAAAAAAGAAGTGGGGATGTTTTCCAATGAATATAAAAAATAAGAACTTTTAGAGAAAGAAGGATAGCTACTTTTACAACTACCTTTCCTTATTAAAAAAATCACTCTGGTATACCTGCATAGAAATGTTTAATTTCTCTCTCCCAGTCATTATTCAGTCTCAGAAACAGTTTCTCTGTAAGTTTCTCTATAACTGAATTATACCTGAGTTTCTCTGTAAGTCTGATAATCCTGAAAAGAAAGGGGATAAAGAAAAATATATCCACAGTTTTGAGTTTATTTCAGCAGAAGCAAAGATACTTTGTGTTAAGTGGCTATAATAGTGGTTTTAATGATAGAAGAAAATACATATCCAGTTTAGGGAGATGGAACGGAGATATTCTACCTATGGAAGATCTCTCAAACTCAAGTATGTTTACAAGAATTGTGCCTTCCCCCTACTGGCAATGTTTTCTCTGCCTTCAAGCTAAAAGATGACTTAAGTAACATATCAATGAACTTCAGAAATAAATACCTCATCATTGTAATGAAAAAGAAATGGCCCACTAGTTGTCACAGCAGAATCTAAATTAGGTTTCTATATTTAGAAGTACCACCTTTCTTTTGAGGATAGTAATGTGCTTCAGTTGAAGGGCAAAAGAACTCATATGAAGTTGGTACAGAAGCTCCTGAACGCGAGTATGGGTGGCAAAAGAGAGTGAAGTGAAAGAAATGTRTATGTAATGACTATGACTATAAAATGTAATTATAACATCAAAATTAAAACTAATCTTGTAGAAGATGGGAGGCATATGAAATTGGAAAGTGAAGTTTAAATAGTTAAGTTCTAGATCTTTAAAGAAATTAAAAGGACAAAGCTATTCATTCCATTATCAGCTTTTTATTTATGACCTTTCAAACAGAAATGAATTAAAACATTATAATGGCACCAGATATCTGTTATAGTAGTAGTGTTGTAGTTATTAAGGTCTAAGGATGAAGATTGACACTTCTATTTCAGAACTGAAGAAGAATTTGCATTATTAAAGCTTAGCAGTTTAATTCCTTCTGTATCTGTCAATCCAATAAAATATATTAGCTCTTCCACAAGCCTTACTCCACCTATTATTTCACAAAAATATCGAGGATTTTTTCTTCCATTGCATTCCCCCCCCCCCCCCCAACTCTGTTATACTTCAGTTACTCCTTTACTTTTGGTCACTGACATAGACTTTAGAAAGCTGATCCTCTCTAACTAAAACACAGTATTTTAAAGTAGACTCTATGAGTGAAAATTACTCCTACTTCATTTTTGCCTTTCATTCTGTCTCATTTTCTTTGTCACTGAAATGTTCCCCGTCTGCATTTATTAAAAATAGTCAAGGTGACCCTAACTCATTTATTTAGTATCTAAAACATCCAGCAACTCCAGATGTTCCATTCCAAATACATCCAATTTATTTTCATTTCAATTTTAACCAGACACCAGATCCTCTAGGACAGATAAGTAGAAAAAAATGCAACCTGCTGAGCAAAGCTGTGGTACTCAAAACAGCTGCGCTATGGAAAGTGTGATGGACTTCATATTAGAAACCACTTTGATTTATAGATATGCAGTAGGAGAGGAAAAAAAGGATTAATATAAAATATGTTGAATTAGTCACAAGACTAGAACATAGCAATTAATTAGGCCGGAAAAATGTAATTCCCAATAGTATGCAACACACATGTAATCTTAACATTCAGCCATATAGCCATGAAGAGGAACTGACTTGTTACCTAGGCGTTTAAACATTTAGCAGAACATTGGCAAGTTACTGAAATACTTGTCCGTCTTCTTGCTAAACCATCCTGCAAACTCCAATTTCAGCATACATTCTTTCAGACATGATTATTTTAGAGAAAAAGTGAAACCCATCCTTTTTGTTCTCCGGTCTGGTAATACCTTGCAGCTCTACTTCTCACATGTAAAAACTCAGACCTTTTTCAAAAGGTTTCTCTATGATGCACAGACACAGCCCACTGAACTTCAGATTATAACAGTTTTAATAATATAAAATGCATACTTTATTGGAGTTGGCATTCTGCTGCACGATCTAGCTTTTCCAAACAGAGAACTCTCACATTGGGCTAAAAATTACGTTTTAAGGACCAAAGTAGCTTGATGAGGATGGGAAAGAGAAAAAAAAAAATATATATTCATGCAAACTTTGCTGGGGAGGTATTGTGCCGCAGAAGGTAGACCTGCCGTAGAAGGCCTGACGTTTAGCAGGAGTAGAGCGGGAAGCAGAGGCAGAGGCACAGCCGCTCTTCCACATACCACTTTGTAGCAACGTGGCTGGAAAGCAGAACCCAGCCAGACCACAGTAACCGTGGTGCGCTGGCACCCCTTTCACCACCGCTCCTTACCAGAGCATGCAGTGGATACACACAGGCCACATTCAATGCAGCTGTGAAAGTTCAATGAATTAACTTTTTTCTTCTTTTTTTTTTTTTCCCCCCAGCAACATTTAAAAAACCAAACTCTCATTCAAGAGGAGGACACTCCCTACAAAAGGTTGATGTCTATGAATGCTTTCTAAGGGATGCAGCTCGGATAAATATACTTTAAAAATATTTTGCCTATCATTTTAGGAATTAAAAGGCATGTGCAAGAATCTATTTTCAGCTTGCTGATAGGCGAGTTCAATATAGAGATTATTAGGAGCATTCTACATTATGGAGCTTCCCTCCACGCCCCCTGAGGTGGATTGGCATGGGGTGGGGGGTATTCTTGAACATTTACACAGGCTGGATTCCTTCAGGTTTTATACATTAGCAAAAGACATCTACTAACATATTAAACAATTCCTGTCTGAAAATCAGTACTGTTTCATGATAACTTTCGTGTCTCTAACATTTACTGAATCGCCTGTTAGTTTTTCTGTCTGTTGCACAAGTGGGCAGTGGAGTAGAGGAATGCCGACGTTTGAAAAGGGAAGCCCAGTTTCARGATGCTCTTCCCGTCTGCTTCAGAGCAGTTTTCATCACTCCTCACTCTGAACCAGGAACCTGAACCTCTCTCTCCTACCTCCCGTGTCGGCAGCAAAACCACGCTCTGGCAGGAAAAGGGACCGCTTGAGCAAACAACCTCCCCGGGAAGGTTTCCATGAGACTTCTCTATGTTTTAGAAACAGTTTATTTTGCCAAAAAGTACATTTCTGTGGCTACCTCAACCATATAACAATGGCTGATGGTCTAACCCAGTTTGGTTTACTAATTTAAATGGACTTCTCAGTTGGAAACGAAAGCTATTTCTACCTCTACCATATTATTACAGCTGACTGGGGGGGGCAAAAATCCCTTGCGTTAGAACAATGAGTGCTATTCTCCACAGCACAAAGTAGTGAATTTTAGAAGGTATCAGCCCTCAACTCTTAAGTCTGTACAGTCTTCAGTGAAGGGCAACATTTAATCCAGAGAAAACAGATATTTTTTTTAATACCAAGTTTTGCAAAAGCATTTCCCATGGGTAGTCTGTTTTGACAACAGTTACCACACTGGGACATCTGAAATTACTATAGTTTTTCCCACACTAAAAGTGGAGCCTAGATGACCATCAATTTTGGAAGCATTCATGTTTGTTAATTAAATGGTCAAATTCTTACATTTACAAAGAAAAGGGGTGAAATGAAACCAATCAAAACTTACTAAACCAAGCATTAGATTTATTTTTAAAAATAAAATTATCCCATAATATGTTTTCTTCTAGGTACCACCAAGTTATAGTAAATGTTAACTTTTTAATGGTTGAAGTAAGAAAAAAATACGCAGAAGATACTTGCACTTATTAAAATAAAAGGCCTATTGTGTTATAGTGTCAATTTAGCTAGCTAAAACTCATGTATGTGAATGAGTGACTTTTTTTTTCCATAATAGATTAAGAAAAAAAAAAGATAGGTTATACTGAAAAGCATTAAGTATGATTAGATGCTTCTCAGAAAAGCATGCCTGGAAAAAGATCTGTTCCTATACTAAGAACTGAACTAACATAGGTCTGGGAAGAAGTAACTAGACTAATTTTTTTTTTGCACATACTGTATAAATAAGCTTACCATGTAAATATATTTGTATGATAAGCAATCAGAAAGAAATAAATTCTGCCTCAGATTATTTTCTTTAACTGTAGGTTATCTACTTTCTTACTCTTAACAGAAGTGATTTAAAACAATTGTGGCACATCGGCAAGAGTCTGTCCATGAAATTCACCTATTTACATTAGAGTTGCTCATAACATGAAGGTAGCAGAAGCAGCCGACTGACGTAGCCAATGTATTTGCATTCTCTTAGAGCCAGACCGAAGGAACTGCAGTCACRCCTGCGTGAGCCTGCTAGTTTGGTGCCAGAGCGTAGCCAGGAACAAAACCCCACGCCCGGCCCTGCGCAGCACTGGGAACACAAACCGCACRCCCGTGAGAGCCGCGCCAGGCGTGCTCCCAAGGAGCGCCCACCGCCACCGGCAGCTCCCGCCTGGAAGATGAGACCACAGCAGTCCAGAGAAAATGCCCAGAGTGTGCACGGCGAAGGCATCATACCCTGCCCATCTGCYGTGCTGCTCCACGTCGTTTGTTCCAGCAGGCATAGCCTGCGCTACAGCCAGGCTCTCATGCTGTGGCTTACCACCGTAGGGTCACAAGCTGCTCTAGGTTCCTAAAACTGCCTYAGTAAGTGCTTCTCTCCTACAGAAGCAGAGACAGCATCACGGGGCCCTTATGTTAAACATATCAGCAGCCCTCCTCTGTTTGCAAGTGGCAAAAATTCACATCCTTTTTACTAGCACACTTTTGATGTGAGGAAATCTTAACCTTATCGCAAAGGCCAGGAAGTCCTGGGCTAGGCTGGTAAGCAACTGCACACTTCTTCCTACAAGAAATCTTCTGTTGGACTGGTGTTGGCAAGGCTCCCTGAGGAGTCATGTGTTTTGCCATTTACTCTTTTATTGCAGTATATGGTTCCTCTTAAAACTTCCCGATCTACTGTTTCTGCTTCTCTGAAGAAGCAAGCAGATGTCCCTATATTTGTTACATTCATATCACACTCAGGACTTCATTTCCAAACATGAGGTGGTTTTTTTTTCAGAATTATTGAGGGAAAAAATAAAAGATTCGGTCCCCCTCAAAACTGCAAGTGTGAGGTAGCACACCAAAGCACTACCTGCATCACTCCTTCACGTTTCTCTAAGTTCAGAGAAACCTCTTCCAGCCCCACAAAGACACCTCACCCTGAGGCTGAGAAACCTCAAACATGAGAAATGCTCTGACTGACAAAAGCAACCCGGGGGTGAGGCTGAAAAAAAAGCAGCTTTTAATCACAGGTCTCAACATGCAGAGTTGCTATCAAAACATCCACGCTACTATCAGAAAACACAATGCATGCCAGGTGGATGTTTACTTATTGTACATGTGAAATTTTAAGTGCCTGGTATAGTTTATCCAGTGCAGATGATCTCAGGGCACAGGCTGCAGTAGCCTGCAGATCCTCACATGAATTGCACAGCCCAGGTTCTGGCACGGGAGACAGCTTGGGGCTCACCTAAAGAGCTCTACACCTAAACATCTCTGGATTTGCACCTTGTACCCACCTGAGATGATGAAAATTTGTTTCCCTCCACCATAACGTACGTAAAACCCTAACCAGTGAAAACATGGTATGTTTGAGCATTTAAATGAAGAGTATTTAAMTGTAGAGGCGGGATTTGGGTGCTGTGTAGCCCTCCTAGTGTATTCCTTCAACGCGGGTGCTCAAATTTGTGTGGGGATTTTTGAAGTAAGGCAGTCCTCAGTTACACTTCCAATGTCATGTCTCAGTTATAGCTACTTCAAAATACTGACATACAACATAAAAGCTAAATCCATATTCCTGTTATTTGAGAACATTCAGGTGGGTAGATGAAGGCTGAAGAAGACRACTGCCAACAAGTGCATATGGGAAGATCATAGGGTACCAATTCTTGTTAACAGCTTACAACAGACTTTACTCAGGAAACTTTGTGGCAGTATCATGTTATTGTACTGCCCTGAACTTTTGATTTTTTGCAAAAGTTAAAATTGCTTCCTCGTAACAATTCTCTTAGTACCTGAGACTTCAAGCCCTCTTTTTGGCAGGGCTTTGTCGCAGCTAATGCAGTGMTCAGGTTAGCTGGTACCTTCTTCATCTGGCATCCCACTAATTCTTTTGCTTTTTCTGATGGCTGCAAAGCAGCCTATTGCACACATCTATTAACGGGGAATGATAGCAGGAAGTTGCCCTCAAGTAGCTCCATTTTCCTCTTCAAGGTGCAGAGTAGCACTCGATAATTTTACATTCAAACCAAAGACTCTTTCATACGAAGTGTCCAAGGTTGATGAGGCTCTGTGTGTAGAAGGCCATCAGGGAGCTGATGAAACGCTGGTTTTATCTCTGAGCTTCACAGACATATAAGTGGTAGCCCTCTACACAGGCTGAGATATGACGTTGAAGCTAAACCTCAGGAAYGGCTTTATTGTTTGGGTTTGGTTTTTTTTTTCCTTGCGTAGACTAATTCAGGCTAGAAAAGTTACCTTGCATTTCTAAAGCCCAAAATAAACCATATCCAAACATAGGGATTACATGGATTTCCTGCCAAAACCATGAAAATCACAAACTGAAAACTACGGATTATTTTCTCTTGCTGTATGGGTCTGTGTTTTTTTTTTTTTTCCTGGTAAAGTATACTTCTAACCGGTCACAGAAGATTTTGATGAAACTTTTATTTGTCAGAAAGCCACTCTCAGATACATGCCATGCTCTGAAGTCTTAGGTAAGAAATACTTGAGGCTGACAAATACCCACGGCCATGCATGGCAGCTAATGCTATGGAATTAAAGCTGGGATGGTCACGAGGGCCCTGGCGAGAGCGATGGGAGTTTACAACCCAGGCGGCTGCTGAAGCAGTGCTAATCAACTTCTGATGCTAGTAAGGGGAAGGAAAGAAAACTGGGAAGACCCAGAAATTTGACTTTGCAGCTTCGTTTCTTTGTGCTGTTAACGTCGCTTACCCTGTCTTCATTGAGGAGGATGAAATCACTACAGAGTGAGTTGTTCACTTCAATACAGGAGCACAAGAGGGCATAAAGAGAAACTTCCAAGAGAGTAGAAGACGACTTGAAAAAGGCATGTCAAAATGGAACAGCATAGTTCCCTCTCTGACCACACATATAGCTCCCTAAACCACATCAAAAGACGTTACAAGAAAAAAAAAATCAGMAACCTAAAATGGAAAAAAAGAAATATTTCCTAAAGAAGCTAGCTGACAAATTCTTGCCTAAGTGGTGTATAATAGTAGAAGGAACTGCTAACTACTGTTATTCCCATCTCTTCCTTCACAAGAATATGAGCAGTGATACTAGGTCAGACTAGGTCACTACCTGGTTTCAGTAACTCCCCCACACACACTTTCCCCTCAAAAAYGGAAAGGGGCACACAGGACGATCTAGGAGCTACTGGCAAGCAGTGGTTTACGGACTGACTTCCTGAGCCAGAGYCCGCATCCTATTTCATCGTCCTCTCCCTGAGTCAGCATAACCGCCTGCCGTATCCRTGTACATTTTCTACCACCATAGCACAGCATTCAGCAGCAAGGGCAATGTGGCAATAACTTTCCTATTCCCTCTGTGGATAAAGTACTTMCTTTTGCTTGTTGTGAACCCACCGTTCCAATGTTTCACTGGGCATCCGTTGGTACTTCAAGGCAATAATTTTCGATGCGCTATCTCAATAGCATTCATTGCCGTACAAAAGTCTGGCCCCCACCATCAGCCCTCTTCTAAGGTAGAGAACACAAGCCTATTTAAGACTCCCRAGAAGAAGGTAYTACCTACTCCGTATTTTCTTTTGAYYCTCTTTACTTTTACGGTTCTACTCTACAATCCTTGAGGTAACCAGACTGCATTCACTATGCCAGGTAGACATGCACTGTTAGTTTCCACAGTGACATAATTTTTGGTTTTGCTCTGTCCTTATTCTTACTCTTTTTCTACTGCTTGCTGTTATTCAGCTGATCACTAGAGCTAAAATCAAGACGGGAATAGCAAGCCATAGTTAAGGTCAATTAAGGGCATATGGCCACTACCCGCTCTTTAGAATGATGCTAAAATGCTTGGTAAACAATCAAGTGCACATTTAGACTTAATTATTTTAGAGGGCTAGTGGTATTCCAGTACCAAAATGCCATCAATGCATTTCTGAATGAAAGAGCTTCACAGGCTTATATCAGAGTGGAGAGCTTGACAAAGGAATTTCTTCATTTTATGGAATTCAAAGTTGATAAAAATTTGMATTTAGAAATAATGTTATTTTAGATTAGCAGCTGATCTACCAGATCAYTGTGTTTCCATTAGTACTTGACACCGTCAACACTTGTATGAAATCAATGTGTGCATCATTTGGGATTGGTACCATCATTGGTACAAGCCAAAATAACAAAAAATTTTAAGTTGACAGCGTTACTCTAGGGTCCTGAAACAAGCTTGCATTTGTAAAGATTATTTGATAAAGAATTCTGTAGTAACAGTTTTAATTCCCTTGTTGCTGTCAGTAGTTAAAAAGATGGCTTAGATGAAGACTTCTAATACATTTATTTTACRCATTTTAAAAAACCTGAAATAGTTTTTGCCATACAAAAGCTTTATTTATTTAAATTTACTGTAAAATCTTCAGTCTTACAGACAAAATATTAAAAGAAAACATTGGCAAGACAAGACTTATAGGGAGAGACAGTATCAAAAGATATGACTAAAAAAATAGTAGACCAATTGATGACTTACAACGAGGAAATCTGCAAGCATACAGTATTCTTCAGACCATCAGAAATCCATACCTCTTACCAGAGAGAAAGCCATACTTCTTCCAGTTTCATTATTTTATTTCACAAAGTCTGTGTTTTGATAAATCTCACCTTGGTGTCCTGCACAAACACCAAAACAGCATTTTGAATCATTGCCTTGGGTGAACTTCACATGAAAATACTTCCTGAGGCTGTTCAAAAGGATATTTGCTAACAAAGCAGCTTGAAAAAATGCAGACTGAGCAGGAGAAAGATATACTGATATTAATTTCAAGATCATACAAAAGACCCCTGTGCACTTCAGCCAAGGAAGAGAAAAATTTCCTTTATGTTTCCTGAACATTTAAAGACAGCATTTATAAGGTTCTAGWTTGTAAGAGTGCATTCTTAACAGCATCAACATCCCATCAAGCATCTATCAACAAATTCCTTTTGGACAGAAAGGGACACATAGGTATTATGGTTTATTCTCCAACAATGGCTTTTAGTATAAATAAAAATATTTTTTCTTTTCAGARTTTAAAAGCATGTTTGAATTCTGTGCTATACTGGCATAAAACAATCAATTGACCTGACTCCAATTTCATCTGAACACACAGCATTATTGATATGAATTTTTATAAAGGAGGAAAACAAGGTATATCTGTCTTCAWAATTAATGCTTTTTAACTGGAAAACTATTTGGGGCATTAGAAAGTAGAGCRGAAATTATGTTTGAGGAGTATTAGGAATAAGCCTTATATAACTCTTGACCTAAAGTAAACATTAAAAAAATTATGCTTATATTAAAAAGATACCTGATCATTTCTTTTTTTATAGCATCAGTGATGGAATGAAAGAACTCAATTCCTGATGAACATTTAATAGACCGTGTATCAAGATACTATCTGCTCAGCTTTTTTTTTTTTTTGAGTGCAACAAAAATTAGTAAAAAATCCATATTCTGAATATTTTTTAAGCATTTAAAAGTACTTTTACGCAGAATAACTAAAAGACACTCTGAAGTATTTCACATAACATAGAACTTAATCAATYATGTCTCAGCTACAGTTATTAAATTAGATCTCATATAATGCTTTCTGCTATATTCCACCATGGTATTTTGTAGAACTCCAGGAAATTTTTTTTTTTCATCTGTCTTTTATCCGTCCTAGGTATTAAGTAAACTTTTCAGTTTTTAGGAATAAGCATATTCTGGACAATTCCCAGCACTAGGCACAGGGTAGTGGGCAGAAGGGAGAATAAAGATACATCATCTGCATTATTTAAAATTTTAAAATACTCAAGAGTTTGAGAATGATAGAAAATGCATAGTGAATCACTAGGCTCCAGATAAGGACCATCTTACACTGTTGACAGAAAAACTGGTGGATCATCTATCAGTTGGATTTTGAGACATGACTGAGAAAAAGTATTAGGCAGAGATACTGTCATCCTTTCATTTACATATGCAACTTCAATTACAATTTTATTCAGTTAAGAGCAAAAAAAAAATTCTGAAGTTCAGGAACAGAGGATTGAAAATTTGCACAGGCAACTTAATCCTCCAGCCTCATCCAGAGATAGGAAAACAAAATGCTTTCCGATTTTTCAATGGCTGACTTTGCAACCTGAATAATGGCTTTAAAAGTATGAGTTGTTTGGTCTGTGGTCTCCTAAACTCAAATGGAAACCGATTTACAGAAACTCCATCATGTGGAAGTATACTGACCCCACAGAGATCACAAGTCTAATTTGAACTTTTGTATTTCACTTACCAACCAAATGAAGTGAATGAAAGAGCAGCAGGCATGGGGGGCCCTGTCTGGAACTACATGTATTCTCTTACTCTAAAATACTCTCTCTTCTAAAACAAAACGATAGCCTGAGATGAGGCTCTTCTTGAGCTTCCAAAACTGAATACTAAGTGTTTCACTGCTCAGAAGCCAAGCAGCTATGTTCCTCCCAGTAACTGATGAACCAGAAACTCTGGCAGGCTGCCACAGAACACAAACCCAGAAGACCTTGCTCAAAACCAACCTACCTCATCAGATGCCTTTTGAGCTAAGGAGCCTAAAAACCTGTGCTGCAAGGCAACCACAGAAGCTGGAACAGTTTTTAACAGAAGACTGTTCAGACCAGTCTCTAGAAGGAGATGAAAGACTATGTAAACGAGCATCATAATTATTTGGTAGACAAGTTTTGGTACTCAGGATTCACAGGTTTTATTTTTAGTTCTGAAAGGAAGTATGCTTTTTTATGGTCAATCCCAGTCGGTCTCTTTCTGCTTTCACCACTCTCTCTTGCTAAAGTGGTAAAATTACAGTACTTCCCGCTTCAGCTGCTCATAGGTTTTCCCGTAATGGTTACATGAAACTGGGATGAATTGATACTCGCATTGTTATTTACAGAATTGTACAGGAGAGGTGGCCGCAACCAGAATTAATGCATAATTAATTTCATACTTATGCTTCCTACAAAATTCTCGCTTTACATTTAAAGAACTATCTACTCAGCTCAAGCAGTAAGTTCATATATAGTATTAGGGATGTATCGGCCAGATTTGGTTTTATATAAAGAAAGCGCAACTCCTATAGAAATGGAATGGCTACACTGTAGGCACATTAAGGAAATCTTTCCACCTGCAAATGAGTCCCTCACTACCTAGAAATATGACATACTATAGGGTTTTTTCCCCCCTTATAACCAGAAATCTTTTTCAAGTAATCACACTTTTTTTTATTTGAAATAATTTTCTTACAACCAAACAAATAGAGGTTTGCGCTAGAGACGCATGTCACCCTGTAGACTAATGATCAGTGAAGAAGGCACCACCGTGATTCACCGTACCCTCAAATAACCTCCAGACTGTTCCGACAAGAGCTGCAGAACACACTGGCTGCTGACTCAAACAGATGCAGTACGCACGGCCTCATTCCCTCGCAGAGCACAGTGCCTTCTCTGTGCCATTAAATATGATTCATACACAGCACATTGCCAAAATCAAAAGAACAGATCAACATTAGCAGACAGTAAATTCTAAGTCTGCTCTTCTTTTATATTACATGCAAATAACCTCTAGTATAATTCTGCATATAGCAACTTGCCTTTCAACCTCAGCAAGGATGTTACAAATTTACCACCTTCAGTAAAAACACACATCCGTTTTGACCATGTAAGCACCGAAAAGAAACAGCAGAAATGCCTGACACCAAAGTAAGGTAAATAGATGCCAGTGTTTTGCATCAACTGTTTGTTACTAGCAGACTGTGGTGAAAGCACTGACATCAAAAGTCGTTACAACCACGTCCAAAAAACACCTTCAGATTTCATAGAATCTAACATTCATCTCGACCCCTCAGAAGAGGAGCCGGTGCCTTTGGTAGAAAGGAGGACATGTGACAGAAGGGCTTTTGAGCAATGCTGTCAGACAGCATGGCATGAAGCAGTTCGTGTCTTGACAAGAAAGTCAGAGAGAGACAGACTTGGCTAATAATCCCATCCTTTTCAATCAGACAGGATGTGGTTCTACAATAAAGAGACACTATCGACTCCATTAACCTACAGTGCTAGAAACAAGTCATGAAAAATGTATTAATTTCCACTGCTCATTACCACCCTCAAAATAGCTGCTACATGCTCACCTATCACTTGCAGCATTTTTTCAAGAGAATACTGTTGTCCAGAGAGCACAGCATTTCCTAACACTAATACTTTCTTTCTTAAATAAAGAACAAATCCATGAGTTAAACCAAGTCTTTTTATCTGCTGATATTTTTATATATGATGAATTAGTCCCCTCCTGTGGTATAATGCAGACTCTCAAACTAGAAGAATCGATCTTGCTGCCTAGAATTTAAAGGTTTCACTAGCAAGGAGTTTTATTCTCAGTTTTTCAGTGATGTAAGTTGTGGGGTTTTTTTTCTGGTAAAGCAATAAATAACTGGGACAGAAAATACATTTTGAGATTGGTATTAATATGGAGATCAGCAAATAATTGTGTGTACATTGTACGTGGCTACCACAATTTTCTCCAGTGATACTTGAGATCTGTACCATAATTCATGAATATAAATTTAGAACTCATTTCTCCCCCCAAAAAATTATCATTAAAAGATGATTTCAACTGTATGACCAATACATATAGGCCTTTAGCACTCCATGGCTTGATAAACAGAAACATCAATTTATTTACATATCTATCTGTGTATCCCTCTCTATKTTTTTTTTAACCCCTCTCCCCAACTTGTCCTCCATAAATTCAAGATGTGGTAAGTCATCATGCTGTTTTGGTGTTTAGCTTACTGAGCCTTTTCCTGCCTTCTTCTGTTTTTACAATGAGTAAGAACTCTGTCAAATTAAGACAGCCTGCATACTGTAATAAATATCAATTTACAATGTTTTTGCCATTAAAAACACAAGAAACTGTCAATATGTAGGAAACTATTGAGAAACTGTCAATATGTAGGAAAAATACCTTCCAAAAACCTATTAACCTTCACAATGTATTTCTGAGAGTGGCTTATACTCATTGAGTAACTTATTCCCCTCCCATCCAAATAATGGTCCTCCCTCCGTCAAACTGAAGATGAACAAGAGGCTTAAACATCACATTCAGCGTCACAGGAGCGTGATGGGCTTTGTGGTAATAACCAAGCTCTTAGAAGTTCCAGTGAATTCTCCTCCCAGAGATGTAATTCATTCCTGTGACGTGTCAGAGCATAGCACATTGGGGATTGCACAACCAGCCCCGAATGGGATTTTGTGAGGAGTCAGCTCCCATCCTGGGATACCTGAGAGCATCACAGAATAGTCACCCGTGACTCACAGCAAGCAAGAGCCTCTGCCAGCCTCTCCAGCTGCACAGGGACAGGGCTGTAGAYAGGAGAGTTGTTCAAGCAGCCACAACCCACTTCCTTTTGCTGAAGGCCCTCCAGCAGCTTTGTTACCGGCCAGGCAGCAAAGCTGCAACAAAGGCACATCAGCAGACATGGGAAAGGCCTGCATTTTAGCCATGGGGATCGCACCCTTGTCAGGTGACCGCAACACAAGCTGTCTCACGTAAATGTGCTCTTCATCACTTTAGTGAAGCATTTTCTGGAGGCAGCTGCATACTGCGTGTCCTGTGAACTGCCGTGACTGACCACGTACAGGCAATATTGGAACGTGGCATTCAACTTCGAAAAGGGAGCTGTGGAGAGCGACTGAACAACTGAAACATCCTGTCTTCTGAGGGTACTGAGGACTACCTAAAGGAGATATTCGTTGTTAACAATCTGTACTCCACAGAAAATGCAAAGCTCTTGTTCCACTGTCCCTGGACTGACTCACGTGGAAAGCAGAGCCGTAAGAGGGGCACGCACCCTACGCACGAGGCAGGTACCAGCACCACGAAAATACAGCTGAACAGCACAAGAGGGGACCAAGGATCCAGGACACTGAATAAATACCAAATGGCTCTCAGGAATTTTAAAGAGAATAAGAGAGAAGGAACAAATGGCACATTGACATGTTGTTTACATTTGTAATGTCTGCTTTTTTTTTTTTTTGTCTAGACTATTATGGTTTCGAGTTTCTTTACAAAATTAAGGTTACTGAAGCTAAATTCTCAGCAGACTGTGGAACCAGGGTTCCCAACAAGRGGAGCACTTTGAGAAGGGAGATTTGAAGCTAGTGAGAAACCTTTAAAAGGAGAAGAGGTTTTAAGAAGCACTGTCTTTAAGACAAAGCTCTAGCAATCGGGAGAGGACAAGGTGTCTGTACTCTAAGCCCTGTACCTGACCTCAAAGAGCATGTTCTACACACTGCCCTGGCAAACCACACTATGGGCACAGGATTCAAAAGTGTGGTCCAGAGGACCTTTTATCTGTTATGGGCACAGGAAGAAACTCATCACAATATTGTTGCATACATCTGTGAATTTCCTCGGAAATCTGGCTAGCCTCTTTTAAAACCACTTAAGAGGAGCAGCTCACTGCTCAGTTCCTAAAGGGTTAGGAAATACGGGGAACAAAAAGCTTTCTCTGTATTACATGGAGAACATCTCCAATCTGGCCGAGATTACCTTCCTACAGTCACCAGTCTTGTGAAATGGATCCTTGCATAAGACCTGGCAAAATGAAGAAGAGAACTGGGGATGAAGAGGAGAATGGAGCTGCACAGTGTATCCCTTCAACATCGTATGTGGCTGAAGTGAGGAATTTGTAGGAGTCGCAGAGAAGGGACCAGTGATGCCTCAAACCTAGATCATATTGTGAAGAATYTGTGAAATGGTAACATTGCTCTGTGACCATCACCCCAGTTCCTTAGTCTTTGTTACGCAGAAGTAGCATGGGGGGTTTCCTGCTTTCAGGTTTTCTTCTGAGAGCTCTGATGAAAGCTGTACATCACTGGTAATCTGGGACTCTACACAAACATACATACATACTGCTTTCAGTAGCCACTCCTCTATTCAACACCTCACCTGGAATCAAGGCAAGGGATTCTCTCCCATCCTTTCCTCCAAGAATGCCAAAAYGACAGCATGAAAACATCACCAGAAAACCCACTGGACTCCATCYTATTCTGACCTGCAATCTTCTATGACAGCAGTAATCGTCCTTTCAAAGGTAAAACGGAGACAACAGCTGCCACCAGATATTCTATGATTATATTTATCTCAGCAAGTAGAATCAATGTGCTCTGGTGAAAGAGCAGAATCATTTGAACCACCTTCAGCCTCTTCTTGCAGAGAAAAGAACAGGGAGAACAAAGACTCCCCCTTTTGACACCAGTGAGCTCCTGCAACAGTTCTCTGAATTTGGAAGATAATGACCTTACATTCTGGCAGTCATTTGCCTGAAAAAGCTATGTTTTAGGGTAAACCTCATTCTGGCTACAGGTAAGAAAAGAGTGAATCAGCAACTGCTGGAGACTGAGTCTTACGTGCTAACAAATTCAATCTAGATAAACAAAAGCTGATGCTGAGGCTGAAAYAGGAGAAAAACAATCAAAACAACCAGAAGAAACTGTAAACAGCACAACTACACTGCGATGTTTGCATTCTTCCCCCAGTTCCCCTCACACCCAAGTTTTCTTTTTTTTGTTCTTTGCTGATGAATTCCCAATTCCCTTTTTTCCCCTGCCAGCAGYCTCCGTCCCAAGACAAGCCGCTCAGACAGCTCTAGAAGCACCAACACTGCTTGTACTGTTATCAAACAGCAGCAGAGAATTAAACCAGGCACCAGTCATAGCTTGGAACCAAATACGAGCAGTTCAAGTAGACAACTCTACTGCTTTTACCCCTATCCCGTTACTGATGGTATCTCCTTTCAAACAGTGAGATACAACCTCCTATCTCAAAACAAGCAGCACATCCTGGAGGCAAAGGAAGAAGTGACTGAATCCTCCTTTCTCAGCTGAGCAGCAACTCCAGTAGACAAAAGAGAAATTATAGAATAACATATAGCCAAATTTTTGCATGACTGCTAAAATCTTATCAAAAATGGAAATCAGACAAAATGAGGGGAAAAAGTGTTTACTGTTTCTATGCCTAGGAAACATAAGAAATTACAACTGAACTCACCTCCTGCCACAAAACTACCGAAGAGAATGACTTCTCAGTAATAAAATTATGTTTCCAGCCTTCATGGTTGCCAGCTGAGCCTAGAACTAGTAACAGGCTGCAAATCATTGCTTGCACGAGTCTGGAGAAGTGACTCAGATCTGTAAACTGCCCCGTTAATCTCAAAGCAGAGGAATACTGAGTCCATGTCCATGTGGTGGAAACACTGGCCTTTCTCAGCAAAAATTTCATCTTTATGCTGTATGCGAACAAATTTCATCACTTGGTCACACTCAGGAACTACGTTACTTCCCCACTCTACAACTGCTCCCACTTGCAAGCTCGTCCCTCAGAGGGTGACTGACCTGCAAGACAGTTCAATGAGCAGTAAAATGTAAGAGAACACAGGTTTTGCCTGCACGGCAGAAGAGACAGAAATATGGTCTGCTGAACCGATCAAAGCCACCAAGGAAGGGGGAGAGTGGGGGGAGATTCAGTGAAGGTGGATCCAAGCTACCGTCTCTGACAGAGGACACCCAAAACACTGTATTAAAAAGAAAAAAAAAAATCTGTGCAGAACAAATGACTTGAAGAGCGTGATAAAACCACTGGCCAAGAATTACAACAGTTGAAAACATACAGGACTGAAAAATCATTTTACATATGGATTTTTTTAACTTCTTGAATCCACTACTCTGATGGGAAGGCTGTTTGAAGACAACATTGCTTTAAAAAAAACAAACTGATTAGCCTTACTTATTACAGTTAATTTGTGGGTAGTTCATACCCACATTCTCATGTCTACCTTGGAAATGGAAAATAAGGCTCAGTTTCTGATAAATTAACATTAGTGTTTTTACCTGCATGCATGGTTACCAATATTCTTTGGCTCCTCACAGTTTTGGGTCATGGTTGAAAACAGGATTTCAAGAGAGAAGCAAGTATCTGCTTTGGCCTAATGGCTTATTTTCCATAAGAAATTTGATATAAACAGTTACTGTTTTTTCTCCATTTACTTTTTATAGTCAAAACGTTATTGCCGGCCAACATAACAACAGTATTCAGAATTTATTGTGTTTTATAAATCTTGCAATGACTTTCCTGTTATCTCCCATCTTCATCTCTCATTTATGAAAATAAACAGATCTTTTAGTTCATTTCAAAAACCAACTCTAAAGGCAACCAGCAAAAATCTGGATTACATTAGTTGAAAGAATTATACTGAAACTGTACTGAGAAAGCAAACTGCAGCTAGTGCTTTAAACTCACAATGTGTATGGTAAGACCCTGGTTAAAACCAGTGAAAAAGGTCCATATATGTTAAAGAAATACACTTCCCCAACACAAAGTAACTAGCTATTGACTACCTCTCATAGTCTCACCGTGCCAAAAACATCCATAGCTAAGTAATAGACCTGTACTTTCTTTATACTATTAAATAACTTAGATTAAAAAAAACCACAAAGCATCAGTGCCATGTGTAAATAAATATACTAAAGCATATGTTAAAATACCATCAATATATAAAAGAAAGTGTYTAGAATCCTGTAAAACAAGGGGAAAACTCTGTCTCGCCTACTATCCAAAATTTGCTTAAAGTAGCACGAACAGAAAGACCTGGGCCAGGCAGGCAGGCACAGAACAACTTACAGTTTTCTAATTCTCTTGGTAGGTAAGATGTCATACACTAGATTACCAAAAGGCAGGCAGATACAGGACCAGCCAAATGACATCCAATAGCATTAACCTCCACTGCCTGGACATGTGGAACTGTTGCCCTTCCTGCTTTCCTTTGTACTTTGTACGTGCATTTGTAACATTTAAGGAGGTAACGTTGGTCATTTTGCCACTTTGAAAGGAAACTTAGGTTAGATACTCAGAGGAGGGTTTAAAAGGCCCAAGAAAAGCTACAGTGGTTATTCTAATAAATAATCTAGCATACAATCTTATGTGTGCCAATAATGTCATTTGTACTGACGGAACTCCAAGTACGTCTATCATTAAAAGATTGTGCAATTGCAGTAGCCAAAGGTGTCGAAATCGACATTCTACAGCAGTGGCRGTAATTTCAGAGCCATGTGCCAAAATACCATTAATCACAATTCACTGGGTATTTTGATAGTAACACAGGAAAATAGCTTGTCATAGAAAAATCATATAATCACTTAAGAAAGCCATCAAGCCCTCCATAAGCATAACCTTCTAGTAGCATGAATACCACAGTGCAGATTATATATGCAGATTAACTGCCAAGATACAGGTGTTATATATAAAGGACAGAAGATCAAAACAGTTAATAAGAGAGCATATGGAAAACTGCATAAATTCCTCCCTAAGAAAAGCTTATCTGAGATGATGCACGTCTAAAGAAAACACAAACTGCTGCAAATTCAGACCGACAGCAGAGCTACATTTCTACCTGACCACATTTTGGAGGGGAAGGAAAAGAAGCGAAGAGCCACAGCAGGCTCTTCTATATACTACACATACTCTATATACTACACATACTCGTCAAGCTTATAAAAATCATATATATATGATTCTCTATATACTACACATACTGGTCAAGCTTATAAAAATCATCTGCAATCCCTTCACTTGCAAATCAAGTCAAACACATTATTCTGCTAGGACTGCACCAGTCTTGCTTGACTGATCAGATACTACTGCTGCCTGCAGCTACCTTCACCAGCAAACTCGATGGCGCTTAGTGGAGGTTCACACAATTCTGTTTGTCTAGGTGATGCCTGACAGAAGTCAGTTTGCGACAAACAAGTTATGAAGCAATCTCAAACCCATAACTGCTTTTTTTYCCCCACAGGACAGAAGCTAGTATCTTACTAGGAAGTAGGAAAACATCCATAAAGCCCTAAAGACTTAATAAATGCACACAATTCTTTACCAGCTCTCAAACTACCTTGTAAATGCCTCTTACCCAAAAAGTAAAACAGTATCAATTAGGTCTGTCATAAGTAATCTACAGAAGGAGACAGTCTGAAAGCTGGAGGTGCTGCCCAGTCTTCAGGATTAAAACGATTAGCATCTTGYCTCAAACTTCAGTAAGGATCTGATCCTGGCAAACTTGTAGCGGCAGTTTACAGAGGTGTCAAGACCTTTTCATGTACACTACAATCATGTACAATCCATTACTAACAAGATTCCTGAAAGGGAATGTGTTTTGGTGCATCTTCAAGCTAGCCTTTCTGTAAGCTACAAAGATACACCCTRGCATTTCTGTAGTACTTTAGATAATCATGATACGAAAAAGATGTTGGCTTTAAATTTAAAACCAATAAAAAAGCTTTCTGAATCACCTAGAATACTTAAAGTACTATGAGTACTAAAAGCATTATAGTTTAGAATAGTAAAAGTACTATAAGCAAAACCATACCTGGACAAATAGAAATACTGGAACCAAAACCAACAGGCTTTAGCTTGGTAACAGAACCTCACTAGAACACTGGTTAGAACAAATACAGCCTATTCCAGACAAATACACCAATACACATCGGAACGTTGTTCTCCAAAAAGCCAGTTATACTCTTAAATGCAAAATTAATGTAAAAAAATTCTATAAAGCACATAAATGGATTTTGGTTGTATTCATATTAATATATAGCTTTATTATTATATTTTCAAAATAGCTAAATTCAGTAACTAACGATAARTACTATTCGGCTCATTTCAGGATTCAGCTAAATGTTTCAGTGATTCAAAAGGCATCCATTCAGTCAGCCCTACAAATCAGTATTTTATTCCTATTTTGATGGTACTAATATAGTTTGTAGCAATTCAGTATATGCATTTAAAATCCCAGCAAAGCCCTTCAATGAAATATGTAAGAATTTTTCAAAGCCATCTGAAACTAAAGCTATGAACAGAAATATAATTCTGCATCATTTATTAAAAGAAATGAGGTACTYACCCAATGTCTTAGACTCAAAATTGATCAGAAATTTCAAATTAAAATACTCGGTCAAGAGTTTTTCAGAATGAGGCATTATATGTAAGAATAGTTATTTTTTTTCTTAAACAGTTCTGTTCAAAAGTTGAATATTGAGAGATTTCATGTAAATTTCTAACAATTGCTTAACTAATGGACCAAGTCTTTTCCATAAAGCAATCAAAATGGAACCCAGAAGCAGCTAATAAAAGACCATAAAGCTTAATAAAATACTTTTTTCTACCCATGACTGGTGTAGACCCTACGACAGTCAGTAGACAAAAAATAAACACTCTATCATTAATTGTGTTAATAATTCACCTATCTGTAAATAAGAAGTCAGACTTACTCAGGGTTACACGAGGTCAGCCATGTTTCTCTAGTAAAATATTAATTACTGCTAAAGGATATTATTTTCAAACAAAGACCCATTCCCTTATCAATAGTAGACTATTTTGATTGCTTATAAAGTCAGTCTAATGAATACTTTTCTGGAATTGTTTTGAGTCCTAAAGACTTTATATAGCCCTAAATTTACAGTTCTCAACATGGATTCACTTTCCGGTATTAAAGATATTCTATGTAATAATAAACATGCAATGCACACTAAATAAGATAACTAYTGTTGAAGTAACCTCAAGCTTTACTGCAGGAAAGAGCAGATAAAATAGGAAAAAAATCACCAAACATAAAACCAAGTTTCACTGTATGTCCTTCCCCCATTTATGTGAATATTCCACGCAGCAGAGGGTAGAAAAGCAGAAGTGTTGTAAAACCACAGATATGACAAAGTGGTTGTTTCTCAATACCTTATGAATTTCAAAAAATTAAACTGTTTCAGTTTTGTTGATTATTTGTTTAAGACTGACATCATCCTAACAGGACACACACTGCAARGAGAAACACAAACATCTTCAGTTTAAGTTTTTGCTTTTTCTTTTAAGAAATCATTGAAAGTGTATTTGCCATTTCTAGCCCTTGACTCAACTTCCTGATTTGGCCAGCAGCTGGAAGGATGTTAATCTGAGGGTACGAGAAAGGAAGTGGTAAAACAATATGCTCCCAGCCCTGGCCTCTGCGTGCTCATGAGAGAGAACGGATTTTGAACCCTTTGCAGACAATTGGACGTGGCATGTAAAAAAAAAAAAAACAAACCAAAAAAACACCCTTTTTTTTTAATTATTATTTTATTTAAAAAAAAAGAAAAAAAAAAGAAGAAAACTGCTTCGCAGAAGAAATAAACCAGTGCCTCAGCAGCTTCCTCCTCTATCCTTCTCTCCCCATCAATACTCCCTCACAATTCCAATCAGCCTGTGGTTACTGCCTAATCACATCTTAATTCTTCTCGTCATAAGGGGCACGACCTGCAGCCAACCAACATTTCCGTTCCTCCTGCCCAGCTGGGGCACATGCAGAGCCACCAAATCTGAGAAGGGCTTCACAAACGCTGATGAAATCCATGTCGACATAAAYGCTGCAACATGAAGTTCAGAAAGTAACACGTGTTCCCATACAAACACACGCCTGAAAGGAACTGGCAAGTACTTCAGGAGTCYGCTGTCATGACAGTAAAGCCAGGAATAGAGGACATACTGGGTTTATTACTTAAAGAGTTTGTTTTTCAGAAAATAAGAATGGTAGTCACTTTGTCAAAAAATGAAGTTACCAGTGATTTTAGGATACTAAAGATATAAGATACAGATTCTATCCCAGCTAGCCTCCTCATGCAGATTAAATAGCTGAAGCTGACAGACTGTTCCTGAACTTCTTTCCTATGTTCAGTTTTCTCCTTAGAAGTTAAGATAAATTTAAAAAGTAAATATAGTAGATGTACAACATCAAATCACTGCTAGAACAACTTAAGCAGTATCTGAGGTTGCTGTAGAAATTTGACTTCTCATGGTCCTCAGGAAACTGCCATATATGAAAACAGATTGCTCATGATAAATGTATCATGCAGAGCCCATTTATAATGCTTTAGCACCTATGAAAAAGAAAAAAAAAAAAAAAGACAATCTTTTACTCCAAGTACTTGATTTAGTCTGTTTTAGTGTAACTGAAGGCCTGTAACATCTGCCAGCAAAAGCAGTTTCTGTTAACAGTAGCTAACTACTGAGATCTCATTTCAAAAACTTTTTCAAATGCAGAGCCCTGAGAGCACAGAATGACAGAAYGAAATCAAAATACATGATAAAACAGAAGTGATCAATACTATTCAAGTACAGACAATACATACTAATAATAAACAATAACACTCGATTCTCACATATATCCCTGCTTAGTTCACAAGAGATTAGTGTAAACTAAGACTATTTTTGTGTAATGGTGAGGTGAGCATGAGTGTGTGTACACACCCTAGGAGACAGAGCTTGCGGATCCAACTGAAATTGAGGGGGTTTTAAGCCAAAGTACCAAAAAGGGGAGGTAGTAGCACTGTCCCTTTCAGCATCAGTGAGAGACTGGTTAAATTCAGTGTGAAACCACATCCGTAACAGATTGAGCTGAAAGGAAGTTCGGTTTTTGTTTTGTTTTTAACCTGTTTGCAAAGCAGAAGCACTTTAAAAATTACTACCATAGCACTACCAAGCTCCAAGTCTGGGCTGCAGAGGTGAGATGATTTTTTTTCAGGCTCTGAGAAAATCACATAAAGGAGAAGACAACCTTTTCCTCCTAACAGCCTAACCAGCAACATGAGTAACACATTCACCCCATGAGGTGAGGAAACTATCCTTTTTTCAATGCAATTTTCTTGTTATCCCAAATATTAACATCCTTTTCGACACGACAAGGGTTCAAAGGACTATAAAGTCTTCCTCTGTGTCTTCTCCCCAATCCATGTTGTTAATTCTCTTTTTGAATCTAGCAACACAAGATCCCCCACCATCAYTTACTCTGCTTATTCAAAATTGTGAAAGATCATACCCAGTGACAAGACCTGCTGCTACTGCTGTAAAAAGAAGTAAAGCGCTACAAGAAATTCCCAGAAATCAAGAGAATGTCGTTTCATGGGCGCTGGTTCTGTGGCAGACTGAGAAGCTAAAATACTGCAATGCAATCACGACAAGACAAAAATGCTCTGTGGAGTCACTCCAYAGAAAAGGAAACCTTAGAAGCAACAGTTGCCTTGTTTATAAGCTAATAATCAAAATTCAGGTGGAGCTGAAGTATATGCTTTCTTAGTATCATCAAAAAAAAACGTCCTCCAGATTCTCAGTACCTTGGCAAAATGCAGAGCTTAYACCCTAAAGTAGCAAAACACAGTGTTTGGCCCTGACTGCAACATTCTGACTCCATCCAGACATTAATTTCACCTGAAGCTCCTATGTCTCAGCTGCAGGAGAACAGACTCTATTCCACAAGGCCATATGTATCCAATCAGTAACCTGTGAACTACTGTAACACTTTTTCAGAAGAGGTGCTTCGCATTTTGGGTGGGTTCTCCATGCTGGTATACGTTTAAGGTGGATATTGAGACTTGATACAGCACATCATGGGATTTACGATGAAACCCTGAGGAAGCTGCTGGAATTCTAGGAAAGGAGAACAAGAAACTCATAAAACTCTAATTACGCCTTCCATAACTCATCTTACTCAAGTCAGCATGAAGAGAGCAGTACTTCAGTATTGCACAGCTGACAAGTCATTAATGCACAGAAGCAGCAGTGGAGATTTTAACAGTGGGTGGCTTTCAAAATTAGCTGCCAAGTGGATTTGACAGGTGTAAAGCCCAGCTGCTCCTCCCCGCCATCACAAGAAAAACACCGAGCAGTTGCTTGTGGATGRAAGTCTTCTGGCACAGCTTTCCTCATTATGGACAGCCACCATTCAGATGGAGGACAAGGACCACGCTGACACCCTTCCCTCACTGTACAGCCTCTCAACAGGTATAGGTCAGGAGATATTTTTTTAAAAATGTTTTTAATACATAGAGAAAAATATTATATTTGTGTCTATATCTCTATATACACACATATATCTATAAATACATACCCACACATATATACACATATATAAAATGTATATATTTRTAAGTCATAATCTATATAAACAGCAACAAATAGACTGTGAGCGAACAGACTGATGGAGATACACAAAAGGCACTGCAGGCATCCAGTCATTCTTCCAAAGCCCAAGCTCTGGAAGTTGAATTTCCAAAATACTGTGCTGAAATAACCAACTGCATCTACATGCCTATATTCTGCTCACCACTGTATCTCCAAAGTTGAGCTGATCCTTCTCGTTCAAAGAAGTTCAGATGATCTAGAGAACTACAAAGCAATTTGTTTTCTTCAGCACAAATGGAAAATTTGTTCTCATAAATGCCATGGGGGGAAAAAAAAAAAAAAAATCAAAGACTTAGGACTTTGCAATCAATTCCAGAGGACCCAGCATAGCTCTTTTCTTTTGTACCTGATGAAGTTGTGGAGTAGGTCAACACTGAAGCTGGAAGTGTGAATGCAGTTCAGCTACACCTGCGCTAACTTCGATCTAGCTGATTAGGGTATCAACAGGCATATAACCATATACTGAACCAATACAGGTTTCAGCACCAGTTATAAAAACAATATGCAAGCAGTTATCCTGTGCTGCGCTCCCTGCAACTGTGGCTGCTCTGCTCTGCTTCAACTGCCTAGCTTGAATGTAGAACCTCGAGAAGCTTTTTGTCTGTCTTGTGCAAAACACAAACAAATTAGTACCAGCATTTCATTGGTATCTGTCTTTTGAACAGGCGCAAGTGACAGAGGCACACTCAATTGGGAGTATYGCTTAGTGTTGCAGCTGAAGGACGCTAAGCAATATCTAGTTATTTAATTCRTGTAATCCTTGGAGAACAAGAAGTGCTTTACCAGCAGGAAAGAACCTGAAGTGGAGAGACCTCCAGGATGCTGTGACATACTAAAGCAGCTTTCTCCAGAGGAGCTGCCAAAATGGCAACTCCCAGGCCCRTATGATCAAAATGACTTGTGCTTACTGTTATTTTAAGGCTAAAGTCTAGAAAATACTCTATTTGGTTTGGAATTCTAGCACTCCTGTAAATTAATTTGACATTAAAAACAATTCCTAGCATAGCACTTAACTACAAAAAATATTTTATGTGTATTTTATATATGGAAGCATGCTTTCACAAAACTAAATCCTTTCAAATAAAAAGGGTCTCCACTGCTTAGAAGTGCAAGTTTAACAAGAAGAAAGTAAAAAACAAAAATTAAGAACAAGCTTGCCATTAGCCAACACCTTGAGACAAAAACACTTTGGAACAAACAATGCAGTAGCGTAAAGTGCACAGAAAGTACCAGGGCCACATACAAGTCAGCACTGCAGTGAGGCTTTCCACTCCGTCACTCATTTCCAGAGTGGGAAGCCACAGGACAACACCCATATTTCACAACGGAGCATCTGGGGAGGCAGATTTCAGTTTATTGCTGTTCATCTGGGGCATGTCCTGGGAAGGTAATGGCCTCTGCTTAGAAGGCTGTATGGAAAGCAGTGGCTCCCAGTAAGCAGTAGTTTAAAAAAAGCAAGTGCCAAAGTACACAGGCGGGATGTGGTACTGCTTGAGACGTTTATGTTCTGTGGGAATATTACAGTAACCTACTCTCCAGCAAAGTAATCTTTGAACCATCTCCAAGTGCTGTTTCTGCATGTTACTGTCTTTCACAATGCAGCAAAAATCTGGTCATTTATGCTCTGCTGAGTCAGTTACTTCAATTTTCTCTTCCCCAAGCTCTAAAGCGTCTTAAATCTTTTCCAAGCAGCTGACAGTTTCCAAGCATTTTCTCCTCTGTTGTGTTTATCTCATCTTTACCCCAGATTAGCAAGGTAGACAAGCACTAGAATTCTGATGCAGGGAATGGAGAAGCTGAAAAAATCCGCTATTAGTTTTTGATTGTTTTAACCTGGAAGCTACAGTACTTCCCTCAAATTTGAAATATCCTCAATGTTTTTACTTATGTTTAGGACTCAGGAGACTGAGTCTTCTCTCTGCCTTGTTTTCCATATACACAGTAATCCTTTGTGAACTTATTTCTTTCTAGTGCTAGAATATTGTGAGTGTGTGCTGAGAATTTAATCGCAGTATCTGGCAGTGTAGACCTCTGTTTTTCATTGTGCAGGAGGAGGAGAACAGGCTGCAGTGAAATAACTGAATATGCAGGGGGAACGTTAGCAGTATCCACAGAAACTCCTGACTTTGAAGGGGATCAATCTGATCCATGGGACCAACACATAAAAGAGAAACTTACTCAGAAACGCTAAGATTAAACCATCAAGACAAGGAAGAAAACAAATCCTTGAGAGAGTGAAAAAGTGGTAGTGTGTCACGATATAAACAGGAATGAACAAGGGACCTGTTCTACTTTCCATCATCATGCCAAAAATAAATAATTTGATTTGTCTGGAAGCTCAGTAGAAGCTTGTTGTTCAATCTGTACGCTTTCTTCTTTAATCATGACACATGCCAATAAACTGGCACTTTGTAAGTATTTGCTTTATAATCCAACACAATCAAGCCAGCTGAAGCAGAATGCAGTCAAGCAAAAGGATTCTGCAATTGACAGCTGGGACAGAGAGGCAGGGAGGGAGAGGAGGAAAAGTCTACATAAGGTCAGAGGACAAGTCTATCCTCCACGTGTCCATGAATACTTCTACTCTTATACTTTACCAAGTACCCTAACATGCAGTCAGCACATAAACATATGGCTCATTAACATCTAACCAGAACAAACGCATCCACTACTACCCAGGACAAACCTCATCTCATTCTTCTGCAAGATGACCTCCTCATTACCGTGATGATCAGACCCAAGGCCCACAGTCCCACAGGTGCCACAGGCACTGTCCACCATAAATCAGCTCCAGATTCTCACAGTGGAAAAGAGTTCGTCATTGCCAATAAAGACCCACTCTTTGTCCCTGGTTTTGTTACAAGCCTGGCTAAAGCTCTATATTCTTGCAGAGCCCTGGACAGAGTCCCAGCAAGGATTGTTCTCAAGCCCCTGGTTTAGCAATGACTTCACTTGTTCCAAGAAAAAGAGACAGACAAACAGACACACACTCTTTCTTTCTACTGGGGGGGGTGGGGGGTGGAAGGGGGGACGGGACACGGACGGACAGGAGGAGATTGAGTTGCTACTGCAACTATTTTATCTTAGGAGACAAGCATATTCAGGATCTCCTCATGAAGCATATTTTAGTTTTTATATACATACACTCTTCAGAAATACACAATTGCAGGAGAACCAGTTCTTGCTCTATGTCAGCACTGAAACTGGGAGTGATACAGTTACTGCAGACCTTTGTATTAGTTGAGACCGTAGGGCAAATCTGTTGCTTTGACAAGGTGAGTACTGTAAAGCTAGCAAAGCACTGTCTCCATATTCAAACCAACAGAGAATTAGAATGGATTCTTCTGATTTATTATATGTGAATTCATACTGAATTCACAAGCAGCACTGTTTTATTTATAGGTATAACAGCAACACATACTTTACAAAATAAACCATACTTAGTAGAACACATGAAACCCCTGACCTGTCACCCATGCCTGTACGTAACCTTCCCAGGCACCCATCTCTACCCTGCCAGCTAAATGTACCATTCCCCAGTCCTGTTCCTCATATTAGACAGAGTCAAACAGTCTCCTCCTTTGACACCTACCCTGCACAAGACTGCCAGTTTCTTCCAAAAGGAAAAGGCCAAAATAAGATAACACTTTTCCTTCCCCTGTTCTACACTAGTCTCTTCCTTTCTTGTTTTAAGTGCAGAAGTTTCTCATGTGCACTCCCATTCAATGCATTCACTTTTCCTTACCTCCAATTCCAATCCTTTTCTTTCCAACCTCTTGTATTCTCCTAGGTCCTTTTCCTGAAAGTACAAACGTGCCTTAATCTATCCATCTTAAATGCCTTTAATCTTAATTGCATTTTCAATTACCCTTCTTCCCTTATTTTCTTTCCAAGATGATGGAACATGCCCCTTAAAATGCCTGTCTTTAATTTCTTTCTTTCATTTCTATCTGTAGACCTTCAACGATAAATTTTCATTTCAGCACATTACTGAAGTTTCCAAAACCCTCTTCCCAAACAAAATTATTAAGGCATTCAGTCTACACCTTCCTATGCCTTAAACATATAAAGTTTATGCTGTTAAAAGTGAACTGCTATCTAAGTTTCTGCCATGGTGTCCTCTCCTACTTAGTCTATCACCTTAAACTTTTCTTCCACATTATTCTATTATTCTCTAAAATAATTCAGCGGCTTCTGTCCTTAGTCCTCTCTTTTTCTCCCTCTACACTTTATTTCTAGATATTTTAATATGCAATTAGAGAGATAATAATTAAATTCAAACTGACAGTTCACAGAAGCATTATGTTCTGTCCACATTAAAACCTTGGCTCCAATTTGTCACCCTGCCCACACACTTACTTACTTCCACCTCCCCTCTTGGCTGCCGAGGGGATACCATCATACCCCCAAGACTTCAGACCAAACTGTATCATAGGCATGATTTTATCACTGATCTCTAACATCCTAGTACCCAAACTATTTCTACATCAGGGAGATTAATTTACTCCCCCTAAAATACAACTATTCTTATCCACCTACAGCAGATCAAAAATTTTTATCTATCATCTCAATTGCTTCAAAGTTTTTTCCTGAGGAATTGAAAAAAAAAAAAAAAAATCAGTTTTGCCTCGTTTTTGAAGTACTGGTAATTCTCCTAGGCCATCACTTCGAGCCCATCACTCCCCTCTTTTTGTACCTTTGTGACACACATCACCCCCTTGTTTACCAAAGTAAGCTGATGCCTTCAATTTCAACACCTTATCTAGGCCACTTTTCTTTATCCCTTAATGTGGAAAGACATACCACTCACTTCCACTACCTACACTTTTTAAGTTTTCAAAATCCATACTTTCATTTTTTCCTATGCTACCCCTTTGGCCGAGAAGTTTTCTTCTGCACTGACATCTGTAAAGCATCTCCGTTACCTGAGGTAGACAACAAGCATTGTTTACCAAACACTCTCTTACTTAATATCTAGGCTACACTAATGCTGACATCTCTTATCACTGTTGCCATTTCTTTATGCTTCTTGATAGTCTTTTCTTCTAGGCTTGTAAATACCCCACATGCAGGGTGATTTCCAATCATACCAGCCAGCTAGGCAGCCAAGTTGTTCTCCACTCTTTCTAGAAAATGATCTCACAAGAAGGAAAAGCATTTGATTACAGCATGAACAAGTCGAGGCACTACACTTCCTCTCTCTTTCACAGATTTGCACAGTGGCCCAGAAAAGGTATCTAGTCAACGTCACCAGAGTGACCCTGATACGATGAAGCATGCTGCTGCCAGTGGGACTCCAGGCTCATTTACGGTCAACTTTTCACATTCGGCATGAACAAGGCAGGAACTCTACTAAAAGAAAAGATAATATCATAAGAGAAACTGAATGCAGGGGATAATCTATCCCTCCTCTGTTACCGAGTTTCTAAACAAAGAGAAAGAGGCGTACATCTCATTTCCTCACTTTCTCAGCACCTGACATAAGAGCCTAAAATCTTAAAGGCTCTTATGTCACGAGGTCAATGGATGCTGTGCTTTCAGTAACAGCTACACCTCAGGCATTCAGGCATTTAAAAATAGTAAACATTTGTGACCAACTTGCATTCTAGCAATTCCATCTATAAAGTGGAGATTACACTGTATCACACAATTGAGTAATAAAAGAAATCAGTAATTGTGAAGTACACAGATACGAGCCTGATGACTGCCCATAGAAAGCCCCACAGGAAATTACAGACCTTGTCTTCTATCAGGTTTGAATACCACACAGTAAATACAGAGTATGTTGATCAAAGAAGAGAAGAACAGAAGGTGATAAGCATCTAAATAAACAAGCACTTTCCATTCACTCCACTAAAGGCAAAGATACTGTAGAACTACTACATAAAATATACTTAAATATTGCTTTGTTGTGTATACCTTAGCATGCAAAGTAAAGTTGTACCAGAAACTTTTATTTTGGTATTTAATATGAAGACAAGATAGTCAAGTACATGAATGATTTTTTTCAATATAGTTCACATACATGGGAAAGATTGAGACTTTTCCTTTAATAACTACAGCAAGACTCAGCTTTTCTGAAAAGTGTGCATCACATCCACACTCAGGATTTCACATAGAAGTGCAGATATTCGTATTGCTGTTTGGCAAATCAAATTTTTTTTACCACATTTTCCATTGCTTTCCTATTTTTAGTAAGTCTTGTTTTGACAAAAAAACCACCAAACCTTCATAGAGGTCATCCACTCCACTACAACAGAGTGTTCAGATAGTCTGGAAACAAAACCCGAAAGTATTATGGCAACTTGAACCCCCTCCCTGTTCCCCAAGGCCCGCGCTGTGCTCAGTGCAGCTATTGATACAGAGCAGAACTTTGGGAGGTCTCTACGGAAGGAATCTGCTCCAACTAGAATTCATGTCCGCACTTTCCCTCAAATATGGGTTTTCTGGAATGGATGACTAGAGGGTTTGGACTCAGAAAACAATTGCTAGAACATTTGTAGGCGGCCAAGCAGAAATGCTGAGAACTTGTCATCTTTAACATCTGGAAACTGTGACCCAACAAGCTATTTGAGCCCCAGTTCGGACTATATGATTTCAATTTTTTAATTGTAAAAGCAGGAGGTGGATCTTTTGCAAACCTTCCTTCTCACGCCTATCAGCTACCTCAAGAATGTAAACTTTAAGACAAGAATAAAAAAATTGGTAAGATGCAAATGGAAGAAAAAAAAAATGTTTCTGCCTTCTGCTGGACCAGCACAAGTTTGAAAAATTCTCTACTGAGAGAAAGGTGTGACTAAAACATTTTCACACATTAGCAAAGACATACTTTTAACTTGGGGACAGGATCAGCAGCCAGACTAGAATACTTTCTAGAAATACACCCCTTCTAAACCCAAGAAGGATCTCTATCCTAGAGGATGAGACTAAAGGCATGTAAAATAGCAGAGTACTGAGATACTAAGTTCTAAGTTGCTAACAGATTTGAAAACACCCATCTCAATCAAGGAGAGATGAGTGGCTTCAAAGAGCAAATGACATGACTCATTAAAACAAAAAATTCTTGCTTAAGGATATACCAACATGAAACATAAAATTTGCCTGTACAAGCAAATATACGAAACAGCCTGTACATCCAGAAAGTTAGCTTGTTTTACTCAAGCACATTAGCACAAACATACAAGGTGAGTCAAGTAGGAATATAAACTGAAGAGGAGGTAAGTCCATCCTAAACCATCTATGCATCTCTTCCACCACTAAGCTTTCTTGAACAGCCTGCTTCATGACCTTCCGCCTGACTGTTCCAACCACAGCTCCAGAAAAATCATCATGCGACAGCATTTCAGGAAGTCCATGAAGTGCTCAGAGATGAGAATATGAAGGGAATATTTAAATGAAACACAGATACAGCTAAAGTCCAGAGAAAAAAAAATACCATCATCTAAATTCATTACGACTACAAATTTCTAAAAACCCGAGACTGAAGTTACAGATACTAAGCTTAATATTAAATATATCTAAGACTTCCCCTTCGCCATTTTGAAAAAGGAATACATGTTTATTGCTTATTAGATTATCTCATCAGATCCTTAGTATACATCAGGTCTATCTAAAGGCACATCAGAAATGGACACAACCTCCTAGCAGTTCTCTCAGCAGCTTTAATATTGGGGCATCTGTCATGATTTAACCCAGCCAGCAATTAAGCCCCACACAGTTGCTTGCTCACTCCCTCCAGTGGGATGGGGGAGAGAATCGGAAGAGGAAAAGTAGAAAAACTAGAAAAAAAGTAGAAAAAAGTAGAAAAAGAGATAAAGACAGTTTAATAAGTAAAGAAAAAGCCACGCAGGCAAGCAAAGCAGAACAAGGAATCCATTCACTCCTTCCCATGGGCAGGCAGGTGTTCAGCCACCTCCAGGAAAGCAGGGCTCCATCACGCTTAACTGTTACTTGGGAAGACAAACGCCATCACTCCGAACGTCCCCTCCTTCCTTCCTTCTTCCTCATCTTTATATGCTGAGCATGATGTCATATGGTGTGGGATATCCCTTTGGTCAGTTGGGGTCAGCTGTCCCAGCTGTGTCCCCTCCCAACATCTTGTGCACCCCCAGCCTACWCGCTGGTGGGGTGGGGTGAGAAGCAGAAAAGGCCCTGACCCTGTGTGAGCGCTGCTCAGCAGTAACTAAAACATCCCTGTGTTATCAACACTGTTTTCAGCACAAATCCAAAACATAGCCCCATACTAGCTACTATGGACAAAATCAACTCTATCCCAGCCAAAACCAGCACAGCATCAATCCAGAAAGAACAAGAGTCACAAGTATAATCTCATAAACCAGGCAAGCAATTATCACTTACTTTATTGATCTTTGCTCACTTTTCTCATCTTTCTGAATTCTGACCTGAAGTCTAGATACCTTCTTTGTGGCAGTTGAGTGTATCACAAGCTTAGGGGTTTWTTTTTCACCTTAGTTTCTATACTCCACAGAGCAGGAAGATGTGTTGCTGATAAGTTTGTACTTGTAAGATGCTTTGACCATGTAAAGTGCCGTTAGTTCTATTATGTCAGAGACTAGTTTTGCAGCGCTCTAAACTGATTCAAAAAGGAAGATGAGTGACTTATCACATCACTCCCACCTTTTCAACACAAACAGGCTTTATTAGTATTTTCTTATCCTTTTCTTAACCTCCTCCCCCTCCATGCTCACCACTTTCCACCACCACTTAAGTAACCTAGACAGATTCCTAAAAAGGACAGAATTAAGAAGATTAAAATAGTTTAGTAAATGCAATTGCTCAAGTATCTTACCAATGCAGGCCATTGAATTTGTTTGATCTTTGATCCCTGAGTCTGGCTTGGGTCCTTTCTTTTCGCCCAGACCAGCTGGTACTCCACCAAGAAGGTTGCAAAATCTTCATAAACTTTAACCCATTCTCGCTTTTCCCATTCGAGGTCATCAAATTCAACATATACCTGGGGAAATTTAAGAACAGGAAAGGACATATATTATTACATATACACACATATACATGTGTGCATCTACATGCACTTTTGAAAGCCTGTGTTTTAAAATTTAATGCAAGAGCTTAATATTACCCATTTTACTGTTATGGTATTGAAATTACATAATCAGTTCCTGCACCGCAGAAGAAATTTTTCTTGCCAGTGCATTTGTGCTGAAGAGAGGAGGGTTACATTTGCTAAAACATTACTGTTAACATTGGGTATCTTATCTCATGAATGAAAAGTATAACACTAAGGATTTACTAGTATCATTCAGGTAATACATACAACTATTTACATATCAGTAAATAAGTTTTAAGAATACTTCTCATTCTCAGTTCATATACTTGTCATCTAATACAAACCAACCAAAGAAACACTGTTTGAAGGAAAAAAAAAAAGCCATCTGGAACAGAACCAGAAAGGACATCCTGAACGTGCAGGACCCTCTTACTACAAGGCAAGCCCAACACACGGCACCTAACAGAAGCAGCTCAGTTTCTTGCCATTTCTGTCCTTCTGGAATCCCGCTCCTTTGGAGGGAAAAAAAAACCACCCACACTTTTTGTTTCCAGCTAAACTAATTTGGAGCCAGTTTGCAACTATTTGATCTTATGCCATCCCTGTCCTGTAGGTTATACAGTTCTCCCCGACACATTCTTAGAGAACAACCATACCCTCCCCTCAGCTGCATTCACTAAGCTAAATATGCCAGACCTTTTGTCTCCTCTTGTAAAGGGAAGAGGGAACTCAGAGCCAAAAGCTATCCAAAAGCTATCTGCATTAGCAAACACAAACTCTTCTAAAAACATTACATATCAAAATTACAAAATTTATTTAAAGTTTTTAAAAAATCAACGTAATAAATTGTTTTGTTTTCCAAATTATGAGAAAATTCATAAGAAAAACCAGCTGGCATTATAAAAAAAAGTCACTGCTTGTCACACAAACTGGAGAAGGGAAGATGCTTTTCTACCCTCCTGAATTTCAGCTCTCAGCCACACCCAAGGCAGCTTCTGAAACTGGAGTTTCTTCCTCTATCTGCTTTTGAGAACTTAAATCACTGTCACAGAAATATTCTTGTCTTTTTAACTTTGGTTAATTTTAGGCCTGCAACATACTTCCTCGTCTAGACTTTCTGTCTCACACTTTCCCAACGTGTACTACATAGTGCTCCTCCTCATCTTGTCCTCCCTTCTGTGTACACAACTTAAATTTGCACCAAGCCTCTTCTCACTCCTGTATCAAAATTCATCACCACAGTGTCCCCCCCCAGATACTTTTTTTAACCCATTACTCCCATTCTGTTCCTACACACTCCTTTCCCTTCCCTCTTTAAAGCATCAGATTAAGATGATAACTTACTGCAGTTACCTGCTTCTATGACAGCCCACTAGTGCATCTCCACTTAAAATTTGTCCAAATAAAAAGGAAGAAGAAAGTAGTTTCTTCTCCTGTCAAGCCACGCTCAGTCTACCCATTGATTTCACTGTTCCCCCTCCTCACAACCTCCACAAACTGCTCAGTACTCTAACCGCAGCTACTGCTCACTGCGCACCCAACTCCTTTTCATCCACCCCTCTACCAAACGCTGACACCTGACCGTCCCCTGTCATTGTGCACACTCCTTGTCACCAATATCATAGTCACGGCCAACTGGTCTTTCCACCTCTTATCTCACATCTCATCTTACTCCTTTTCTTCCTTGCCTGGTCTTAATCGCTGGTTCAAGGTAGAGTGTGCGCAGGGCAGTTGTCTGCATTAAATACTGTTCCTTCGTTATTTCCCAGGGGCAGAGCTTTCCCTCTGGATTCACCACCTCGACATCTGGAATTTCTGCCGTTTGCCTGCTGCCACTCCTCCGATATTTCAATTACCCCGGCTGATCACAGTCATCCCCCCTCTCTGCATCACTTTGTTCATCAAAGCAACTACTCTTTTACCTTTTTCCTTTGCCCATTTCACTCACTGAAACTATCAGGAAACTACTGCTAGTCTTTGCGGTGGCATTAGGATCAGTTTGTATCTAAAATTATCCTCTCACCTCAGTTGTTCATTTTCACAGCTATCACCTGTTATTCTAACAAAGCAAGTAGAAAACAGCAGCAAAAACTCAAAACTAAAAATTGTAAATTGACATCTTTCACTAAAAACACTTTTTAATAACTTAATTTATAGAAATTTATTTTAAAATACATAATAACATTGCAGAAGAATAATTTCTCTATCAAAACAGAGTTGACAGTAAACATAGTAATGCTTTAAAGTACTGGCAGGAAAGCACGTCGTATCTCAAATCAACTTAGCGGCGGTACCTTCTATTTGCAGTTACTTTGAACCCTTCTAAAGAGACATTTATTTCTGCAATTGATCAAGTGACAAAATTTAAAGACAACCTTCAGTGACAGTACAGTCAAAAATAATTCTCTAAAGTCATCTTCCTCCTGGCCCCTCCTCCTGTAAATTCCACTCAATTATTCTGGATTGGTCAAATAATTTCATTTTAATACCTGGAAAGACATTTTACTTGGGTAGTCTATAACAGGGTGTAATAGGTTAAGCACCAGACCTCACAAAGCAGCAAATTTAAAAAACTGGAAGGCAAGGCAAATCAAGTGAATAAACATTTCTGAAAGACACAGATAAGGCTAAACCAGAGTTAGCAGTTTAGAAACCACCACACTAAAACATACTGTATCTTCTGGACACTAGCCAAAACTTGTGGATAACTGTGACACAATCTAGTGTTTGTGTGCAAGTTTTGCACCCCAAATAAACCGAAATCTGATGCAGCAACAGTGGGAGTTATTGCTGAGCTATCTGCAGAGTCTCCTGGCACCGTATAATTAGATCTTCAAAGGAGCAGTTCCAAGAAAAGTGGAGAATGGAGCGTGGCACAGAGCCAGTCTGCCATTGCCCAGGGCACCATATTCCTCCTCTGGTACGATACACACACAACCTTACTTGGGAATTACTGCTGCCAGCTTCCACCACATTCAGGTTTCGATGCCAAGACTATTAACTATCTGCTGGCTTTTCAAAGTTCATTTTTGAAAGGCAGAAACAACACAGATGAAACACAGAGCCCAATCCTTCGCCCATTTTCTTTCCTGCTAGGAAATACTTAAATCGGGAAAATCCATTGTGAATTTTTCTAAGGCAACAGTAAAGCCTCTGAAGAACGCAGGCTTCCTCTTTCTCTGCACACTGACCTACCACACAGAGAAGAGCAATATCCCAAGCAGCACAATTTATGAAAGGGAGTAAAAAGGGGAAAGGAGGAGGAAAGGGAGCAATCCAGCAACCTACGCCAACAAAATAAAATGGAGAGCCAAAGTTAGACCCCCTAAGGAGCGCAAAGGCTGAAAGTATTTAATCTTTCTTGCTTCACTGATGAAACTCTGTACAGCAAGAAACTCTACAACATTTGCCTCTCTGAGAATGAATGTTGATTTTGAGATTTTTCAGCCAAATTTTGCATCCTTGCCTTGTCAGCTATACAGAAGTTTGTGTTCCCAGAGTGGCTGAAGTCTTCTCACCACGTATGCATTCACTTGCATAAAAAGGAGAAATTCCCACTGGGATGATATTATTTTTATAATTGGCATTAATGTGCTAATTTTGTAACTCACTACTATTTTCCAACAGGAAGCAGCATAAGCTTTTAGCATGCTTTTCCAAGTAAAGCAAGACAACAAATTAGTTTCCAATGGAGTCAGCCAAATAACTGCAGCAAAATATTGCTGTTTCAAAGCCAAAACACAACAATCATGGTGAAATTCTCTACATGCAGCGCTGCGATCCAGAGTTTTCCAGTCACTTCTGCTCCAAATAAATATGCCTGACCAAACAAATTCTGAAACCCTTTAAACTGTCACGAAAGCAATGTTGACTTCCAGCAAATTTGACTTATAATGCTAAAAAGTGTAGTCCACGCACCATCCACTTCCCTGAAACCACCTGAGTGGGATGCTGTTTGTAATTCCCCCACGCTATAATAGCATATGCGCTGCCCACCGGCTGGTTAGTACTGAAGACAATTGCAGTATTAACGATCCAAAGGCTGACTTCAGGTTAGGCTTGCCCTGGCAAGAGCTCCAGGCTACACAGATACAAGAATCACTAAAAACTTGCATCATTTTAAGGCAAAGTAATCTCTAGTAACAAGGAAATAGAGTGCTGTATAGCATTTATTTACTAAGTTTCTAACATGGTGTGCTAAAATACACCTGATTTCTGTTAAATACAAGTTCTGTTTTCTCTCCTAAAGGAGGAGTGTACATTTTCCCCTTTATCACCTAAAGATTCTTAGCAAAATATTTATTTCTAGGAAAAAAAAAATCAAGCAATCTTTCTTAAGATGTTTTTAATAAGGCAAAGAAAACACTTCCACTTTTGTACAACATTGAATAGTCTTTCATCAACACAAATTTGGCTACTGACTTCAAGGTGAGTCCCAGAGCACATCCCATTGAGTTTCATTCATAACATTTTTAAATTAGAAAGAGACAGATATTACACCATGTGCAATTATAATGCATATATACTTTATATGCCATTTATAAGACTTGAGAACTCAAAACTCAGGTGCTAAAAATTATCTCTGGAATTCAAAAGTCTTAGTTACACAACTTAAAAGATAGACCTAAAACTCTTAGCATGCAATCAAGCATCAAAAAAGAGTTGTTAGTTTTCCAATCTTGTGATGTATGGTCAGGTAAATACAAGAATGTCAACCTTGTATGTAATTTAGCAGAAATTTACTTGAAAATATACAAGTATATTAAAAAAACATGTTTCAATGGCAATAAACAAAAACTTTTACAAGTTGGGGGGGTGTTTTGTTTTGTTTTTAAAACCCACCATACCATCATCAGAGGAAAAAAAAAAAAATTCTTGTTTGATGCCTCCAACTTACACATCRCAACTAAGAGAATCAGAAACTACATCACAAGATGTCAGGACAAAATTCCCAAATTAGCAAATTAAAAAGCAAGTCCAAGTTAGTTCTTCCCTCCCCATACACACTCCATGCAACCTGCAAACTTTAATTCTGGGGCACATACATTTTACAGGATGTTTAAGAATGGCTTATTCTTGGCCCAGTAAAAAGGGTGCTGGGAGCTTCCTGGTTTCGAGAGAAAAATCTGCCTTCAGAAAAGAAAATCCAAGGAGCCAAGCGAGCCGCCAGTGCCTCCTGCCCCTGCTGCCTGCAGAGGCGGACAGAGGTGGCGAGTCCGGGTATCCCACACCCAACCACCACCGGCAGCGATGCCGGTTTGAAACTGGCAGGAAGGTCTCCCGAGGTCTGAACCCCACACAACTCCAACAGCTTGCTTAGCTCCAGTGGGCTTTTTTAGCATTGCATGGAGTTAAAAATTCAAACAAAGTACACTAGGCTTCGAAAAACTTCTCCATCTACTTCCCGAGATGGATGCGATTGCCAAATATCTAACTGGTATAAACTAAAGCTAGTTGTAAGTACACAGGGAATGGAGCCAATAAGAATGTTTTTATAAAACTTAAACTTCCCATCCTGTTCCCAATATCCTTGCCTTCTCAGGTTTTTACAGATTGTTTCTTTGATGGAAATGGCATTATCCAGCAGTCAAGTCTTTCTAAATATATCTTTAACTAATCAAATGCAATCAAAGCACAATTTATTATAAAGCAAAACAGCTTAACACAGTAAAATTATTACTGTGTTATACAAGTGCTACCCATTTCCGCATGGAAAAGCGGTGAAATAGCAACTGAAGACAGCAGTAGGGTTTTTTGTTTAATAAAGGGCTTGCAATGTTGTTCCATGCTACCAAAATTTCCCCAATCCTTCACATTAGCATTTCATAGTCACTCTACATTAAAAAGAACTCATAAAAGAATCATCAGATCCTTTCCTTTATATATTTAAATGCTATACATTTGCATTTTACAAACTCTTCAAGCAAAACAGTACAGAAAAATAGTATTTGAAAATACATTGGCATCAGCCCATAGAGCCTAAAAACATGCGAAACAGCTGGAATAATGGCAATAGATTGGTCTTAAACTATCAGCTTCTTTAGRAGTAAAAGATGGGGTTGTTGCCTCCATGTATTCTTAAAAATAGCCAGCATTTTTACTGCAAATCAGACATATTCATTCTTAAGTACAAAAAATTCACTTTCATATGTAGACAAGAAAGTATTTACTTTTGACAAAGAAGTCCTAAATGTACTGTGTAATTTTTAGCAAAGGTGAGTAGACACCCACAATGCCACAGTAAGTCTTTAGAAGACCTGAAAATGTTCTTGATAAAACTGGTATATGTTTATTAATCAGACTTTTACAATTCTTCCACCATTTAAGGAACATAAGAGCTTGTCTCAAAAATGCAAGAGCTCGGTATCTAGCTCTCGAGCACTAGAAAAAAAGCTGTAGAATCAGATATATGTTTTACAGGAAAGGACACTGAAAGCTCCTTAGAAGATGGGACAAATTAATAGTGTTGGTTATTTTATGTTATTTCAGCACTTGAAGAAAAAACATGAAATTGTTTGGACAAATGTTCAAAACTGCACATCTGTTTTGATTATTTTTGGAGCTTGCAAGTAGTAACAAAAATTTAATGGCAGAAAATTTAATTTTCTCTTAAATGGAAAGAGAAAGTCCTGCTACTTTCAGATGAGCTGTGGAAGTCAAAAGGACAACTCCTCAAAGATTAAATCCCCTTTGACACACCCTACTACCATGAAACATCATACTCATTATTGTGAAGATTTAAATTTTCTGTTTATCCAAAGGAAAATGGAATAGGCTTATTATCTCAGAAGCAGTCCTCAGTTACAACCTGGGAAGTTGAAGTGTACAAAAAAAAAGAGGCTAGTTCATTATTTGCAGAGTATTARGTCTCTGTTGTTTCAGAACTGCCTGGAAATTTCCTTTTTTTGCAGCGCGATGGTTCTGGGTCTGTCCAGCAGGAATGGACCAAGATTCATTTCTTGTAAACCACTGAAAGACCCTGCATAACAGTATCCAGCTACAACGCCTCTGAAATACAGAGAGACAAGCCCTCCAAAACCACTACTCTCATTACTGAGGAAAAAATAAAATCTGCAGCCTCAGGCTCATCTGCTCACAATTTATAAAACTATATAGAAGAGCCTGTATCCTTGCTGGAGACACACAGTGACAGACACACTCAAGCTGAGGCCATACTTTAGCTGCCAACATGGCTCAATACGCTTCATACATGGAAGAAAAAGGAAGATGACCCTGCTCTCTCAACAGGCTCCTGAATAGACCGGAGATACACACTTGCTGGAAGACATGTCAAATATATGCCATATGCAGGAGGGAACAGGACCAGATGTAGCAAATACATGCTTCAATAAACATGAATTTTCAAGGTAGTTTCCTTATATCAAGCTGTAAAACACAAGTATCCTACAMACACAGACCTTCAAATAAAAACAATTATTTATTTCAAGCAAACAGTAGTCTCAAGATACAGGGGAATAACATAGAAAAATGATCAACATGTACGGTTTATGGTTGATTTTGAAACCCTATTGAAACCCTACTTGAAATCCTAATTCCGCATTCCCTGAAATGCATGCTTGAACACTGACAATAAAGCAGCTTTTGCAGAAAAAATGCAGAGAAAAATGGTTGCAAAACTGAAGAAAAATACCAGTACTGTTGCAACAGCCTGCTGCAGTCTGTAGCTTGGATTGCTAAGCAACCAGCACATCACGGAGAGTACAAAGTAAGGTTGCAGGGAAGACGACAGAATAAAAAAAGCATCCTACTTGGATGTCCCAGTACCATCTTTGAAAAATAAAGAAAAACATTTAAAACACGCATGTGTCTTTCATCCCTCAATTTAAAATGCATATTCTAAAGAGAAAGTTGAAGGGAGGAAATACGAACTACACCGAACTGCAAGAAAAAAACCTATACTTCTTGTGCGCAATAAAAGAGTTTCTCAAAGACGACTTGTCCCTGATAAAAAGATAATCCACAGGAGTGCCAAATTTTATTTCAGCTATTTGAATCACTTAGGTATTTAAAATATTTGACATACCTATTTTGCAAATCTTTTCCCAAATTCAGAGCTTAAGAGCAAAGGGAAGTGACATGCAAACCAGAAATTAAAACATGACTGTACTGGACTTACAAAGAAACCAAAGTCAAGTAGCCCCATTTAAAAAAATGTTTTAGATGCCAAAAATACACTGAATTACTCATCCAAAATGAGAAATAGAAGTGACTTACAATTTTAAGAAAGCATAAGCTATTAAATCATAGCAACAACTAGTTAAMATATACACATTACACAAAAACTTCCTGGTCCTTCAGGCTTAAAAAAATCTTTCAAATTCTCTTTGCCATCACACAACAGAGGCAACTTTTTTTACTATATCTAAATTTCTAAATKATAATTTCTAAAAACAATTGTTAAGAAGCATACATACTATAGAAAGCCTACATATTCAATTTAAAAATAGAGGGAATTTTGTGTCTGAATCAGACATTTGTGATTTTAGATCAGGTGAAAAAAAATTAAGAGATTTATCTGTTTAGATGGCTAGTTAAAAGCAATTCATATGTGCATATATGCACATTTTTAATGTCACATTAAAAAGACCAACACCTGTAATTTAATAAGGAATCAGTATTGCTAAGTTTCAATTCAAAAAAGATTATGCTGGTTTTAAACTGTATATATCTCGTATTTGAAGATCTGACTATAAACAACTGAATGGAGATAAGACCATTTAAAATACTAATTATTAMTTGTTAAATGTTAATGGCTTTCAGTCAATTTTTACAGTGCAATGGCTTGTTAATGAAGATAAAGTTTGCCTAGCAGGTTGTTAGCAGACACAAAACACTACAGGAGGCTGAACTGAAGTGCGTGGTGAAACGAATAGGTTACTTCCTAGTTAGAATTCATGATTTGCTATTGTTCCTCATCCCCAAAATTCGAGTTAGCTACAAACAGAAATCTACCTCTCTTGAGGCAGGAAACTTCACCAAATCACCTGGCTGTAGCCTCAGCTAACAAGGYATGGCTGTAAAGCCACTCATGGGGAAACAGGACAACTTCAGTCCTCCTGGGACAGTGCGAACACACATAGCTGGAACTTAAGGAGATGCCCTGGACCCAAGCAGAGAGTGAGTTTTTCTGATGTCTCACTCCAGCTGAATAGCCCAAACCTGAACCATTGCTAGAGGGAATCAATGAAATGCTAAAAGCACARGGCTTTCCCAAGCTTTCTACCAAGACAATCCAATTAGCTACCTTCAATAGCTGAGGAGCCAAAACAGTCGTCTTTCCAAGGTTCAAAGGACTAGCCCCTAGATGAGACCTGGACCTAGAAGTATTTATCAATATCTATCGAGAGGGGGTTCAAGCTTTTTGTATCTTGGTATGAAAAGTGATGTCCTCCCAAAACCACAGTGCAGAGCCTGAATAAACACTGTACTTTTCAACAGCAAATCTTTCTTTGAGGGCAAACAAAAAAGAGACCATAAAAGAAAAGCAAGGTTTTGAGCTGAACTTTTGATATCTGTACCTTGATATCCAGACTAGGAAGAAAGACCAAGTACCTCTCAGCTGCTCTGTGTGTCCACATCGTTCTCCGATGGCCAAACAAACCAGGAGTGGGCTCACAATTTCCTTTTTGTCARATAAAGCCAGGGATACAAAAAAAGGCATCAGCAAAGCTTTCGCATAGTGACAGACAACAGCAGAGGAAGCTGGTCAGCAGACTTTGGACCAGAGACATTTTCTCAAGGCCTAGTTCATACCAACAGCAAGAATACAATCAGACAACCTCGCACAATTCATTGCTGTTCTTCGGTCGGCTTACAGGAATTAAGAGAACTATGGAGAAATATTAAAAGAGTAATTGGGAAACCAAGAGAAAAGTTCATCTACCAAAAAGAGACAGTATATTGTATTTTTTATAAATTATTATCAACTACAAAATGGTAATTTTGTGTTCTGACGATAACGCAGTATTTGCTCTTATAACCAAGATTATTAACCTTAAGCAACAAGCCAACTAAACAGATCTCTAATAATAATTGTAAAAAAAAATATCTTCAAAAGCATCAAGCCAAGAATCCTGAAAGGTAAAAGAAATTTAGTGAAATATTTATCTACTTCATTGATTATCCACTAAAATGTTGAAAGTTATTTTCTAGATCTTTTTTCCTTCATAAAAGGACTAGAATATTTGAGTAGGTAAGTTAGTGTACYGTATCAATTACTTTAAAGCTTTACCTCTTATCAGAGAACAAGATTTTACTGTCTTCACAGTAACTTGCTGTCCTCTTTCCTTCACTTAACATGCTATCTATAACCACAGTCTGCAAACTGTTTCTCCTAGTCCTGCCTAAATCACCTCTAAGCAGTGTAATAAACACAAACAGTTCCCAAGTTCCTCCTGGCTAAGATGCAGAGGTGTTTCACTTTTGCTGTTGTGTTTAATTTTTATTTTTGGAAATCTGAATTCTTAAAGTCTTCTCCTTCAGTGTTGTGATTGTATTCAGTGCTATCTTGCAAGCTAAATTACTCTTYTGTTGTTTTAGTCGGAGATGCCTTCTTGTTACCATTCCAGCCTTTGGGTTTCAATCTCCTCTGCAAGCCACCTTTCAAAACTACATCTCTATTTCCTTCACATTGTTGATCTTTGTCTAGTCCTTCATACTGGAGAGTCAGCACTCATTCAAAAATGGACTCTCATATAATCTTTCTGAGGTAGCTAAAAGCTTGAAGACACCTGCTAACAAAGGATTCATAAACAAAACTTACAGAAGTCTACTTCTTTCCTATGGATTAACTGCAGCATTAGAGAAGTAAAATAAAATCTGTACTCACMAGCTGAAGCTTCAAAGGATTAAAACATTTCAGGTGTATATGATCTTCCTTTATTTTTCTGTTTGATACCAAATTGCAAGGCTAGACTTTATAGAGAACTGGGTCATGACAGTTCATAGCCCACCAGTGCATAAATGTCCACAAGCTRGGATCAAGGTTCATTCTAACCCTGAAGTGAGGTATCTTCAAGTATTACTAAAAGGCCAGAGGAGATTAAGACCAGGGGTGGTGGCGCATGTGAGCAAACAAGACATCAGGAAACATCCTRCCAAAATTTAAGCACCATTTTGGGAGCAGAAGGAGAAACGTAACCACAGCTTCCTGGGTTTTCTAACTGTCTTAATCCTCTCAAGCTCTCTTTTTGTCAACCTCTTCTTTGCCATGACTCCCTCAGTCATAGATATCTGAAATTTCTGACCAAAAAATGTACAACACTCTAAATAATATGTAAACTATAAAGAAATACAGCAGCACCACAAGTAATTTAGGCAATTACCTTTTCCATTTCACAGTCCTAAGGAGATGTTTTACATCAGAATGAAGACTCATTAGTAGTGTGCGCAGACAATTTGGTCCCAAYTTAACCAAATACTTATCTTTTGTCAATGTATTTCAGAAGTCTTCTAACAGTTGTTTGTTTGTGTTTAAAAAAAACACAAACAAAACTTTAGACATTGATATTGAATTGGGAGTTTCTGCACTCAGTTCATGACAGCGGGCAAGTCGCTATCTCTGTGCTTTAGTAYCCATACTCTAGAACAGGAATACAATCACTTCAACCCAGTGTTGCCTGTTTTGACCACAAATTCTTTGCAACTGAGATTATGTGTTTACATGATACTAAAAGTAATGGACATCTAATGTCAGTGGGTTTTCAGGTGCAACCGAGTTGTTACAATACAAACCACACTGGATCACAGAAATACAAAGACGACCAGCTCCTCTGAACAACTGCCCACTTAGCTGCTGTTGCTGCTGCTAAGGCTACAGCACAGGAAGGACTGCTTCAAATAAAAAGAATTATTGATGCGTAAAAGCTTCAGGAATATAGGCGTAGAAAGCACTTAAGGTTACAGAAATCATTCGTGATACGTACAKGAAAACTCTCAGCATGTTTGTCTACTAGTGTAGATACACTTTTGCTCTCTCATTTAACATTATTTTTTGTTCTGCAACAAAATTTCTCAAGTATGTGAGGAAGGCCATTCAACCTCTTATATCCTAAGTATTAACTAATTTATTTCAGTACCACAATTCTCCAAACTATAGAGAAATGTTTATGATTTTTACCTTAATTGCATGATTTTTTTTTTAAAGAAAGCTTACAGCATACCTTTTTTTTTTAATTAGAAATTGTTCTAGAAATCTCCGATGTACTACAACTCAAACAAAAAAGTGAAGGCAATGTATTGTGATGCATTTTCTGCTCTCCTAGTATGCAAAGATCTTTTTAAGGAAGAACAATAGATCCACTGATAACACCAACAGAACAATAGATCCAACAGATAACACAATCAAACCCTTAATGCTTAAGCCCAGAAGTAAAGAAATAAGAACAAAACACTGGCAATGAGTATACATCAAAGGCTGCCTAATGAACCAAATGAATAACCTTAATTACTGCATTAGCTATCTCTGGGTAACTTAGTACTGAAAAACTCAAGCAGACATTCCCTGTAACAACAGCAAGGATAGTATTTTTGAATAAATGGCATTTTAAAGATGACGATGATAAATTAAAAGAAAGGTTTTTTTATGCACAGTGATTTTATAGGCTGTAACTATGAGAGCTGTGCCTGGGATTAAAAAAAAAAAACCCTCCCCGCAATTCAAAATGCATGCTGCGGAGAAGAGAATAAAAAAGCATTAATTCAGAACTGTACATAATTTGCTCACCACCCGTGTAAGTTTCTGGAACAAAAAAAAACCAAAACAAAACAAAACAAAAAAAAAAAAAGAAAAACAAAACAAAAAAAATATTTGCTGTATGTCGAAGTCAGCTTTTAATGCTAGAAATTATACATACAATAAATGTACCTACTGCATTGACTCTGATATTTATAAGAGTTGCTTAAATCCTTTATAGAATTGAACAATTAAAATACGAAGCCTGAAGTACAAATATGAGGACTGGTACTCTTTATCTCCTCCTTTCTTCCCTTCATTTCCCCACTATCATCTTGCTGATCTAAAATTAAGATATAGTTTTATGTATCCCCTGATTCAACCATTGCTATATACAAAAAATGAAGAACAACTTCCAAATTTTTAGCACTCATTCTGYGTTTGCAAGTTTTATTTTCTGAGGAGCTCCTTTTAATTCTGATAATCACTTAAGCTTAAATTTTAATCAGAATCTTTAAAGAAATRTATGAACATAAGCAAGTTCCTTTTTGTAACAAATATTAACACACCTCATCTACTTCAAGTGTTCTGAATGAGAAAACATCTTGAAAACAAAAAACCCAACGAACTGCAATAGATTGTGCACCTACTGTTACAGTTATACAGAATACAGACAAAACTTCTGGAAAAAATTCAAGTAACTAAGTAGGGCCCTTATGACCTCCAGAGGTAACTCAAACAAYCACAGCCTTCACTGAGTGAACTTGCATTTGACAATTCTATTTTATTATGATAAATCAGTGCAAGAGAAGATACAGCATACTCGCATCACACTTGTTCCTATTCCCGTTGGGAACGAGCAATAAAATTACTGTTCAAGTTATGGAACACAAGTGTTCCCTTCAGGAAAATGAACACACTGTAAGAAGATATTTTTGACTGAAAGAGCCACCAGCTGCAGAACTCTTAGCAGTGTAAGATAACTGAAGTATTCATTGATAATGATAAAGAAGTGAATCTGTTTTCAAAACATATCAGGGGATAACAACTAACGTTTCTACCTTGCTTTACCAAATGCCTTCTGCTTCACTGTATGGACTACTTAAAATCTGGATGTTATTTCTAACAGTCTCATTTCCTTGTAAATTGTATGTATAATATACCTTGTGCTGCAGTAAACTTACTGTGAATGAGAAAGGAACAATTCTTACTCATGCGAAACTTCACTTAGCATCCACGACAAAAATGCAAGATGGAGATGCCAGTCTTCTACTGTCAACAAACATTAATACTGCAATAAATTAAAAGAATATGCAATAAATAYTTTTGAAAGTAATGTTCATTATTGGCTTTCTCACAGCTTTTGATACATTTATTTCACTGTGATACAAATAAATACCTCACATATCATAATCTATTAGGAGTATTAAGTATAGCCAAGGCCTGCAATCACGCAACTGCAATATACTTTGAATAGATAATAGTTCTCAACATTGCAGACAAATACATATACCAGTATTTTTATTCAGTGTATGTATGAAAACTAACTGCATGGARGGGAAGAAAGAAAAAAAAGCCATGTTTTTCTCCCATGCATTTCACCTCCCACAAAACCAGTAMGGCCAAGATGCTTTATTTCCCAGTCACTGCATGGAAAAAAAGAGGGAGGATGGAATGCCACAGCTAAAACCCATTCTTAAGTCTCTCTCTTCGGATGGGAAGGAGGAGATCACTGATGAACCAGCCAGAAACAAACATCTAACCCACTCAGGGAATGAGTAAGAGTTGCTACCATCTCCCACTGCCTCCTTTTAGATTAGGAAATGAAGGCTGAATAAACAACATTCAAAAGTAACATTAAATGCACTACACACAGGCACGGAGAGCTTTYCTAGTTTTGCTCATTAGAAGGGATCAGAATACTGCATATATACAAAAAAACTTAATATGATTTGGTACATAGATTAATTATTAGACACCAAAATGAGCTGCCAAGGAATTTTGGCACAAATTCATGGGAATCATAAAAATAAAGAAACATACCTGACAAGTTCCATAGCACTRGAAAAATTAAATGTTCTTGAGCACTGAGAGCAAAGGACAAAGATTTCCAGGCTTTCTAATGTGTGTGGCTTCTCTTACCATCACCTCCCTTCCTTTCTAACCTTGGTTAAAAAAAACCATATATTCACAGGATACACTTTGCCCAAGAGTCCACAATGGCAGGACTGGTTGTTCAGTTAAGACTACCTCTTGCTTTAAGTACCAGCTGGTTTCTTAACATGTTTTCTGCATCCAAGATATTAATAATAATAAAAAAAAAAAAAAAAAAAAAAGGAAAAACCCCACCCACCCCCCGAAAAAGCACACAAGTATGCAAGATATCTAATGCCAAGACAAGATCAATCCTTTTGCAATTATTTGATTTCTAAATTTAAAACCAGAAATAGGCAACTTAGTCATTATATTTTTTACATATTAAGCCTCTAATCCTTTAAATAATTTTTCTTCCCACATGCAACACACTGAAAAACAATTGTAGAGCTCTGAGGAAAGCCAGCACCTGCAGGAAAGGGTTTAATTTGGCAACTGCTGGTGTTGTTGAGTTATTCATCACATAAATCTCTTATTAAGTCCCACCTCTTTCCTGTAGTTCTAACCCTTGGAGTTTGAGAAAACAGACCKCGTTTCATGCTAAACTCCCACCACTAAGCAGCTGAATCTCCTACATTACTTAGGATACTGTTCGTGAGAGCAGACTTCACATGGAGTCATGCAACATCCTGTTCCAAGCCAAATGCTCCAGATGGGATATGTTTCACTGCTGCCTCCCCCTCCCCAGCCCATTTAAGCTTGTTCTTTTTTCTTTGAAAGCATTTATCCCAAATTGATGCTATAACAGCATGCTAAAACTGACCTTTTAAGAAAAATACAGACAAATCAAAACTTACTTAAAATCTAAATGTCTTTAGTTAAAAAAAAAAAAAAAAACAAAACAAAAAAAAAAAAAACAAAACACCACACACACCACTTAAACTACCAAAATATTTGTATTAGCTAACCAATTAGCAAAACTACGTATATAAGAAAATAAATGACTTGATGCAGCTCCACACTGCAGGAAAACCTGCCTTGTTTCAGAAAGTTTACTAATCATTTAAAAGCTCAACATTGTCACGCACATTACTAATCTAATGGAAGTTCTCATCGACATAACAAGGAAAAAACTGTCTAGTCTGCTGATCACTCTGAATGCTGGCAATTTCTCAAACATCTGCTAAAGGTCAGATTTCCACTGCATGGAACCAATCAATGAAGCTACACAACACTCCCAGCGCCATTGGAAGTGCCAAACAAAGACCACTGTTTTACATAAGCAAAGAAACTCAGCCTGAAATCTTCCAAAACACTACCAGCAAAGTCTTCGCTCCAGTCGCCACATAGTACTCGTCTACCTGGCAATGGCTGTTAAGATTTATTCTAGTTTTGCTTTTTATAGCAGAAGCCGTATTACTTAATGCTAACCCATTTTTCCGCATTGTTAAATAGTGTGCAGCCAATACCACATACAGAGAAACATTACAGAGGAAAAAAATGAACATATATTAATTTAAACAAAAGGGGTTTTTATTTAAATGTTACTCATCATAGAAGCAGCGTTTCAGAAAACTGAGTATTCACACATTTGGTGCCTTTGTTTCAACTCAGTGACTTCAAAAAAACCCCACCCCTACTGAGTTCTAACTTAGAGTTAAAAAACAGCCTGAAATCATAAAATTCTGCCCTAAAACCCTTACTAAGCAACCTCAGAAATATAATCCCAATATCCTAACAGATTAGGGAATTGTTGCCATGCTAAAAACAACATGCTCTATATTTCAACAGCTTATCACATACCATAAAACCAGCGCTTTAGCAAGAGCCTACACAGAAGAAATAAATGATCGATTCCGATGCTGCTGAAAAGCTGAGCTTGTTCTATTTTTACAGATAAAACGTTTTTTTTATATGGATAATCTGGTATTGATTTACAAGAAAAGCCTTCTGCACACAGGAGAGAAGGGCCAATAACAAAGTAATCTGATGGAATTCGGGGAATTGGGTTTTTTTAATTGTGTGTCATTAAGTGATCTTCAAACTACAATTTTAGGCTTGTTTTATAATTTTTTGGTGTTGTTGTTACAGAAAATCCATTTTAACTTCAGAGCCAACATGGATAAGAGAAGGGAAGCAGAAGTCGGTAGACATTCCAATAAATTCAGCAGAAATACTCTCTTGCATTCCTTCTACCTCAACAGCTAATACAGCAACAGTGTGGTCGTGGGGCAATTCTAAATGAAGGCAACATCCAATTAAAAAAAATAGTTATTACTAGCTAATCACGCCACCACACAGTCGAYAGCCTTCTGCCGTAGCCCCCGCTGCGCAATGCTGCAGTCCTAGCCCCGCGGTGCTCACAGCTTTGCTCCCGACCCCCAGTCCTCCTTGCCACAGCTGGGACAGAGCTACCAAACGGCCGCCCAGCTCCAAGTGCCCCAGGCCAACCACACTCCCTGTGACAGAGGGACGGCTCCCTCGGCAAGACACAGCAGCACTGCCCTGCCAGGAATCAGTCCTATCTGTGGGTCAGAGAAGGTGTGATCCTGTGTGAAAGGAGAGGGCTGTACAGCAGAGTCCCATACAACGGGGCACGGGAGAAGGGACCAGCACTCCCCCAGCAAGACCAGGCCCACTGGAAAGTGGTGTTTCGTGACAGCAACGGCAAAAGAAAAGCACAGGCTGCTTCCACAAATACCTACCAAAAAGTTTTAACGGCATGATAAAACTTGGTATTATCTGAGACACAAAAATGAAGTTACTAAAATTGAATTTAAATACGTCTCTCAAAGAAGAAACTCTTCAAAATTTTTTTATTTTATTAAAGCTGAATAGCAATAGGACTATGGCATATTTCAAGGAGACAGTTATTGCTCCCTACTAGTTCCACTTAATCTTTGAAAAATGCCTTCAGTTCCTTTGAGCAACTTTTTTTCATGATTGTTTCTTGCCTCATGTAGCTGTCAGTGTTTGGGCTGATCCCAGTTTTGTGGGACACTTACGGGGACGGAGTTTTGTCACACTTAAAAAAATAGAAGGCAGCCCCAGAAAGGCCCATCAGTATCCAGCTGTCTCCTAACTTTCAGTCATTGAACCATCTCTCCATTCAAGAGAAGCCAAGAAAATGAACAAACATCTGTATGAGATGCTTCAGGGAAGAGTTCAATGACCAATAAAAGTTTCTATCACACTCTATGTTTCTTCCAGCAGGTCTGTACAACTTGCCATTACAAAGCAGTTTCTTCAAAGTATGTTTAGATGCAGCGTATCACCCATAAGGGAAGAAGCGTAACGACATATGCTTCAACGATAATTCAGTATAAGAATCACAGATCAATAATATCCTTTAACCATGATGGCTTSCAGAATTTGGGTGCTTTTATATGCAAACATTACCAATTGCATTAACATATTTGAGTACAGGTTTTATTTAAACAAATATCATACTCAAGAAGCAGCCTGGCCAGATGGGAATACAGAATACATATGAACCCAAAATTACTTACATTAGTTCACATCTCCACACACACGTGTGGGAGAGTATTGGCCTGGCATTCCTATTACTTACACTTTTACAGAAGGGAGGACAAAGGCATGCTTAACTCTCAGTACTGAACAGAACTGTATTATAAACAGTCAGCAGCATTTCCTTTTGGAAGAGTTACCAAACAGGGTTAATTTCTCCAGCTTTCCAGTGCATATAGATCTACCTCAACCTTAGAGAGGTTTTAAGCCATTAATGCCAGTTTCCAGAGGTTTTTTGATGACATAATATTAACCCCACAAAGCAGTAAGTTAAGACAGCAAGTGCCTATAATGCCTGATAAACATAAACTGCACACACAGAGTGTACCTACACTACCTTTACTGATTTAGTGTACAGGTTGGATGTTAGCCAACAAATGAGGAAGAGAGATGTTAGAAGCGAACTAGAAGATCTATAAAGACCAGTTTTATGAGCGCAGGCCAACTGCCAAAGCATTTACTTTGAACTCCATGTTATCGTGGCTACGACAGCTTAAACCCAGCTCAAGTACATCTGTTCTGCACTGCAGTGCACATCCAGAGACTTGGCACCTTGCTCTGATTTACTCTCTTAACGTGGGTCACTCCCGCTGCTTTTAGGGAATCCACTGAGAAGCAAATTATGGAAGTCGTCAGTAACAACCCTCAGTAACACACCTGAGTCGCAATGTCACCTTGTACCAGTGAGTGAACTGTACTAGAGAAGTCACAAATTTACTCATTAAGCAGAGGGAAGAGAAGAAAAAAAGCTGCCTAAATGTTGCTTCTGAAAGAGCTGTACAGTGAACGACTAGCCCAAAAAAAGCACAAGTAGGTGACCATTAGATAGACACTATCCTCACTTCAAATAGTTGGGAAGAAGTCCAATACTTAAACCTAAGATTTAAAGCTTCTAAGTCATGCACAACTATAGTTATCCCCTACAGAATTACAGCACTTAATCATTCTGTACTGAATGGATCATTTTTTTTTTAAAGAATTCTCAAAAGTTCACTAGTTCAAAGGATGTAAAATGTTCTTTAAACACGTGCTACCAGAATTGCTCCCCAAATCATCTCCATGCATGTATATTTAAAATCAGTATTTTCCAGTTTATTTAGTGAAATGGAGAGGCTATGAGACTAAATTTAGATTTAGCAGCAATTTTCTCCCATGGCTCTTCAGAGAATGAAGAATAATGTTCTCCAGAGAACCTCTCAAAACAATTGCCCTTTTTCCACAAGAGCTGCCATCTACTTACACTCTCAGAAGGACAGATGCCATAGGCTGCCTCTCAGCAAAGAATAACTGTTACCTCGCTTTCATCCTTTCGCAAAGTCATCATCTATATCYCTACAGATAGGAAGCCACTTTCTCCCCTGGGGGCAATTGGCTTCATTCCCAGTAGTGAAAACAGAAGGCAAGTAGTGGCCATCTTTGTTCAGGCAGTTGTGGCTTCAATCAGACTGAAAAATGAGAAGTTGCAGGCACAATGCAGGGAAACACGCTTTTAGGATCCTTTCCCTAAAAATTTCTCTCAGTCCTAAACATCCTCAAACCTGCTGCATCTGAATTAACCAACAAGATCGATACACGGAAAGAGGAAATAGATATGTATTTGAAGCGTGAAAAAAAGGAAATGAGAAAATTCAGGAGTTCACAAAACATCAAGAATGAAAATAAACTGCGGGTCCTGTTGCCCTGAGTCAGTGAGGCGAAGCAGCTGTAAATCTGTCTAAACCGGCTCTGCATTCTCCAGTTGCTTTGTAGCTCCAGAATGCATAAAGCAGCTATCACATGCCAGTCAATCTGACCCTCCGAATTGTTAAGTCTACTTTATTTAACATAGATTTACTCTTCAGGGATTCTCTTTTGTATGAACTGGGTAAGAACACTGCCTACATGGAGTGTGAAAGATGGGTCAAGCCAAAGAAATTGCCAGAAGAGAACTACATAAAGGCTGAGTCAAATCACCAATTTAGAATCAAAGGAAGCATTTTACTGGGGGAAGACTGGGGGGGGGGAGGGGGGATGGGGGGGGTGGGGGCAGCAGCCATGGACAACACGACACAGACTTACAAAACAACCTTTAAAAGTTTAAAATATGTTATTAATTATGCTTACCATAATTAACTGCAAAGTCAGGTAAATGCAGGCTTTAACAACAGACACAGCCAATTCCATTCTCCTTGAAATTTTCTGTTAAAAATTGCTATGCAATAGTCTGTTTAAAATAGTATTCTGAAGTTTATGGTTTTACTACTCCAGTTGTTTGGGTGATGAYTATATTCTTCCCCCATCCTAAATTACCCATCAACTTCTCTACCTTAACTTAGTAGTCCTTAAGATTTTGTTGCAATGCATTAAAACTACAAAGTGTGGCAGGTAGGATTATTCAGCTGAATTGATAGCATTACCGTTTCCTGACATTTTAGTGCTTCATTTTGCAGCCTTTACCTTTAATTACATTTTGCACTGGAATAACAAAGAATACAAAACAGTATGAAATGACATAAATGATACTCTTAACTAGAGCTGCCAGGATGCTTTTATCTCAGAGATGCCTGCAGGTTTTTTGCACTTGAGTTTCATACCTTTTTCAACATTTAGAGAAGCATGCTAGGCAATCGGCTAATTCGAGTTTTGTTTCATTAAATATTCTTGCATGTAGCACTTGCAACACTCCCTCCTCTCCCCACTTGCAAGGACATGAATACTCAGTTATAAGAAAGTTTAACTGAAGTATTAAAAATAAATCAAGTTAGAAAGCATAATTACACTCTAATCCATGAGCGTACAAATAGTTAGATTTCTAGTTAAGCTATCAGCAAAGGTGGCAGTCTCTAAAGTTAATCAAGCATGTCATATAACGTAACAATTAGACCAATTTACTCCTTCAGAAGATATAAAAAAGAGAATGGGAAATAAGAAAAAAACTAAAACCAAAGTCCCCAAACTACCAAGGGAATTAAGAGGAAGTCCACATTGCATGTCTAACAACCGGGCAGAATCCAGAAAGCAAAATACGCGTTTGCACTGTTAACACCAACAGGTACAGCCAAAACTGCCAACATACACATGGTGCCTCTTATTTCACTGGAGATAAAACGGGATTAATGTAAGATCTTCTGCTTACACAGATCAGGAAATTAAGTTATCACTTTGTACTGTTCACACGSTACAAAGAATATATTCTTACAACAGATGCACAGATGCAATAAACCCATGAAATGCAAGGAAAATGTTTTACCATGTCCAAGCTTGCGAATGCCAGATCTCATCACTGCTCTGGCATCATTATCTGACCAATAACTCACAGACCCTGCAGGGCCAATTAGTAATACCTTATGCACGTGACAAGTTACCAACATCTGAGAGGTTAAACACAGTTGACATACATTCTAGCAATGGCTAGTGTGTAACTGAAGAACATGAGTATCTTTAAGCCATTTCTTGAATAATTGTTATACTCATTATACCCAATTATACTCACAACCTATTAGTGATCAACTCTAAGAATCAGAGATCCACCCCTTGCAACCCAATGGCTGAAGGGATTTACCAGTATCAAACACAAACTCTCGCAGACTAATAAGGCAAACTTCCAGAYGGCAACAGCTACTTAATTTTTACAGCTATATGGGTTCTTCCACTCAAGTATTTCATCACCAGAAAATGCAAGGGAAACACTCAAACAGTCCCAAGATAGCCTGGGTTTTTTTTTTGCCCCTTTTTTTTTTTTTAATATGTAAAAGTTCTTGATTCACTGCTGTTCATCCCATATCTGTGAAGTATCTCACCGCTTTTAGTGTTGTGACAATTCCCTTATTCTAGAAACGCAAGCATATTCAGGATTGCTTGATAGACAGGCAGGAGTATTGCAATTACCAACTCTGACAAGAATGCTCACTTTATTCTTACCTCCCAGAATTAGCACCTTTTCATATTTCATTAAATACCCAGGGAGCATCCAATTATTTCTCAGAGTAGCATCACATAAACCTACAAACTGTAGTCATCGACTTCTTATTTAATTCATCTGTCAGCTGGCCTGCCAGTACAATTTCACAGAAGAAATGAGCTGAGACAAAACAGCATCATATGGTCAGCTAAATCTGAACGTGTGGGAGGAAAAAAAGGAAAGAAGAAACAAATCCCAAGAATCAGTACTTCAAGGCTTTTTCTAGGGAACTTTACTCTGATGTTTCAAAGTCTACCTTCACAAATTTTTAGCATTCAACACGTAACAGAAATAAAGACATGTATGCAAATACTAAGGTGTATCATAGACAACAATGAATGCTACCTTGGCAGGTTTGCCTGGCTTGTGTTTGTGCATAGCTCAAGCCCAACAAGCAGTATGGACATATTYCAAGTCATTAACTCTTACAGAAATCCAATGAAATATTTAAATTTTCCTTCCACCTGCAAGAAAAAGCATCAAAGACCTAACAAAAACACTACTCTATATAGGGGGGACTGTGCTCATTTAATAATTGTTTAGTCTCTTATTTCAGTTTATGCTGCTATAATTTGAAAGGTGATTTAGTCATCGCCTCACAGCTGAGACTTCATGAAGGATGAACGGATTTCGCAAAGTCTGCAATTYTGATTTGTTATTACATATCCTGAAGTTTCTCATGATATTTCAACAGTAAAACCTGAGTTTCTACAGCATCATCACACCAGTATAGGGAAAATTTGTGTTAGTGTAATTTTGAATCATGTTACCTGGGTGCAGGTATTAAGAAAAAAAAAAAATCTCATTTACATTCTCCACATCACATACATAAAACTGCTTTAGAGATTAGGTCTTGCTTCATTGTTTATACTGATTAACAGTGGCTTATATAGGACACACCTTCCACATCACTCACTGCTTTCTTACGACTTTTTTTTTATTCACTATTTTTAGAACTAACTTTTTTCCAGAAGCAGAAGACAATGTGTGGTTTCTTATGTTCCCAAATATACTCTCAGCATATTACTCCGAATTCCCTATGGAGCTGCAAAATTGAGTTCCCTCCCATAACACACTCCAATCTCTACCATCCCAAAGCTTCTTCCCCTCTCACCCCATGAGCTTACCTCCACGACACTCTATCCTGTAGTTTTACTCAGCCTGGACTGCTGGGGATATGATGGCACATGCTGCAGCTGAAGCACGTGCATGACTCTCYGCAACTGGTTTGTGACCCAATCAAATCATCGCCTGCTGAGCTCCCTGTGCCTTTGTATGCAAAGTGTTAATTTGGACTTCCATCCACTTACCCAAACATTAGTTTTCATTGAATTCTCTATGAAAAAAGTTCTCTTTAGTTATCATAGTTTCATGCACCATATATTTCACTGAAAATGGTCAAGAGATTCAAATATCAGTGAGAGGGAACAGACAGGCAAGACAGAAGCATGGAAAAGCTTAAGCTTCCCCACCACTGTCCCCATTTTCTTTGCATCTGTCCTAACACCAGGCTGGAAGAAAAAAAGAACACAAACCTGAAATAAACGTAATGAGACAAACTGCTGGAGAGCTTCGCCCTTGAAGGACATTGATAGACGTGCCCACCACTACAGTCCCCCAAAACTGCCAGTAAGAGAAGCTGGTAGTGCTGGAGGAGAAGGGGCAGAGAAAGTGAGCCTAAATGTTACAGGAAACAAGAAATTCTTATCTAGGAAGACAGATGTGCACAGCAAATTAGGTTCTTCAAGTACATGTTTTTTTCTTTCCAATGAAGTCTAGAAACTTCCCCAATTTTCTAGTTTAATCATGGAGAAATGGAGCAGTTGTTATTAAAGTTAATAGACTTAAAGCACCAACACCAGACTAAGCACTTTTAACCATCCAGTATCTACTACACTATGCAGTCTTTACTTCAAACCATGCTACTACAAACTGAAATGCCTGTAAAAATGAATAAAGAAAAGTGAAAAAACTCAGCATAATAGGTCTAAATCCTATCTTTTATTATATAACCATTTTCCAGGACAGTGTATCTACTACCTAGTAACTGCCTCCCACCTATGTTAACATTTATAGAGCAGGAAAGAACAGTGTTTCTCTGCACTCTTGACAAACTCTTGGCCAGACACCCGAATACTTTTAGAGAGCAGACCTTTAAAATTACGTTTCTGCCAACTGAAAGGGAAAAAAAAACCCCACCTTTTCTTCTCCTGAAGAGTGTGGATATGGTTCATATCATTAATCATTTTAAGGAGGATGTCTAAGCAGCAATAACACAAGAAAATACATTGGAAAAACAGAATCAGAAGCTCCTGGGCGGKTGATTGTACTTGGCAGGAGAGGCACAAACTCACTTCAAATACTCTTCTTTGAGACATAATCGAATCACTGTAAAACATCAAAACCTGTACAAAGGCATACATATAAGCAATATTTAGAGGATCTTCCCCAAYCTCTCACAGGCTCCTCTAACCAATAAAATTCAAGTATGACTTTTCAAGCAGGCAAAAGGGCTTGTCAACCAACAGCAATGGTGATCCCACAAAGAATGTGAGCGATACATCAATGCTCAGACAGCATATTGAGTTGACAGCAGCTGGGGGTCAGCTGGAATCAACAGCTCCTCTGTGCTGCACAGTCACTGACACGGTGATGGAGGGACCCAGGCATTTTTGAAGAGATCACAGTCAGTTGTTCTGACATATTGCCAAGAAAAAAATATGGGGCACAATGAAAGCAACGATTTAAACACTTTCTCAAAAAAAAAAAAAAAGGTAAAACAAAACTTGTACTTCGGCAGCTAGAGTGTCTTCTACAGCCTTTTAGAAAAAGGGACATCTTGTAGCATCTAAAACACATTGCCTCTTGTCAGAAACATCAAACAGCTAGCTGCCACCAGGTCACCTCATATATATATACATACGCACACATGCACACAAAACAAGTCACTGAGTTCTCCCTTCAGACACAGCAGCCTAAAACATTTCAAAATGGGTTAGGATGTTGCCTGAGAAAGCCAGAAACTCAGGAGGTAAGGAAAAACAGCAAGTCTGGTAAGAGCCCAGCGAGTTTCCTTCTGAGAAGTCTAGGGGTTTTTTACCTAGGAATACTGTACCTGCCCAGCAGTACTAGATCCAAATCAACAAGCTACTGCAGTGTTTTTTATCTGTGCAGAGAGATATTTTCATACATCTGGCAAGTCAGGACTCGCAGAATAATTTAGCCCTTTTGTGAGACTGCCAAAATGGCAAGAGCCAGGCATCAGATTTCTTCCAACAATTAAATGGGTCAGACAGAAACTACCGATCAACTTTCTCCCACAGAACAAAAATATCCATAATAGCAATAGGTTTATGATGAAGAAATGGAATTTATTATTAGGTGAAGCCAGCATTTTAAAGTTAGATCATCACTGTATTAGTCTGCAAACTGCCTTACTTGAGAGCTGAAAGCAAAGTCTACAAAGAGAGTCTCCTGATAGTTTGATTTTCCTGCAGCTAGGAATCAGCACAGGCATGCAACAGCAGTCAACAGAACAAAATATATGCCTAYATAACTAGGAAAATATCTATGAATTCTTCATTTAAGTGGAAAGAATTAAACATGTTTTGGAAAGCCCATGCTAGAAGACAGAGTAAGCAAGCAGTAAACACACAGGTTTTGCATGTGAAAGGCAAGAATTGTTTTAAATCAGCAAAACAAGTTAAATCCACTATAGTTGAATGACGGATTTCTGTAACACCGTATGTCTAAATGCAACTGGAAGGAACTGGATAATGCAGACTTCATCAAAAAAAGAACTTGATATAGCAACGCTATTTTCTTTTGAAAATGCTTGCTAACATTGACAAGGTGGGAAAATGGGGATCTAGAAGTGGATAGCAATAAAAAGAACTATAGTTTAAGGTTAATTTGGTTTTTTAGTTCCCTATCAATAGGAATTTGTGAATGTTTGCTATACGAGCTTGTAAACAGAACAGTCTACCACATCTACTAAATAACCTCCAGGGACCTGACCATATTTCCTTGTCAAAGTGAGCTTAAGCTTCTTAAATAACATAACTTAAAGTAAGCAACAGAATTATTTTACTGGAGTAAAGAATATCAACTGCATGAGGTTTCTTCAGGTACACTTGTATTGAATTCACATTCTAGGGTTATATTTAAAAAAAAAAAAAACACATGAAAGCATAACAATGATTCTGCAGTTTCAGTAAATGTATTCAAATAATGAAATAAACATTTGTATCTGCTTCATGTCTGCCAAAAACATGTATACCACAGTATAATTATGTCAAAGTTACACTGAAGTAGTAACTACAATTCAGGTTATTTTACAGATATGGATCCTACTCATAATGGATGTACACATTCAACACGAGTTCAGGAAATTCTCTTCAGCAGCCTCCGTTAGGGGTCACACAAGCACTCTCCCTGCCCTCACACTCACAGGCCCAAGCACACAAGGGTCAAGGCAACCCACACTGCCACATGGGCCCCGGTGCAAATAAAACCGAGCTGCACGAGCAGAGGGCAAGTTGCCGGATCGACAAGTACAGAACATTTCTAAGTACAATAGTTATATTAAGTAACAGCTTTTTGCTCAAGTATCCACACATGTGACTCTCACTTAGCAGCTTGGTYGTGTAGGAGATGGAAGCTAGAAATTCAGCTGAAAGATCAGAGAGCTAACTCTCACTGCATCTGTTCTCAGTGCTTCCATCAGCACATTGTTTGGTTAGTGCATGCACGGAGACCACGTAGCCTCTCTCCAAGCCCTCACTACAGGGACCTCACTGAAATAAGCTATGAAGACAGTCTGAGACTTAGCTGAACAACTTCCAATATACAGTGAAGCATTTGTTGATATCATTCGTTGTTATGCCTCAATCTGTAACCCATTTTAGCAGTGTGTGCCAAAAACTACTCTTCCTACAATCAAAAGAAACAAAACAATCTAGGCATTAAGCAAATAGATCTTGCTCTACATAAATACAGCATTTTAAATAATCAGACTGTATCATTTTGCTTCAGTCTGACAAGCAAGAGACAGGTACTCTGGACTGAAGAGAGGTTCTCAGACAATTTGTGAAATCTTAAGTGTGATTRTTACTCTGCCAAAAAATAACACTATAACCATAGATATCTTGCTGTACATGGTCTGATAAACAGAACCAGTAAGGCTGTGCAAGAACTAGTGAGATCACCTGGGCCTTTAGCAGTCCAGTAAGARAAGTAACACACCAGCTGAGCCAGGATCCACAACCAATACTGTGGCTTTTCTCCTGCCAGAATACAGATCTCTCTAGAAACAGCAGATCTACTTGAGGGATTACTCATTTGAGGGACACCAGGCTCAGAACAGACTGTYTTACAGACAATTTTACGAACCAGAGGTTCTACCACAAAGGCTGGCTAATTTGTCAATCTCTCCACAGCCGTGAAGTGTTTCAGATTTACAACCATTCCCACACCTGGGCTGCTTTGGACAAGTTATTTACCTCCYCGTTCATGTAACACAGACCTACCCAGCCATTCCTCAGAACAMTTCCATTTTCCATACAGAATCAGACAGAAGGATCTTCATGTTCRCAGCTGGTTTTTGTTTTCACAAAAGATCATGTGAAATTTAATAATCTTTCATCAAATGACTGGCAGGCAATGAAAGAGTGAATACATTTCCAAGACAAATTTCTTCTCACTTTGTTCACCATTACAAACAAACTGTCTTACATTTACTTTTTWAAAAAATGGCTGATACACCAGTGCAACCCCTGTAAGTAGTATCATGTACGTACACATTTGAATGCATGCAATTACATCTATTTATTGCTGGTTGTGGGTGGCTTGTAAGCTTAACAACAAGTAGCTCTACATTTGAAATGCATCTTGATGGAAATCTTTCATTCTCTGGAACCCCAAGACCACTGTAGAAAAATTAACCAGACTGGGACAGCCAGATTTGACCTTTTAACACTGACCTGCAGGTCTCTAGGAAAAACAAATCACAAATGACTCTGTTTTCTGACGAAGGATGATTCAGGCTTCYTCATGTCAATGGATAACTACACCTACAGACTTTGCTACTAACAGATAGCTCATAAAATTTTGTGAGCTGCTTAACCACAGAGACCTGCTTTGAGTCTTCAAACCACACCAAAGTTTTACCTGTTTCTGCACTACATAAAAATTTGTTCAAAGYAGAGTTATTGCATTATCACCTAGTATCCCTTGGGGAATACCAAAATATTGCTAATCRGGAATCTGTCTTTGTAGTAATACCAGTATCTGCTACACCAAGAGACTGAAGTGTCGCTCTGACAATTAACCGTTACCCAGAACAATCTGGCAAAGTTTGCTGTCAAGCTCCCTGTTGGTTTGACAGAGGAATCAGTGATTGTTTCCCCAGCGAATTTTGATAGTACATCTTAATAATAAACTGTTCTGCCTGGAAAATAAGAGCAGGGAAAAAGACAAGAGAAAAAACTTACTGACATTCATCTGCCTACGAGATCAAACTTCTTTTATGCATTGTTGTTTTAATTTCTAATTGCCATGACTGCTAGAAAGAATTGCAGAGTACTGTAAAGATACTCAAACCCCTTGGAAGGTATCCAATCTATGTGGTTAGTATGCTGTGATGATGTGGAAACAGAAGATAATGTGGCCCACAGATATTTGGCAGGCTTTAAAATATCGTCTTTCATAGTAAAACTACTCTATTTTAAGCGGCTGATTGAAAGGTAATAATGAGGCATTTGGGTTGATGTCTACTGGTGTGGGGAGGATCACACCATTTCTAAAAGAATTTAAAGACTCTTGGCTCTTTTTAACAGCTCTTGAAAGYCCACTATTTAAAGTTACCTACCTAGCACAGGGTCATCTGCATATTCAGATCTCTGTCAGGACAAGGCTAAGAAAAAACTTAGATGAACCACCCATTTTACTTCACTGTTACCAGCCCTCTTATTGGGGCCATAGCTGAGAACAAATTAATAAAGTCTTGGTTTACCAGTCAACTTTGCAGGAACCATAAAAAACCTTCTCTGGTAGCTACAGCCAGAAATCTGGTTTAAGACCTGTAAAAAAAGAGAGGCATTTAAAGATCCTCCTCTCCTGAAAGAGCATCAAGGAAAAGAAAGATCTCAAGCAAGGTATATTCTAAGTTGAGTCACTTAGCTGCACAGTTCTTACTCGAGTACTGCACTGAGGCACAGCACTGCACCCTTAAAAGTTAGCAGCTTTTTCCTCCCTTTTCTTTTTATTAATATAATACAAATATAATTTGTCTTCAGTGCAGAGATACAAAGCTGTTTTCCCATGTCATCCCTCTCACATCCTAACAGCACGAATATTAATTTTCCCAGACTTTCTACTGCTGCACGTTCCCCTAAGTCACAAACCCTCAGTAAGTGAATACCACTAGCCTCACACTCTGCTGTGCCTAAAAGCTAACAAAAGCACTGCTATAGGTAGAGTCAAAGCCAGAAAAGCAGACTACTTTTTTGCCACACGTCAAAATATGAGGTATTGAGAGCTGTGGTACCAATTAAGCTGCTCAAAGTAAAAAGCAGCTGCATGTCCTGTYGCTGAATGAAGTTGGTCTAGATTAGGGCATGACACAACTTAATGCACTKCAAATTAGTAAGCACTCTCTTGCTGGCAATTCCAAACACACAGTGACTGTAATACTGATGTCTGCAACATCAAAGCACATACTCATGAGAGGATCAGGTTTTCTTTATCCTAGCCAATGCAAGATGCAACTTGCAATTAATAGGCCTTTTCTTCCTTTGTCCTTGGGCCAAAACTCATAACATTGAAGAYTGTTTGTCTCTCCTTAAAGCAAACAATCATTGATTACAAAAAACTGACCATGAATGTCATCCATTAAAGCCATCAAATCACCAGYCACAGCACCCTTTCTAAAGAACATCTTGAAGCTTCTGAAAGTCCCTCTGATCCATTGAGTGAGAACTGACATGCTGGTTATAGTTACTTGGGTTCAAGTTAAATAGGCTTTCTATGACTCTCTGAATATGAATTCTTTCGTTTCTATTCYCCTTTGAGGTACCTTTCTACACAAGGCTCCCTTGCCTTCTGCATATGTTCCCTTAGAAACCTCCCYCTAAACTCCGAGTGTCTTAAAAGAGATGGAGTCCTGCTCAGTAAGAGGAACAGTCAATAAAATCTCACTGAGGGAACTGGCTACGCCCAATTATTTATTATCTATTTTAAGTGGCTCCCAAATGTTCTGGACCACTGACAGCATTCAGTATGTCTTCCACAGAGCACCTTAATCAAATTTAGATTATTTTTCAAATAGAGAGGCAATGAAGTTTTGCAGACATCTTGCTGCTTTCTTGGGGCCCACCTGTGACACACACATCTTTCTTCTAAATAAAGTATGCTGAAACAACATACTGCCACAGACTACAAGGCTATTTCTTTCTAGTTGTTCACATAAAACTACATGAAGAAACAACACTCACTGTAACCACACTGTTTACAGGAACAAACCTTCCCGATACAAAGCACAATATCAGTTCACTCCAATTCTCTGCCCAAGTACTGTAGAACATACGGATAGTTTAAAATGCCCCTCATGCCCTTGTGAACAGCACGATGACATGAAGACTCCACATACAATCCTTTACRTGTATTGTTGGTGACTAACTGCATGGTTAATTCAGTAATAGCAAAGACAATAACTCAACTTTTGAAAATTCTAAATTTTGCATTGCTTCTAGGTATAAGAATGAAAATATTTKGAAAAAAAAATCAAAGCATCAAACATCTTTCCACTTGAATTAGTTTTCAAAATGCAAATAAGGAACTACAGCAGTCTCCTGAACACTAATGTGAAAGTTATGACCAACTGGTTCCAAACAAAGTTTTGGAAAGTCCTTCTCTCCATATGTTGTTTTTAAAATTTTTAGTAGGAAAATCTTCTATCTGAAAATACAAATTAAACTGGTAGGACTGTTGCTGTAACTGAAGACATAAAGTCTTTTTTTCTTTAATATCTGTTTGCAGGACAAGCTATGAATAGTCATTTCCAAAGTCTTATTGATAGCTCAATTATAGTTTATGTTGTCATGCATTTGGCATGACAGTATCACCCATTCACTGCTATGTGAAKAGTTCACGCCTTCTCTGCCCCCAGGCCTTGAAAGAGATTGCTTACCAGTAAAAGCAATAGCAAAGCTGAAGTAAATTGAAACTGAAGAGATAACAGGCAAACACAGAGGTAAAAAAAAGAAGGTATTGGCCAAGCAGTTTYGGTGACATTATTCAATCAACAAAAAAGAAAAACCTGTGGCAAAATAAAGCCTTTTCCACTGCTCCTGTTCAGGGTTCTGTTGTCTTGTTTGTTTCTAAAGTACAAGACATGAATATTGTCTTTTTTCAGGGATGTAGTCTCTCCTTAAAAAACAGATCAAGTTCGCAGTGTTCCTTCTGCGAAGAAAAAAATAAATAAATCAAAAAAATAAGAGGTAGTATCCAATTTTGTATTTATTTGTATTTGTGATTTGCAAGTCTGAGATAAGGATTACGCTAGAAATTCAGATTTCTTCGCTGAAACAGTCTTTCCAAAGACTTTTCTAAGTTACACAAATGATTTCTCTTCTTCCCTGCCCTCTCTTCCCCCTACCATCTCTTGAGAACCGCCTGAAGGCAAACATAATTGGAACCTTGCACTCACTGCAGACATGTCATGAACAAGAACATAATCCAGGGTCATCAGCAGGCTAAAGCCAGCGCACTGCACTGCCAAGCAAGATGATCAGTGTTTGGATGATAAGCATGCCTACAGGCCAGCATCGCAGCCAAGGCAAGCCTAACAGACCTGAGAGAGGGCAGYTCGCATTGTTCTCAAGCAAAATCTGTTCAGACCATCTACAAAACAGCTCTGATAGTTCTGAAAGCAATTGTACCTATTCCCCCCCCCTTCCCAGTTAAGAGGACAAAACATCAGATCCTAAGGATTGGGGGCAGGGGGAAGGAAGGCTGAAAGGAAGGATCTGCTTACAGCCAGAGAAGAACATCATTAACTATTAATAACAAAAAGGCTGCAATGCAGACAGCTTGAAATCTGGTACAGCTTACTAAATCACAACTGCATACGAGACCATTATACTACAGTATACCCGTAATAGCTCCACAGTTCAGAATCCTTACCTTGAAATCTCACTTTCAGTGAGAAAGTCATACATTTATATGAAGACCACACAGCACATCTTTCCAGCGATACAGCACTTATTATGAGAGCTGTCTGAAAATTCAAAAATATTTCTTCTAGTCAAACATTCATTTTAAAAGTAGGTCCTCCTGAAACAGGATGTTTTATGCCAAACAATTTACAGACAATATTCAATAAAGCTAAATGCAGATCTTATTCAGCCTGCAGTAACATCGGGGAGGGAGAGGAAATGCAAGKCATGCATGCCTAACAAAGTTTCCTCACTAGGAAGAAATGATGAATAAGTTTCCTCTGGAAAGAGTCCTGTGAAAGCCAGCCTCCTATGCCAAGACAGTGGTTCCAACTTCTTTCCACCTCACTTCAGAAAACTGGCAATCAGTAAGCAGTTAATACCGTATTAATAAGCAAGGCATGGCAGAGAATTCTGCTGAGTGCCAAATGGGGTGGGGGGGAGAGGGGTTGGTTTTTTTGTTTGGGGTTTTGTGTTTTGTGTTTTTTCACGTTYAGCACACTAGTGGCCTAGGTGGAGCCCTCTATTCACATCTAAGCAAATCAATTTAGCTGATCCCACTTTCTTCCCATTCCCTGGACAGACATTTCAAAGAGTATTGATCTGCCCTTTCAGGTGCACTCTTRGTGAAATACAAAGTAACTGCTATCTGTTTTCCAGAATGACAGGAGGACAAAGGGCTAAAGGAAAACAGGGGAGACTGCAAGGAGAAGGGCCGTATCACACTGGCGCTATTGTCAGAATATACGATGGGCTGGGCAATGCCAGGCGTCTCAGAGCTGTGAGACGAGTAAAGAGCAAATCGGGATGAGAATGCCAGTGCTGAAGCAAAGTGGGGATGCTACGGGAAGGAGAGCTGCAGCCGTTTCAGTGCTGCGGTTACCCCCACTCTCCTCACCACATCCTTGCTGCAGTTGGTTCAGAGAGCTGGAGTTGTGCCGTCCTGTTCCCCCGCTGTCACCCCACTCACAGGCTCCACAGAGCAAAAAGGAGCTGAACAGTCCAGCCCTAGCGCTGGGCCTCACCACTTACGTGCTCTGCTTTCTCAAGCGAGGTGGGTCTTGTAGTTTGAAATGTATTTATAAGAAGGGCATATCTGATCACAGCTGGTCCTGGTCTGTCAAGCCCCTCAAGGAGTGGAGAAGGCTGTCCATGCAAATGAGTGTTGCGTAAAGACAGAAAATAACAAGGTAAAGAACCATTAACAGAAGATTTTTAGTGACATTCTTAAGTTCGCAAATAATTTGGAATTAACAAGATGGTTTCAAAGTAACCCATATATGAAATACATTGGAAATGCAAAAATAAAACACATGTAAAGAACTATTTACAAGAATGTCCAGAGCCACACCAAGAAATGTCAGGGTGGAAAGCAAATTGGCACAGTTCTACAACAAAAACTGCAGATAGTAGGAGGGTAGCCCACTTACTAGAACAGAAGTGGAACAACAAAGATAATAAATCTGGAGTCACAACCACATCAGAAAAAATACTGCATGTGCTTAAGTGTTAACTTGCTTCTTTCTGGTGTTTAGTTTTATTTGGGGATTTGAATGTAGGCAACTTACTACCTCTGGGAGTAAAAGTAAAAACCCTAGAAAAAATGTAAACATTAAGAAGTCTCAAAAAAACCCACCCTTCTTTCTCAGGCCTGAGAAACCAGCACAGCTCACTGTTTCATTTCTTTTTCTACAACAGAAGCCGGCAACTTCTCAAAGTGTTTGGGATAGTATTATTTTTTCCCCTTACACTTGAAGTTAAGCATGCTGGTAACATTTTTACTCCCGCCTTCCCATTCCCACCGAGTTTGGAACTCATCAGGAACCCAAAGCCCAACTTTCACAGACACAGGACACCACAAGACATCAATGATTTACAGCATCTTGCCATAGCGAGAGACAGTGGATACCTACCCCCTGCTCTGAGCTCTGCAGGTCTGGAGTTCGGCAGAAGCCAGGCGGCAGCTTTCTGCCCTTGTGGCTGACTAACAGCAGGTGCACAGACATTTTGAGAGAGGCTCAGTCCAAGTTGGGACCCGAGAGCTGTTTCCACTAAAAGATATGACCCACTGCTCACAAGCCAATGTTTGCTGAAAYGCTGAATTTGCCATGTCAGAGCTTGCAGGCTCCCTCCAGGAGGATGAAATTTGATGTTTGGCCCTCACATCCAGGGACTGTTTGTCAAAATTTTAACATACCCACACTGAAAAGTGCAGTCATGCATCCAAACACAAGAAAGGTTATATTTAGAGTACAGGAGATCATTATGGAAAAAGACAAACAGGAAAAATTTAATGTTGGGAGTGGGTAAATGGTTTATGATCATGAACAGCACTAATCATGAGCTATGCAGCTGATTGTAGCAGGGCAGCACTCCTCTGAGTAATGCAATGCCAAGTTAATGAAACTTTGGGGAACATCAGAAACAGAAAACAATTATTTTATCCAACATATGTTTTGAGACTGAAGCTGAAGTACTGCATCCATCTCCAATATCCACATTTTTGCAAATATGCTAAAAAATGGAGGATGCAGAAGAGTGCTGAAAAGTTACAGAAAATAGGCAGGAGAATCCACTTAGTGCCATATACTCAGATTACTAACAAAGAGAGAGAAACATGACTCTAACTTGCAAATATTACCAGGAAATACTTCACAGGAGAACACCAGATAGTATTAGACTACTATGACAAAGTCATGACTGAGGGTCCTTCCAAATTTTTTTTTTTAAACTTATCTTTATTGTCTGCCTAAAACCACGAGTAAGCTTTATTTCTTATCAGCGTTAAAATGTCTGCACAGTCCGTAGTCGCCAGGTTACATATATACAGATACCTAAGTTTCATAGAAAACGGGTGTGTGATACTTCTTGGCTGTTTGTGAAGGCAAGGTATATTTGCGTGATCCAAATAAATCATCTACTGAGAAGACGATAATGCTGTCTGAGCCGCCATGAGCTCAAACTTTTTCGAAAAAGCATCTTTGCATGACAAAAACCTAATGCTACATCAGACAGCTTTTCATTGGCAGAATGCTAATAAATTGATAACCTCAAGTAATTAATTACAAAGACTCTGAGCAACAGGAAGTCTCACAGCAAACGTACATTCAATTCTCATAAAGATGTTTTGCCCCAGTATGAGCCCCAGTTTGGGGAAGACGGTACCAGATGAACTGAGTTTCTTTCTAACAGGCTGCAAACCTGTCCCATTAGTTCTCAGCTGCACTAAGCACAGTTGACTTTGAAAACCAAGCCAAGCACTAGCAATGATCATTGATGCTTTGTTTCTTTCAAAAAGCTGTCTACTTTAACAAAAGGTTATTCACTTTAAAATTCAGCTACATCTCTTTTATATTGAAAGCCTGCCTCCGGACAGCACTGGAGGATTCCAGGATCTCATAGACTTTTCAGTCTGTAAATCACAAGGCTTTCGCTCAAGTACTAAAAGCAAGACTCTCAATAACTTTAGACAGAGACTTGGTAGCAGGCAGCAGAGCAGTGAGAGGGGAATCACAGGACTTGAAATTCACCCTGGTGTGCTTCTCAATAGGAAATACAATGCTATTTTAACAACAATGATTAATCATTAACAAAGGAAGATGGATTTACTACTCAGAACCTTCAAATCAAGGCTAAATGCTTTTTCTGGAAAATATGCTTGATTTAAACATATTTTGAAAACCCAGCAAGACAACCTCGAATAATTGAGGCTATGAAGCTTTATTGAAGAGATCATTATTGCTAGTTCATCTAATGGATTACTTTTATTGCCAATAGTGCTGAACACTAATTATGGCTCAGGATTTCACTGTGCTATATACTGMAGTGACAAGGAAATAGATATTTCAAACATAAGAAACCTAGATTTTCCTTTTTATTATTTTCATCAATAAACCAGAACAGAATATACCAGCAAGTGCCAATTACACAGGATCTGCAGTTGCCTTGCATCTGCAGTGCCGCAGTTCATTTGCCTAAGTAAACTCAAGAGTTTTGGTACTTAACTGGCAAYAGATTTATTAGCCTAGAGTGCCACATTAGCAAAACCAACCCCAGAAGAAAGGTAGGCAAAGACCAGCTAAGAAAACATTAGAAATAAGATGGACAGAGTGATCTGTGAACATGAATACGAGCAGCACCTGAGCATTCAAACCCACAAGTTACTGCAACCTATGGTTTGTCAAAATTTTCAGTCAATGCATAACAACTGGTTAAATTGTGAGCAGGACCAATGGTGAATAAACAGATTACTACTTAGCACAAAAGATCATACATCAGTTTACATTTTTGTTTCTGTTTTAGAGAGTTCTCTCCTGCACAAAATAYTAAGCTGGCTCCTGTCCCAACGCTTAGCAGCTACATTAGCGCCAGACAATGACTTGCCAGCACATCTAATGCCACCACAGTAAACRCATTCTGCAACACAGACATCAAAATCCTGGGATCTTACACCTGCACTTTGCAGAATGTAACATTCCTCGTCCAATGCACTACGTGCCTAATGGAAGCTAAGCAGCCRCTGTAATAGTGCGGCTCATTAAAGAGACATTTACAAAGGGCAGAAATATCCAGCTGCCAGAGCGGGACATCACTCAGAAAATAATCATCTCTATGCTCTCTGCCCTGATCCACAAGGGAAACCTGCAAAACGTATTCCAAAAAATGAGCCTGGGAACAAACTTGATTGAATACCAAAAMCCATGAACTCAGTAGATATGAAGTGCCATAAACCCAGTAATTTTACTCCCCTCCATTCACCCCTTCATGACTCCAAACATCAAACTACATTATTTTTCTTTCCCTGGAAGATAAACTTATTTTAGCACCTCATTCACTCCCTCTTCCCATCCCCTCATTCCCATTGCTTCCATTTCAAAGCCAAAGACTTGGATGCCGAAAAGCTTGTTTAGTTTTCCCCCCCAACACCTACACTGAAACATTTAATCAGTTTGTCTACCTTTAAAACTTGGGTTGCCTACACTCTAATACAGTCACACAATAATGTCCATCTTTCAAGGGCTCTTATTTTTTTTCACGTTTGCCAAACCTAGACACTCTCCCTTCTCAGTTGCCCTTTTAGTTGACAGCCTACTATATATATATACACACACACCATAAACAGAGGATACAAAAGCTGTCATCAATGCAGTTCATAAAAGCTTTTCCTTACAAAGGCGGAATCCCTCCCATCATAGCAGAATAAGGCAGAAAAACTTCACCAATTCTCTGAGCAGTGAATTGAAAAAAAGGAGAATTTGGGTTTAGTTACAGAACTAGCTTTCACTCCCACTCATGGTTCAGCACACCCGCTTTCAGGGACGCAGATGCTGCAACAGAACCTATCCATACATCCAATTCCTCTGATCACGCTCTTTGACAAAACCCTGTGATAACCGTCATCAGTACCCTTCATCACCTAGCAGGTCTACCTTGTTTACCGACTTTGATACTTTAGATGAYCTTTTTAGGAACCTGCGACCAAACTGATTTCCTATTTTTATTTAAGCACAGAGAAGAGAGAAAGATTGAGAAATAAGTCTAGAGAACGTCTATTTTAACATCTTGTGATGATACTTAAGGCTATCTTGATTTTTTCAGGCACACTCATTTTCAGGACTCCTACATCTCAGTCTGAATCCTTGAATTATTACAACCCACTCTTGTGAGTGGGAGTTTAAAACGTGAAAAAAAAAAAAATAATCTTCTTTTACATATCCAGCTTTGGTTCTTCTGAACACCAGTCCTGTAGGCTTAATTAAAAACAAAGAAGCCAAAAAAAAGCAAAGGAAAAAAATACAAGGGATGACAGAGTCACTGGCTTAACAGCACTTAAATTCTCTGCCAAGACACAAAATTCTTTCTGTTCTGCCTATTTTCCCCAGACACCTCCACCTCCTCTTCCCCATTAAACTAAACCAATATGTTCACACAGTTAAGCGTTCCAATAACTTAATCAATAGAAAATATTCAAAGTAGCTCAAAATCTATCAAATTAGGATAATTATTCCCTCCGAATTCAAGGACCACAAGCACACCAATGTTTTTGCCTCCCCTGGCAACTTTGTAAGGTTGCCCTCCTGCAGAAGAATCAAGAACTAAATCATGAGGGCATTTAATGATAGTGCAGTCCAAATTTCATCATGTTTTACCACTTTCACAGGTTGGAGATGTTAAAACAAGAAGGTGTCACAAACCCTACTTAACACCTAAAATTTTGTTAGGCAAAACTGAATGAATACAAATCAGAACATATGGAGCATTTCTTCTATCTTTCTTGATGCAACCCACAGAAGTGATTAGCTTGGCTTGTGACCAATCTGACATCTTGACAAATTAGTCAGTTCCTCATTAAAAAAAAGGATCTCAACTATTACATGTTTAGGCAATCCAGGTTAATTTGATTGTTACTCAACTCCTCTGTCACTCCCAATTATTCAAACCTCTACAATAAAGTGAAAACCAAGAGGTCTTTGCCACATCTATAACATAAAACTCACATCACAAGTGATACATGAAAAAGCCTGCCGGCAACTCAAGTTGCCACCAACCCTTGTCATCAAGATGTCAGGTGACTGTGAGCCTACTAAATCATCAGAAAAACATTCATATAAAGCAATTCCAAAGCCTTTAGGACTAAAAAGCTATTGTTAGCATTCAAACTTTGAGATCAGTATTCACTTAAACTTCCACTAGAAATGCTATAAAGGCACCGTGGTTCCACTTACCACTTAGCTTCCTAGACCACAAATGGTCTGTACACAGTTCAAAAGTCACTAGCGTGATCCATTCAAAAATTATTTCCCGAGTTCATACCACAGAAACAGAARATGTGTGATGGAAATGCAAAATACATTCTCTCTGCTGGGAAAAAAAAAATCCAGAACCTACTTAAAATRGGAGCTGAATCAGACTACTTAACACAACCCTACGGTTAGGGTCACAAAAACCACTTAAACTCACTCACTGACATTAACTTGCATAGTTTGCACCCTCAAGCACAACGTGCCTAAGATGGAGCTTTCAGTGTTCATCCCAATACTGTTTCTATCAACTCCTCCAAGGTCATTACCGTCAGACCTATATTTAAGTCTTACCTAGGTTCTTACCTCACTTAGTACACAATTTTTTTTYCTTTGGACTTCACAGAACTCTGCTTCACGCACATCCCCTCACAATGCTGCTACACAATAATCATTCTACTACGTTGAAATGACAGCGTCTGTCTTTTTTACATCATTTTGCCTCCTTTCTCTACCATCATAACTTACTGGGGTTTGGTTTCAAAGTCTTCAGACTCTGCTTCAAAATGCCTACAAGTCCTGCTATGGATCCATACTTAATCAAAACCTGTTATAGCTGTTTAAAAAAAAAAAAAAAGAAAAAGAAAAAAGAAAAAACAGTTTCAGCCTGCCACCTTTGAGTTTTATCCCTGGCTATCCTTCATGTTTGACAGACATAACGAAGAAACACTGGTAGAGCTACTGTGTTATAYGCCCCAAAAAACTCTCCTGCCTCTCCTCTGTCACAAGATTTCCCAAAGGTTAGGCTGCATTATAACCTCATTTCAGCTCCTTGTCCTTCCAGATTTCATAAACTCTGAGGCACAGACAATTTTAGCTCTCTGTTTACACAGCACCTACCACAGTGAGGTCTTGGTCAAAGCGTGTCCTACAAAGTAAACGGAGTTGCATGGACACAGAAACGGTAATCTCGGCAATTCCAGCACTGAGACTTGGCAGAAGCTTATCATGCGATTCACAGTCTATTTACCCTAGAACATCTCAGTCTTACCTTCAGACAAACAAAATCACATACAGATCCATTTCTGAAGTCAACCCCCCCCAATCTTTCAGATCACCTTCAGCAAAAACACACCACTAAATCTTTGCTCCATTTAGTACCTACAGAACCAAACAGCCAACAGACCTGTATAACCATCTACTGCTAACAAAAGCAGCCTTAATGTCTTTTTTAAGATGAGCAATCAACAGTTACAGTAGGTTTGAGYTCCACATTAAAAATGGAAGTTATTAGCTAGCTAACAATATCTTATTGCCTGAGAGAAGGGAGGTTTACTGGAAGTCTTCCAACTGTGAGGACAGGACAAGATGTTTATGAGAAGCCTGAAGTACTCTGACCATAGAAAGATGCAATAAAGAGATGTGATCTAAGAAGAAATTAGAATATAGCTCCTCAGTGGGGTAGGTAGGAAACAGGAAATGCTAAACAGGACTAGGACAACATCAGATGGAGTGTTTTGCACAGGATGAGAGAAGATTAAAAGCAGTGTCAGTCATTTTGACTCATGCATCCAGAAGGAACACAGYCTAATCTTCTATTTATACTTACATGACAGTAAGACATCTTCTCCCTGCATAACACTTACCATTGCCAATTTTCTCATGCTGGCTACCTCGGTGGTTTGATATTTCTAACGTTAGAAGGTAAGAAAAAAAACAGAACACAGCAAGGTGCATGGGGATGTTATTTTACAGCACTCATTTCAAAGCACCTCCACAATGCCTTTTAGTTGGAATGGCAATTACATTAACTGCTCTGTGAAAATGTTTGAAGATTTCTTGTATTTCTTTGTATTTATTTTTATACATTACAACCTGCAGAAAAATTTGTTGTATCTTTTTCCCTAGGTGTGCATTTCCCATAATGCACACATACTTTAAGTTATAAACCACTGCAAGTTTGACCCAATGTCACAGGCTAACCACCCTTCAAACTGTTAACCCATTTGGCATGACTCTGCTAAAACAGGACTTTATTTTCTTCCGGATTGTTAGTAAAATCTTTCGCTAGAGTATTTGAGCAAGTATTTTCCACTTTAAGTAATGCTAATAAAGTGTTGGGAAACAGTTAAAAGGTCTATACAGAAGCAACCAATAGAGGAATTGAAAAAAACTTGAAAGCACAACTTAACAGCATATACTATTCCTATCCATCATTACCACCCACCGTAACAGCCTTCACCACTACTACAAGTGCTGTACACCACAGAACCCACAACCATAGCTCTCTTCTCCCAACCAACAATACCAACAAAACRTAGCAGAGGTAAAGTCCTGCACACTCCACAGCACAAGTACTACAACAGCGATTCTCAAGTTCTGTAGCAAAGTGGATATATTAATTTTCTTATGAAATACCTCTAGTTTTTATCACCACAAATGCCAATACTAGTAAACAATATCTCATTATCACACAATTGTTCTGATTACTTTCTACTAGTGTTTCTAGGTATGTATTTTTTTCAAGCATATTTTCCAGTCAAGGCTTCCCTATTAACTTTAAGCTACTGCCAAATTTCAGAAGATCTGGAAGTTCCTGTCCACAGATGAATTTCTTATGAGAGGCTTGCAAAACAAGTGACTTGCAAATCCGCACACTTTACTGATGGCAAGCCTGCAGTTCCAAACCTTGTGCTGCCACTGCCCAGCTGATAGGCCCGATAAAGAAAGCTATGGGGCATGGGCGAAGCCAACAGTGATGCAGTGAAGAAAGCACCTGGTATTAATTAAAAGTAGCTTTCAGTGACACACTCACATATTTAGACACCATTGTCTTCTAAGCTCTGAAGGAAAAAAACCAACCCCTCCGCACTGGAGGAAAAGRTTAATTCTGTAGCTCCACTGGTTCAGACAATAAGCTCGCACTGTAGAGAGTCTGAATAGCCTGAGGGTGGATAAAGCTGCAGTCAGAGTTTGCACTTTACTAGACATCTGATAAACTAATCCCCATCAAGGCTACCTGCCTGTTGGAGTGCTCATAACTAACAGAATTCAACAGCAGCCTTAGTTAAAAAAATCAGTTGAAAGGGCAGCCAACCAAGCAGCACAAATTCAGAGACAACCTGACTGCATTAGCACAGTCACACTTAGAACCACTTCTCTGTGATCCACAGGTAGTCCAAACCTGCCACAGTATCAGGCAACATCTCCCTCCACCACAATATGTATCAGGGAAGCAGTTTGTAAGACATAACTTTCCAACTCCCAGAATTATGCTGCTGTGTTATTCTCCATGGTACTTAGATTGCCAGCCTACAGTTATCTACCCCAGCTACCTTGCTATAAAGTAAGGTTTGAGTTCAGGCTCTCTGTCCTGTACATGGAAGAGCAGCACATGCCTGCTACGTTACAAATGAGTCTCCCTTACAGTGAAAAATCTGACAAGTAACAAGTAGATGCAGGTAAGTCCTGGAAAGAGAAGGAAACAAAGCAATTAAGAAGAGCTGCAAAAAAGCTCAGTTCTACAACTGCCCTGAAAAATGCCAAACTGACACCCTTAGGAACAAGAACTGCACATGGCCCAAGCTATGATTAATGACACAGCAATACCAGCTTCACCTCTGCTCTCTGACTTTAAATAATCAATGCTTGGAGATTTTGTTTTTCTGAGTTTAAGGAACCATTAGTTTTGAGTCAAACTGTGAATGCAGGTATTGAAGTTCAACATTTAGATTTTTTTTTTCTTTACAAATCTCTTAATATTTCCTTGTGTTAGAGAACTGACCCACTGCTTCAGGAGCCAGAAGTCTCACAGGAAAGGATGCTGGCTTTTGTGCAGACAGAAGGAGCCTTCCTTTTGCCAATTTACGTCAAACTATGTACGGGTTTCTACATCTAAACCATCAAGGTCCTCTCTTCTTTCCTTGCCTCCTCTGCTGACTGACCCACACACTCTAGTTTCTGTATGTGCCTGCCAAGTCTTTCCATAAGAAGCACTGATCAAAGAAAGCCCAAGAACTGATCAAAAGGTTTCCAACAAATAATAAAAAAAAAAAAAAAGAAAAAATTAAAATGTTCTTTTCCATTCTTTCCCCGCTCCAAATACTGGCCAACTCAGTCCTAAGTTCCCTAAGGGCCATTCTGCATGTCTTTACATTGTCCTATTCTCAACTGAAGACATACTTCTTAAAGCATAGGCATGCTAAACTCCAGACCAAAACCAGACTTCTGTAAAAAAGGAAGTAAAAACACAGACATAGAACTAATTGCTCATTTCCATTGAAGCACTAAACTCTTTCAAATATACCAGTAAACACTCCTGAACTCACAAGYTTCAGGTACCTAGAAACGGGTAAACTACCATAACATAAAACACATCTTATAAAAAAAACACAAAAGGGTGTTGAATGTCATCCTTTCTCCTCAGCCAGCAAACCTAAGAACCCTCTGGAGATACAGACTTCATCCATTTCAAAGGTACCAACTGAAGAGTCCTATTAAGTTCTGCCATTACTTAGTTCTTTATTGCTCATTATTTTAACAGAAAAGTAACATATGGGCAAACTTAAGACTTAACTTGTATTATTTATCACATTTGAAAMCAAGTCAGTGAGCAATCAACTTTGCCATGTTATTGAAACATAAGCCATGCTCAAATGTATCTGAAAGCTAAAATATTTTTTAAAAATAATCAAAATTAAGTAACAGAAAATCCAATGTCAAAAAAATTTTGACAGGGTAAAAAAATATGCCAAAGTGTACACACACATCTGACTATTGCAGAACTCAGAAAAAAAATTAAGTAGTGTCAGCAAGCCATTTTTCCAAGTGTCAACAGAAAACCAAGTCTTTCCATTTTAAAATATAAAAATCCTTACAATGCTTTATGAAAGTACTACATTCAGTTTCAAAAGAAACAATCTGATAGAATTAGAAACTAAGTTAGTCAAATGAGATTTTTCATTTTATATTTTATGTAGTTTTAGGCCTGACTCTTACTAAGTTGAAATTTTGTAAAAAGCTATAAGTAACAAAAGGAACAGGTCAATCTAGACCACAAATTTCTAAAGGAAAAATATGGTACAAAGTAACAAAGCCCTTGAAACATTTTCTATTTATACAGAGATATCGAAATTTCTTTCAATGAGTCAAAATGGATTATCTCTTTTAAAAGATCATGCAGAAAGAGATAAGTATCCCATTATACAGAAAAGCTACCCATCAAATTAAGAAGTGGTCATGACATTGCCTAAAAATATTCACGTCACATTCTGACCTATATACAAATGTTAAAAATATGACAGTATACAGAAGGATCAGGTATATTTAGGACAGCCCACCTGGATTAATAGTTAGCAAGCCAGAAGTATTTCATTACCACCCCCCGCCTTTTTTTTCTTCTCCAAAGCTTTACTCACTGYCTAACAGTTATTAAATAGATCACCACCGAGGTTTGACCAACACCTGGGTATACTAAATATAAATGGACCTGCAATAGATAATTTCGTTACCATAAAGGGGGGGGGGATCATCAATATACTCCAGTGGATAAATAAATTTTTACAATTTAAAACTCATTTAAAATGTTACTTTATTTCCTGAAAAAAATTTAAAATCAACTTGACAGTATTAAATGAAATCTGTTCAGAACAACCGCACAAAGGAAATAATGTGAAGATACATGTCTCAATGTAGATAACCGTTTAAGATATGCAAACAAACTGCACACTCTTTGGAATAATCTAGTTCAAACAGACATTTATTTGGACAGGGTTGGTAGGGACTGACAGACAGAACAGATACCTCCGAGTCTCTTGGGTTAAGAAACAGTAAAGGAAAATTGCCACATTTATATGCTCCGAGAGAGGAGTATGAAGTAGTGCAGCAGAGCTAATAAAATCATGAGTGGCACGCAAATGGCAAACAAGGGGTGACTGTTGGCTTGCACCTCACAACGCAGGAACCAAAGCACGTCCGAAACAACAGCAAGCAATCCTGAGTATAACGCGCAGTTAAAGCCTGACCCTTCTTTGTCACAGGATGTTGAAAAGTTCACAGGGATTCAAAAACGTTTCCTACAAATTCATTTAGGAAAAATCCAGCAAGGGCTACAAAACCCAAAGACCTCTGCTGGATGAAGTCCCTGAGCTCCAAATCACCATGAGGAAACACTGAGGAAGTGCAGCTATGTGCCAGAATTGTAGAGGTATGATAGCTAAGTGTCACAACAACAGTTCTTAAGACCACAGTACCTCGTTCACATGTGGTCTTCAACTACATCAGCTTCTGTATTTTTGACTGAAATGTTGGCACTAGACCACTGTTAGCTCCTAATTCTTTAAATATCACCGTGGGTCTATAGCCCARAAGTCATTAACCTCTCCCCTAGAAACTGCTCACACCATGCCTTGCTTACACATATTCGCTCCTGCCTTTGATGACAACCAAGGCTGCGAAACTGAAGCCTTCGAGTTTTGCTTTAGCAAGAATTAGGATGCAAGAAAAACTACAGATTAATGACAAACTCCAGTCTAAGACTTCACTACTAATTTCCTATCACTCTTTCTCCAAGATTTTCTATACCAACCTAACAGTTTAAATCGCGTATTTCCTATGATTATCCCAACAAGTTTCTTTGTCTGTTTGATATAGGCTTTTGGGTTGTTTTGTTTGTTTTTGAAAGGTAGTAAATTTACATTCTGTGTTTCAGGAAAGAAGCCAAGATGAGCAAAAAAATAAGGAAATAAGCTGGAGGACTGTTTCAAAAAGAATCGTCTTTGCCAATGCTCCTCCAAAACACATCTTTCCAGTCCCTCCTCGTCAGACACACAGGACTAAAGAGATTTGACTCGGGCCACCTGGCAATGACTCAGCAAGTGCTCTCTCTTTCAAAGAGCAATCATACTCCAGATTCTAAACCATCATTTTATGAAAGAGCCCCATTCCCTTAGCAAAAAAGTAAAACCCTGGTGAGACAACCTAACTACTAAGTCAGCAGTGTCTACTTGAGTTGTCATACATAGCAGTAAGTCACTTGCAGTGAAGYCTAACTGCAATCATTTCAACATCTACATTCATTACAGTGCTGATCAGAACCCTCAAAAAGATCATCATRTTTATGCAGAAATATTATATGCCATATTTTACTGAGGCATCAGAGGCGTATGCATTTTAACATACAGATGCTTAAGTTTCTCTCAAAGCATTTGATTTCACATCTATTCTTCCAAAACTTGCCTTTGCAAATAAGTATAGCATCAACAGTCACCAAACGATCATGTTATGGGTTATTTTGAACATATCTTTCCTTATTCAAGTGAAAGAACAAATTATTCATACTGAGTGAATAAATGTCATTAATTCAGCTGCAGTACAAAATCCCTGCATTACAGCTGAGTAGGTTAGGACACATTTACTAGTTACAGTGACTGCAACTCTCAGAAAGATATTTAAGCTAGTTTTCAACTACTTCATTCAGGCCATGGTCCAGAGACATTTCTCCTGGAAATGGTGCCAGCTTAAGCTGCTCCTACCCTCAGCCATTTGCCTCTGATCGATCCCGTACCACCTCCTCAGCCTCAGTACAACCGCCTGAAGTGCCATATGGCAAACGGATCAGGAAACTGCTCAAGGTTAAAAAAAATTAAGCCAGCACTGCCACCAAGAGAAATGTCTGTGGAACCACAGTCTCCAAAACTTCTAAAAATGTTGCCATGGGAGGGCCAAGCTACAAGCCTTAACGCTTACCCTGCATCTTTTGTGCCSGTGAAGCTCTGAACAGAGTACATGAATTAGCTCAAACCCAGTTTCTGTATGTTCACAGATACAACTTCCTCATGAGCAGATTAAGTTGCTCCATTCCACTTAATTCTGAAAAGCGTAACAGCTGTTTAAAGTAAAATAATTTAAGAAATCAATGAAAATATTTTTAAGAAAATTACTAGGAAGCAAAACACAGTAAAATCCCCAAGGTTCTTCTGGTTCCCCTGCTCTCATTCCATCTTATAACATGAAAGTTAGTAGTACATGGGAATAACATCAACTAACAACAGTAACTTTCCAGATGAGTCAATATAATGAAGCAACATAGCATTAGTTTAGCTTGGAATTCTCCACCAGCGTCAAAGAACGAGCTGGTTACAAGCAGAGCAGGCCTTAGTCCCTACCTAGTAGGGCTAGGAAGGAAACCATTCCTGCAGCAACACTGAACATCAGTGCTCAAAGCACAGAAGCGGGCAATAACAGCACGTCATAGTGGTGTCTCTCCTGAGACAACCACCTTACTGCCAACTTCAGGTAAACTTCTCAGATGATCAATACTTACCTTCTTCCAGCAAAAGCAGCTTACTGAGTCCTACTGAAAGGGAAGGTCAAGCCTGATCCCAGCAGAAATTCAAGATCACTGATGGAACTAAGCATCTCTACAGTTCACTGATAGTAGGATCGGAAGAAGGTTGAGCTTATTTTTGGCCAAAATTTAAAAGTACCGCTTTTAAAATTCGATCAATTCGACATTAAAGAATAGTTCTGCTGTTCTCAAGCAGGTTTTGAGATCTTGGCGTGTGCACAGAAAGAATGGCTTCCTATAAAATGACTCCTCATTCTTTAAAACTCTTTAAGATGGCTATGCCCTGTTTTTCTGAGATACCTCCAAAGACTCACACAAAGTTCTGGACGAGAAAAATCTGATGTAATGCGAATGTGAAATAATACATTATTTGTACGCATGGCATATAAAAGGCAAAAGTGAACACTTTTTTGATTAAGAAAATACCCTATACATCTTCCTTAAAGATCTCCCAAGAGATTTAAGTATAGGATCAAACCTTCCTTTTTCCATATTCCTTTCACTGCTGCGTACTTTGCAACTATGCAGCAAATTAATAAACTGACTAATCCCTAGCTCGGGACACCTAAATTCTGTTTGCAATCTTGACATTCAAATAAACCTTCCTCAAAATCCATCAGTGTAAGTATATTTACTTGTTGACCTACATCATATTCAGGTTTGTATCAGTGCAAAAGCAAAGAGGAGGGAAGGGCAGAGTATAAAGCATTGAAACCCTGCAGCCAGTTTCATAGGAACACTCCTGTGTTTGATCTTTTTGTCAAATTACTACGAAAGAGATACTCCTTCCTGAACACTAACTGAACTAACTCTGGAAGACAGATGAGGTGACACTCACAGGCACAGGATGACAAGCTCAATCTTCTTAGAAACATAGAAAGGAAATAGGAAGTTTTCTTTACTGCTGAGCCAAGAAAAGATTGCCCAGCTGATATGCACCAATACATACAACGCTCTTGTTGGCTTCAGTGCTGATACAGAACAGTAGGAACAACTGAAACAGTCTAAATCCCTGTTGCATCTTGAGCTTTTCCCACTCCTTTSAAACCAACTTCAAAACACACACAAAATGCATCCTACAACACCACTCCTTGTCAGGATCCAGAGGTAGCAGTGACATGATAAACTCTGGCATGTTTTTAGCATCATCTCCAATAGCTGGAGTAAATAACGTGACAAGCTCCTCACCAACAACTTGCTCTTCATCTTTAACCCAGATGCTGGTACAGAAATATGTAGTATTTTTAAATTCCATTAACCACCAACAAGCTATGCACAACTAGTTTAAAGCATATTTCTGCATCTTCCAGTTTATTTCAGGGTTAACAAGTAAAAGCTGCAGAGCATGTACTTCTAAAATAAGGAATGAAAAAAATCTATTTCATTTTCAAACAGAYTAGCTCAAATGCCTTCAAAAAATTAATACATTCAGTTTCTCCTTAAATACTAGCTTACTGAAAGGAAAACAGAGGACAATGCAAAACACTGCACTAAAAATCAATATATGGCATAAAACAAACGTAACCTACAGAAGTGCAATTCTGTGCCAGTATGACAAAGCCATACCACATTCAGAAAGGTTGGGAATGCAGAAGCAGGAAGATTAAAACAATTACAGGTCGTAAAAAGACTGGGTAAGAGCAGCTCCAGACACAGCAAAGCCAAATTTAACTTCATCTTTTAGTGAGAAACTCTCAGCATATGGAGTACTTCTCTAAAACATCTTCTTTTACTTTCAAATTATCAGCAATTATTTCGAATTATTTTCATGTTATCTGTAATTCAGTACTGATAAGTTTCCATTACATTCTGTGAACTTCCATTTTACTGCTAAGGGAGGGCAAATTCAGTTAAAACAGACACACGAAGTCTGCCGCTGTTCTCTTCAAATGGTTTTACTAGACACAGTGAATTTTTAACAATTCCTTGTTTKCAAATTACCAAAGACAAGATACTAAAAAAATACAATTTACCGAAACTATTTATGTATTATTTCCCCTACTATATCTTACCAATTTTACTGTAAATAAAAAAAMCAAACACCAAACAACTGCTCCAAACTATCACTAATATTTAGGTTTTTATGAAGGATATCTAACATGGTGATTTATTGCCACGATATATTTCCCTATGCACAATTACTAAATGTTAATCTGCCTATCGCAAGACATTAAAGACTACCAAAGTACTCAATTCTTGATTTTGTATTCCAATCCATGAATGTCATGGCAGCAAAATTCACACATCAATAAACACGCAATTACAAATCACTGCAACTTAWAACTATACTTTTTATTAAGAGCTGCACATTACGTGCATTCTCTTTCATGTGGAGAAAACATACAGCTGAATACATGACTATATTCAATATACAACTGCAGGACCAYGAAAATTCACAGAACTTTGAAGCACTTCCAGGAAGCGAAATGTATATTTTTAAAAATGTACTCCTCTAAATAATCACTTCTTAAGCACAATATAGGAAAACACCTCTGCCATCACCATGTCAAATCTTGGCAGTAGTGATTAAATAGACATTTTGCAACCTGTGGCCCAGAAAGCAATTCTTATGGGACAACAAAGACCAGGGAGATCATATGGCGTTGACCCCACCTCTTTCCTCCTGGCCGTTTCTTTATTCACCCAGAGTTATCACTGCAATCAGAGCAGCACACAGGCTTTTCCAGGCAGTCAGCAGTAAGGAAAAATAGAGTTCCYAGCTTCCTCTAATAACACCCGCTGTTACTTATGTGGAAAAATAGTTATGAATTCTCTCAATGACTAGTGAAACACACACACAAATATATATGTATATGAAACTTTTTTTCCTTGTATTTTTATTTTTAAATAAATGCTTTTCATGCAACAGGAATGTTCRAGAATGAAAGATGAAGAGGTCTAACTATCAAGTTGTGACTCAGACCATGAAAATCATCAAGAAAACCCCTGGATTAAATTGTATACGTTTTACACATTGTACCTGTATAGCAGGTGTTTTTAAACATCTGTAAACACTACAGGATGACTAAGAAAGAGACATGGGTTCCAAATCCTGGCAAGAAGGATCTGCACGTAATGACAAGAGCATTCATTCATCTTCCAGAAGACCAACAGCACTCACAACCAGTCCCAGTTGTTCTCATCCTATTCCCCACTAGCGGTAAATTAATAGGAAAGCTGAGGAAGGTAAGATTTCCACAAAATAGTGTGAGAAAAGACACTTTGATACTGTTCTCTTTCTTTGTTAAAAATAAATAAATCCATTTTAAGAAAAAACACAGATTACATATCTGCTATGCTGCAATCACGAAAAGTATAAGGAAAGAATCATGTAACACACTTCCCTGGAGTAGGAGAGACCTATCAGGAAGAAGGTACTGGATAACTGAGTTCTTTTCTTCATTTTCTTACCAGGACAATAGTTTCAGCTATGAAAATAATCATTAATTTAGTTATGAAAATACAATCATGAAACAAACTTAGCAGCATATGAAAACTGGAGTCTTCATTTGCCTGCTCACCAGCGGAGAGCAGCTAGTCCAGCCTTCAGGTCTGGAGTTCCTGATTTAATGAGTAGTTCTGTTTACAGCAGAACTAATGAAGCTTGGTTTCCTGCGGATTTGCTCCTACTAGCCCTGTGGCCACTTAACATTAATTACGTCAGTTGCCTCTAAGCTTGCCCATGTCTCCCTAAGATCCTTCACCTCATAAAATTCTCCATTTGTCCCTATATTCCCACATCCAAATACTGAAGCTTGCTCTCACACTTTTAATGCTCAGCCCTTTCTAGTGCCCTTAAACCCACCTTCACATACCATCAGCTCCATCCCCCATCACCTACCTATCTCTGTACGGTGCTAAGCAAGAGGCAGCATATGCTGTAGCTGGTTTGAAGCTCAGGGCATGCTGGTTGGCCAGCTGGAGACCGCCTCTTTGCTTCCAGGAGCAGCGCAGAAAACACCCGTGACTTCCTTGCCTTTATGGTTTTTCAGAAGGAGGGCTCTCACGGCCCCTCAGACGTCAGCTTTCACAGACTGGGGGAAAGTAATCTCTCTCAGGCCTCTCCCGGCCCTTAAATTGGTTGAGACTGACTGGGGGGTTCACACTTATTAAGGAAGAAAAGACACAAAGGCAATGTAAATGATACTTCCTTCTGAAGCCAGGATTAAAAGGTAACTCAGTTCTGTTTGGTTGCAAAGCATCTTGAAAATGCCCACTGCTGCCCTTCTCCCTTCCTGCGGCTGAGGGCATCTTCTGTATTTCTGCAATGTCCATCCCACTCAGAGGGACCAGGAACATACAAAATTGTCAAAAAGTCAGTTTCAACATTTTTATGCTGCACCCTGTGGGCAGCAATGAAACTGTCAACAAGAATTACTATTTCACTCCACTGATGAGTAGCAGAAGGGTCTGGAGCTATTCATAGGGATGGCCACCTCAAAACGAAAGCCATGGAAGGATAAGAGCACTCACTCCATCTAGGACAGTACACATGGAACCAGGGCTAACAGAAAAATATCCTTGTCCTTCACTGGGGGCAGGGGAAGAGGATACTCATGTTAGCAAATATCAAYTAACGAGAGGTTAATGTTAATTACAAATGCAAAAGGAGAGCCTAACCCACAGAAACTACCTGTTGCTAACAGAAACCTTATTGTTTCTTCCTCTACCCACTCTCTTTCCGATTTATAATTGTTYGTGCCTTGGGGACAGAGAACAGCTAACACAAAAACCAAATATTGCACTTAGAGGGGGCAATGGTGCTGTAGTCGTTAAGTACCAGTCGTTAGACCTAGATAGTATTTCCAAAACCTTCCCAGGCTTCCAGCACTCCTAGGTGACTAGGAGTATATCTACATAGCATAATGCAGTGCGTGTCGCTAGCTCACATACCAGAAGGAATATGGCCACGTTAGCACTGCACTGCACCCAGGCTGAAGCATCCATCCTGCTTCTCAGGTAGTTTGGATCTATCCAAATGGCGCTCCACTACAACACGTAAGCATACCCTTAGTCATCCTGCCTCAGAAACCAGCCATAACGTGACAGTTCCTCCTTGAATTACCAAGAATTGTAATGGAAGAGTATTTTACAGAGAATGGAAGAAAAGAGAAAAACACTCAGTTACCAAAGTTAGGAAGAGGAGCAAGTACTTACAACAGGCAGCATACATTACCTATTTAACATAACAGATACAACCCCTGAAACGCCTTGTTTTAGCGCTCTTTCTCTCTTTACATCAGGCTCTGCTCCTAGAGTTTACAAATTATGGCTCTGACTTGTAAACGTTAGTAAATACCTCCTTAAACGTTACTCAGTGTTTCCATAATTGTATATAGATTCTAGAGAATACTACCCTGCAAGAATAACATCCAAAATAGGTTCTAAAAATAAAGCATTCTAGACGATTCTCACACATAACCAAAGGTTGAAAACACAGGCCATTTCATAAAGAAGGGCATGAACAGCATGCTAGTTGAATTACAGCTGGAGAGTGGAAAAAAAACAACCCACAATATAGTAAAAAAGTAGCATTTCAAGTGTCACATACATTCTGTTTCTAAAACAAAGCTTAAAGCCTGGGACGTATGAAAGCAAGAATTCTTAATTTTGTGAATCACACTTCTCACACCAAGCAATCACTAAATATCTAAAACCAAGCAATTGTTTGCTTGATGAGTTTGTAAAAAAGGCAACATTCCACCCCGAACCGTGTTCGGCTGTGAACGCCTCCCCCCTACCAGCAGCAATATGGATTGCCCAGCGCAGTTCGGTGATTCCTTTTTTCAGCCTACGTAATGCCCATTTACATAGTCGTGATATTTTTAAATGTGCTTTCAGAAGCACCAAATAACATCAAAACATGGAAGGAGGCAACCACAGCAGTAACGTATCACTCGTTAGACCACAGAATTCACAAATAAAATAACGACCAAGTCCACGGAGCACAATAAAACTCCATTTTACAGATTATGCATTCAGAACACTAACCCAAGGAAATCCTGGTCGTGTGTCCCGTCCCCCCCGCAGTGAAAGTGTGCCCGAGCACAACAGAACATACCCTAGCTCCTTCGCTAACCTCCTCGCGCATTCCTACACCCCTTAGGAAAACAGTGACAGCGGACATAAAAGGAAGGGAAACAATGACATTCTTTTAATAACAACGTTCGCTACCGCGTCCAGTACGTTAGACCCAGCCGGTCAGTGCTACATGACGACAGTTTCTGCATTCCCCTGGCACAGACGCATTCACCCCCAGCCCGAGCTCTGCTGCTCCAGAGGCAGACCGATTTTCCCTCGGTGGCCAGGCCAGGTACTCGCCCTCTCCTACCGCCACCGCAGCCGCAGGCGGCTGCACGGCCGGGAGCCGCATCCGCGCCTTCCGCGCGAGGGGCACGAAGGGGGCGGCCGCCGCCGTCCCCCCGCACCGCGGCCGCACACGCCGAGGGGAAACGCGCCTCGCCCCGGCCTCGACCCCCGGCGGTGCGGGCTCCACGTCAGCCGGCCCCGCCGCCAGGGCGCTGACACGCACTTTCCCCCCGCACCCGCCGCCCCCCAGGCGAAGGGCTGTGTCACGCCGGGCCCGCCCGGGGCGCCCCGCCGCCCCCCGCAGGCCCCGCGCCGCCGCCTCGGCCCCGCCGCAGCCCCCCCCCCCCGACCGGCCCGGGACGCGGCTCTTACCGCCAGGTCGGGGCTGTGGGAGTCCCGCTGCGAGACGGCGCGGATGACCCCGGCCCGCCAGCGCCCGCTCTCCGGCGGTTCCTCACCGCCGCCGCCGACGCACAAGAACCGCTTCCCCACCAGCTCCGGCCGCGTCTCCACCGCCACCGCCATGGCCGCCGCCGCCGCGCAGGCACCGCACCAGCCGCCGAGCCCGCTCCTCTACGGGCCGCCCATGGCGGGAGCGGCGCGGAGCGGGGGCAGGCGCGGGGCTCTTCGCCTCAGCGGCGGGCTGGGTCGGCGCCCCTCGGCCGGGCCGGCGCCGCGGGGCCGCTCCGCCGCCGCCAGCAGCCTGACACAAACACCGAGGGGCGGGGGAGGGCCGGGGGCGCGCGCGCCCTCCCTCCCTCGCGCGCTCGCTCGCTCACCGCCGCGCTGCGGCCCCGACCACTCCGCCCACGCAGCCCACTGCCATGGAGACCGGCACCACGCGCCGTCTCCCTCCGCCAGGCAGCGCGCGGGGAGGGGGCGAGCGGACGCCGCCGCCGCGCGGCAAAGAGTCCGGCGGCGGCCGCACCGGCACCCGGGCTGGGGCGGCACCGGCACCCCGCGGGGGGCTCCTCCCGCCGCCGCCAGCGGGGCAGGCCGGGGCCCCGGGCGGGCCGGCGCCGCAGAACGACCGTCCCCCCCGCCGGGGGAAGCCCCGGGCTGCCGGCCCCCGCCCAGCCCCGCGGCGGGGGGAAGCACAGCCCTCACCTCGGGGCGCCCCCGCGCCGGGCGGGCTTCTCGCCGTCGGGCAGCCGCCGGGGAGCCCCTCCGCGGTGATCTAGCACCGACAGCCTCCCGCCCACCCCCCCTCCTAACGCCGGTCCTACGGCGGGACTTCAGCCACGGCCTCTCGTGGGCATTTCCCCTCGCTGTGGTAAGTGGCGGCCCCCCCCCGCCCCCCGGCCTCTTGAAGGTGCATCGCTCCCAGAGCTCGGGCCGGCGGGACCGCTGCGGGAGCCCGGCCCCGGGAGCCAGGATGCTGCTGATCCCAGCCCTCCACAGGTTGGGAGCGGGAGGACTAGATCTGCCATCTGCAGTGCCTTCTCCCCCCAGTTTAGCTTCTTATTAGCTAAACAACGACAACCATCCATCTTTCCCTGCTGCAAACAAGACCACAGAGCCCTATGGGAATGCACCGCTTGCTTAGCCCACCGTAAGCTTTTACAGGCATAACACCTCAGACCGAGAAGACATTATCTGATGCCATTGAATGCAAGTGAATGGAGAGTATCAGAGCAGTCAGCTCAGAGACTCGCATGTGCTTCAACCCAGAGCTTGCGTTGTAACACGAGACATGGCTTCGTTATGTAGCAGTTGCTATCAGTTTATAGTTTTTTTCCATGAAGCCTGTAGTCATGCTGTAGTAATGCCATGTTTGCGTTTTAAGAGGGGTTTTTCCCTTCATGTTATCTAGAGGTGCAGCTTTCATGAACTTCTGCCTTTCTTTACTGGTATGCTTGCTCTCAAGAGAGTGGGTTAATGATCTCTCATCTAGCACTAGAAAGCAAATTTGAATAGCACACTTTTGAAAAATAGATCATGAGGCAAAAGCAATAAATCAGGAGTGCCAACTTAGCACATTCCCATATATTTCAGTGGAACAAATAACTTCTGGTACAAGAGAAGTTAATTAACAGAAAGAAAAAAAAAAAAAAAAACAAAAAAAACAATTCTTCATTCACCATGGCAAGTTTGTTCACAGTATTAGAATAACTTAGAAGACATAATACTTATACGAGAACTTACAGCTGCCTGGCATCCCATTGGCAGCAGCAGACTAGGGATGCATGGATGTGTGCTCCTTAGAAGCTGTAGAAGAAACCACAGTGCATTTGAGCTAAATGAGATCTTCATTCACATTTCAAGGTAATGCTACAACCAACAAAGAAGTCCTGCAGTCTTGCAGAATGGGCAAAAATTGTGTAACTACAGAGCAGTTATTCACGAGAGGTATAAAAAGAAGTCACAAGGACAACTAAATAAATATTAATCATATCAAAACTCTTTATAGTCTTATTAGATTCCCTCTTGCTTAGCCAAAGAGCAATTTGAGATTATTACTGAATTATACACTTAAATAGATTACATTAGTGTGCCATAAAATACGCCCCAAAAAGGCCAAGTTACATGATTCTAATAGACTGAACTTGTGAATTTAACATAGAATACCAAAATATTAAGAATCAAGTATTTTTAATTTGTTCCAGAAATTCATATCACAAAGTGCTGACACCAGAATTATGTTCTAGTATAGATTAGAATTCACTAAAGGCTGTTGTTCAATGCTGTATGATTTTATAGTTGTTATCACCTGAAAATGCCAGCAAGATAAAGTAACATCAACGTTTCTGTGTTAATTCTTGTGGTCAGCTGCCAGCTCCCAGATGCCAAGTGAGAAGGGCAGGACCTTTGCCCAGCTCCCCACCACACCACCAAGCACAATGCTGCTCTTGAGCTTTTCACGTAGTCCAGGAAAGAAGAGCTTAAGGGAGTGCCTTGGCATATTGTCAGGGCAGCTTCACGCCCTGGTCACCCCGCATCTCAGCTCTTCTCACTTTTGCAAACAGTTACTCAGCTTTGAACAGCTTTTGTATACTTGGAACTGAAAATTCAAAGCACCGGCAGGATTGAAAGGGTTAGGGATGGTATGAAGTGATGCATCTTCTGAAGAAAATGGTATAAGGAAGCCTCTTCTCATAGATTACTCCAAGAAGGCCAGAGGAATCGTCCTCTGAGTTCAGCAACAACACTCAGAGCTGGGTGCCCGTGGGCAACACCAAAGCAGAGCTGACACTTTCAGGCTGGAGAAGTCCAGAAAAAAACTGAAGCAAAACGCCTCTAGGCTGAGCCCCAGGGAAGGAAGCTCTTSTTGGGAAATCTACGGTGGGCAGACTCCCCCATTGCACTCCTACGTGGCCCCGGTGCAGCTTTGCCAGTAAATATGGTGACTGATCAATTTAGTTACCAAGATTTACGGCAAAGTAAAAACATTCAGCCATCCCAACAAAGGAAAAACAACACTGACACTAGATATGACCTGCTGGGTCCATCCTTTCTCACCCAAATTGCACATTGAACTGATGTTAACCACCTGAGCCCACCTGAAAGAGGCAGCTTGGTCCTGCTGCAAAAGGATGGGAATGGGAGGATGGGGGAAACAAGGCTCTGTTTTCTATCCTTCCAAGCAACGAGAAAAGCAATTTCCATTATTTCAAAATCACAGCATCTTCCATCTTCTGCTATAATTGGAAAAATATTGATGGTGCTGTTTATATCTTGGCTTCTATAGCTATATACCCCACTTCAGCTGGGCATTTAATCACCTGAAAAGGCCATCATGCATATAGTGTATTAACATTATCCTTTAAATTGCACAGATTGCTAAATAAAGTATTTTTTCCTAAATATTTTCAGTCCCAGTTCCCTGAAAGTATACACATYGGTCAGTTGCAAAATTAAGATCTTTACTGGGAGCTATTTCTAACTTTCAAGCTGAAGTGCAGCACAGCCTGTATTGGCAGTAATTGCACCTTCTGCATACAGATAAATACTACATTTAGAAAAGGTTATTTCCACTTTGCAGGAAAGAAAATTGAGAGAGGAAGGCAAAACGAATTATCACTGTCACAACTCTTCAGCAGAATGAATATTGAATGAGCTCTTCCCAAAATCCTGGGCTGTATACTTTTAGATCTGTTTTACCTTTCTTTGGGAGATAGCAAACATCAGTTTCCTCCAAATTCATCATTTCCCAGAAATTTGGAAAGTCACATTTAATGTTTTCCAGGGTTCGGCATCAGAAAATGAAGAATCTGTACTTAATAGCAACTCGCACCATTTGGTTTACGTTTCCTAACTTGAAAATTCATAGCCAAGAGAAAACCATTTTTCCTCAAACATCAGCGATTTCTACTACAAAGCTAACTTTTGATTTCCAATTGTCTTACCTTATCTTCTACATGGAGTCCAAGGGCTTTTCTTAATGCATCCTACCAAAAACATCTTCCTTGAAAACATAATCATTTGAGTGGCAAGGCAGTCCTCAACCACTGAATGGGTCACAGGTTCAGTGGGAAACTATGATTACTTAAAGACAGCTATTTAATGCAGGTGCAAAGGTGCATGACAGTAAGAGTTGTGGCTCATGGGRTTACATCCCCAGCTCTACCACTAACATCCCATGTGACGATTTACTACTACATCGCTGACTGCCTACAGCCACAGCTCTATCTGGGGCTGTCGACTGACCACTCCTGATCTTTCCCTGTGTCTTGGCTTTCTCACTTGTAAAAAGGCTGCAAATTTACTGCAATATTTACACTGCAGGTGAATGCAGCACCCCACCGTGCCCAGGTATTGCCTTCAGGACTTTCTCGATACCATCCTGGCTGTTGCTACAGCACACAAAAGAGGAAGATTTAAGCTTATTGCATTTGTGAATCACTCCAGCCGTATCTGCACTAGAAAACACTGTAGTTCACAGGGTGCCACTCCATCAATGCTGACAACAGTAAGGAGCACTACTGAGCCTCCATGTGATGTTTCACAGCCAATTTGTAGCTTAGAACAGATGAATACTCACAGCACACTCTGATTCCAACATTTCCTTCTGTTCCAGTTAATGAGGTATCACCCAAAGATGGCTGAACAAATTAAATAAATATGGCTTTCAATACATCCCCTTCCTCAGGAGCTTGCTGACATCTTAAGATATTAACCCATCCATATTCCCCTCTTCCTTCTTGTCACCCTCACACACTTACCATTGCCTTACACTTGAGCCAGCAAAACAGACCTCATCAGCATCCCGCATCTGTTTTAAATACCCAGTGAGCCAGCTCAGCCCAATGAAGCCRCAGGGGCAGGTTCTGCCGAGCCTTGGGACTTCTGCCCTGGAGCTGCTGAGAAGCACTCACCCCTTGTCCTCTGCCRTGGGACCGGCCACCTCCCTCCCTCCAGCTAGGGATGGCACCACCTCTAACAGCTGCCACTGCTTTCTGCAGTAAGTATTTAACTGCAGCCTGAGGGCAGAGCATCATTAGACCAGCACTCCACCTTGGTACCAAACACCCTCTCCCCCTCCTGATGAGTTTACACCCTATGGAGGTAAAAAGCAGAGGGTGGGGGAATAGAGATAAAAAGGCGGTCAGTTAGTCTCCACCTTTCCCTGAATACCTACAGGCTTAATTCCTCAGRTGAAACTTCAGGGCCCTGCTTTGGCCTTATTAAATAATGTCTCCATCTAAAACAACCCCGTTGAATTTGCTTGGAGGAAAATGCTCTCAGTTTCTTCAAACCACAGATGGAAGATGCCATTTCCTAGCTGGCTAATGGTCACTCAGCGCAGGTGCAAGCATTGAGAGCAAGGACAATGCACAGGCTGCAGCGGTGTAACAATTTTGTGGCTGTTTTGTGGCCATCCTCATAATGTTAGATCTCCATGCAAATTTCTTCCTACCTTTCAGCGAGCTGCTGATGCCAGCTTGCGGCTTTGCTAATTCTCAGGAATCTTGGCTCTTCTCAGAAAGAGCTGTAGGCACATCTGTCAGCCCCTAACAGAGCTCTCCCAGGACAAYGCACACTGTAACACCTGGAAGAAAGAGACAGAACCGAGAACAAATTCTTATATAGCTGAGGGGATCTGCCTGTAGAACAAAACTCCAGAAGAGATCTGGCATATTCAGAGCCTGAACAGCCTCAGCAATGCTGACRTTCTTCCTGAAAAGGCCTGCCTTTTGCTGGGATGCTCCCAGCAACAATGCTCCTTTCTCCTGGCAATCACTCACACATAAAACCTGAAACCGATCAGCCTTAAAAATGAATTAATCATCTTCCCAGGAACCTTCACTCTGGTAGTGCTTCCTCCCACTCGCACCTAAGCTGTATAAAGGCCAGTAAGTGTTGTGCTACTGATGAGAGAGCATTAGGTAGTATAGCCAGGTGTATAGAAATGCATGYTTTTCTCACATAAGTGTTTGGAGCACCAGCTTTGTGGGTTATCATCTAGTGTGTGAGTGTTTTTATTTATTCTTACCTACCACTAAATGTTTGGCTATTGCTGTTTCTGTGTTTTTACAATTGGTAGGTTTCTAAGATTAGCAGATGGACAGCAGGGGAAAAAAAAAATAAAAAAACAAACAACCAAAAAAACCTAAACACCATTCCTGGAAACATAAACAATCCTGTGAAGGTAGTTATTACTTCTATAGTAGACTTTTATCTCAGTTTTAAGATGTGCTAAAGTCTCCCAGAATCTTGTAGAAGTACTTCTTTCTGTGTTGGATGAAAGGTGTTTAAGTAGATCACTTTATGAGTAGATACTGTTTATGAGCAGATGAAAAGAATAGGATATATTTACCACTGAAATAAATTTATAGATTTTCTYTGAATCAACTGGGAGCTGGATCAGGACACTTATCCTCACTGGAGAGCACTGATATGTTGTGTAGTAAAGATAAAAAAGGAAAAACAGGTAACTATGGCTGTTTGGAACCTTCTATTCCAAGTGCTTCAATCCATCACATGTGGGGTGCCATGAGTGCCTTTAACAAYTATAACTTAGGAGGCAGAAGTCTTATAATCTGATTAGTACTCTGTACATAACTTTCTCAATACTTACCTCAAAGCTTCTTATATATCTTTAAAAGATCACTATTACAAGCTGTATTGGTGCTGTCATCCAGGTAACTTCTGCTACTGAACCTCCAGTTTCCGTATGATTTGTGTTGGGGTTGTGACCCCTTTAGAAGTAGGGACTCTTGCCAACAGCAGCTTTAGACTGAAATCACTTGGATGTTGGTATTATTTATCCTGACATAACTGAAACAGGTGATTGTTATGGTAAGGAAAGGGTTTAGCATGCTGCTACACAATACACACAACAAAAAGCTAATGAGATGCTTTGAGGTCTAGAGAAGCTCTAAAGCTGAGGTGAGAAATAGCTAAGTTTAGCTATCATTGAACTGTGGGCGAGGTAGGGAAAATGACTTGACAATGTTASTTATGGGTACTTCCTTGCCTGGAAAAAAAACAGGAAGGTAGCTGGGTCTTTCTGAAAAAGGTAGAAAGAAAAGCTCACAATCAATCACTTTAAAAAAAGTTCTTTTACTTAACTTTTCTTTTTGTAAGGTTCTGTAATATTCTTTCTCCTCAATTTATTCTCTCTGTCTTACCCTCACTCTCTTACTACTCTGCTATCCAAATTCCTTTGCATTTTCTTAACATAACTGTAGTATTTTCCCTATATCTATAYAACATTAAGCACAATTGTTTGATATCATCTTTGTCTAAACCAGTAACTATTGCTTGTGGTAACTACCTTTTAACAAACTTTCCTGATTGCTATTTTTGTGTGATGCTARTTTTTCTTTCCTCCTGCCAGCATACTGGCTCCAAACTGGATTAAAACCAATACACAGGTTTCTTTCTTGTATTCCAGCTGCCTATCTTGTTGAGTTTCTGTGTCAGGAAGGCTAACAAATTGGTGTTAACTGTGTCCTGCAATTCAGTAATAGCTATTATTTGACAATATTTACCCCTTTGGTAAGGACTGTCTTAATATTTCATAGTGTTGTATGGCACAGGATGTAAACAAATGATGTTACTGATTCCATGCTGATCAAGTAACAGGACTTTCTTATCTTCCCTGGCACTGTTATCCCAATTAAAACTATCACAAATTTTCTACTGAGCCAGTAACAACTTCGATTAATTTACTGTTCTCATTAGGAGTGTTCCAGGGTCTGTCGGTCACATTTGTTCAGGCTATACTCAAAATTGGCCCTGGAAAGGGAATTGATTTAAGTCTGTCCTTACTGCAAGAACTGTAATGAAACAGTACATCTTATAATGTCAATCTGAAAAGGCACAGACCTACATAAGCAGAGAGACGAGAAGGGACTTGCTCATCTTCTTGGAGTTAAGAGCAGAAGATTGTGTTTGGTTGTTGCTGTGTCATTTAATTGAATGAAGAGATTGTCTTGGAGTCACGGACTAGTTGAGGTTGGAAGGGACCTCTGGAGATTGTCTAGTCTGACCCCCCTGCTCAGAGCAGGGCCACCTACAGCAGGCTGCTCAGGGCTGTGCTCAGTCAAGTTTTGAATATCTCCAAGGCTGGAGACTTCACAGTCTCTCTGGGCAACCTGTTCCAGTGCTCAACATCACAGTGGAAAAAGTCTTTTCTTAAGTTTAAATGGGATTTCCTGGATTTCAGATTGTGCTCATTGCCTCTTGCCCTTTCACTGGGCACCACTGAGAAGAGGCTGGCTCTTTCTTTGCTCCATCTTCAAAAAAGTTTCCAGCAACCACTCTTATTTGTATTAATAACACCCTGATTATTACCAAGTCTATATTATACATTCATTATTAATTTTGTGGTGCCAAAGGCATCCACTYTTCTGTCCAGATCCACCTCCTCAAGTTATCTTCCTTGGGTTCCTATCCCAGCAGTGCTACCTGCTCACTACATCTGCATCCTCGCTGCTGCTCAGGTTGCCTCTTGTGCTCCCATAGTGCTCATGACCCTAGACTGGAAAAGGTAGAAGCAGAAATTGGCGATCTCAGTCTAGTTGCTGAAGTTCAGCCAGCAGATASCTCTCTTGCCTTCAGCAAATCAGCTCTGTGGATGCAAGCACAGACCAGCTGTTCTAGTATACAAACCAGGGAGTTATTGCTCTCCCTGAGGTAAGTCCTGACTACAGGTAAAGGTCTAAAAACTAGAAAAGTGCATACTCTGTAGCTGAAGCATCGACTGATAGTAAACATGACTGAATTGGGAAAAAACATTATTGGAAAGAAGGATTAGTGAAGAAAGATGTGTTCAGTCCTCAGTAGCTGCAGGTATCTGCACTGCTGTTGTTATTCCCAGTGTAACTGGCACTCAATCACACTTCTTTGTGTGATTATTTTCCTGTTGCATATGACTTCTGGACCTGAAGTTTCTATTGATTCCAATAAATTAGTCTCTTCAAACTTTTATCTATATAGGGACTTACCTGGTCCTGTCCCATACTATTTTATAGGATGATATGCAGGAATTCTAAAGAACAATCTGCTTTAGATTGTGAAGATTTGTAACATTCAAAAATGCTCTTAATACAACACCTGCTGAAGAAAATTTAGTAAGGTGTGTGCAGGTGCTTGCATGCAGGACACAGACCTGAACACAGAGTGCACACGTCTGCAGGGGACCTACCTCCTTTCACTGAGTGGTCTGAAGGTGGGCTTGCTCTCACTATTAAGTCTTAAATCCAAGAACCTAATGGGTGCTAGAGGGAGTATTGTGCTACCCTTTCTATATTTAGATACTGATCATGCTTTAAGAGTAATAGGCCAAAACRCTTGTTACCTCTAATATTAGAAGTATCTGAAGGGTGGCAAAGGAAGAATAGTAGGTGAAGATAAATCTTTGTGTCTCAGTCCTCTATTTTTCCCCTCCCYGTCATCTTTTTCCTTTTAATCAAAATGCTGTTTCCAGAATACTTTSCTCTGGTATTAGTGAGTTGCAGCAGTAACTATATGGGAATATTCATTATTTGACCACAYCTAAAGAAAGATGACCCCAAATTATAAAACATCGAGTTGCAATCGTGACTGCAATGAGAGAATACAGTGTGCAGAAACTTCCTCAGCACAAGCTGGTCTGTATCTAAAAGCACTATGTGTAACCYGGACTTCAGAAAAGGCCACCAAGTCATTTCTGCTGGCTTTGTAATCCCAGTGATGTTATTTACCTGAAGCAGAATTTAGATGRCTGCACAGAGCTCTATTTGAGATGATTCAGAAAGGTCAAGGTCCAAGGCCGGCGGGGAGCCAGTCTGTGTGGCTGCACTGATGCCCGGGACTGTGACATTCCCTTTGCAGGAAGAGGCTCTTATTAAAGCCCTAATTTGGGACTCTCATATGCCTGAATGTAATGCAAATCCGCTGTCTTTCTCATCTGAAGTTACTGACAACAGAAGGCAAAATGGAAGTTCAAGGAAATGGTTATAAYAACCACCACCTCAGAGCCTCATGCTGACTCCGGTTTTCTCATGTCTTAGCCTGCTTTCAACCCTCCGACTAAGTTATGTCCCATCAAYTTAACACTTGTGTTTCATGTTGTTTAAGCGAACTTTATACAAAAATGAGGCTGAAAGCACACATTTTGTGTTAACTACTAATCCAGTTGAAAACTGAAGTYGTTGCTACAAGAGATTTAGTGGTGGTTGCAGTCGTGATGCAACTYGTCTGCAGGGAAATAAAGCAAGGGTATATATTAACATCTTCCTTCCAGCGTTTGCATTAGCTACAAGACTTGTTCCATGCCAAGGCTGATGGAACCTGGGTACTTGACTTGTATCTGAGAACCAAGTGGGTTAACCATGTAAACTTTACAGCCACTCAAAACCATAAAGGTGACTTCATGTTTCTTATTTCAGCTGATCAACACACTTAATTGTTGAACATCAATCACTTGTGAAGTCAGCGGTCCAAAGTACTTCAGAGATAAGCTGCTGAGGCTCCTGAGTTTTGGGTTGCGTTTTGGTTTTGTTTTTTTCCCTATGTGTTACTTCTGGTTTCAYGTATCTTGGTGAATTGTTTTTCAAACTTGGGAGAGAGGATGAAAAAAGAGCATGTGGAAGAACTGTGYCCATACAGGAATATGGTGCAAAAGGGGGCTACAACAAACCAGCTCCTGATCTTCATCTTTGGCTTGTTGGATGGTGACTTTCAGTGTCAATTTTTGATGGCTAACAGTTCTTTCTAGCAACTTCTGGGAGACAAAGGGTATGCAAAAAAGGGTAAACCTCTGTGGGAAGAAGTTTTGATTTGTCTAGACRGAACTTCCTTGACATAATGTAGATAATTGTTCCCTACCCTCCTGCAGACTACCAGCTCAGAGCAGCTAAAGCAGCAGTGTATTTATGCCTGTCAAACCAGAAGTTCTGCCTATTGTTTTTCCTGCCTTCATCACTTTCCACTGCTGTAGTCCAGCTATGTTATACCAGGACATTAAACATTCAGCATCCAGAATGTCTAGACAGGCTGAAAGACTGTCTGTGCTCCATTTTTTTCAGAGTCAACTTTCCTAAGAACTAAAAGGCTATTTGGAAAGAGAAGGTGGCAGAGTTCCTAGTATGAGATGCATCTTCAGGCTGCCTTCWGAAGCGAGTACAGAGTAACGCAGTCTGGTAGGGATTTCTAGCAGCGCACAAAATTCCTGTGCAAGCCTCCCCCTGCTCCCCAGAGAGGCTTCAAGCCTTTGACAACTATTGCTAATGTCTTAAACAGCTTGCACTTGTATTCTAAGGATACAAGACTACATAGAAACATACCCTGTTAGCTGGTAATGTCCTGTTAAAATAACAGAGGAAAGGACTAAAGGGTGACTTCCTTGCCACAKAAGATGGTAAAGATCTTTCTGAGGCAGAAACAAATGGTCTTCATTTAAAGTAGGGGACCTGTGGATCAACAGATATATTTTGCTGTGCATATCTGCTGGTTTTAGCAATGCTAAACAAGCAAGCAAAAAAGCCAAACTCTTTTTCCATATAATTTTCCATATAACCTTTATCATTTTTTTCAGTGCTGACCTCAGTCACTCTCCATATAGGCAGAAGCAAGTACTTGTTTCCTGCAGGGTGGAAATGAACGTTGTCTCTAGAAGCTTTGTGAACTGCAAAAGTKGGATACAGTATAAGGGCTGATGATCCTGTTGCTGTTAATCTACCTGCACACTGTGTATGATTGTGCTACATATCATTGAAAACTTAAGCTTTGATTTCAGACCCCAGGATAAGCCTGAGAGGCTTTATCAGAGGTGGGGAGGAAGGGAGGGCAGTGATCCCACAGCTGAGTTCTGGTGTTACTTGCAGAGTGAGAACACAAGGGTGCTCCTATCCAGCCGTGCCTTTGGGGTCCGTCCCAGCTCCCTCTTTCCTGGGTGGCTGAAGACTCTGGGGAGCCTCATGCTAACCCTCTTAACTTCCAGCGAGGGAAAACAGCATCCTTAAGTAAGTGCTTAATAACCTGGGCTCTTCAAAGCAAAGTAGATTTTGCTGTATTAGATATACACATCAACAAAGCCTTCAGACTGGTAGCCAGGGTATTGAGAAGCAGCACGCAAGAAAGATGCGTGGATCAAAGAGGACAAACAATTGAATGTGAGCACCCAATATGACGGAGTAGCTAAAAGTATAACATTTTGTTACCTCTATTAATAAGAATAAAAGGTAGGTGGCAAATTTATTATCTTATACCATTCGAAGTCATATAAAGTTAACAGAAATCCAGTTACAATGTCAGTATATGAAAGTGCTAGARAAATTTGGGGATAGAGTTAGAAGTCTACCATAAAGCATTTAGGGACTAGGAAAAAAAAAAGTCATTTAAAGAAGCTCGCAGTTCAAGAGATTGAAAGGTGACTTAAGCATGCATAAATCCTTGTGGAGAGATGAGTGTGAAAGAGCCCTTCAACCTATCACTTAGAGCATAGCAAGAACTGGAAACTAAAGGCAAATTCAAAGTTTAAAAGCATGTGCCCAGTTTCATATAGGGAAAAACAATTTGCTGATGAAAATTTAAAAAAAAAATATCAATGTTCTGTTGCTTTCAAATCAATATACTTTGTTGGCAGCACCCCTTCTAGAAAACAAAGGTTGTCTGACAACACATGAATGAATGATTTCTGTCTTGGGTTTAAGTCGGATGAAATGATTTGATACTCTCCTCCAGTTTTAAGATCTATAAAAAGAGATCTCTTCTCCAATTTAGAGGAGAATGCAGAGAGAGGACAATTCTTGGGAGAAAAGGACAGAAAGCATTGCTCCAAGAAAAAAAATAATCAGGATATTATATAATAAAMCAGCTTCCTTAAATGCATTTGGTGGTCAGTAGTTTTGACTAGACCTATCTTAGGACGAACAGGGAAGGCATAAGGAGGTCAGCTGGCTGAAGACTAACTTTTGGTTGTACATAGSAATTGCCATCCTGGCTCATGGCAGCGGTCCAGCTGACTTGCTCTCTGAGCTAATCATGCYGTGCTGCCCTGGAAGGGTGGGAGAGAAGGAAAGGGAAACCTGACAGCTTGGTGTCCTTTGCTGGCAGCTTTTTGACTTACTGGATAATGTATGATGTAGCCCTTCAGTTCTCAGTACTGATTAGGCTCTGGAGCTGTGCGTGTGGGTTTGGGCTCTGCATTTCAATAAGGACTTGGATGTAATAAAGGGAATCTAAACGTCTAGAAAATGTGCCATAAAATGGTCAAATAATTGGGATTGCTTCTTCAAGGGAAGATGTAATAGCTTAAGTACTGGTTTCGGTTTTTGAAGTTGCTGCAGAAGGAAATTAACAATTTTCCTTCCATGCTTGGGGGAGACGGGATAAAAAGTCCGGAATAGCCCTTGACTCAGCTTAACTTTGGTACTAGGAAAAGATTCCTAGCAGGATAATGAAAGACTAGTAAATAAATAGCCTAGAAAATGTGTGCATTCTCTGTTGCTGAAAGCCTTCAAGAACAGGTAGGACAAAACATATGCCCAAATGACATAGGCTGATCCTGGTTTTGTTATGCAGCAGATAAACTCGTGGTCCTTTCTGGTTCCAAGATATATATWTTTTTTTTTTTCTGCCTTTCTCGGGCTGATGGCCATGGCTGGTGCTCTGTTTAGCTGGAGGCTATGACTTTCTGCAAATGGATATCGTGCTGAACAAGGTTCTAAGTGTTGCCAAAGAATGTATATCTCCTCTTCATTTTAAGTAAAATCTATCAGCCAGTTCAAAAGGCAAACATTGTTYCCTGATAAAATGCAGCTGGTGTGCATATGAGCTTAGTCAGCAGACTATAAAATAGCATAAGCTTTCCGTAGTGATCAGAAACATCAAAAGCAGAAAGTGTTTTTAAAAAAAAAATCTCCAACAGACTGCTATAATTATTAAATGTGATGCATCACAAGTAGTGATGGAATATAGCTGAGATGATATTACCCAGACAGGAAGGAATAATACAGCTTTGGTCTGTGTCTCTGTATACAGATTTCAAAACACAGAGAGAGGGTGGATCATCAGATACCAGAGTATGTGTAGCCCATCATTTAAAACGGGTTTGCTCTCATGAAAGAAGCATGTATTTACCGTAACGTTCAGTTGCAGCTTTTGAACAAGCTAACAGCTTTAATGCCACTCTGCTTGGGAACAGGGGAAAAATAAACAGATACAAATCTGTCTGGTGGACTGCCCTACTGAGGTGCACTGGTGTATAACCCCCGTGTGTGGTTACACTTAYCTACAGAGTAATGTTTGCAGGTCCATGTGCAATACATGTCAAAAACCTTTCTATCTATAGCTTATGAATACAGAAGTAGGGGAGTGATAGGTATGGCACTGCTGCTTTGTGAGTCTCTCAGGTACTCTTGATGACCTGGAAATCGGCTCCTCTGTGGCTGCTGCTTGCCCTTGTGGGGCTGCATCTCATCTGCTTTCCACTCCAAATGGAAGCAATAAGGTAGGATGGACATACGACTGCTGCCAGGAGAACAAGTCTCAGATGGAGCCGTTCTGAACTTTCCCCTTCCTCTTTAGATCACGTTTCCGCCGTTCTGAACTTTCCCCTTCCTCTTTAGATCACGTTTCCCTTAAGAACACCCCTTAGGATTTTTTTTCTTATGTTTCTGCTAAGAAACAAGGAACCAGAGTCATTTAACCCATTGCAACCAGTCTTTAAAAACTGATATAACCAATCAACAGTTGCATGATAAGCCTTTCCACAGCACAGTGAATTTTCTTTCAAAAAAAAAAAAGTAAGCAGAGTACCTCTTTAATATTCATACTTTTAATCATATTAATCAGATTCTGCCCAAATTGCCTGGTTATATTCTTATTATGCTGCACTCAAAACAGGCTAGTGCTGGAGTGATGAAAATTCTTTGACTTTATATTGACAGGAGGGCTGTTCTGGATTTCTTTCAGTGCTCTGTCTTGGCCTTATCTGCTTTCCATAACCTATAGCTCACTGCATTAAGAGTGCTAGACATCATTCTTTTGTACTCTTGGGAAAAAAAAAAAAACAACAAACAAACCTCTGTGCCTGTTCTTGTATTTGCTAACTTCTCTACTTGCAAAGATTTCCTTCTACTATGTAGTTCAGTCATCCTACAACCCCAGTTAGATGCCTTTTTTTTTTAACTCCAAATTCTGTATTGCTTAAAATTTATACTAATTGAAATTGTTAGGGCCCCAAAAGTCAGGAAACTAACTTGAAGAACCGCCCCTCCCYGCCTCCCCCCAAACCATTAATTTAACTTTGTGTTGCTGTTTGAGTTTTCAGGCTTTGCCTCTGTAGGTATATCTGCTAAGAAGAGGGGAAGAAATTAGTCAAAATCTAAGAATGTCAATCATTAATATAGAAGCAAGAGCTATAAAAGGGACGTCAGACTGTGTGTAATAAAACTGTGAGAACAATAGTGGTTAAACGTACCAGATTAAAAAAAATGCAGAAATACCCATTTTAAACTTTTTTCTTTTCCTTTTTTAATTAATCTGGATGCTTCTCATTCCTAATTTGGAATGTTAATAAATTTCACATAAACAGRTTTCTGAAAAAGTAAACTTATGGCCTCTTGGTATACTGTCTGTCTCTGTATTGTAAAAATCAGTTAGAACACAGCTGTGTTAGACACTGACTGGTTTTGCCATGTTCCCCAGCGAGATGCTGCACTGAGAGGCTGGAACACACATGTGAGCAAGAAGTGGCGTGTCCAGAATTTTGCACAAAAGCTTCAGCTGCTTTGCATTTMATAAAATGTCCGCAGTATTGCCCAACAATCACTCTCAGATGAAATCCCATTAAGGCAGTAGGACTACTGGGCTGTATGTCTGGTGATCAGAGCCTACCTTTGCTGTCACTTCATGCACAGGAAAGACACATGCAGAGTTAAATATTTGAAGGTAGCATAAACCGTAAATTTCAACCATATTCATTAATAATCAGTTATGGGAAACACACCAGCTTAGAGTATTCTAAGAAAWTTTCACCCATTCTGTATGCTGTTATTCCAACAAATAAACTGGTATCATCTATTCCATATTCTGGCTCCAAAATTAAAAACATCTCTGGTATCATTCAGTAACTAAAGAATTCTGTAATTTTTTTCAAATTTCAAATTGTTCTATATTTGAGACTCATTTGGAATATATTCTTATAAAACAGCAAAGCTAAGAAAAACCTAGCACCGTGATTAACATACATGCATTTTTGGGAGCTGCATGAAAGTGGTGCTGTCTTTGGGGAGCTCATCCTCCTAGTGCAGGGGACTGAGTCCCACAGATCCCACAGTCAGCAGCAAAAGCTCTGTCAGAAACTAGCTAGCATCTTCCTAAACATTGCKCAATTGCTGTTTTCACAGCTGCAAAGTATGAAAAATGTTTGTTTACCTATAAAGGAGGTGAAAGTTAAACATTAATGTTTGTATACATATATTGTATTATACCAAAGAAGTTCAGAGAAAATTGAGGGCAGGTGACCTCTACAAGTGATTTTCCAAACACTGTTAAAACTATTTAAAGCAACTTTTAACTATATTAAGTGGCTTTTGTGGGAGGCTTAAAAATATCCTATAATGAGATAGCCGTAAGTCTCTTCCTTACACAAAAATAGACAGACGTATGAGTAAGACACCCCAGGTTTGAATAAGTACACGGCGTGGATTTAATTGCCACACCGCTCCCTGTGTTTCTGCTGTGCAGGAGTGTGGATTATCATTCTGTATGAACTGGAATATGGGGAAGGCCATGTGGCATCCTGGTGCCTGTCTCCTGGGGGCCCAGCAAACACCACCCAGCTTGTTGCACTGAATTAAGTCTCAAAACATTCTATGAAATAAAGCGTAATCTTCTTAGCAAGATAAATTACTCTTAGGAGCCATCTGCCTTTACCTTTTAAAAAATGCCTCTAAATGTAAATTTAGCTTTCCACCAGAGACAGTATTGCCATGGCAACAAACACACACACACAAAATTTCTTCATACAAAATAGAGAGTGTTTTTTCTCTTAAACATACTCCATATGAAATAAAATATGCAGCTATGAAATTAATGTATACGCTATCTCGGACAGTAAAAAAGAGTATCAGTCTTTTCCTGGAATGGTTCTCTGAGATAGTATCAAAGACACAACTGCTTGCAGTGAAGAAATCTATTGTATACTTATTTAACATGCTATAAACTAGAGCTCTCATCTTGCAGTTTGCTCTAGATGGACTGGAATGCTACAAACTTCAGCGGAGCGTTAAGCAGGCAGCAGGATCCGCCTCTGTGCAAGAGTTTACAGAACTGGAGTCTAAAATGTAATCTCTCCCATGTAATTTATATTTCAAATGCTTTGCTGTGCAAGTTTGCTTTGTACAGTCTGCCACTGGAGAGGTTTGTTATTCAAGGGGCATATAAGTAGTGGTTCAGATTTCTCCTTTCATTGAATKCAATGAAGAATGCATTCAGGTTAGGCCTGTTTCAAAAATAAGATTGATGAGTGGTGTACTCTAAATTGCCCACGAGCAAATTCCTCTCTACCTCTTTCTGCATCAGTTACCCCCTACAGAGGTCAAGGTAAGGAGAGACCCAAGATGGCCAATATCATTATTTTCAAGACCCAAATCMCTGCTTGGTAAAAATAAATATTATTTTTATATTATTGTATACTTTCCCATTTCAAGCTTCAAATTTCACAGTATACAACTATAGCGACAGTTCTCAAACACTGCCATTGTTGAAATGTTCTCTGCTTGTTTATCTACCCTCCTCTTTCTTTCCCAAGTCATTCTTAGCCTTTTGACTGCACGTGTCGTGTTTGAAGGCTACAGAAGAGCGAAGATGCCTGTGACTGGGTTTTACTGGTTTGAGTAGAGGAGGATTTCTGGCGCTTGCCTGCAGAATAGAAACCATCCTTCGCTCACCTAGCGCCTCTCATCTGAATAAGACAATAGCTTATGAAGCTTAAGCCATTTCTTCTCACTGTATGGTAGCAAAACTATGTATTATCCCCACTAAAAGACATGTTGAAGAACTACTTTCTGCTACAGATTGCGATGCCGACCTTGGCATGTCATTCACCACAAGTCAGCAGGAACGACGCTGAAAGCAGTAACCTCCTCTTTCTCTGCCTTAAGTGCTGAGCGGCACATTCAGTAGCATGGGCATCTGTGGCTTCAGGTATCACTCTGTTCTGTTTGTTCGTATCAGAAGAGTAAAGTCAAACATTTCCAGCGATGGCATGGGCAGAACTTTCTACAACCTCCTCTTCTGAGAAAAGACGAAGCAGTCTTTCAGCRAAATACTGTCCTTTTATGTGTACAACCAGTTCTGCATGAAGTGTGAAGCTGGTATGCAGAGATGGATTGCAATGGATTAGCTAAGGTATTAGGGAGTATTCAGCTTCTCCTGCATGTCTCGACCTGAGCTTGTCAAGAGTATCTGGACTGGGTCACGCTGTGGACTGTCTTGCCCAGTGTCCTGCCTTGGGCAGCTGTTGATAACAAGGTGTCTAGGGACAGAACAAAGGTAACAGGGCACASAGGCACTAATCCTTTCCACACGTATCCTCCCGCCCTCCTGGTCGCTGAAGTTTCGGATCAACTGCACGTAGCAGTCTGTGCGGCCCGCGTAAGGACGTGTCCTTAGACAGCCTTTGGGACTGAGCGCTTGTAAACAAGCGCTGAGGAGAAAGCTGTAGGAGCTGGCACCTTCCCGCGGCGTTTCAGACGGGTGCTGGAGCCCTGGGGAGCCAGCTGGCTCCACAGCTCTGCTCTGAAGGGAGGGCTTCAGCCCCTGTGAGCCGGGTAAAGTTCTGTGCCCTTATCTAACCCCTCCAGCGCGCACAAGTGGCTTGGCACGCTCTGTCCCACAGCAAGCCAGCAACCTCCAGGTCTGCAAGGCCAACGTTCGGTGACTTGAACGTGTGAAACAAACGTTTTGATGGGTTCTACAGCAAATAGGATGTAAACGAGGAGGGAACACAAGGAGAAATTGCAGGCAAGGGGCGAGTATCCCAGCCCGCCTTTCTCGCCAGAGTCGGCCACCGTGCTTYGAGGGGAAGAGATGAGGAGGGGAGAAAGGGTGCCTGACTGCATTCTTAATTAATTCTATCCGGTCCTCTCTCCTGCGTGCACCGGCCCGACAGGTGCTGTGCGAAGGCTGCCCTAACGCGTCAGCCTGAAACCGGCAGGCTGCTGCAGCGCGGCGGCGGACGGGCCCCACCGCGCAGCCGGGGGCTGCCCACGGCGCTGGGGGAAGAGGAGGCGCGGCCCCTTCCTTACACCACGGTGCGACGCTGCCTGCAGCACGCTGCCTGCAGCACGCTGCCTGCAGCACGCTGCCTGCAGCGCGCCCCCGGGAGCGCCCCCCGGGCGGCCTAGCGGCGGGAGGGAGGCCGGGAGCGGCGGCGGGGCCCGCCCGGCTCCCTCAGAGCGCGGTGAACCAACCGCCCGCGGCTTCCTCTCGCCGCCGGGCGGGGTCCCGCCCCGCCCGGGCCCGCGAGCCCGCCAGGGCGCATGCGCGCAGCCGCCGAGCCAATGGGGCGGGCGGGGGCGTGGCCGCRGCCATTCGGGCCCGGCTGGCTGAGGGGACGCGCCGCCGCCGTGGCCGCCGCGATGGTTTCCTGGATGATTTCGCGGGCCGTCGTGTGAGTGCCGGGCCGGGGGCAGCGGGCAGCGCCGGCCCGCGGCGGGGGGCACCTGGCCAGTGGTGTGGGCGGTTCCGGGGCTTCCCCCGGCGGGGCTGGGCCGGGGGCGGCGGGCGGCGGGAGGGAGGCGGCGCCCCCTTTCCTCCTTCCCCCCGTCCCCCTCAGGTGGGTGCCCCGTGCGCCCCTKGGGCCGCGGGCGGCAGGGCGGCCGGCCTCGCCGCTCGAGCAGGGCCTCGCCGCTCCCGGCGCAGGTGGGGCGGGGGGCGGCTTTCTCCGGTGCGGCGGGGGCCGCGTCGTGCGGGGCCGGCTGGGCTGCCGGGGCGGTGAGGGGGGCGGGTGCCTGGGCCGAAGTGCCGCGGTGCTGCAGCAACCGACGGCTTAGAAGTGCTGCGTTAAAGCAAACCACTCCGCTTTTGGGAATTTAATCGCTTGAGAGCTCTTTCCCCCGCCGTGAAAGGAGCGAGGTAGCGGGAGCTGCGGTTCTGCCCGAGAGTGACGCTTGCCTGGCAGCGGTTGAGCTGTCGGGCGCCTCGGAGGGTCGTTGTGCTCCCAGAAGCAACCGTAAAACCAGCACCAGGCCCCTGGTGAGCACAGGTGGTCTCTCCTGGTCGCACCCGCTGTAAGCGCCTGTTTCCTAGGGCTGCAGAGCCAAGAAGCTCAGGCCGCTGGTGCCTATCGCACATGAATTGTGAGCGTTGCTTGTAAATTGATCCAAATTAACCTACTAAATCTGTTTGGTAACTGTTTTCCTTTTTAACTTGTGGCAGAGCTGAAAGGGCTAGGAGAACACTTGGGAGTGTGAAATGGGGGTCTGTGGTGAGTATAGGTCATCAGCTGAAGAAGAGATAGACTGGCAATGTTATTGTGTACTGGTCTTTGTAAAGTTGAGTTTTTGTCAACCAAAGGGGCAAACTTTCTTAGGTGAAAAGTATCATCTTATGTGTTGTCCTCTGTTTGAGAAAGAATAAATTCCAGTGCAACCTCTGGTCATCTTCTGAGGCATTGTGCTGTTCCTTCTTGAAACTGATGGGTTATTTTGCTCATTTGAATAATATTCCCTAATAAACGTTGAGTAATATTTGAGCAACTGAGTCTTCCTCGTGCTCTTTTCTGAGTAGCTCTGTCACTGTGGGGGCCCCATTGCTTATTGGGTTGCTTGAGCTGAGATTTGCTGCGTGTGAATTTTGCCAGGCAAATGAAGTGAATCTGCTCACAAAGCAGTCCAACAAACGTCTGAATTAGTGCGAAGTTTGTAGCAGGAGTGTGTGACCCAAAGCAGGATGTAATAGGATTTCCTTGTTTTGTCGGTGACAAACATCCTTCTTAAGCTGTCTGGTGTAATTTCATCCAAAAACTTTTATTTATTGTCAGGAAGCCTTCTCATACTGCCACGTACATTTTCCTGCTGTGATCCAGTCACCTACATAAGTACCAGTCCTTCTCCCTCTCCCTGCCCTCCCTGAGACTTGTCAGATAATTGAAACTTGCAAAGCAGAGCATCGTGTTCCAGGTTTGGCRAAGGACGACATCGGTTTGGAAGAGAGAGGCTGCGGGAAGAATTGCTGTTTGTGCACTTTGTCAGTGTGGTCTTCCCATGGGCAATACACAGCACTAGAGGCAAGAGGCATACGCTTACTTTCTATACATCAAATGTAGCTGCTGAACCTGTTTCTACTTTGTTGGTAAAAGCACCAACCATAAAATTTTTATTTTAACAGCAACTTAGACTGCGTTGGTTGTAAGGGTAGTATCAGTGATGCTGAGCACCTTAGTTTCTAATGACTGGATTCTTGTGAAGTTAGTTGTTTTTTCTGTGAAATGAATAGTTAAGGGTTGTATTTGCATTTTGAGGATTAAGTCCTCTATGGGCCCAACCAATAGCACAGGGAATGAAGAGAATAGCTATTGCTATCCACAGATTTACTGCACGAGGCAATAAAGGACAATGTATTGTGCAGTTCTGTGTGGTTTGGTTTTCTGGTTGCCATCGGTCACTCATTTGTGTGCCCTAATTATTTTTGCTAAAAAGGGAGTCCTTAATATTATTTATAAATCCTCCCTACCTTCTTCTGTCCTTGTTTCCTACCTGTGGGACTTAACTAGTTTGCCAGTGTTCAGCTTCCCAGGAAGGGGAAGGTGTTCAATGAGAACTTGGACAGCTTCGAGATTATTGTTTAACTTTGCTTAATAGAACAAAAATCGTGGAAAAGGAAGGTGGGAAGTAGCACAGAAGTAGATGTGGTGTGACCTAAGAGGTCTTAATTTCAATGGTCTTGAGACTGTCTTCCTTGTCCTCCTCTCTGTGTCCATTATGCTGTCTTCCTCTATTTGATCTGTTTTCCTTCCTGGTCCCTTTCCAGACATACCTGTTCCAGTGGCTTTGTTTCTCTGACTTGCGTGTCATGAGTTTGGAAGGTGTATACTACCTTTTCCTTAAACACCATAAGAAAGATGGAAATATTTTTAACCACTACGTAGCTGCTAAGACCTGAGGTTCTCTTATGTAGTGTTTTAATTTTGGTGCGGTGACTTTCTGTTGTATGTGAGAGCTATGGATATCTTATGCTGTCCGTAGCAAGTCCAAGAAGCCCTGTTGTTGTGTGTGGGCAGCCATCAGGAATATCTGATGTCTTGACTGGTGATTGGAAGGAGCAGCAGTTGTTTTGGCTGCAGCAGAATTCTCCTCACCTGACTGACCTACTATTTTTCAGGGCCAAAAGAGCAGCAAAATATTAATTTGTAGGTGTGTCACAGTGCCCTCTGCTGACTTTTGACACGGAGGACTTGTTCTGACATGCATGTCCCAGGCAAATTGATTTCTGATTCAGTTTGAGAGTTTGCAATTTGGGGTTAATCAACTCCACTAAAATAGTTTGGTTAAAGCTTTAAGGAACTAGGGAATGGAGCTAGTAGAGAATTAAAATTCTTAATTGCATGTGAATTGTCCTGAAGAGTCATGCACAGGGAACAGGGAGTGGTTCAAATTCACTGCTCCACATAATAATCTTTGGCAAAACTTCATTTTAATGAAATCTTTTCCCTTTGCTCTATAAATGCCATTATACTTAGGCATCTAAACATGTGAAATACCTTGTATTGCATGTAATTGCATGCCTTCTCCTTTCTGTCAAGAAGCAGAAGACTTGAAGCACATAATTAAAACACCTTTTCATTTTAAAGTTTTGTGTCTATGGGGTGCTGCTGTAGTAAGTATAGGTCATTATTAATTCTAAAACACACCGGCTCTTGCAACAGTTTTCAGAATGAGTACTGCAGCATTTTTCCTTTTTTCACTTCCAAAACCAACAAGAAGGTAGTAATTTTTTTCAGAGTCTCAGAAAACTACTCAAAGTGGTACACCTTGTCAAGTTCTTAGTCTTTAATGGTGGGAATAGCTTTTTAAATTTGTGGCTGCCCATCTTGTTAACTTCTAATAGAGCCTGTGCTTGACTTTTAGTCTGCTTTAATTGCTCATTCTTCTCATTTGTAAGGTCTGAGCAATTGTGTACACATCAGTTGCTGAGACAGTATTTAATAGTAAACATGCTGAGTACTTGTCAGTCACAGCCTGGTATGGATGAGATCAGACTATCCTCTTGTGCCAAGCAAAGATGTGAAGCATCCTAAATACAAAGTAGATGGCCATTTTGTTCTTGCAATCTGTTAAAGCAGACTGTCTGCTGTGTAATCTGTTAACTTTTTTTCCCCTCCTCACTTGAAAATGAAAGTTCCCCCATCTGTGTTGCTTTGTAACACTCTCTCTACCCTCACGTTTAAGTACATGTTTTGTTTTCAGTAAAGTTGGTCAACAGTCATGACTGTTGGAAGRGAGAGTTGTAGTGGTCCACAGGGGGATGTATTTGTCTTGGGTACTAGTAGTTACTTTTCTGTCTGCTTGTGCTTATAATGYGTGCCTTCCCCACCCCCATTTAGAGCCTTGCAAGGAGCAAAAGATATACAAATAAAAGATTGAGCAAGCATTCCTTGGTTCTAATATTAGATTATAACTGTAACTACATTAAGCTGGACGAAGACTGTTTGGGGCACRCAGGAGGTGACCTGAAGGTAGGTAGTAGTATTAGTCCCTTTCAGCTTTTGCTACTTTACAGCTTGGAGCTGTTTCTTTCATGGTAGTTTCCAAGGTGTTCTCTTACTCTACTTTTAATACTTTTGTTGTTGTTCAACATTTTCAGACATCCAGCTGCCCCTAGAATTACCAGACATCTGAGAATGGGTGGCTGAAGCCATAGCTTCGATATCGATTGGACTCTCATCAGGAATATCTGGCTTAGCGTGCTGGTTATGTTTTATGTAACTGTATATGCTTTGTTTGTAAACCTGGATGGTGTCTTGCTCTTGGAATACAAATCTTTTAATTAAAAGCAATAAGTACAAAAATATTTACCCTCTTGTTTGCTAATCAACATGCTGTCAAACATGTTGTCTTGAAACAACCGTAATTCATCAGGTGGAATTAAGTAACGATACCACCACATGCTGTGTGAAAGGAATAGCTATATACAGCCTGATCTTCAAGTCAGAAGGGCCATTTGTGGGAGAGTTTCTTTGAGTGTTTGTAGCCTGCTCTTCTGGCAGGATGGTTCCAGCTGACGTATAAAGGATGTTGAGTGCTGTTGGATGCTGAATGCCTTCCGGTATCCTTCCAGTTTAAAGGCCTATAAATTGCTGCTGCACCTGTGGGGAAAAAGGAGTTGCTGTCATAGTGTGAGCGACTGACATGGAGAGATGTGCTGAAACGTCTGTCTCGCCACAGAACTGCAAAGGTTCCGTCACCATGTATCAGTTATCCTTGGCACTTCATGCTATGCTTGAACAGATCTCACTGGCCTGTTGCTGCGAGGGGCCATCCTGCCCTTCAGCCTCTCCTCATTCTCCACTTTCCACAGGGTCCAAAAGTTGTGCGGCCACAGGGTGAGTCTGGTTGTTCTGTCAACCCAAATGAAAATTAGCATGCTTGAAAGAGGTTAATCTTTTGTTAGTCGCTGCGAACTGCACCCGCGCATGCTGCAGTCATGTAGTTGCTAGGTAAGTGCCGAGTTGAGAATGTAAAGTTGCAGGACAAAACCAGCATTGTTTTTGGCATCAGCATATTACCAGACTGGTTAAAGCGTGCTCTGAAACKACATTCTTCACCTGCACATTGCTGCTTATTCTTTCCTGTAGTGAAACTAGTTCCAGTAATAATGGTGCAGCTGTTCTAATCAAACAAGGTGTCAGATTTTTTTAAATGGTCTTAAATTTTATAGGTTGAAATCTGTAAGTGTGTGTAAGTCTAGGGATTAGATGTATTGTCTGTGTGAAAGTTTAAAATAATTTACATAATTGAGCAATGAAATCAGAGCACTTCAATAGTTCAGCTTCTCAGTTAGGCAATCCTAATATGTACAGCAAAAAGTGTCTGCTCACTAAACTTGACTTGTAATACCTATTCTGTAAGTTAGTGCAATGTAAAAATCTGATAATTTGTTATAAATAAGTGTCCCCGCTGCCTGCCTGGCACACCTTTCCTTAAAYCAATGTTTGCCGCGCAGTCTAGCTGCTCTTTTCTCTCCCGTGTTTATGGGATTGTGTAGATGCAGAGCATGCGTGGTCAGTGTTCGCAGCCGATGGCAGGCGGGTGGACTAAAACTTGCTCAGAACAGATGGAGCACAACTAGAGGCGTACTGTGGAGTCTGATGTTCTTACTTAATGATCTTGGCATGTACTCTGTTACAAAACGTGCCGAAATCCACATCTGTGTCCTGTGCGTTGTAGATAAAGGAATACCAAGAACTGCATGGTCTGGCACAAAAGGACGTTTCTAATTAAAACAAACAGCCTCTACTCTTGCGTGTTCCACAAACCAATGTCTGCTTTGACGGAGCGTATTTTAGGCTCTTGAGCATTTCTGCAACCTAGATGGAACGGCTTGTCTTTCCTGGTTATTTTGCATGTAGAGCCAACTCCTGATATGCTCATATAAGGCTGAGGAAGATCCCAAGCCAAATTCTCGTATTGGAAAAAAAAAAAAAGTTGCTTTGGCTCAATACTTTTAATCCTCGAYAAGAAATTATTAAAATTGCATGTAAAAACGTGTCTGGCAAAACCCCCTGTTCTGGTGCTTCATGTGTAAAGAAGCTTTCTCTAAGCTTTTTGATCCTTTTTATTCTGCTTTTGAAATTTTGGAATTCCAAAACCTGTACTATTACGTGACAGTGTTAGGTTTTTAGAGAAGAAAATATTACAGCTGAAAACAATGCCATCTGTTGTGAATCTTTCAAAATTTAAAGACCTGCCAAACTAGATTGTAACAATTTACTACTGGACAAAAGAGTTGAGGTGTATAGAGTCTAGGTAGGAAAGATTATTGCAGGTTTTTTGCTGACCAGTCTGACTTTAAAYGTGACTGGCCTCGGTGGCACTGAATAAGCAATCTGATCAGATGCTTTTGGACATAGAGGGAAATAAAACACCCCATAGTGGCTAACTCTGTATTGAGCCTTTTGTCAGCTGTCGCTGTTACTTTCCAGTTCACTTTATCACTGACAAAAAAATAGGGCGTTACTTCTGTTTCTGTTGTGTTTTATAGCTAGTCTGCAAGCATTGACATGGAAGTGGGTTTAACTAGATGAATGTTTTCCCTGTGTTTATCATCTTTGAAATATTGCTCACATATCCTGAAGACAGTTGGAACTTGCATTTGATGTTGAAAACTAAGTGCAATTTCTTTCAAAAGCCTTTAATGCAGCATTTAAATGCAAGGATTCACAAGGCACAGTTTTTCCTGAAGTGAGAAGTCTGACGTAATGCTTTACTTTCTTCTGCTAATAAAGCTGTTGGAACTTGCAGTGCTCGAAGGGGAAAGTCAGAAAACAGTCTGTGCTTGTGCCTTCCTACCACTGTTTGATTTTGTTATTTTCTCCCCCCACCCCCTTTCGTAACTCATTGATCAAAACCATGGAAAGGAGARTGAGGAAAATGATCACCAGCTTAGAGATATCTTGATTAGTTTTTATAGTATAATAACATTACCTTAAATGGTAACGTTAAAAAAAAAGTTAATTCTTTGGCTTTGTTCTCTTATTACTCGCTTTTGTCTGCTCATCTTTTTTCCCCAGAGTAGGACTTTGTCCTAGTTAAAAAAGCATGCCTAGTGTTACTCAGTTGAAGTGTATTTACTACTAGACTGTTTTAGAAGCCAGAGAAGAAGCTGACCTATTAACCTTTTTTCAGCAGCGAACAGCTTAAAGTTTACTTGGAAGACAGTATATCCACAGAAACATAAAATACATGTTTTAAATKACTGCTTTAGCAGTCATTAGTTTGCCATAGATGCAATATAAGCAGTGTTGGTTTTACTATTCTACATATAGAACTTTGAGTGGTAGCTTTTCTTGAATAAAAGTTAACCTTGAATGCTGGAGACAAAATGGAATTTACATTTTTATAAAGAGGATAATGTGAATCAGGCAAATTACCTTTCATTCGCATTTGGCAAATGATGTTTCTGAAAAGGCACACTTATATTSCCTCTGTATCTTCTGGTTTCTTAGCTTGTTTATGTATTACCAATGAAGCATATTTGTGTTAACAGAATTCTCTCAAAAATGAACCTTTGGTTAATTAGCATAGTGTGCATTATCTGTTTTTAAGAACAAAACCTACCTCTCAAACTACTTTATTAATGCATGAGTCTCTAAAGAAAAACCAATAAATGATTGGGGTTCAGAAAGGAGGAAATGAAGGGATCTTTTAGCATGGTATTTTTGACATTAAGGTTAGGTTACTAATACAACTACATGAATAAGTTTGGTAGAGATTCTGCATGTTGTCAGTTCTTGACTTGGTGTCTAACAGYGTTTTCACAGAGTTCTCTAAGTACCAGTTATAATTGAGGAAACACGTATACTTTGGAACGACAAGTCCAGATGTTATTTCAACTGTATCTGCCAAACACAAATTTCATAGAAGAAGCCTTTTCCTCTGTACAATGGGGAAGTTTGGTTTTTGAATGCTCTAAGAGGCTTCAGAAATTCTTTTCTGGGTCATAAGATTAACAGAATTGTTTGGAAATCAGGGGCCTTAAGGCAAAAATTGAGATGTAAATAACTTCTGATGATCAAAAGCAAAAAACCCAGCTGTCTGGGGAAGAGAGAAGACAGGCTAATTTTTACTTCAAGAGTTGATGTTGTATGGTTGCACTTTTTTCTTTGCTCAAATTCTTGTCTTTTTGTAGCTTTTTCTTGGGAGAGGCAGGACCTTGAGGCTGGTCTGCGACAACACCCTTAAGTTGTAGGATGTGTAACGATTAAGTAGGAGTTTTCTGGGCCTTTGGGTTATGAACTTCACTTTTCTCTCTAAAACCAGCCAACTAGATTATATTCCACATAGTGTGGCCTGTAACAGTGTTGGACACTTTTTTTTTTTTTCCCGTTAAAAAAAGAATGCAACCCATATGATGAATGTATGGTTACATGCAGTGTGGTTTGTCTTTCATTTACAAATGGCTCAAAAATAAAGTGATGTTTTCCTTGGAACAAGCAGAAGCAATTCTTACTTGGGACCACTCCTATGGTTTCCTATAGCCAGTTATTTTGATGTTGACGGTGCTCCAAAAATGTTGAGAGAAGATACTGTCTYAGAGCAGCAAGCAATGGCATGATTGTGGATTTTAACTTGTGAGATTCTCCAAAGTCTCTAGCAGACCAATGTAAGGTGAAAAAGCAAAGTTGACAAGGTAAGAATTGAAGTGGAAATCCATTTTTTTGTTAACTATATGGCATTCTGAGGTATTGGAGGGAATGAGTCTAGACTGTGAGTGATGGCGGAGGCCAGGATGGGATAACTCCAGTGCAGTGGCTAGCTTTAAAGCCACTTTCCAAAGCTGAAGAAAGCTTTAGATTCCAAAAATGGTTGAGAATGAGCATGACTTTATAGTCTTAATTTGAGAGAATATAAACTGTTTTTCCTCTAATACTGAAAATAATATTAGAAGTACTAGATTACTGAACTTCCATAGTTTGGGTGTTGGATATGTCAGGTCACTTTTTCCTTATGCAGCTGCTGAGGCAATAGAGAAAATATGCTTTAACACTTCAATAAAAAGAATTTCTCCCCATCTCATGCAGTTGAGACTTGGATGTCTGTATTGTGCAATTGTGCACAGGCTTCCCATCATGACTTCCATAGCTTGACTGAAGATAATATAACTTAGGGTGAATGTGCCCAATTTAGTGCTAACAAAGAAAAAGCTGGCCTTGGATCCTTTCAGACAGCCAAAAATTTCTTTTTCCCCATCACTGAAAGAGATGACTGCCACTTAAAATACTGAGTTGTCTTGCTTTGGGACTTAGATACATGAATGAGTGAGGCTACTTTAAACATTAACTACAGTTGCTGTAATGAGAATGTATTTTGTTGGGTTTTTTTTGGGTTTTATTCTGGAGATGTGGTGTTCATGTATTTTTGACAGCATTTGTTTTAGTTCTTCAATCAACTGCAGAACTTTTGTCACTTAATTGGTATTGCTGTTCTTCAGCTGTGCTACCTTACTGCTTCTGTTCCAATTTTGTACTGGATAAAGATCATCGTCATCTGCAAATCTGATTCTTACCTGGTCATTTCACCAGAACTGGGATCTTTGAGATCTTCAGGAGCTGAAGCTTTAAGACTGTTAAACGTGTTTAAAAATGTGCAGGAGTTGGCAGTACTGAGGTGATAGTATTTGTGTTACTCTTTTATGCTAGCTTTGGCTCGTCCATCTATCTTTGCTTGCTTCAAAATTTACTGTGGCACAGAGCAGAGAAACCTTTGAAGAGAAGTGGCCACTGCCTTTACATGAGTTAGTTGAAGTTACTGTAATGAACAATTTTTTCAGTGTGCCAGTTAGATTAAAATGGAAGGTGTTTGCAAGGTCTCTCCTGGATTCTTCTAGAGCATGCTTGATATGAAGGACTTTATATTCTTATACAGAAATTAAGACCTAATTAAAAAATTGTAGGAGCTTCCAAAATTGTATATACTAGACACAAGGCTAAGAGTAGTAAGTAGGTAAATAAGAGAGCTGGTAATTTTTTACKTCAATTTATCAAAGCCAAGAAACTAAGTATCAAATGCATATGTAACTTTAAACCTCATGACAAAATTAAACACCTCGTTCTTGAATTTGTAATGTTCATGTTAATCTTGTTCAGCACTTCATCTGCATTAAATTAATGATGTCTTTTAGGAGCTCATCAGAAGTATCCTAAATTGAGAGAATCACATTGCTCTTGAAAACTGTATGTGTAGGTTGTAGTACCTCCCAGAGTAGTAAGTGGAAAGAACTTTTTCAAAACCAAGGAAGCTCATAAATGTGTTTCTCTGTCAATTGCCTTTATTATGTAAACTCTTTTAAAGCATAATCACCTAAAATAGAGTTTATGCTATGTGACAGTTTCTTTGAACATCCAGGTAGGTATCACCTTTCATCTTTAGACTTAAAAAATGATTGTGATCTTAATTGTGTTCTTGCTCACCTGTTCCATAGAGTAAGCTTATTCATGCATGTACTAAATAAAAATAGAGAGTATGTGCTGAAAACTAAAGTTGGTTTGACCTTTTTTAAAAAAATGAATAACAAATTAGTTGGTCTCTGCTAACCGACATCTTTAATCCAGCTGTCAGTCCTTGCTGATCATTAAAAGAGAAGCACAGTTCAGTACAAAGACACATCTTTTTCTTTGAACAAGGTCATGCCAGGTTCTCTTAAGAGCTGTGTGGGAGGTAGATGCAGCCATTCCTAATTGTTGGCTAGTTCTCAGTGTTCAGTTGTGCTCCTGCCTGATGCCACAGCTGGCTGCTGTGAGGCCACAAATACTTTGCTTCCAGTGGTAAACAGTCATAGCAACAGGAGAAATCAGGGACTATTTAAGGTAGATTTGAAGGAAGATAACTTATTTAAGGTTTAAGTAAGTGTGAGCGGCTTTGGAAATTAATAATTTTCCATCAAGGATGAAATTCTGCTATTGAGCTTGAGGTAAGCGCTAGGGGAAAGATTTCAGTTCTCAAATAAAGGTTACTCTATTGAAGGCCTTCAGTGTTTGCTCTTTATCACGTGGAAGTGTTATAGATGCACCTTGTTTCAATTCCTTGGTGTGGGTGCTTGGAAGTTATGATCTCACCTGCTGACTGTTCTGCGCACGTGGTTGAACTTAGTAAGTCTGTAAACAGGAAATAGTACAGGGATAGTCAGGACGCTATTACAGTAGTGGTCAAACATGTATGTTAGAATAAAGCGATGAATAGGTAGGCATGCAGAGAAGTGAATAAGAGTTTTATAACAATTTCTGTTCCTACTACGTTTTCTATTTTGCTTTCCAGTACTGGCTTTTCGGAATTTTCTGTACTACTGGGTTTGTTGGGCCTTTTGACTGTATGTTTTGAACAGGATTTGAGATCTGGTTGGTTTTGTTTGGTGGGGTTTTTTTTTTTCTTTAATGACATGGTGATGGTATCTCCAGCCTTATACCCTTCTGTTAAAATATGCCTAGGCTATCCAGCAGCACAAGAAAAGTTGGTCTGTCCTGGACACACTGTCTCTAGTCTTCTAGCGAGATTGATATGCAATAGCTTCTCCCCAAGTACTTCTGCACTGTATCCAATCTATACGTGAACAAGAGGTGAGTTGTTTGACAGGGTCTGTGTACCAGTAATGCCCTGTCAGCTCTGAGAAGAGTGACTGGAAGAGCTGTGTTGTCGGAGCACTGATGCAGCTTGTCCATGTCAAAGACAGTTTCCAGGCTGACTTGTTAGAGGGTAGCCTGGATTTTGCTTTGGGAGTTGTTTTTAGCAGTACCTTGTTCCAGGCTGCCCCAGGCCCCTGAGAGAGGGCTGTTAYGACGCGCATACAGTAGGTTTGTTGCTTGGACAGTGGGACTCAAGGGACTTGTGTTTGGAGTATGTTGCTGGCTGACTGAACTGGCCTAATAGGCTGCAAGCCATATGTAGGCTGTGAGTTGGAAATTCAAGGTTAATTCTCACTGAAGGAGGTAGCACATCTAATGTGTGTTCAGATATCAAGTTAATTGTTAGTTAAGACCGCTCTCTGATCTTTATTGTGTTATGTAGGGTTTTGTAGTAGCAAGTAGAATGAGTAACAGGCAACCTAGAAAATGGTGTGARAGTTTCCAGTGCTTTCAACTCTTTGAGCATATGGAGAAAACAAATGGGAATTCTTAGGAGGATGCATTTATAGGTGAATTTTGCTTAAGGTAATGGCAGGAAAGGAAAATCCTCATTTTGGACTCAAATTTCTCTGCAAAGAAAATGCGTTAAAGATTTGAATGCTCTCTTGGCATCTAAATCTTGTTTTCTCTGGGGAAAACCTGGTGAGCCTATGCGAATAAGTGATCAATCTTGCTGATGTATCTTGCCCGTAAGTATGTCAGTGCTTCAAAGATTCCAGTACAGAACATCCCTTACAGAAGATATTTTTCTGAGTTTTTTGGTGTGCTCTTTTTAGACTTCTTTCAAGGTTCAGGCAGGGCTGTTTTCTGTGTTGAGAGAACTTCAAGAGTATCTGGCAACAGGTTCCCTATTTTGGGGTAAGTCAGTAAAATAGTATTCCATAAACACAAGTGGATAGGATACACATATTGGAGCCTGGAGCTCTGCATTGGAAGAAAGGCTTAATTGTCTTCTATCAGACTGCTTGCAGTTATTATACTTAGGACTTATTTAATAAATGTTCCTGACATAGGAAAGTCCCACTTTCTAGTGGGATTGGTAGGGACGTCACTTTTCCCCTTAAAACTTTAAGGTGATTTTTGACTGCTTGAGTAATTGCATTACTTCTGGTTATGTTGTGCTTTGGAAGAATCTGGCAGTTGCTTTGGAGAATTCTGGCTTCCTAAGCTGGAAGGTTAATAGCCTTGCTCTGCTCAAGAATGTGCTTTATTCAGATCTGTCAGTGCTTCTGGGTATATTCTTTAACTGTTAAGACTTTTTTTTATGGCTTTGGGGATATTCTCTGCATAAGAAGCTGTGAAGATTTTAACAGATCTGTTTCTGATCACATTCCTGCCTTTTGGTAACTGTAATCTGCTAAAGGAGTTGCTGAGTTTTTAAGGTTTGCTACTGTTAGCAGACATGTTCTTTTAACAGGATTTATGTGATTTCCCCCCCCCCGCTCCTTGCCCAAGGCAGGAGGCAGAAGAAAAAGTAGGATACAATTTCATGTGAGGTTCAGGAGCTTATCCTCATGCTCCCCTGTCCCTGTAACAGACTAGCATTGTGGTCCAAGTGTATTCTTTGTAATTACTTGAATACATAGTCTTTTAATGTAGATTGGTATGGTTAGTGTATATCTGAATGTTGTCCGGTAACAAAATGGAACTAAATTCTGTCAGGTGCTGGAGGGAAAGACTTTGTTTAGTGTAGTGCCTTTCAGAAACATACAGGACAAAAATGCCCGGGTGAACTCTTGTTTGTCTGGACATGTAAAAACCTAGGACGTGGCTGGCTTCGTTGCAACTTACTACCCAGTTGCAACCCTCAGAGGGTGTTGGCAGCCATGACTGAGGGTCTTGCTTTTTCCATTTAATTGCAGGTGGTGGTTTTTGGTTTTGTCCTGAATAGGATTCTTACAGATACTCCTCCTGCCTTATTTTGAGCATGAGGGTACCACACAGAGATGCGTAGCGGTTATAACTTAGTGCATAACTGATTAGCCTTGCCACTTTATAGCCCCAAAAAAAGAGGAAAAAATCCAAACTGCTTGTCTTTCGTGGGAGTAGCTTACAAGTGTATGAGTAGCATACAGTCTAAGCAAAAATGTTTATGCTTTTCCAGTGTGTGCTGATTGAAACCTCAGTGGACACATTGTTAAGGAGCGTGGCCATATCTGCCCTTTTAAAGCCAAGAACAGCCAGCCAAAGACTTGAGCATTGTTCTTTAGACTAGATTTCATTCTGCTAGTTTCCATTAGCAAACTTCACTTTCAAAAGAAATCTTGCTTAAGCTAAACTCGTTAACCATAACATGGAATAGTAATTATAGTTCATATGGAAGCGAAATAATGCCAACATCATCAGACCTAGTTTCTGCATAGATACTGCAGTACAGTTAAGGCTTTCATACCACACACAGAGCTGGGAGTCCTCTATGTTACTTCTAGTATTTCCGTGGTGTATGACCAGCTCTTAGAAAAGCTTGTGTGTGTATATGACAGGAATGGAAGATGCTCCTATCATAACTTGCAGGTAAAGGCTATTATTGGGAAGGGGAACTGGGCATGGTCAGCAAAGTAAGGAAGTATATCAGGTATTTATATTCGCTTCCATGGATTTGTGGAGATGGAGAGGATTCTTTTATTCTCCAACCTGCCAAATGCTGTCAAGTGATCCTTCAGGATGTAGGTGCATATTTCCACTGTAGATGCACACATTAACAAATGTCTGGCCCTGTATCAGTCTGTGCCAAAATTGTCAATCTGCCAGTGGGTGGACAAATCGGTGTTACCTCTGTTATCAAACTTTTTAAGGAAAGGGAGCTTAGCAAATAGCATTGTCTCCAGAGTACCTCATATTGAACGAGTTTCCTGAATGGCTTTTACTATTAGGGAACACTTGTGGCCCTTGTCTTTCTGCATTTAAGAGGAACAAAAGAATAAAGTGCCTAACACTATTCCTTGCTTCGGGCAATTCTTTGGCAATGTGAACAGACTTAAATGCACTGTTGGTTTAATGGCTTAGTGTTTTGGGAGTCTGGATGGAAGCAGTCTTTTTGAGCGACTTGGTGGCTTTCATTTGTGTTTTTTTATTTTTTTTTTTTTTAAAACATTACCTTTAGAATTGTTTACTGTCCAGGTTAAATATGCTCAGTGCCACAGCAATGTGTGTGCAGGTGATCTGATTTTTCACTTCTCAGTCAAGTGCAACTTCAGTTGCTTTGCTTCAGAAATGAGTTTTTCAAATAGTTGTGCACTTAAAAGCTATTTAAACTGCAAGACTGTAGATTATGTGACAATACAGGCAGTAGGTCATGTTTGTTTTAATACAGCTATATGGATACACAAATATATTGTCTTATTCAGGTTTCAAGGCTTTTTGATGCTTTTTTTCCTTTGTCTTTTGATTTTAATCTCCTAGTATACTTGAGAAAGATTTGTCTTTAAACGAGCAAAATGTCTGCAGAGGAAGTGGCTGTACCAAAAAAGGAATGCTACATTAGTTGCTGAGTACAGCTGAAAAACGTAAATAGCTAGGCGTACAACTGGCAGTAAAATTACGTTGGTAAACAGGATTATCCATATATCTACTAGTAAAATAAAGTAAATGACATCACACTCGGCTGAAATCTGTTTCCATCTGTGGAAACTGGCTTTGGTTTTGTCTGCCACATTAGTACAATGTGCTGATATCCAGTGTGAAATACAAACTGCACTTCTAAAAATAACACTTAAGCTTTTAAATTTGAAAAGCCTTGGAATAATTGGGCACATCCTTGAAGTTCATTGTATATTTACCGTAGAAGTACCAGAGGGATGCACTTATAATGCATAGCAGTAGGTGTTGCTAAGGGCTTTGAGATTTTTGGGGGTATCGATGCAAATAGGAAAACTATTAGAAAATGCTGGGCTGTTGTAGCTCTGTGTGTCAGTGATACTGATTGTCCCCAGGCTCCCTGCTGCTGCTGTTCTTGTGTTTCTGCTTCAGTCAGCTGCAGCGATCTCTCTTTTGCCAGTATACTAATCTATGAGGTATAGATTGAGGGTAAAAATGAGTTTTGCTGACCTTCAACTACACTCACTGGCAAAAAGCTGGCTTTCCTACTGTTAAATTGCTTGGTAGATCTCACTAAGATTAGATGCYTTCACCAGTGTGAAGGAGGTAGTGATGCCAGAGTTGGCAGCAGCAGCATGCCACGCTTAGAATGTCAGCTCTGGCTGTAAGGAGATAAAAACTTCACAGTACCTGGTGCCTATTATTACTGGCTAAATGTGCTGATGTTTTTCATTCTCAGTCCTACCTACCCACTTTTTGGGGACAAGTGGTAGTTTTTCTAACACTTCCATGTTACAGGAGTATTGAACACTAACAAGTAATGATATATTGTGGTGTTAAGTTTCTTTTTCTTTGGCTTTAAAAGTGATTTCTCGAAGAATTCTTTAAAAGAAAAAAGTAAGTACTAAAATAGGGATTTTTCTGACTCTTGATTTGACCAGTATTGAGTAACACAAAGATTTGCTAGGTGAGGAAAACTAGTTTCCTTTATTGTGTTTGTCTCATGCTAGTGTTCTTGTTTAACTACCTCTTTAGCTTAGCTTTATGATCTTCTTACTGTCACTGTAATAAGCTTTCTGCTTGAAGATCAATTGTTTCTGAAGCAGTGCTCTCAGAAATTCCATTCTGTCCCAATTCTTGTTTCTACCAGATTTTAGAGGATGACACATTGAGAGGATAAATTGCTGTTTAAGTTTAAAAATATGACCTTTTTTTTTAAATAGAAGTGGTGCTACTTAGCAGTAAAGTGAGTGGAAAAGTATAGACCAAAAATCTGTTAAGTGAAAGATTCAAACTATTTCTCTTTCATATCCTTCATAAGTAAGGAACTTACATGTGCAGGCTACTAGTAGCTATTTAAATAACTTTAGACTATTTTTTCAGAATCTGGGAGAGGTGCATAGATGACCACTAAATGCTGGCATATAATTATGCAGCCGACTGACAGTTGGTAGTGGTTATGATGTTCAGGAACCTCTTTTGTGTCTTTTCTTTGAACAAAGAAATTTCTGCCTTTATAAAGTCTGTGTTATGTTATTAGGATTAAGGAGGCTTTCCTTCTCTGATACTTAATGGTTATAGTTTCAGCCAGAAGAACAAGGAAACGAGAGCTCCATTAGAGCTGATGAGTTACTGAACAGGGTATTCCACAGGGACAAAAATGAGAGGAAGAGCTGTTGTCTACAGAACTTCATCGAAATGAAGGGTGTTTGGTCTAGTCCCTTCTGTTTCCAGATCTCCTGTTATTTGGGTGAAGTGAGGTTTTTAACTTGTGTTGTCAGGCTTTTCTCCTAGTTGAGGATAAAACCATTCAGGGTTTTTTAACTGTTGCTTTTCTTGGCTTCGGGATGAAAGGTCTTTGGATAGTAGTAGAGCTGTATTTGGATAGGCTTTTACAGATTAGTATGCTGAACTGGAATTCAAGTAGTCTGGACTCTTTTGAAAGGCATTTCAACATCTGAAACATGTAGGTAAGCTCTGCTGCAGTGGAGTAGCAGCTTGCCTATACGTATTAAAGAGCTTCAAGATCCATCTTCTGTTAATGCAAGTTTAGTATCAGTTGTGAAATTCTGAGCGTCCAGATCCAGGTTTTAAACCACCACTATGGTACACCAGTTATGCTTTTTCAYATCAATGTTTTAAGTGATCTGCAGTGCACCATCCCTTCCTACTACAGAGGAATCTGATCTTGTGGAGACCTGCTTGAAGGGCCCTTTAGCTCCTCTGCTGCTATTGGCCATTAGCAACTCTGTTGGATGGGTAAAGGCCCAATGTATGCAAAGAGTGCAAACGTGGCCCGGAGGTTTTGCTCAGATCTAGTCTTGTGTTGTGGAAGTGAATGCATCCTAGAAAAGAGCTGTACATGATTAACTGTCTTTGACTCTTACTTATAATCGGGTAGTAATTCTTTTTATTGTCCTAAATTCAGTTAAAAACAATTATTTTTCTTAGAGCCTTCCTTGTTCTTTAAAGGTGAGAAAATATATGGTTCAGTGTTTGAGGATTTTTCTTGAGTTTTATACTTCTTAAATTAAATTATGAGGAGAATATGAGGAAAATATATACATATTACACATTCAGGAGAGAATGGGGATGTAGATGTGAGATTTAGACATTTGACTGTGTCCGGCTTTGGGCTTCTTAGTGCGAGAAAGATGTTAATTTATTTGAGAAAGTTCAGTGGAAGCCACCGAGATGGTCACAACACATGACTTGTGAGCAGAGTCTGAATGAACTGGGCTTGTTCAGCCAGAAAAGAGAAGGCTTTGGGGGGACTTATTAGCAATCTTACSTAACTTTTTGGAGGTTATGAGAGCTGGGCCCATTCTCTTGCTGTGCTACTCAGTCAAGAGAGACAGTGGTCATGAACTTCTCGTTCTGACTGGATATAACTAAAACTTTGCACTGGGGGGTTCATTAATCATTGGAACAGGTTGCCCAGAGAGGATGTGAAATCTCTCTTTGGAAGCCTCCAAGACCTGACTGGCTGAAGCCTTAAGTAGCCTGGTCCAAATCTGATGTCGACCTTGGTTTGAGCAGGAGATTGGACTAGATGATTTGACAAGGCCCTTTCAAACATGAAGGATTCTGCAATTATGCTTCCATGATTTTATCCTCGCCCCTCACTTGTGGCATTTATAGCTTAACATTAGTACCTCTGCCAGTACTCCTGCCCCTGCAACAGGGTTCCTTCCACAGGTAACTGTGTTTGTCTTGCATTAAAGATGGAGAAACCCTCTCTCTACGGTATCTGTGATGTTGAAGAAAGTATCTCACCTTTGCTGTTAACAATTCCATATTTTTTTCGCTTATGTACTATATGTTAATTGCTGGAGATTACTTTAGTACTCTAAATTGGCTTCCTACCAAGCAGAAGACTTCTGCCTAAATATCAAGAGTGGTGCTTGGAAGATGTATATATCAAACTGATTGAATTCAAACTTACGTTGATATCTTGTATACTAGGAAAGTTCTGTGGTAGTCTTTGCAAATAACACCTTGTAGAAGATGAAGGCTCTTGGAGTAGTTGCTTGGAAAAAGAAAAGTAAATTGGGCTACAAGTTCTTAGAATTCTTTCCTGGGTCTAAGAGTAAAGCTAAGCTTGGTAGCGTTATGCAGTCTTCTGCAGCGGCTCTGTAGGTAGAACCACTTATTTAAAGCTACCTGACACAACTGTAAAACCTTAAATTTTAGTTGGTTATTTAGTTTGGTAAACTTCAACCATTTGAGTTGAAATCTTATATGCCARCTCTGTACCAGGTAGACTCTTCTTTTTTAAAAAAAAAAAAACACCAAAAAAAAAACCCAAAAACAACCCAACATGCGATGCATCTTCCTTCACCTAACTGTGAGAAGTTAAATTACTTAAGAGTTCTAAACTTTCTTAGAAGTTCTCTGGATATCCCTGCAAGTGTAAATTTCTCCCACATAACCATCCTGAGCAAGTTGTAAGAGATGCTGCAGAGATGTAGCCAGACTTTTCTGTAAGTGCRGCTTTAGGCCAGCTGGAGCTAAGGGCAGGCAATTGTTTGACTTTACAAAGTGTAACAAGCTGGTGAAACAGAAGTATGGAGCTCTTGTGTTTGTCAAGGAGATGGCAACTACTGCCGTTCAATTTCTCATAAAGAACTGTTCCACTAGTCTGTGGCCAGGACTCTTACTATAAAATGCTGTATTGTAACAAACTTGGGTTAGAGCAGATCTTTTTTCTGATCCTGCTCTCAGCATGGATTGCTTGGCACTGCTCTGCGTCTTACTTTTGATGAATTTTAGCAGAAATTGGCTGTCTAAGCAAAACTGGATTAATTCTCACTTGCCTCCATTTCCACATGTTGCAGAGTTCTAGCAAGAGATGAAATTATGTAACTCATCTTGTTKTCTTAAAACTATTTTTGAAGAATCTTCTGATAAAAGTAGGTGATTTTGATTACCTACTGATAGTTGATAGCAGCTCTTTAAGTGTGATAGCACTGCCAATGCGGAAACAGTCTTTTGGTATGGACAGACTGCAGGACTGGTTTTACTTATAGCTGAACCAGAAGAGCTGCTAGTTTTACATTATCTATTAGAGGCAGTCTTACGAAACTGTTTGTTGTCTTCAGGGCRTACAGCCTTTTCTGTACATGTTGCTCTATTTTTATGTATTGCTAAACTTCCTCCAAGCAACTTATAACATTGTGATTTTTTTTTTTTTCCCAAGCTAGAGAATGGGATTTTTTTAAGTTGGCTGTATTGCTCTAATGATGTATTGTCACTGTTTTGTCATATACAGTATAACAGATTCTGAAAGCTCTTTTTATTTTCCAATAGGCTGGTGTTTGGGATGCTGTATCCTGCATATTACTCATACAAAGCTGTGAAGACAAAAAATGTGAAGGAATATGTAAGTTGCATTCCTTTTATAGAATCATAGAATCATTAAGGTTGGAAAAGACCTTTAAGATCATAATTTTAATTGCATAATTAAATGCCTCTGCTGACACACAACTGTGAAATTTTCATTATTCAGTGYAATAAATCATACAAAAGCTTGATTTGACTATCTTAGTATTAGATACAACACCTGTGTGAATGTAGTGGTAATCCTGTGATTTTGTTTGGAGAGCTAAAGTTAAGGTTTCTCAAGACTTTTCATAGACTTTACTGAAACGTGTCCAACATGCTATGCTGTATACAGATATTTTTAGGAGGATTTTTAGACATTAAAGTGTTTTAAACTGTGAAGTGTTGGCTGCGTTTCAGTGAAGTGCCCAAAATAATGCACTTTTGGGCAGGGGGTAGAAAAAAGGCTTCTTACTCTACACCTGTAGTATAACCAATGACAAATTGGTTCTCAGTGGCCACTTGTACAGTAGCAGCAGTTTAATTGTCATTGTACGAAGCTCAACAGGGGATTCAAAATCTACCTGAGAAAAGGGTAGCTGTGGTTAAGCTATCATTCCTCAAAGAGGAGAAAAAATGTAACCAGGGAAGGAAAAGACTTGGTTAAGGTGACGTGGAAGAAAGAAGCGGAACAGACAGAAGAGTAAGATGGAGAAAAACACAATTACTGTAGTTACTGCAGTTCAGAATTAATCTGTTAAATTATTTAGTTTTCAGTGTGAGCAATGATGATTACCACAAGAATGTTACCCAGTTGCAGTCACAAGGAGCTCTGGTCACTGAGTTACTTCCCTGTTTTAAAAGGCAGCCTAACTTGATTTCGGCAACTAACCTATATTGGATGGAGTCAGTGCCATCAGTTACTTTAACTCRGCAGCCGTAGCTGTGACCTAATGCTGCTGTCTGGATGTGTGATGTCTCTGCTTTGTACTTGGTTGCAGTAGTAGAATGCAGTAGCTGTTGTTCCTCCCCTTATATGTCTTACAGCTAGTCTGATCACTCCATCAAGGCTCCAAAGTGGACGCTGTATTCATACTRCTTCTGGTTTCTGTGTACAAGCTGATTAGAGCTTATTTGTGCACACAGAGCTAGTGCCTGACAGASTTAAGCTTCTGGGAGGAAAAATCATTAAAAAAACCAGATGAATTCCCTCTGTCTCATGCTTACTTTACCCTGTCAGGGAAGTATATAATGTAAAGAATTTATAATCTGCTTTTCTTCCCTGCTCCCTCAAAAGGGATCTACAGGCTAAGTAGAGGATAGCAGTTTTGAACTCTTAACACAAGAAATCGCTTTAAGACGTCACCATTGCCTCTTGCAATGCATTTTCTAGAAAAAGAAAAGTAGTGGTTGTAGAATGCTGAGATTTTGAGTTATCCCAATTGTCCAGTTAGCTATGACTTAGCTGTCTGTCTTGGGCAACCTTTTTTAGAGATGCCTGTCACTTACACAAGACCTTTAGTAGGGCCTGGAACCATATTTTTCCAACTGTGTATTTTCATTTCGTTTGAAAGCACTGCTTTTCAGTCACCTGTGGTCTTTGACCAGTCCCTGAATTTGCAGTTGCATACAAGATGTTCATGGGGCTGAGATGAATGAGACCCATCACAGTGACTTTTACATGGGCAGGGAATGACATTGATTCATCAGTGAATTACCACTCCATTGCTGGTTGGGTTGAGTGTCCAGATAGATCTTAGGGATGATCCATGCCTTTCATCTTCCCAGCTGGGTCATTTTCTTTCATGGAGAGGGTGTAGGTTTAACTGCAGCCTTCCAAATGGCACAGCTCTGCTGCCAATCATGTTATGGCCCAAGCAAAACTTCCTTTCCAGGGTTATGTGTGGCTCAGGAGCCATCAGTTTTTGTTTGCTGGGTTGCAGGAGCTTTATAACAGTGATATTTTTGACTTAGCCACTGCTTCCACCAGTAAAAAACAAACAAACAAAAAATACAGACATTTTGACTTGCTGTGTAGGTCATGATGCAGCAAATTGTTCAAAGATTATTTCTGAGGAAAAAAAGTGTTGCTGCTGGTTTTGGTGATTTAAAAGACTTACGGACTTCGGTTCTAGAAATTAGGATCTGTGCCTTTGAGGAGATTTATTTGTTCTTGTAATTACCCTAGTTTAATGGAGTTGACTAAGATCTTTGAGGGTTTTTTTCACTGTGTTACACCAAAGTGCTTGTAATAAGCATCTGAAACATAGTTTAGAAGTCTGAACGACCAGTATTCTCAAATCCTGGCTTCAAAATCCTGACTTGAAAGGATGTGCTTCAGCCAAAGCCAACAAAGATGAGTTTAACATTTGGATGGTAGAAAAAAAGCTCAACAAAGGAAATCTGTAATCACCCTTTTAACATAAAAAGCAAAACTCAATCAAAGCTTCTGTAACTTCATCTTTAAGAGTTAAGTAGGTGATGGTCTTTTAGGCAGTGTTAAAAATGACCTGTGGCTTTTTTTTTTTCTGATATGAAAACCACTGTAAGTCACTCAGGTCTATTTGTCAAGGATACTTTTGGTACCTAATGCATTAGTTGTACTAGAATATAATGTGACTTGTGTTTTTTGAGAATCTTTGCCCAGACCTCAGCAGGACTCCTGGCAGGTCTCATGTGCCCTTCTGCAGAGCACTTCTTACTGTTCCTAGCAGCTCAAGAGAAACTCTACTTCTACAGTTGTTCTTAATTGGATAAATAGATGTTGATTAACGAATGAATAGCCTGGGTGAAATGTATTGGGGAAAAAAAAATCAGTCTTGCATGCCAACTTAAAAACTGGATAGTATCATGCTTAGGTTGATGGGGCAAGGGTGGATGTTACTTTTATTTTTATTCAGGTGTGGAGACTGGTTCATGGAAGGGTCACCAGTCTAAAAGTCACATGGCTTGTCAGAGATGACTTCAGCTGTTGTGTAAGTTTGTCTTGGCTTATTCAAGCTTGAAATATCTAAATCCTCTGAGAGATTGAAGTGAAGAATGTCATCACATGACTGAGTTTCTTTTCAAATTAAAACGCAGAAAAGCATTTAAGATAAATGGGTCTCAAGTTGTGACAAAGAAGTGGTTTTAAAGCATAATGCACAGCTATGAAATAGGCAGCAGTGTAGCATTAGGTTTTGAGTACTTATTTATGTCCACTTCAAAAAAAGATTGCTTTAAAAGTGAGCCATGTCCTCTGTAGGAAAGTATATATATATTCCTCCTTTTGAAAGAGGATGCCATGAATTCATGACTTGAACTAGTGTCTAACAAATGTGGTGTTTAATGCTTTGTGGATATACCGGAGAGTTAGTAGTCTGTATATTGCAAATGAAATGAGGTTACTGCATCTGGTTGCAGGTGGTGCTTTTCTTCTCTTTTCTTTCTCTTTTTTAAACTGTTTTGGGTTTTTTTCTAGCATAGATAGTGTTGGAATCTAAAGAACATGTGGGCGTTCAGGTAGTATGAATAAGCAGTGGTGGTTTGCACTGACCTGTTTTGGCAATATCGGTGGCCAAATGCAATGTATTTTAGAGAAGAGAAATGCATGGAACTACTTCTGTAATATTTATTCTGAAAGATGTAATCAGTTTAGACAAGCAAATCTGAACAAATGTTCAAAATAAATGAGAGATTTAGTTAACTATTAGAAAACAGAACTAAAACTTGTATTTTAAGAGCATTGTCTGATTTGAAAACAATGATGTATAATGTAAATCTTAAAAGTAGAGATATGAACTCCTGAAGCATTAAGATGGTAACATGTGAGCTCTTTATTAACAAGAATTTTGTAGTTCCTGGCATATGAATAGAATTAAATTTCCATGAAAATCCTTTTTTCCCTCCTTTTCCCCAGTGTTAATACCATAATGCTAAGCACATATGTAGAACTTAACTGCGAAGTATAGATGAATAATGTATATTGTGAAATGAAAGTAAGGGCTACCTGACTTATTAATGCTGACTTTTGTGTTTGTGGTATAAACATATGGATGAGAGTGAAATATCCTTTAGTGCTATAGTGGGAATTGCATTTCATAATTATGATAATCTATGGATTCTTTGCAGTGTTTTTTTCTTATCACTAAAGCTTTCTAGAGGCAGAATCGAATCTGTGAAGCCAGCCTAGGTGAGGTTGTGACCCTGGTGACCCAACCATTTCACTTAGCTTGTTGCAGCTGCCACCAGTTCTACTTAGGAACAGAAAACCCTTAGGACCTTCATGTAATTTCACTTGAAACCTGGTTGATGCAGACAGATACTGTTGAACATCTTGCTTTGACAGCTCTGAACTGACTGTACAGTGTATAGTGTATTCTGTGAAAGGTGAAATCAAAATTCTTACTGAATAYGGTGTTTTAATTTTCAGGTTCGCTGGATGATGTATTGGATTGTGTTTGCTCTTTATACAGTTACTGAAACAATAACTGACCTAACAGTCTCTTGGTAAGAGCCTGCGTTCTGTGAAATCTGTGTGAAACTGTATTTGTTTCTGATGTTCTTTGATTTGTAATGATTTAATTTTTATAAAGAAGTTGTGCTTGTTGATAGCTCTTTTTTTCAGGAAAAGATCTCAGTGTATGGGAAGAATACCATCTGTTCTCAAGCTTGCTGTACACTGTCACTCAAAGTAGGGACTAAAAGCTTCCACCTTTGCTGTAGAAACTGAATAGGGGAATGGAACTCTTAAAAGGATGGACTATAATTTCTCTGTGCAGGAATGTATAATGCAAAGCAAATATATTAACTGTTTTCATTTCTTAAATGACAGTATGGTCAATTAAAAAATTAAATCCATAGATCTATAACTCGTTTAATTTTTGTCTAATGTAACTTCATGTATATAAAGACTCCTATATGCTAATACGTAATTGTGTTTTTTGAAGAGATCTCTTAACGATGATTAATTACTGTGCTTTTTCTTACTGCAGTTGTTGATTTCATGCAACCTTTTATTTGTCTGTAGGTTTCCACTGTACTATGAACTGAAGATAGCTTTTGTTATTTGGCTCCTTTCCCCATATACTAGAGGGGCAAGTTTAATCTACAGAAAATTTCTTCACCCACTTCTTTCTTCTAAAGAAAGGGTAAGGAATAAGTTCTCATACTTTTTTAATGCCCAATATGGAAATACCATGTGCTGAAATACTAACTGTTGCTAGATACATGATAAAAGCAGATCAGTGTGTTACTGGATTGCCAGGCAGCATGAACTCAAACTGGAAGAGACAAGTGTGTATGACTGTCCATATACATGCTTCTGTTTAACTTGCATGAGCAGACAATGTGCTACTTTCTATTGACATGAGATAGCCTGGTGTTCTCCAGTCTACTTGGTGCACTTTAGGGAGAGCAGTTGAGTGGAAGTGATGCAGTTTGACCTTCTACTGGACTAACATGTGCAGTACTCTCTGTGCAGAAGCATGAAAGCAGTTCTAGCAACAGCTCTTCATGTTACCATTTTTTCTAGCATAACCATAAAACTTCTCAGGACGAATGACATTGAGTTTTCTGGTGTGCAAACTGAAAGGATAAGAGGAGAGACTTTCTGCTGAGGTTTAAGGGAAGACCAGTCTGCAACAGAAAATATCCAAACAGAACATAGCTAAAGGATATTTAGCTTTAGCCAAAGTACGAGAGGGCCACAGATCTGCTTAGGTCTTTTTCAGTATTCTGTTTGGATGTGTGGAAAGAGCGATTAGCAAAGGTGTGAAGACTACCACTGAAAAATCTCACAGTACAGAAAATAGCATTCATAAAGGTCAGTGCTGGGCTTGGCCTTTATTAAGCAAAACGAGTAGCTGACATGATTGCAACTGATATGAACAGTAAGGTCATCTTGACCTTCTGAAGRTTGAACTAGAAACAGTTTTCAACTTCATAAGCTAAAGGGATTTTTCCTGGTAGTCTGCTAGCTGTTGTCAACTACCTTGAAGCCTTTATCTCCAACTGCAGGCATTTACCGTAGCTGGGGATAAATGTCATGACTGTATTGTCCTTGGTACTTAACTATGTCAAAGCTCTGGCTTCAGAAGTTCTTTGTGAGCCAGCTCTACCTTTCTAAGGAGCTCTCTGATTTCATCTTAAGCATGTTATTTCTTGAACAGCTTTTGCCTGACAAGCTAAGCTTAGTCTCTGTAAGGAACTTGCTACGTAGCTGCAATGTTTCTGAGCTGGACAAAAGTGATCTATTTTATCTTCTTGTATGACCRGACATCCTTTTTTAAATGAGAGAGTATAAGTGAAAGAAATATCAGTATACAACGGCAAGAGTAATTGTCCCATTAAATATTYTCTTAAAGATTTCTTCTGTCTTCCTTTATAGATGGAAAAATAATACTGTGGGGTAATAAGACTCTTACGCACAACCCTCTAAAATTTAATTATGTTTTGCTTTTAGGAGATTGACGAGTACATCGTACAGGCCAAAGAGAGAGGCTATGAGACCATGGTGAATTTTGGAAGGCAAGGGTTGAATTTGGCAGCAACTGCTGCAGTGACAGCAGCTGTAAAGGTAACTTYCTGCTTGCATTAATTACTTTTGTCCTTGATATACTTCTAGAACAGTGTAATTGTACTGAGGATTTGCCATTCCTAAATAAAAAGATTAATTCTGCAAATGTATTGAAAACCTGGAACACAATTTAAGGGTTGCAGCACTCTAGTCCTCCTCATACTATGTTTGTTTGTTTAAGAYGGCTTGTGATTATTTCTTGGATGATGGGGATCAGTTTAATGTAATTCAAAAGATACCATGCAGTTTACTATGCAGGCTTTTGGTAAAGGTGACCATTGTTTCTTTTCTGTCTGTGTTGTGCTTTCTCTTTGGTAAACAAACTATTTAAAGGATTTCTGGCTTTTCTGCTGTTTTTCTCCAATCAACTTGAGGTAACTCCACATACGAAGTAAGGCATGAAAGATTACTACACAGATAAAAGTTATCTTGACACAATTAACTTGTTTGCAACTTGTTGATTGAATTATTAAATTAATACACTAAGCATWAGCTTGCATATCGCTGTTTAGCATACTCTTGCTTTGGCATGTAATTTCCATTAAATCATGAAGTAACCTGTGGTTGTTCCCAATTTATGTTCCTATAAAACTCATGACCTTCAGTTGAATTTCAGAGGGTTCTAGGTCTAATAAAACAAAATACAAGCTTATAAGYGAGATTCTAAGCAACTTGTGACCCACCAAAAAAAGTATAACTTTAGGCAATGTGTATCCTACCTAATAGTCATTTAAACCAAAACACAAAAAAAAGTATGTGTGTGTCCTAGTTAAATGATAGTTTTAAAGCAATCAGGATTAATTTATTCCTGGGAATAAATGAAATGGCTGTGTTCATAATAACAGGACTGAAAACCTGAACGCTGTTAGTAGATAACAGAAAACAATGTAGAGATCCCTGGCTGTCAAAGTTAAGTAGGTACAGCTAACATTTAACTTAAATTTCTGTGCTTGTATGTGAACTTAGCATTGCCTTGAGGCATGAAATAGAGTACACYTCTAAAGAAACGAAAGATCCAGAGTGAAAATAGGTTGAACATGAGCCGGCAGTGTGCCCAGGTGGCCAAGAAGGCCAACGGCATCCTGGCCTGTGTCAGGAATAGTGTGACCAGCAGGAGYAGGGAGGTGATSGTGCCCCTGTRCTMSGCACTGGTGAGGCCGCACCTCGAATCCTGTGTTCAGTTTTGGGCCCCTCACTACAAGAAGGACATTGAGGTGCTGGAGCGTGTCCAGAGAAAGGCAACAAAGCTGGTGAAGGGTCTGGAGCACARGTCTGATGAGGAGCGAAAGGGTTGTCAAGCACTGGAACAGGCKGCCAGGGAAGTGGTGGAGTCACCGTCACTGGAGGTGTTCAAAAAACGTGTGGATGTGGCGCTTCGGGACATGGTTTAGTGGGTATGGGTGCTGGGTTGACGGTTGGACTCGATGATCTTAGAGGTCTTTTCCAACCTTAATGATTCTATGATTCTATGATTCTATGTGATTCAAAAAAAAAAAAAAAAAAACACCCAACAAAAAACCCCCACAAAACCACAAACAAACCTAACAAACAAAACCTCACAGTATTCTACTGGAAAAAAGGTTAAGAATTGTGCTAAATGCTAAAATGCAAATTCTTTGCCAAACAGCAAATCGTAATTTATTACAATGTGCACCTGTAGTGATACTTATGCTCTGTGTGCTTTCCTTATGTCTGTCTGGCTGGCTAAGGTTGGATATTTCCTTGTTAATCCTTATGGTGTTACAGAAATATTGTAAAATAAATAACACAAATATCTCCTCCCACTTTCTTCTGAAATAACGAATAACTTTTTCCTAAATGTCTGTGTTTAGATTTCATTGCTATTCAGCTGTGACTGGCAAGATGCCTGCTCTATTTGTTAAAACTTGTTAAACATGCTCATGAATATTTGTACRGAATTAGTTCAGTGCAGATGAGATGCTTGGGCATAACCACCACCACAATACCAAAGACCTAAAATAGACATGATTTTTAAACAGCATGAAAGAAGAGACTCTGAAAATCTTTATTTTGGCATGTTAAACCTCTCTTCAGTTTGTCATTCCAAAAAGCTGAGCATGACTGCTCCGTGCAAGCAAATGGAGACAATGTGTGTGTCCTTGATTTTGTTCCCTGTTTTTCAAGAGTTGACTGCTGCCTCCAGCAGGTGAAAAGATTATCCCTTCAGCATGAGCTGGTGGACCATGCTATAGGATTTCAGGAATGGAATCCTATTAGTGGGATCAGTTTTGATGGGAAGGAGACACACTTTCATCACTCTTTTTTTTTTATTTTTTTATTTTTTTATTTTTGGAGGAGCAGGCATGCTTATTCTGACATGTTGGATCTCAAATTAGGAGTAGAGAATGCGGGAGGTTAAACACAAGAGGAGGCCCAAAGAAAGCTTCTGTTTGTTAAAGTGTCCAAGCAAAAGACGCTATGAAGTCTGCTTATGCTGACTTTAGGAAGGTGGTAAAATTTCTTGGAAACTCTTTGGAATATTTCCAAGATTAAGTGTGGGAAAGAGCGGTTTTCTCCAAGGGCTGTCAAAGGAATATGGGATTAATATTAAAGGCCTAGTTGGCTGTGTAGGGGAGGCTGCAGCAGCCAGCCAGCCAGGTCAGTCTACCAAAATTTGACATAGATTTAAACCTGCTCCACTGTAGTTAAGTTAAAATGTAATTGTCAGGAGTCATGGCTTATAGCTTACATTCCTATACTGATGTTTTTAGCTGGTACTAGTTAGCCCCTTTCATATAAAATTTAGTGTTTCAAAACTTGCTAAATAGCATACATTAGAAAAATAAATTGTGTTACTGTCATGTTAATTTAAGAAAACAAATCTTTGTAAAATCTTGATTTCAGGYGACTTAGAGATGAAATATGGTCTAGGCTGACTTTTACAGGTGACTAATAAAAATTTTCTTTGGAGTATAAAAGAATCAGCAACAAGATGCCTTTAATGATAGGAAAGTTGTTGGAGCTCTTTCAGCAAAATGGTGTATGGATTTGTGGAAATTATGTCCACGACACTAAGTTCCACCAATTATAATCTGTATTTTGATGCATCTGCTTTCCAGATCTTCTGAGACGCCAGTTACCTGTACATTCCAATTTTTGCCAACACATAAATTCTGACTTCTTAAGCTACTAGCAAAAACTGGTTTCTCTATCACCACATGCAAGACGGCTGCTAAATAAGCTGTGAAATGCACTGTCCTTTATGAGGTCACACAAGGATTGTTCATTTGTAAAGTATTATTTGGTTAAAAAAAAAAAAACAAAACCCACCAAAAAAACCAACCCAAAACAAAACATAGAGGGCTGTGCTTCTGCATGTCTTTTAGTGATCCTGACTCTGCTGCCTCTTTGCTGATTGAATATTATTCTAATGGCCTTGCTCAGACTTCCCCTTCTTCCCGCTCAGGGCATGGCAGAGGAAGGAGGTATCTTGCAGCCAGCTGTGGCGTACAGCCAACATCACTACGAGCAGCTCGGCCCACCAGCAATATTGCTCTCATCCCTCCTCCCTGCTGGGACTGCCTGGCACGCCGCAGAGGTCRTTCACGGGACACCAGTCCCTCTCCAGGTTGAGAGGGAACAGAAGTCATTCCCCGTCAGCCCGGATCGGATCAGGGRGAGAACAGCTGGGAATGTGGGTGCTGCACGCTGCAGCTCAGCGGCCACAAAGCTCCACGCAGCTCTGTGGACACGCGGTCCATTGAGAACTTGTGCAGTGAAGGAAAGCGGCTTTGTTCAGTGATCCTGACCACTGAGGGGGTGCAGGACCAATTTAAACAACAAACAAAAAGTCTGAGGCAAACATACTGTGTGGTGTCTGTTTACAGCAACTTCCCTGGGTTAAGTATATAGACTATAAAAACGCATGCTCAATAACAAAGTAGAGAGGGCATTTCATATATGAGGGTCAGCTGATGAGACGGCATACTAATAGCTTACTAGAGGCTGAGTAGTCTCAAAAGGAGTCCCTTAAGTAGGTTATATTTATCAAAAACTAGATTTAGAAACCCATTCCAACTTAAATTAGTGCTTCGGGTTGGTCACTGGTAATGAATGTGGTCTCTGAAAAGCATTTAATAAGTTTTAGGAAATACTGTTGAATAAATAAGCAGACTCATTCTTCAAGACTTGCATTTTGTTTAAGACAACACAGACTTTACAGTTCATCTCTCTTCAGTGTTCATTTACATAGAAATTTGAGCACTGAAATTGTTCTCTGCTTTTTTGCCTGCATTGTAATTGTAAATGTGTGTGTGTCAATCTTTTGTGGTGTAGTTTAGTTGGCAGCCTCTGGGCTGGATGAAGCCCACTATTTCTCCTTTACTTGTAAAGGAACTGTTGAAATAATGGGACAGCAGCTCAGGTGTGGCAACTGCTCTGCCATCTTCTCGTGAGCAGCACCTTGGGGCTGTGTGTGTGGCTGGGGAGAGGTGACGGCTGCTGCCGTACCCACGACATGAGTGTGGAAGCAGGAGATCCTTGTTCAGCTCCACCTGCAATTGGATTGCTCGGCCTTCTGTTCTGCGGGCAAACAACTTGCTTTCAAGCTGTGGCTAGTAACTCTCTGAATTTTCAAACAAGATATCAAAGCTCTTAATGCATTAATATCCTAAATGTGAATGTTACTCCCSCATTTCCTGTGGTAAAGGGCATTTAATATCACATTTCCTGCAGTAGAGGTTATTTAATATTTTTCGGCCAGCCTTTTCATTCTGAGCTGATAGTAATCCAGATCCTTTTTGTTTTGGCAGAAAGCAATTATCTGTTTCTTTTAGGCATGGGGGGTGGAAGAATCTTCCKAAATAAGTGCTGTATGAGCACAGTGATGTGGTTTGTTTTTTGYGGTGGTGGTTTTTTTTATAATTAAAAAACCYACACAAAACACCTTGAAATTTGTCCTCCAATTAGTCTATGCAGTGGTGTGAAGTAGAAATCAATCTTGATTTGGCTAGACTGGATCTTGCTAGGGGTGGGATGGAGACTGCATTCAGGCAGGAGGAGACTGGGAGGACTGTRGGGAGTACCTGCATAGGATTAGTATAATGTGTGACCATGACTGTGCAGTACCGCTGTGGTCGTGCAGCCCCCATTCCTACTGTGACTCTCGGGCATGTGTGCTGCATCTCTTATTTGTATATGTATCCTTTCAAACTTCTTMATATTGGCTGTGTGTAACTTGAGTGAAACTTTCCATCTTGGCAAGTACTTTTGGAATGAAGGGCYCATTGTATGAATCCGTTATGTCCTCGCTGAATGAGGCAGTACTCCACAGGAGCTCTACCCTCATCGAGCGTGCAGTTTGGTTAAGGGCACAATGTTATTTTACGGCACATAGTTCGACTTTTTTCCCCTTTGAAAAACAAGATTCTGTATCCAAAAGCTGCACTGAAAAATGAGGCTGAATGTTCCCAGCTTGGATCTAGTCCTCTATATCTATGGTAGAATAGGAAATACAATCTTGTAATGTGAATTCTTCTTAGCATGTTAGTTATTATAATCTTAATCATGTTATCTTGTACAATTTCCAAATGTCTTCGTAGTACATCACATGATGAATGAACTTGCTGTGCAACTGTTATGCAAGTGTGTCTTTCTATACTTCTGTTTCTGGCCGAATCCAACTTCTGTCACTATTTTATAGTAGATTCTGTCCACATTTAGTGAGTGGAGTTGTGCTGAATTTATATGTATTCTGCTGAGAACCAACTGGGTCCACTTTATGCATTCATCAGTGTTCAGTGATTGAGACGTGAGTCCAGTTGCAGCTCTTCAAGCAGTGGATGCAGACTTATCAACAGTCTTATGTGTCATAGCGGATACTGTTGTCAAGTTGTTGACAACTTGTCAAAAGCTGCAGTCCTGTCTCTCCAGTTCTTTTCTCTAGTGTCCTAGCAGCTGCCTGTTAGTTCCTGATCTGGTTTGCTGTGCAAATGCTTTTCAAAGCAAGAACTGGAGTAGTGGAAGGGCAGGATTCCTGCCTTAATGCAGGACAGACCTGCCTTAAGTAAGCCATTTTAGGGAATAAAATTCACTTCAGAATTTCTACAATAGTTTATACACAGACTGTTCAGTGTCAGCAGTGCATTTTAACTCGAAGGCACAACTGTAGTTGTGTTCTTGAGAGCTGTCAGTCATCCTACATGTATGCAGGAAGAACTAGAAAAGTAAAGGCTTCTACTTCTCTCATAGAAAACCCTTTCTTTGTTATTGTTYAGTGGCAATGTGGGAATGGTGGTGTAAGAATTAAAATAGGTTGTTCTTGCCTGTGTAGCACACTGTCTTAGCTTTATATGCTGTACTACTGACTAGTCATTAGAAAATGAAGATTAGGTTTCAGCCACTTCCCCCCCCYACTTTGGTGGCCATGCAAGCTTAAGGAGTATCACTCTACTGTCTCTTCACTTTACATGGCTATTTTTAACATGGAATAATTTAGTGTGCTGGTCTACCATCTGCAAACAGTTGTTGCCATGAGAGCGGGAACAAATGGCTGTGGCCAGTGGTGCAAGAACTGCCTTATGCTGGTGCTGTTGCAGAGAAAGGTGTGTGGAATTGTACCCAGATTTCTGCTACTGCCAGCTAATATAATGCTCAAATGTGGAATTTTACTTAAAAGCTTCATTTGTAAGAATGAAACAAAATCTTGAACCCTTGCTCCAAGTGGGATTCATGCACAGGCTTGTCAACCTTCCTCTGAAACAGTTATTTTTTGCCTCGTATGCCAGAGAGGAAAGAATTAAATGTTATTTTAACATGACATYGAGTAATGTGCTTGTCCTTTTAGTTGCTTATACAATAAATTAAGTTTCAGTGCTTTAATAATAACATCATCTGGTGTAAGATGAAAGAGCTGCTTGATGACCCTTCTTTCCAAAGGGGAACTCTATATGTCTCATGTAGAAAAGATATAAAGACAATCAGAGGATTACTAATGTTCAAATGTGATCAACTATCCTTATACGTAGCATTAGATTTTGTGTTGGTATTATGTCAGTAAAGCTTCATTAGTAAGAGAACGTGCTAGCTTGTAGTGCAGGCAGGACCTCTTTGGTTTGTGGTTTCAAGTTTCTGTCAATTAGAGCCTTTGTAGTGCTGCCGGTTTCTCAGTTACTTGAGTTCATGTTACAGAGTGTATTTTTAACACTTCTTTCCTTTCTTATGCATATTCAAATTTATAGAGGGTAAAATATAAAATAGCAGAAATCTTTATTTATTTTCAGCCACACTTTTTAAAATGGAAGTGTTAAACCCACTGTCATGCTACCTAGCACCGCTAGAGAAGTACCATGTTTGAAGTGAATTGAGCATTTCTAACGTGTTGTGTTGTTTTTTTTTTTTTTTCTTTTAAACTCTTCCCCTCACCCAAAAGGCCTTTATTTGCTCAGATTAAAGGAGTGAAATGAGACATTTGTAATGAAACTGCTAGCTTATTTGTAACTTTTTTGTCTAGGAGCAATATACAGTTAAGCTTGGGTAAAAGCAATGCTTAAAGCAAATGTAAATCTACCGCATGCTTATGCTCAATGAATTTTGTAGTGCAACAAGGAAGCATGGGCTTAAACATCTTAACCCAACTTGAACAGCAAAGTTAAASCTCTGCTTTGTTTTCAAAGATACTGTTGTTGTATTTCAGAGTCAAGGTGCGATAACTGAGAAACTGAGAAGTTTCAGTATGCATGATTTGACTACTATACAAGGAGATGAGCCAATAGGACAGAGACCCTATCAGACATTACCAGAAGCAAAAAAGAAAACCAGAGCCTCTGCAAGTGAATCTTCAGGTAAGTATCTATTTTTTTTCCTAGCTAAAAGAACAATTAACCTAAGACAAAAGTGGGAAAACAGAAATACTTYTACCCCATTTGGAAATGGAAAAGGCCTTGAAGAATTCCAGTGCACTTGAACAGAGTTGACTTGAGCAAGATACATTGACAGTTGAGAAATGCTCCCTGAATTATTTTCTTCTCGCAGCCACTAACAGTGTAGTCATGCTGTACTCATTACTCCTATCTTTGCTAATTAGCAACGAGAATTCCTTGCCAAAGTAAGGCTTAATTGGAAGTAAAAAAATATGTGATTAAGTGGTGTTTCTGTGACAGATGTACAAGAAGTTAAACATGAAAATTTATGTAAGCTCAATAAATAGGAAGAAAAAATTAATGGAAATGAATTCAGTAGATCTGTAATGATAGTCYAAAATGTAAAATTGCTTGTGGTGAAAGGAATAATGAAGGCATTAAGTTGTCATAATGGACTGATGCATCAACACTGAAAAGATGGTGTGCAGTGACCAATATATGTTTTTACAGAGATACTTCATTATTAGTCTTACTATTTTATTATTATTTATAATATTATTAATTATTATCATCACTTTGCTCTTGAGCCTATGACGCTTGAAGGAAGGTTTCAGTGGAAGGCTGTCAGTTGCGCCTTTTTAAATGGTTAGGCTACAATGTAAAGTGGTTGGTATTTCCCACAAAAGCAGTATCTCTGATCTGTTTCTTTTTTTTTCACCAAAGTCCGTCATTTCTTCTCATCCTTCCATTTCGGGGAGGGGTGGTGCTTGTGGAGCACAAGGAATTCCAGGAATTGCATGGTAGCCCATGGTGTTTCTGAGGAATAAATGGCCACCTGAATGGCCCTAAGCTGAATTGCTAATGGAGCCCAGAAGGTATCCTTTGCAGGTCAGCATAAAGACAGGGGGTACTGGCCAGAGAAAAAGCCCATGAATTCATCAAGAGTTGCATTAAGGATGATGTCACTGCGGCTGTTGTGCAGGGGCTATTCCTCAGTAAGAGTGTGTTAGTTACCTATCTGAAATAGCTTGAAAATGCTCAAAATKCCATTTAAAAAAAAATTACTGAGGTACAGTTTATACTGTGTAAATAATCACTGATTGWGAGATTTAATCTCGCATGTCAAAATGCTTTCTTAGAGCTAGTTTAACTTAATTGTTTCTACTCCTGGACCCARATCTAGTGTACAGCTCTGCTGTTTTCTTTGAAGTTTCTTCASCATTAGTGATTTAAAAAAAGAACAAACCACGGATAGCGTTAGGAACACTATGTAGCAAAATTTCATTGCACTTAGCAGAACATTATTTTTTTGTGATCTGAGCTGGGAATTCCTGTGCAAATCAGTTGAAAAGACCTAGTTGTAAAAGGACATTGATCATAGGATGACTGAGCTGCCAGTATGCTTGCTGTGAAAAAGGCAAATGTGATTTCAATGCATCAGAAGAGGTGTTACAAACAGAGATAAGGAAGTATTGGTGTCACTGCAAACATCCGTACTCAGAAACTATATGAGTAATGGATGTGATTCAAATCTATATCGAAAAAGATGAATTGAAACTGTATTGGAGGCAGAGACATGTTACCTCTAGAATGGCAGAAGAGGCAAGTCTGCCTTAGGTAGCTGTGGAGTAGGTGAGCGTGATTCTYATTTCAGGAAAAAAAATGAAATGACCAAAAGAAAAGAATCTTATTAAGCCTAAATAAAATATTGGCTTAAGATGAAATGTACACTGATCATGAATAAAGTTGGGTTTGGAGTCTAAAAGGTGTCTGAGTGTTACAGCTTGTAGGTTCTGGAATGGCCTTATAAAAGGAGAGCTTGGCGGGGGGAGAACCAGGCTGCGTTCGGGGCTTTATGTAAGTCCGTGATGGGGATTCGGGGCTTTTGGACCTTAAGGGCCTCTTCCGCACGGCTTTTAAAGCAGTTTGCGCCCTCTAGTGAGAATCTTTGGTAATAATTTTGATCCTATTTTTGTAGGATTTAAACAACCCTTAATAGTACTTTGACATTGTATCGATCTGAAAGGAACTCTGGTATTAAATATAAAGAGAGGTATGCAAGAATGAAGAAAGATCCTATGAATCACAGAATCATAGAATGGTTTGGGTTGGAAGGGACCTTTAAAAATCATCTAGTCTAATCCCCTCCCATGGGGATTGTGGCCAAAAACCTTGAGTACTTCTCAAGATGACCACAGAGGCTTTTGCAATTCAGTGTAAAGTAGAAGATGGTAGCAGACTGATGGTTTAATTTTTGATAACTGAGGAACCACTGCATTACATACCTATGGAATGAAGTGGCTTGTTACTTACAAATGGCAGAATTATAAGTAACAAGCTCCTCGCAGACTAGATGTTTCGCTGTTTGAAACAGCTGGCAGACTGATGACATTCTTTAAAAGAGTGAAGGATGTGTGTTAAAGATGAAACTCATGGCTTTCTTAGAAATCTAGAAGTTACAGCTACTTCTTAATAAACATTTTTATAAAACTGTTTTTTAAAGGTTTCAAAACTCCACTGGAAAAAAATCCTGGAGATGATAAAACAGATGAAGAGATGGAGGGGACACATTCAGAGGATGAAATGTTTGCTCAGAGAGGCCTTCGACGAACTCAGAGCATGAAATCTGTAAAAACTATTAAAGGTCGTAAAGAGGCAAGTATAATCTTAGTTAAGAATTGAGTTTGTTTTTAACAATGTACCTTTGCATTTTCAGTAATGCAGAAATTTATTTTTTCTTAATCTTAGAGGGGTTATCAGCGATAACTGGGTTGTAGAATGCTAAATGGAGAAGGAAGTATGTGATAACAGTATCTAAGCTTGGAGCTTTTGTACTTTGGGGTGTTTAAAGGAAATAAATGAATGAAATGAACTAAGTGAGGAAAAAGGGAGGAGGAGATGAAATAGACTCTGTGCTTGTAATGCTAATTCTGGCACCACCAAGCCCAAATTCCAGGAACTGCTCACCTTGAAAGGGGTGTAGATAGTGGTGTTGTCATCTGCATTTGTGTGTCTTGGTTGTGCGCACTTAAACATCTGCTGTTTAATGGATTAAAGAAGATTCAGAATTTTTTAGTCCCCATAGATATATGGCCTACTTTGACTTGTAACCCACAAAGAGAAGATTCTATGTAGGRTTCAAAGTGCTTTATATTTGCATGTGTCTCAAAATTTAAAGCTATTTCAGAATAAATGTCTATGGAATCTCATGAACGTTTTTGGGTAATTCTGGGAAAACAGTTGAGACTTGACCTTCTTGCCCAATTCTGTTGAAACTGTATCTCGTTCATTCATAGGTAGATTCTCTTACTGAATCTGTGGAGTGTCCAAAGCACATTTAAAGATGCTTACTAGATTGGATTAGTGGAAAGGTAAAAAATATTTCTGCCTGAAGTGATCTCAACTCTTGGTTAATTTACTTTTTTTTTTTTTCCCCCTCTCAGATACGGTATGGATCACTGAAATACAGAATAAAGAAGAGACCCGCTGTATACTTCTAAGTGTATTGCACAATGCCTGCAAGACAAACTGCTGTATTATAATAACTTGAATTCAGTGTGTCAAGTGTTAAAGATCTGTGTATGATTCATATAATGAGTATGTATGAATAGCTACGGTAGGACTTGGTTTTATGAACCTAAATGGTTGGATAAAGTATTGCTCTGCTTTTCTGTAATTGCTTATTGTTTAGACTTAAATCTGGACAAGTTATAGTATGAATTTCAGCACTCCTCAAATAGGAGTTAAATGAGGAACAGGAAACAGCCTTTTTCCAGAGGTACTGAACAGACTGAAATAATTGCAACTCCAATTGAATTAGCAGTAGTTGTAAGTATTTGGAACTTGTGAAAATCGAACCCGCAGTGTCCCCAAGTTTACATGGAAAGATAGGTATACTTGAAATATTTTTCTGAACTACAATTCCTGAAAAGGCCTTTGTGTAATTTAAAAATGTACAGTTTAAAAGACAGTGGATGATGGTGGGGAAGGAAAAGGAAAGACGAGGTAGATACGGTACATCCTTAAGATCATCATCTTGCATCATATTGCCAGGCTKAACAAACTTACATAATACTAATAGGTGCAAACTGGGGGTACATTTAGCACTTTATGCAAAACTGTATGGTTTTGCACACTTACTGATTTACAGCTGCACATGTCATTTTAGTGATTTCTTAGATAGGTTAAGACTTATCTTTTGAATGCCAGCAATTCTTGTATTTCATGATCTTTTTTAATTTATCTTGATTGCTTAAGTACACTTAGGATGCTGTAGATAATTGCTACTAACACTTAACAATATTATCAGGTGCCTTTTTATGTGTTACAAGGCTGTGTGGTTTTTTTGGCTGTGTGGGGGGGTTTTTTGGTATTTTTTTATTGTTGTTTTGTTTGTGTCTTTCTTCCTCCTTCACCTAGAGAAATATGTAACATGATTTAAGTCAGTTTTTGGTTAAAATTGTGGTAAATAAAACTTGTAGCGATTCCAGTGATAGACCTCAGGGATCTGATCAGCCTGTCAGCTGTGTATTAGAAGTTATGCTGACATGAAGGCATGTATGATAGATTATACAGGCCCTGGTTTGGTTTTGCTCTGCATTGCTTTAAGAATGAAAAAAAAAATATCTATATTAGAACATGTATGTGTGTATATTTCATATCATATGTGGATTCTAAAATTGGCTGTGTAGTACTTTCTTTTATTGCTAAAGTTATTACTAGAATATTTACATACAAACAGCTTTTTCTAAAAGTCTAGCTGATTTAGTCAGCCATTTTATAACCTASAGTCCCATGGCACAACTGTTTGCACAGGGATAAATTTTGGACTGTCATTCGAGGCAGGGACTTGTCAAAATGACTTTTTGAGGTCCCCTTTGGTTCTATTTTCTGCAATTCTGAGAATTAGRCTGATTTTAGTTTTCTGTGTGACTATATTTCTACTGTGGATTCAGRGAGAAAACACCCACTTTTTGTATATAGTATTTTATTACTTGGCATGGGGAGAGATGGTGTTACTTTTCTTGAAGAGAAAATGGCGCGTGATCCCTCTTACCCTTGGATCTCAGACTCCAATCCTCAGACCTGTTCCCCCAGGTATGACAGTCATCTGCAAGTCTACTGCAGCGCTTTTAAACATATTCYTAGGGCTTGGGCCTGATGCAGTTCTTTTTTATGTCACAGCTACAGCGGGTTCACYGCTGGTAGGCACTTAATGCCCCGTTATTATATATTGGCATTTGAAGTAGTCTTCTGTAGACTTTGGGCCAGGGTTTGAGTTGTATGGATAAAAATGCAGCTGGTCTGTATTGGCGTTGCGTTACTCACTTCCTATTCTAGGCATTTGTAAGCCAAGTGCAAAGCCTTGGTCAAATACAACAATACTGATGGCRCAGTACTTCTAGCATCTCCGAGGAAGTTAAATGCTTTAGTAAGAAGTTGCAACAGTCCATATGTGATTAAAAGGCCAAAGCCTGTATTACTTTACTTGAAGACACAGTTTCATACCAGAAGACAGGAAGGCTGCTCTCTCCCAAATGAGTAAAGTGCAAAAATCCCATCCTCTTAACGAAAACKGCAACTTGTGATCTAGCTTTTATAAGGAGCTGTTGTCTGTGGGAGGGGCAGTAATGAGAAAGGCAGCTTCCCCCGGGGCGTGGTTCATCACTTGTGCCCCAGGAATGTTTGTGCTTCTCATCTGTTTCCCTGAATGTAGGGAAAGGCTGGCTGTGTGTTAAGGTATGCAATATGTTAGAGGAAGCTGAGGCTTTTGTATTTGCATCTTGTCCCTCTGAAAATTAGACTAACCTGGGTGGTGGGTGGAATCTCTTAACTCTTACGCTCCGGTTGAGTGTCCTTCTTGAGCACTTGCTGACACATCTTGCTTTAACTCATGTTTGTTTTATCGGCAAGCRTGGCAATAAAATTGTCATCTTTCTACAAATCAGAATCCTGCATGAAGGAGCAGGGTAAGCCCTTCTTYCAGAAGTACAGTTCCTGTTACAGGTTCATGTAGGTCCTGTTTCGGGGTTGTGTTCTTTTCACATTACTAGGGCTAGAGATCATTTGAGTAGTTYAGGCTCTACCACACTCGTGGTCAGTAAGTTGCTCTCCATGTGGTTATATACTCGAGGCTGTAACTTCTGGCAGATTTAACTTGCTAATTAAGTAGTGACAAAGGCTAAATAAACTCTCCTTTTTCTGAACTATGCRTGGAACTAGGAAAGCTGGCAGTATTATTCATATTCATTACTGTTTGCATATAAATGTACTTGTGTTCTCTCAGATACTGTCTTAAGTGATAAAACTTCCAGTGTCTTCCTAGCTGGTTTTTTCAGTCTAATATCCTACTGCAAAAACTCTTTTCCTGACAGCTCGATTTTRCTCTTTGAATACATCCTGAAACTGGTTCACTGTATTATCCTAATTTTTTTTTTTTTTCCTTGCTGTTCATTGTCAGCTGATGCTTGGCAGGGCACAATGGCATGATTAGCTTTCATCCCAATGATATGTATTTCTCTCTGCTTGTTGAATTTAGTTTAGTTTGGTTTGGAAATATTACACAATCTTTTAAACTTTGTGTACAGGGAATCTTCAAACTTTTTTGCCTTAGCAACTGCAAAAGTGATCTGTCTAGCTCTTGCCAGTAAACTTCTTGGAAAAATGTTAAACAAAAATCAAAATTTAACTTAACATTCTTCTTGGTTTTGGAATATAAAATGTAGTTCATGTCAAATTATAGAATCTTATGAACAAAGCGTTTCCTGAGAATTGACTGACTGCTACCAACAGGACTGCTAATATAGTTAAAGAAAAACTTTACATAGAGGTTAAAGATACTTTAAAAGAGAATATGTATTTCTTGTTAAATCATATAAAGGTTTCAAGCCTTTCCAAAATATATCTGAACTGACTCATATTTCTTAGCAAGAGCCTACTGTACATGTTAAAATACACAGTTTGAGATGAGGATTAAATTGATGTCCTCAGTTGCAAATAAACTTAGGCCAAACTGTGATTACAAGGTAATTGCCAATATTAGCTACTTAATGCTAATTGCTTTGCTATGTGAAAGTAACTGAATATTGTCCAAGATACTTTTTGCAAACTATAATGAATTTTAAAATGAACAGAAGATAATTTGGTTAAACAGAATGGTGGAGTAAATGCTAGATGCATTTAACATGCTGTTGATGACAAAAGATGCGTTTTATTTTTGGTGTTGCTTTTATTAATGGGAAGTTGGTATTTTTAARTATTTTTCTACAAAAATGTGTATCTGCAAAGGCAATACTTTAACATTTTTCAAGAACTTGTATTTTTAAATGCTACAGACCAGAGACTGTCTACACTGAGACTGAAGTTAGTAGCTTTAAAAAAATGCAATGTAAGCTTTAATTTTTATATTGTAATAATAACTTGCTGTCAACTTGTTTACATATTTGTAGGAGGGAAAGCTTCATTATGCATTGACTTATCTTGATACTATCTTTAATAAATGCTGCTTTGAGCAGGATGCAGTGGATATTTTATTACCCGAATTACGATTAACAATGTAATCTGTGTTCCATTATTTATTATGATGATTCCACTACTGAAACAACCTATCTGAATTTTGAAGAGACTTTTAAAACTGCTTGAAGTATGACTAAACTGTCATTGAGGTTTTGCCATGGAGCCTGATGCTGATTTAGGCTTAAATGAAACTTACTCTGCTAAAGGCAACTTGAAAATGCTATGGTGTTASCTATTTTGATTAGATGTTCAGTTAGGAGTAAACGCAAAATAAGATGCTTAGTCTCCCAAAAGAGTATGGCTTCCTGGGAAACAGCTGGATTTTTTTTTTTATTAAACCACTTCTAATGCTAGCCTCTTTTTTTTTTTTTTTTTTTTGATGCAGCTTTACTGTTGTTTGTGCCAACAGACAGATTTTTTTTTTTTTTTTTTTTTTTTTGTATTTCCTAGTCAAATAGAGTTCCTCTGGTAACCCAGAGAAGGTGATGCGTAGGTAAACTTAGGCCTTTCCTTTTTCAAACCTCACTTCAAGTAAGTTGTTAACACCCCTAGCAAAACCCAAGCAAAAAACCTCAGTAACCACGTCCACGTTTTCTGGACCTTTTTTGCAAGGCTTCCTGACTTACTGCCTTAAAGGAAATAATTTCYTGATACAGTTAATTGAGAAGAAAGACTTAAAAACTACTATTTATTGCTCCTGTCTCCTAACCATTATGAAAACACATGCCAGAAGCACAGACTGACTGTAAGGGGCCTTGCAGTGATTCAATTCCTAATGTCAGAACAGTTCATACAGTGCAAAACCCCTACCTACTGAAGAAATTGTGGATGTCAGAAAACAATGCTGATTTTTTTCTTTATTTAGTTATTTTTCCTTTATTTGTTGAACTAATGTTTAGCAGGTAGCAGGAACATTTGTGAATGTGGGCTAAAAGCTGTCTTCGTGCTGTTTAACATGATGCTGGTGAGACCTGCTCAGGGAATGATTATCTGATGATTCTAAAATAGTGCTGGTATGTATGTCCTAGGCTAAAATTTTCAAGATGAAGCAGACGCTAGGTCTTGTAAAATCAGTAGACTTCCAAAATTATGTTCACCCTTTCTGTAGATCTATTCAGGAACAACGTGGAAGCCTGTCTTATGTCTGCCTGCCTTTGCCAAGGTTCAGCAACAGATTGCTCTGTTTGAATTAGGCAGGAATCATGAAAGCAGCTGGAGCAGAGACTATAAGGACTTCAAATAAAACCTAGGATTTCACTACCGTCTGCTAATGTACAGTGACTACACGGCTGAGGAAGCTCTSAAATTATTTAGAAAGTCCCTTTTATCCACGCTGTCACAGTTCCAAGGTAAGCAGCACTTTGACCCTCACTTAGCTCTTCCTGGGCAACGTACCCGCTGTGTTGCATGGCACTCACTGCTTTCTCAGTGAGCTGTGCYGTCCCATCCAATCTTTCCACGAATTTTAGTTCTCCTGGACTAAGAATGCTAAAGGGAGGTCATCCTAACTTACTGCCTCAAAGRAAAGAATTTCTTGATATGGCTAACTGGGGAGAAAGACTTAAAAAAAACCCAAAGCAAAACCAAAACCCTGTATATAAAGCCAGTGTAATAGTAAAGCTGCATCTTCAAAYGTAATGCTAGGAAAAATGCAAGCATAACCACATGTATCATAGTCTTGAAGGAATTACACCAAAGAATGCCACTCATGGTGCTTTATTCAAACCCCTTTTCCCCAGGTCTAATTAATAATAGTTAATGTCTCTATTCTTAAATACTAGAATTGCCAACTTTAACTGGAGTTTCTCCTGTTGTCCATAGGGTGTGGAGCTTTTAGGTGGCACTCTGCAAACTGGATGAAAGCCACAGGGTGAACAGAGCATTTATGGTAGTTAATTTATTGAATCAGCAATATTGAAGCAGCCTGGGGAGACGGCTACAGAGCAAAATTAACCTTTGGGTAACAGCCTGCAATGATTTAGGTTAGACTAAATCCTGATGAAAAATCCTGCTTCTCTTAAAATCGAGGTAATGGAAGAGGGAGAGCTGCTCCCATTTTAAACCAGCCCTGGAGCAACTGCCGAGCTGTTCCCCTCTTCTCTGGGGTGTCTCCTCYGCGTTGAGTGCCTTTTTGCTGGAGATGTGGCCATGTCCCCTTGCATCCTACCTTGAGCAACCTCCTATCCTGGTAGCCTTTTCTTCGGGGAGTAGCGGTGGGGCTGTTCCCCACCACCACCTGCCGATGCTCTCCACTCTGCTCATACAGTGACTCTTCTGGGTATTATTTTTTTTTTTTAACTAAATTAATGACTAATTGACCCTGTGCAGCAGCTGCCTTGCTACTTCTGCCTCGAGCAGGGCTGCGCTAGAAATGGCTGTCCCCTTGAGCCGGGTCTCCGCTGCGGGGCGGGGGGTCACTGCCCACAGAGGAGCAGCTCCCCCCCCGCGGCGGGGCCGCAGGTGCCAGCGGGGGGAGCGGCGGGGCCGGCGGGCGGGGCGGGGCGGGGGCGCCAGCTCAGCTCAGCGCGGCGGCGGCGGGCCATGGCGGTGGGGCTGGAGGAGGCCTTCGGGGCGGCGGGGGAGTTCGGCGGCGGGCAGCGGCGCCTCACCGCCCTCCTGGTGCTGCTGCAGGTGAGGCGGGGCGCGGCGGCGGGCGCTGCGGGCCGCGCCGGGGGCGGCGGAGCCGGCCGGGGCAGGGCGCGCCCGCCCGTCCCCCTGCGAGCCGCTGCGGGCGGCGGCCGCGCTCTTCCGTGTTTTCTGTGAGCTTGTTTTGGTTCGGCTGCTTTTTCCCTGCCGCGGCCCGGGCAGCATCCCGGGCAGCATCCCGGGGAGGGCGGGCAGCGCGGCGGCGGGACGGGYTGAGAGCGGAGGAAGAGCCGCGGGTGTCTCCGGGCACGGCGCCGCTGCTGGGCGCGCACTGCGGCCGCCACCGCCGCCTTCCCCCTCTCTGCCGGCGTGCCCCCGCCCCTTCGGCACCCGCTTCCTCACCCGCCCGGCAGCGGGACGGGGCTGCCGGGCACTGCCCGCCCCGCCGGGGGGCTGCGGGTGGCTCGGGCATCCCGGCGAGAGCCGGCCTGCCGCGGGCTCCAGGGGTCCTGCCCCCAGCTCCTCCGCTTCCCGGCCCCTTCCCCTCGCTGGTCCCGGCCCCTCTGCCCGGCCCGGGTGCTCCTCTGTTGGCGTTCCAGGGAGTTGCCCTTGCGGGGGTGGGCAAAGTAACCCTCCCCTGGCATTTCTGTGGCGAACGTCCTCTCAGACCCTCGCTCGGTCTCATGGGCGTTTCAGAAAGGGTTTGGTGGGTTTTGTTCCTTTTGCAAGTTGCTTTTCAAACCTCTTTCTCGTCTCAGTGCTGTCTTGCATGCTTAACTTTTCAAAGTTTGTGGTATCTTTTCCTTATTTCTGTGCACWTCTTCCACTTCTTGAAGAGTGTCTTTTAAGCTGCTGCTGAGCGGAAGGAAATGGAATCTAACCACAGCAACTTTTTTTTCTTTTTTTAAATCTCTTGTGRAAAGTGGTATGCAGGGTGCTGTCTTTAAATAGTGTGCACACCCCCGCATGCAAACATTTATCTGTTTCACTCGCTGAGTTTCTTCACAACAGGCTTCCTCCTCTTAGTGCAGTTCCGCATTTTGAATTAAAACACTATTGTGAGGGAGGGAAATGGTGCTGATTGCAGGTTTTTGTTTGTAACTTGTTTCTGCAAGAACGTTCAAGGTAAGCACAGGATAAAATGGTACGTTAAAGCAAGGTCCAACCAAATCCACCACCCAGAAACTTGTGGCCCAATGAAGGGGGCCGTTCTAGATTCAAAATGTTTCCATCAATGGTAACGTGCTGAAAAGCACYAATACTTGGATATGCTTAAGGATAWTATTATTTTAAATTACAAAAAATAAARTAAATCACATGCAAAACCCAGAAGGCATTCAAAATATCTTGAAGCCTATATTGATGAATAAATATTCTCATAAGGACTTCTTTATGAAAATCTTTTTTATTACTGCACATTCTTGTTTTCCTATTGRTCAGGTTAAGGTTTCAGTCTCTGCAATGGAAAGAACTACCAGAGACTTTTAAAAATATAATCTTAGATTTTATTTTTTTTTTCCCACTTGTCACTACAGGTTGTATTCTTTGAGTATAGTAAGTAAAATTTTTTTAGTAATAATAATCTTGGTCCAAGGGTTAGATCTCAGCTATGAAACTATGGTGAAGTTCTTGGTGTCTTCCTTTCCTGWGCCTGGCTACAAAACAGCAAGAACAAACTGAACAACTTTGCAACAGGAAGGAGGGTGGCGAGATGAATCATAGAATCATAGAATGGTTTSGGTTGGAAGGGACCTTTAAAGGTCGTCTAGTCCAACCCCCTGCCGTGGGCAGGGACATCTTCAACTCGATCAGGTTGCTCAGAGCCCCGTCCAACCTGACCTTGAATGTTTGCAGGGATGGGGCATCTACCACCTCTCTGGGCAACCTGTGCCAGKGTTTCACCACCCTCATTGTAAAAACTTCTTCCTTATATCTAGTTGAAATCTACTCTCTTCTAGTTTAAGACCATTCCCCTTTCACTGAAAGTGCACCAGTATCTCTGGAGTGGCMCCCACTGCTACCAGCTGCCTCGATGCTCACCGATTTGGGGATTTAAACACAGTAGACTGATTGCATTTTGTTTGTGAYGCTGGGTAAAGGGAAATTTTTCATTGTTAGTTTAATGAAAAGCTTACTTTTTCCATCAGGTCTCTCTGGGATTGTTTAGGGTAAATGATTGTGTCTTATTTTAAGGTATACGTGGCTTGTCAGTCGATGCTTATTGTGCTTGTGGGAGCTGTGCCCGAGTACCATATAGACCAAGAAGGCATTCCAGCGAGCGGAGCTGAGCTTGCCAAGCATATCCATTTTGCAGACAACTTCACATCCATAGTAACTGAGGCAAGTACTTCCGTCGTGCCTAAGCATTTCTTCTCTTCCTGGGATTTATGCCACTAGTGCAGGATGTGGCRCTTGTAGAAGCTGAGCAGGGCTTAGTGTAATGTTTTGCTTATGCTATTAAAAATTATTGGAACCCACCCGTCTGGCTTTTTATTTTATTATTATTTTTAAATCTGAAAGCATATGATTAAGTTATTAGCTTAGCTTTCCTAGTGTAGAKCTAATCTTTATTAGTTTAGGTTAAACTTTATTTATTTATTTCGTTTTCCGTTTTCTTTGCCTTCTAGAAAGTCATTACTAATGAAGAATGATCACTTAACTACAGTTTGTAACTCTGGAATTTAGGATATCTGTTTTCTACCAAGAACAGGTTCAATTTGTGGTGTCTGCCCAATCTGCTGCGCATGTAGGCTTTACCATGAGTTGCATTAATTTCTCACAGAAGATACATCTTAAAGATTAAAACTARTATGAAAATGAAACTCATGCACCACACGTCTGGGTATTTTAATGTGTGGTGAGAGTGGGAGATGGAGCAGATTGAGGTTTGCTGAGTGGGACAGAAGCTTGACCCTTCATCCTCGTGCCTTGTGAATTCCATGCAAAAGGCTGCGTCTGCTTTTTGCTGGTCCCTGGGCTATAATCACTCAGGCAAGTGCGAGCGACCTCAGCATCGCTGCCAGGGCCAGAAAAAAGACTGCGTGGGTGGCTTGGCTTCTAGCGTGAACTGTCAGAGTTCTGCTGRTGGAATTCTTGGAGCGGTTGTCAGTGAACTCTTATAAGACAGGTTAACACTTGGTGTAGCCAGRGCCAAATTTTTGCTTCCTTCCCATTATCCCAAATGTGACTGTGTAATGTTTSTCTTGGAAAAACGTAGTGACTAGACATAAGAAGGAATGATGCAATATTGGATCATATCCTCTGTCAGAAACAGATTTTTTTGATTAGCCTGTTTTCCAAGATCCCCCTTCAGTTTCAGACTCTCAGCAGGATGCGTGATACRGGGTAATGCTTAATTTATAATCCGAAATCAGCGAATTTTAACGAATGCTGTGTTTTTAAATGCAGAAGTCAGTGCCCSTGTTTCCAAAATATGTAGTAATTCTCAAGACTCATCAAAACAAATYTATGTTCCCATTCATTTCAGTAACTTTATTGTAAGATTTTTTGAAATTATATTGTTAATAGTCTTTTCGTAGAATCTTTAGATGCTGGCCAACGTTTTGCTGTATGCTAGTGATCTAGTAACTAACTCAAACTGCCATGTGGATTTAAAGAGCTGAGAGGATGTCTGTTTTGGTGATAACAAAATTGGCAACATTTTTGTTGGCAAGCTACAGTTAATTTTGACAAAGATTTARTAAGTTCCTTTTGTGCAAATAAAGCAGATAGATGCATTCTTTTAAAAGTTATATACTTCACAGATTATTGTATCAGACTTGTTAAAATAYGAGTATCTTCCAGTGACACGCTAAGCAGCACAAGTAACAGTTTGCAAAAGCAATCTTTTCTCTTATTCTATCCTGAGAGAGGAAGCTGCTTTTGTAAAGTTTATTTCCTTTATTTTGGTGATGGAGCTTAAAATATAAATATTTTCAGTTCTGTTCTGGTTTGGCAGGGTCACCGTTCTGCTCTGGAGCTCAACAAAACTTCAGAGCAGCTCTTCAGTTCTGCTTCAAAAACTAATCATTGTAATTAATTCTGGCATAACTAAGACTTCGTAAATAATAGCTCAGACTTGGTTCATGGAAAATACAGTTGTTAGAATTGCTTCTTGGTCTGGCATCAACTCAGTCCCCTGCTTTATTTGACAAGTGATGATGCTTAGGAAGGTGAGTTCAGGATTTGTGCCCAGGAATATTTAATTGTTGAAGTCTCCTCAGGAAGTTAAGAAGCCTTAAGTTTCGGGGCTGCATCTTTATCTAGTTTAATAGAGTGGAATCTACTACCCAGCAGGGTATAGCAGAAACCAGCTGCAAATGCTGCTGCGCAGGAGTTTTACCTTCTCAGAGTATCCAAAAGTCCCGCAAAGCTCCGAAGCGCTGGAACACTGGGTACATTGGACTAAAGAAGGTGTCCTGTGACCAYGTTAAATCTTGTCCTGCTCCCGCAGCCTGCGTCTTGCAGGCTGCTGGATGGGTAGGGAGCACAGGTAACTGGTGGGTTACTGGGTGGATGGAGCCATGTCTTCTCTGTACTTTGCCGCTATGTGAGTTCACATTGAGTAAAAGCATATGTTTCCTGAGATTGCTATAATTAAAAGTTTCAGTAAATTCCTAATATTCTTTGGGGATCTGTATTAATTCAAGGCAGACACTTCCGGGCTGAGGTCCTAGTATGCTGTATTGGATTTTGGTCATGAGCCTCTTCCCTTAGGCTTTGCTTTTTTTTTTTTTTTTTTTTTTTTAAAAAAACTACTTCTTAAAAAAGGGCAAGTGGGATTAGGATCCTTCTTCCTTTCCCCAAATGACATACTGCACATGTCATTTAAAAAGTCAGCATGACACTCATCCACTTTTTTGAAAGTAAATTTTCCAATAAATACACTGGGAATTATTTGAAATACTCAAATAACGATTAAATATTTCTTTGGCTAAAGCTTTGCATTGAGTTAGTTAAATTATTTTCCTGGAAAATCACTTAGGATTTTCTGATTGCCATTCTTTCCCAAGTTSACGATGTCAGCAACGTTTGTAGCTCAACAGTGCGTTCCTATGAGTGTTGGTTCTCCTTKTTTGTAGCAGAGGGGCTGCACAAGCTGTCCATGTGCCTTGCCCTGTCAGGCAACAGTGGGAAGTTTGATTCTAATTTCAACCCACTGTCAGTTCATTTTCTTCTCTTSTGACAGTTTTTGATTATGCTGCCTCAGTTGAGCTTTTGGATGAGGTAGAAAGTAYATTTTATAAAGAAACACGTCATTTGTTTCTAACTTCTGTTTGATTATAAATGCATGTGCACAGTAAGATACTAAACTACCAACGAGTAGTCAATAAGTAGGTCTTGGAGTTTTTATCAAAGAAGGACACCTTTCCGTAATCCCTTCCTGCTTCTCTTCAACAATTCAACGTGTGTACGGGGAGGAAGGGCACCAGGGATTACTCAYGGCTCAGGAAGCGTAGCTGCGCAGCGTTAACTCTGTACGTACTGCCATAGTGAACATGTTTTATTCTTGTTAATGAATAATTTTTATTAGTTGTTCATTGAAATAGCTAAGCTTGTTCAGTGTTGAAATGGCTAAGCTGTTAACAATTCAGACTTCCCTTGTTTTARTAACTTAAGTTGCCTTGTCAAAGCTTGGGAATTGGAGTGCAACTAATTATATTTACCAAAGTTGAAAGCTTATAATATATTATAATGAATTTTTTGGGGGGAGAGAAAGTAGAGATGTGAGAGTCTGTTAGGAAAAAAATATTACTACTGTTGGCTTACCTATCAAACTTTGAAAGCAAACTTTAATTGGCTATGAAGCAAGAAGTGGGAAATGGCAAGAGAAGAATTTTGATAGATTTTTATTATTTTTGAGGAAGCTAGCAACTTGGTGWTAATGCTTTTAACAATAAGGAGATTCTTTTTTTGACAGTGGTACCTAATCGAACAAGAAGCCTACAAAGTGAGCCTTGCCTCATCCCTATTTTTTGCTGGATTGCTTATTGGAAATATCACATTTGGCCCTTTGTCAGATAAACTGGGCAGGAAACCAGTGTATATCTCAGGTAAGATTGTTGAAAGGTTTTCTTTCTTAAGCATTCTACATGGATAACATCATCTCTCTCTTTTCTGCCTGTGGGCCACCCTGCCCGGAGGCTGCCCTGGGGCCGCCCTGCTCCATCAGTGTTACGGGCCGATGATCTGTATAAGCATTTCGCTCAGAGTAGAGCAGCGCTAAAATTCATTAGTATGAGTGTGCTGGCAGCGTAGTGGTCACTGGAATATCAATGGGAGATGAAAAATAACCTGGTTTTGCTATGACTATCACTGTTCGAGCACAGTGTTCCACACATTGCCTGACCATATTGTCTCCAATAACAATAATTTGCTTTTTGGGGAGGGAGGGGGTGGGGGGAGGATGACTTACCTAAACATCTTTAGAGTGGGTAACTCACATCCTGGTGTTTTGTTTTCCAGCTGCGTTATCAGCCAAAGGGTCTTTTTGTTTAATGATAACATTGTCTCAAGGAAGCATAATCTTTGGCATTGCAGACTTCAAGTGTGTGACTTGAAGATGATTGTAATTTTCATACGGTGTGATTTCAGAAAGCCAAATATGAGAGATTAGAGACAAAAGTCCTATAGACTACTCATTACCGTCAGTAACTAACTGGGCTCCTGCCTTTCTTCTGAGTTCAAGCTGCGTAGCATAAATACTAATTACATCTTATTCTCTCTCTACAGGTCTATTTTTTGATGTCGTTTTTGGGTATGTCACAGCATTAGCTCCAAATTATGACATATTTGCAGTTTCACGGTTTTTTGTTGGAATTGTGAATGGTGGAATGGCTCTTGTGTCTTTTGTCCTAACCCAAGAATATGTAGGAAAATCATTTTGGTCATTTACAGGTGGGATTTGGGAATATTTAATCGTTATTACTGTGCCACGTATTGTTCTGGCTATCAATACCTTACATTTTAAATTCTTACTTTTGTACCAAGTAAAGTCAGTTTGTAGCATAAGTCAAATAAATGTGATGTGATTCATCCAAGTTCTAATTTCAGTGGGAAAGGTGCCTGAATAAGGAAGATGGGATTGAGTTTAATAAATAGCAAAACTGAGGTTTTAAAATTGGTAGGTTGATTCCTAAAATTTCCCAGTTTGTGCACTGCATTACATTAAAAAAATAACATATGTTTTGGCAGATCCTGCCAACTTCGAACGATGCTGTATGGTATCTTGGGAAGGTATTCTTGAAAGTGTTCTTTGAAGTTTCCCTGCCCCACAAAATGACTTAGTGCCTGGATAGTGTTTTTTCCACTGCTGAATGTGCTGACCATCCGGTGTTTTTACATGTCCTTTTTCGTGTGTCGCTGCCAAGATTTAAAATAAATTTAACACTTGCACGTCAATCTGTTGTAAAGCTGGAGTAGCTCAGACTAACGCCTTTTTGGCTAGCGCAACATGGGGAAAAACTTGGTCCAAATGCTGACTTGCTGTGGCTGTGAGCATATTTCTCTCTTCCTCTCATTTCTTCAGTTACCTCATTCTACTATTTTTCTTACTTCTTCTCTGGACTCCTGGGGATGTGTGAGACAATTGTGGTTTAGTTACAGCTTTCCACTGAAGTAATGAATTCCCTTCTTCTCCCGGGTTCACTTTTTTGACTCACGCCCTCTCTCCCCCCCCCTTCCCCCTTGCCCTGTTGTCTCTCTCTGCTCTTCCCAGCCTTTCTCCTGCAGGACCAGCCTCCTGACGGACCGACGAGACAGTCTGTCTCCCGCCGCTTGTTGCTCTAGGGCCTTTATTCTAGTTCTGCTCAGCTGTTGGGGAAGAGGTGCTGAACAACTGCTCAGGGGCTGAAGGAGAGGGAGCTGCTGGATGCAGCTCCGCAGTCTTCAGGAAGCTCTCCTGGGTGTTGGCTGGGAGCTAGGCTTTGCGGGCCATAGCTGAGAGTTTCTGGGTTAGTACATCATCTCCGGTGTTAGTCTGCAGGGGGCTTGTTGATAGGCTTTTGGAGTTCAAGTTGACCCCRTATTTTTAACATTTTTATTTATGCTTGTTCATCAGAAGTCTGCTGTAATAAACCTCTGGCTTGCAGCTGGTTTTGTACTGACCTCGGTCCTTGTACTTTGATAACTTACTTCCCATTTCTGTTCCAGCCTGCCACCTCTACTCCAGATTACCTTAGTAGACCTAAATAAATCACTYGCTCTCAACACTTCCCCTTCCTGTGCTCAGGTTTTCTCTTTAGTCTGTAGGTTCCTGCTAATTTCTTGCTCTCTCCTATGTACCACTCTTTATTTTTGAAGGGGGGAAAAAACCCCAGCCCCCTCATACATTATACAAAGCTATTCTTCAGTGGGATTGCATGATATACTTAAGCCAGCTGGTTCACAAGTGCCATAAAGATACCTCATAAAATTGCTATTTTATTTAGGTGTATCATGGGCTAGGAATTTCAGGCTTCTGCTTAAGAATTGTTTTTTTTCTCTTGCTGGTGTTTCTGTAGTCACCGTTTTGGCCTTGTATTTTCAGGTTCGTTAACTAATTTGACATTTGCAGTTGGCATTGCTGTTTACGCTTTACTGGGTTACTGTGTAAGAGAGTGGCGCTACCTTGCCTTGGTAKCAAATACTCCAGGAGTCATCTTCCTCCTTCTTTCTTTGTAAGTGGTTCACGTGCATTATAATGATAAGCAAAAAACATGCAGCAATTTAACAGTTACTTTTTCTTACCATCATTCGAGAGAGTGGTATAAACAAGGATGTATGGTTTTGCGAACCAAGACAAGAATCATACTGTGAAGGAAGAAGCAGCGGTTTGAGATGACGCAGRAGGTCAGGGCTACCCAGAAGACAAGCTTGTCTTTCTGCCTGCGGTCAGAGCGGCGGTGGCCGGCGCTGCGGCGCGGAGCTGTGCCCCGGCTGCCCGACGCCGCGGGGCTGCCCGGGGAAGGGGAGGCCTGCCGGGGCCCGCGAGCCGCGGCGGCAGCCGGCGGCACTGCCTGCTGCCGGGGAAGGGCTTCGGCGCCTGAGGAGTTTTGGAAGCGATCCTAGAGGGGTTTTAGAGTTTCTTTTCGTGAGACGCAGGCAAAGGGAAATAAGTGAGAGCGCTTGGAATTGCCTTTTTAGCGCGATAGGCTGCGTGTCTGCTTGCTTTTGAGGTCCCTTGCGTCTGTTCCCAGCRCTGTGGTGCTTGGGTGCTCCTGTTCAGAAATCCTACGTGGACGTTAGCATAAAAATGGTCATGAAATGCATCAGTATTTAAGGAWTTAAAAGTGCTAGCTTTCTCTGGCCTGTGTTGTTACAAAATATTCTTTTAACATACCAAGTAATACACCTTATATACTTCTGATCCCTACTTAAAGCTGTAGAAGAAATAAAAGAATTAGTGTAGTAGGTTGTCTACACATTAATACAGGGAATGTCTAGCATACAGCATAGATGGAAAAAAAAACCCCACTCCTGATTTTTATTTCAATTACTTTTTTTAATTTCAATTATTTTTTAGATAGATCTGCTCTTGAAATAAGTTCTGTTAAAGAATACACCAAAAAAACTCCACCTCTCTTCCTGTGGTCAAGGAAAACAAAGCCTCTGGGCTGAGGAAAGAAGTTCTGCATAATGTATTTTCCTCTATGGTGTTCTGTTTCTGATGGAAATAGAATTACTTCCCCCAAATACTAAAAATACTGGGATCCTCTGAAGTAATGGAAGTTTAGTTTGGTTGTAGGATGTATATTTCTGTTAGGAGTACCAGAGACAATAAAGGTTCAGTTAAAAATACTCCATTCTTTATTTTATGGCTCGTATAAAAGCAGCAGCACACTCTAAACCTGAAAAAAACAGGAATGAACTGAAGTTGTGGTAAGCAAGGATATTCTGATTATACTTGAGCATAAGAGATGTAAAACTTAGGCGGGCAGCGATGAGCTGGTACTGGAGCCTGACAAATAATTCCCCAGTAAGGTTTCTTTCCTCTTCTCTCCACTCCAACTCAGAGCCCTTCCCATAACGAACAAGCTTGAAATAAACTTTGTGAAAACAAAGTTTTGTCCGGGCAGTTCAGATAATTGGGATTTGAGATGCTTCCTGGATAACGCTAGTGTAGTGTTTCCTAGGAAGTAAGTYCAGCAGAAGTCAAGATTTAGATTTAAACTCCCCTAACGTGACGGAGTGCTTTGTCAAGCATCTCCAACCATCTTTCTGTAAGGTTAACTGTATTATTATTGGAATACATGGAATTTAATATGCAGAACAGTGCAAATAGAATGTTTTTCTCTGAATTTTGTATTGGTGCTTTTTTTAAGTATTGATTTGCAAAATGGAAAGATTGACTTTAGTGCTGTGTTCCTAGGAATGAACTTGTCATCGTTGATTTTCTGTCCTTTCCTGTTAGTATGCTCCCAGAATCACCACGGTGGCTGTATTCCCAAGGGAAAACAGCAGAAGCTGAAGATGTGTTGCAGTATATTGCCTTTGGTAATGGAAAAGAGAGATTAAATCTCAAATTAAAACCAAGTGCAGGAACTCTGAGAAAGGATGAATCGGCACCTGGTATCCTAAACTTAGTAAAACATCCAGTCCTGCGGTGGCGAACCATCATACTGATGTACATCTGGTATGTAATAACAAGATGCTGAGATGCTGTCAATGAGTCAGACATGAGGAAACGATTAAGATTTTCGTCCTTTTCAAAATTCTGTCCTCAAAAACTAAATTGTAACTTTTTCAGTTGATGTCAGACAATAATAATCTAAAATGATGTGTTGTAAAGTTGATGTTTCATTATTATTGCTGTTGCCTTTTATTTTCAGTGTGTTACTTAGAAACTGCTTCAAAACCTACTTAAGACATAATCTGGTGAGAACATAATATTGAGTGAAATGAGAAGCTGAAGCAGAAATTACTGAAAGGATGTGTATTYTAACCAGTCTTAGGAAGAAAAGGACTGTACAGATTAGACAACAGTAGAGATCTGGAGTAAGAATAAGTGTTAAGAGCCCAAAAGCATGTTACACAGTTTCAGTGGAGGAAAACTGTGGGCAAGATAAAATGCAGATTGCACAGATTTATTTTAGGTGCTGCTTGTAAAGTGGTACACCTTGGAAAAAACATCACCGCGAAGCAGCGGAGGATGTAACGTGATGTATTAGCAATAAATGGCAGTGCAGAGGGAGCCCCTGGGGTGGGGAGGGTGTTGGCKTGGTTGTTACAGCAGCTGCTGTAGCAAATTGGCTTTAGCTACATCTGTTGGAGGAACAGCTCTCTTCCAAAATGCCAAGAACAAGTTTTCCCTTTAAAGTTCAATGTCATTTGAGACGATTGTCAGGATGTAGATGAGAAGAAGAATCAGTAGTTTGATGTGTGGGGCAAGCAGAGGTGTGCAGGACGCAGGCGAAGCATCAGGAACATCTTTGCTAAGTAGGACCTTCCCAGAAGCATCTTAGACTCTTAAGTTGCTGGTAGGTAAATGTAAGTAATTATGGTGATGAGAAATTGCACAAAAGCGTTCCTACCTTGTGGAAGAAGAGGTCGCAGCACTGTTTTTCTGTCTGGAGCCCTGTTAAGATGCAGCGCGGGGAGCTGTGGGAGCGGTGTCACAGCGGATGTCCCCCAGCTCCTGCTGCTGTTGCTCTGGRGCCTTTAGCACCCCCCGCAGCTGTGACCGACCGACCGAGGAGACGCTGCTCCCTGTATCCGGCAAAACCTCCCTTTCCTTTCCTGCATCACTTGGCCCAGGTTCTGCTCGGACAGTAAGGGAGCGATTAGGGAATAGGCAAAATGTCTCTGTAATACCGGGTGGCCTTTCCAACCCCGTGCTGGTTTTTTGTGGGGCGGGGATGCGGGGGCTTGGTTCTTTCCAAGGAAAGCGGTAGTAGGTTTGTTGGGGATGCCTTCCCTAGGTTTGGGGAAGGCACTCTGTGTTAAGCAATAGATGTACATAAAATTTTCTTTCATAGGATTGCTTTGCAACAGTTAAGCATCAGCTGCTTACAGTTAAGCTTATTAGATTTGCTAAATAACCTAGGAAAACCCAAGCTAATAGAAAATTCTGAAAGTTATGCTGTGCATATATATGAGCACTTGTTTTCTTTCAAGAAGTTACTTTGTTTAATTAAATAGGAACTATTCCCTTTGCCTTGTTTCCCTTTTGAGGGAAATAAGAGTTCTCTTCTTAGCATGGAACTCAATATAGCTAATCTGTAACTCAGCATAATTTACCTTTTAAATACTTTCTTAGCCTTAAAGACTAGTTATGTTAGTAATATAACTTTTATGGTTATTTTTAGGTATGTCTGCAGCTTTGTGTACTATGGACTAACTTTAAATGCTGGTGAATTAAGAGGAAATCTGTATTTAAATGTGGCTCTTTCTGGTCTTGTAGAAGTTCCAGCATTTCCTCTCTGCATGTTTTTTATTGAGAAATCCTGGTAAGAAAAACGTATTTCTTAGTTTTCTGCATATATTTGTAGATAACCTAGAGAAATATTAACACTTTTCTCAGTAAGATACTTCACTGTCTTTCTGAACAGCGTTGATTCTTTGGGGATTTACTCTGCTGCAGGGGTTTCTGCAGCTGATAGAGAAATGGGACTCCGATTTTCTACCTCTTCTCTTTTTTAGTTTTGTTCATCTTTTGAATTACTCAAGAGATGAGCTTTTCAATGATGAATGTTATTAAAAAAAGTTTGGTCTTTATGGAAAAAAATGTGAGTAGCCTAGTTATTTAAGTATCTATAGCTTATATATCTCTCTTACATATTTTATTCAGAATGACTTGTTTTTGTACTGCCTACCAACTGCAGTTGAAAGCAGTTTTCAGCATTGTTYATTTTTACTTAAACTTTTCAAAGAGAACTTTGAAATGAGAGCCATTCAGTTTTCGTTAAGGCATCAATGATGGATGTTCGTGTATTTTCATACTTTTCAGTGTATTTGTACCCACCCATCCTTTATGTGGGTACTTATTTCCAAGGCCAAACAGCCTGGCAACTCAACTACTCAGGGTTTCATGTACCCTTCATTTTGAGTACCTTTGTAGTGATACTTTGGTCTCGCTGAGGTCAGTGACAAAAATCCCGTTTTCTTCAGTCAGGTGAGGATGTCACCTTTTGGGTTTTTTGGGCAGTAAAAAGCTGTCAGCTTGGTCAAGCTAAAAAGCAAACCAACCAGCCAACCTTCACCTTCAGCCCAAGAAGCCTGAGTCAAGGGTGTGCATTTAAACCACAAACTGCACAAGTCCTCTTCCGTGTTGTTTTTTTTCTACTGTAATTTGTCAAACTAATTGTAAATTTCAAGCTTTTGGCTTCCTTGAAGTAAGGCTGTGTGTAGTTTTAGGTGTGTAATGCGAAACAGAATGTGACAAGCCAGCTGCTCTGTTCTCATTCATTTTAGTGAGCAGTATCCTTAAAGTGTAGCTTTCTTGTTGCAAAAATATTTAGAAGATCTTAGGAACAAGTACTGTATGTTTGTTATAGATAAATTGTAGTTCTAGTATGGGGTAGTAGTTAGAAATATCTGTGAGAGTGTATGAAGTAACAAGCAAGCATTTCTACATGCCTGCAAACTGTTACTAAGAATATCTTTATTTGSGGTCCTTTGCAAATAATGATGAAATATTTAAGTATGGCAGATGTGGAGATGGGCTGGTGATTTTCTATCCTGTCATCTTCTCTTTTATTTTAAAACACTAGGCAGTAGAAATAGCCTTTGCGTGGGTATACTGTTAGACAGAAAAGCATACAAAATAGTTTTACTGTGTGTATAACTGCATATATTTATGCAAAGTTGTAAAAGAGAAATACAGATTAGGAAGTATTAGAATTCCATTTTCTTGGCGAATATTGATTTGATCTTTGTGTGTATGCACTGTAATACYCTTTTGGTGGCAGGGCCCACTGCCTTGCTCAGTACAGAGAAGAAAAAATTCTGAGTTCTTGCTGCTGAAGTAGATGGGTTCCTCTCAAGGCTACAAATTCAATAGCTTAAAAATCAAAACTTGGCTAGAAATAGGAATGCTTTTGTGGGAGGACTTCAGTACACAGAACTAGGAAAATAATGCAAGATTTGAAGCACTTACCAAGGTACAATAGATTTATAACTGTTATTAGTGCTGCTGTGTATCGTACTTGGTATTTTGCAGACAAATTCARAAATACTGAAGGACTTTGTTTCCATCTTTATCTGGGTGCTCTTTTCGTTCTAGGTCTGGAAGACGTAAAACTATGACATGTTTTCTGATATTTGCAGGATTTGCCTGTATATTTACCATGTTTTTACCAACAAATGCTGGTAAGTATGTGCTGCTGCTAAAGTAGATGTTTGTTAATTCCAATAAAAGCTGACAAAACAACTTAATGAGTATTTTGTGACCGAGTATATCAGGCCCTAAAGCCCTATCCATTTATACCTCTCTCTTTCTCTGTCTCTTACTTCTGGGGCTGGTCAGGGAGCCACGGTCTTGTCTATATTGCTTTTAACATCTTGCTGGCATAATTTGACCCTGTTAATTGACTAAGTTTGTCTGACTGCAAGCCCTTGGCTCTTTGAAGGTCAGACCAAGCTATCACATTCTGTCTCAAATAGTGACACTGCATTAATTTATCACTTAAGCAGTTTACCTTAAAATACTGGATTTAATAGCCAGACTGCAGTGCAACGTAATGTTAGTTTGACTGGATCTTGACAGTGTGAGATGCCAAGCTTAATTTACATCTGTTTTGGTGCCATATTGGTGGCATAGAAACAGGAACTGAGATTTTCCTGAATTAGAAGCTTAATTCATCATTAAAAAACCCAAACCACTAAAGCTTTAAAAAAAAAAWGTTTTCTACTTGAAAACTAGAAGTGGAAGTCAGAATTGCAATATGGAAGCCATAAGCAGCTTGCTGCCTTTCTCAATCTCATGCTGTATATTGCTGCACTGTGCAGTTGTGACGACAGTTCACGGTAACAGCGGAGTATCATCAAGGATATTTCTCATCTCAAAAGATGTGTTTTTTCTAACATTGTCAGTGACCTTCACGTATGTTTGGTTTTGTATTTTCACTTTCCTTCCATTTCAAGTACAGTTTTTCTGTACTAGTATTTATTTTAGCTGCTGAAAACGTATGTCTATATGACCCTGACAAACAGAAGTGGCAGCTCTTTGCTTGTATTTTTCTTAATATTGCTTCAGTAGAAATGTTTTAGCTTTAACAGTGTTTTGACCCAGGAGCACCAGYGATGTGATTACAAGGTAGCCTTCTATAGGTTGTGTTTATCCTTAGCAGTTATAAATGCTGTCTGGCATCCATTTCAAATTGATCTCAGAAAAGTCTCAGGAAGAAAAACAGAGAGAGRGAAAATATCCCATAATCCTATTTGCCATGCTTGTGTTAACTCAAGTCCTCAGACCTTTTATTATTCCTTTTATTGAGACTGTTTCTTCCTTTGTTCAACAAGTTTGCTCCTTCTGCTTCTTTTCATGTATCTTAAAACAAAATGAAAGAAAAGCAGTAGTGACTAATCAGGATAGGGTAATAATTCCTGAAGAGTTGCTAAATTTCAGGAAATCTTCTGCCTTTTCCAGTTGAGTTGACTTTAATCCCATTAAAACGTCTTGCTTTCCACTGTGGTAAGAGTAAAGCTGGTTCTTGGCCCAGAGTGATCTGTGTCAGTTAAGTAGAAATAAATCCAGCTTCAATCATGATGAAGATGAGTCACTTCACTGGGTGAAATGCGGGTTGTTGCATCTCTAATCTGACTCTCCTGTTACTAAGGAGAACACTTCTTACGTTTGTCTAAGTCTGCATTCTTTGGAGTGATTGACAGGAGCCTTGATTTTATTACAAGGGATTTAAGATTTTAATGAGAGATTGGGCACTTGCCCCTCATGTCTGTAACCTTCACTCGATTTCTAAATAACTGCTAACTTGTGAGTCAGAATCTGATCCAAGTCATCTCCCCTGTGGAATAAGCCAGGAACATTTCAGTTATTAAAGATGTGTACTGAATTTGAGACTAAAATCTCTCAATGGTTAGGTAAAAACTGATCTATCCCACAGCTCCCTCTTTCCTTATCACTTCGAGCTCATCAGTTAATTTGTGTGAGTATCAGATTGGAAGATGGTGAGGGAGAGTGGCAGCGGCGGGGGAATGGGAGTGTGATGTTCTTTTCTTGCAAAAGCTGCTGTAAAGCACAAGGACATCTTCTGCATTTTGTATCTGCTTTATACTATAGCAAGCAAAGGAGACTTCTAGTCTAGGGATAACTACATTTTAACTTTCATTTAGATTTACCTGCTTGTGCTGAACACATAATAACTTTTTTTGACTTTCATTGATATGCTTTCCACTGAAGAAGGAAAGAAAACTTGCAGTTCTTTAAATCAATTGTCTCAGCTTTTGTTAACGTTGGGTATTTCCTTTTGTTGAGAACCAGCCTTTCTTGATGGGTATTTTTTCTGAAGTAAATTTGAAGACACCTTTAGTTTCAAGAGTACTGTTTAAGTGAACTTTTACCTATGAAGGTGACAGCTAGAAGGTGAATCTACATAACAGCACTGCAAAGGAGACTCTCRATGGCAGTGATGGCATCAAAACTTGTAACTCCTGTTCTAGCAGCTCTTATACAGCAGCACTGTTTGTTACCATTTTCCCCTGTTTTACTTCCCTAAATTCAAAAGATCAGTTGATGGAAGATTGTTCCTTATCAATAAAACTCAAATACATTAATTTAGTAGGAACTTACAACTTTGCCCTTTACCAAAATTTGAAACAGTTGCCCTGACTGTACTGTTCCGGGCAGAATTGTGTGCAGACCACTGCTACGGGACGTTCAGGTGAAGGGGTGTTAGACTGAATATAATAGAAGGGTTAAAGAAGCTGCATGGACATGCTTGGCTGGACCTAGTGAATGACCTATAAATGGTCACAGAACCCTCATAGGAGAAAGTGCATTCCTGCTTAATGGCGTTATATTTTATATATGTAAACCAAATACTGGACTGTTCTGCAAGAATTGCTAAAAATACATTCCAAGGCTCCGAGGAAGATATAATGACTATGTCTGGGCTTGCTTGCACAAGGAAGCTGATGTGCAGTGAATTTCCAGTGTGCGTCTRATCCCACAGTAATTCCCCACGTGGCCAGCCTTCAGCCTGCCCTGAGGGAGGGAACCTGGAGAAGACAGGTCTTTAAATTCACTCCTGAGCTTCTGAGTGCTGGCTTCTCTGGCTAGACAGAGCCTGTCTTCTGTTTTGATAGGAAGACCAAAACTTCGCAAGTGCACTAATGCTGAATTTCTAGTATATRTATATGCAATGTTCAATTTAAGTCTCCCTGGGAGAAAAACAGCAAGTTTTAAAACACACTGGAGAATTACAAAGCTCTTCTTTGTTGCTTCATGTTTGGTTGATGGAAGAAAAGGGATGTCCCAGCTTTCTGACGGCACCCAGCAGGGCTCCGAGGACCAGGTTCACACCTTTGCATCTGGCAACTGTATGTAACGTTCCAGTTCTTACTGAGCAAAAGGAGAACTTTGATGAAAAGGTTGCATCTGTTTTGCATGAATAACAGAAATAATTGCAAAAATGCATCACACTTAAAGAAATTAAATCAAGTTTCTGGATTTCAGTTTACGTACAAATTAATTTCTGCTTCAGCTGAAATAGAATCTGACTTGATCAGATGAATAGAGCTGAAAATATTCGAGGGCAAAATTAAAAGAAAAGCAATTGAGAAGCAATCGGACTTTCCCATTACTTAATCAACATCATTTGATCCAAACGGAAACATGCTGAGCCCAGTGCTGAGGAAGAGAACCTGAAATACAGCTAATCAGAGCATTCGTTCTTTTTTTCATGCTTAAAAAAAATATAYTAAATTCTCTTTTTATTAAAATGAATGGTGCAAACATTACCATATCCAAAATTAGGATAACGAAAGCCAGGTTTCTTTTGGACTTTAAAAGAACCACACTTCAGTTTCGCCAACTAAAGACTGTCTATTAGTAAACTGGGCTGCATTAGCATTTGTTCTTTCCAGAGCTGCTGCATTTTAAGTCCCAGCAGGATGTCCTTGGGGAGCAAATAAGCTGTTGAGGTGAATCAAGTATTATGGTTTTAATCCAATAAATTAGTCAAGGAAGCGGTATTGTCTGTTTGTGCTCGTCAAAAGATGTAGTTACCTGGTAAGGTGTTCTGACTGCAGAGCTGGGAGCGTTACCCCTTCCTTCTAGAGCTGTAATAGYTTTACACTTGCCCCAAGAAATGGGGCAGATTTTCTTGGTCCTAAATACAATTTTGTGTGTCTACTCTTATGCTAGCTCTTAGAACGGTTGGGAAGAACTGAGATAATTACTTCTGTGCTTGTAGTTGAAAAACATATAGATGAAACGTTTTTTGTGTGACAGCCTCTTGAAGAGGACTGGATGTTTTCAACATTGTGTAAAAAGAGCAAGAAAACAGACTGTTTATGCTTACAGCTTATTTTCTCTTTCCTGAAAGGTCTGCTCCTCAGTCCCACTTTGTTAGCTTTGTGTGGAAAAATGATGGTCAGTGCCGCTTTCAACATCGTGTATATTTATACATCTGAACTATACCCAACAGTACTGAGGTAACTTAACAGAGCTTCTGGGTAAATGAAAATATTTTTCGTGCACAGTGATACTGATTGCTGGTGTGCTTTAATATTTATCTGTAATTATTTTTACCTAAAATATCAATATGAGTTCTTTCTGTAATTAAGGCAGCTTGCCAGGGCTTGAAARGGCTTCAATTAGTCACATGTTTTGCACCAGTGCACCTTCCTGGGCTGTTTGTGGCAACTTCCACTATGTCTGAATCCAGAACAAAAATATGAAAACCAGCTTCCTCCACTGCAATGCTAGGTGCCGTATTTCTCATTTCTACTATTGATTTTGGGAGTAAAATTACAGGCTGCAAAACCAAACTTAATGATGTGATGGAAGTATATGCTAACTTAATTATAAATATAGACTACGCAGTAAGGACTATTTACAGTCCTTCTGTATACTTATATTTCCCATACGATTATGTTTGTTTGCCTCCTGAAAAACTAGTGCTTTTCTATCTTTGTTATTTAATTAAATATTCATAATGCAACTAATGTTAATAGTTTCTGTATGACAGTAATTTGCTTCGCACCATTTAATTCATGAACAAGTGGGCCKAAACCTTAGTTTATTTTTCATAGTTCTCACCAACACTTTGTGAGGTTATTCTCTCCTGTTGTCCCAAGATAAACCTGAGRTAGGAAAATATAATACCACACAGTCGTCCTCTTCTCACCCCCCATCTTGGTTCCACGTGGTTTTCTGAATGGTACTCAAAGTACGTATTCAGAGTTYGAGCCATATTGCACTAGTTGCTCAAGAATAGCAACTACAAAACTGCTGCAAAAATGGAGCCCTCTTAGAGGGAGCAGGAGAGTTGAAAGCTGACAGGGAGTAGGAGGGTGTCCTGGGTGGTGGATGTGTCCTGTAGCACTGTGGAGGTACTCAGGGTGGTGACATAAATCACCTGATTCCAGGACACTGAGGGCTTTGGGGAAGAAAAATAAAAATGTGGGTGACTCCTTAGATTGGCTTTTTTTTTTTTTCTTTTGAGGTTCACAATTTCCCATATGTTATGGAGGCATAAAAGCTAGACTGTGAACACAGTTTTTGCAATAAAACTTGTGAGGATGGAGGTGGGTTGGCTCTTTCTAGGTACTGAGCTTGTGATTCTTGGCAAAGGTTTAGGTTGAATATGTAAGTCCCAAGCACGGTGACTGAAATTGTATGTGGGAGCTTGTTTACATTCTCCCTGTCCAAACTTTTGTGTTCTTTAAGGTCTCTTTTTCTAGTGGGTGGTTTTGGTTTTTTTGTTTTCCTGTCCCCTCTGCTTTTCTGGAGTTGAAGATCAAGAGAATTAAATCTAAAAATGTTTTAATTTCTCAGGTTTTCCTTGTTTCACTGTGTTCTCATGTTTCACGTTATCCTGTCTTCTGAAGTCCCACTGATGTTTGGTGCCAAGTATGTGACAGCTCATACCTAGCAGGAATTACAGTAGTGTCTCAGTGTATTTGGAACTGTTTGTGATTAGGAAGATTTAAAAAAAAAAAAAATAAAAAAAAATCAAGTACTACGTCATTTGAGAATCTGCACTAATATTCTGGCACAAAAGTAACTATATATGTCAAAGATACAGACTGCCAGTGGAAAAAATGTAAAAGTAAAGACAGTTTAGAAAATTAGCAACTTTATTAGACAACTCGTGATTAATAATATGGCAAACTATTATGTTAAACCACATGAAAATTCCTCTTAATTTGTTTCATATCTCTCTGGCACTTCAATTGCAAATAGAGTTTATGCAAGAAAAGCAGTGATGGGCAAGTGTTTAGTTGAAAGCAAAGCGTCAGCACCATCTGGTGGCCTCTGCAAAGCTTTGCGGTGACCCTGGCATTGCTCTGACMGCAGGGCTTTGGCTGCCCTCTGATGAGACACGTACCACCCAAAGGCAGTGGAGAGGAGGTGGAATAAACCCTTTTTTTCTTTTTTTTTCCAATGGAATGTTTTGCAGAAAAATTAAATGTCTTCAGTATTACTGCTCCTTATTTAAACTACTTACTACTTTAAGCACGAGGACTGCTAGGCATATTTTTTAAAGTGAATTGGGACATGGAGGAATGACAAATATACCTCATGCTAGAAATGGGGAGGTGCTGCAAGCTGAAGAGTGTGTATGTGCTTTGGGCTTTTCTCCTTTTTGATGTGTCTTTAAAATACCTGCTGGGGAACAAAAAAGCTAAAAATAAAAAACATCACTACTGTTGCATTTTGGACAAAGAGGAAGGTTGTCTTTGGAAACAAAATGTAATCATAGCTCTGGTAACATAGATGTGAAAACAAACTCATGTTTTTTTCATGAGAAAATGGTTGGAAAATGATGGCATCCTTGTATGGGATGGGTGGAATCAGRGTGGGGCCATTGGACTGTCTAGGATAGCATTGGAAAGCTTATTTGCTTATTTTCACAYGGGGGAAACGATTGTATTTTCACTTATGTCAATGGTGGTAGGTAAGTTTGTACGTCTCTAAAATACTTGCCCTTTTGATCTCCGGCTTTCTTTGCAAGGAACTCTCCACAATTCTTTCTGTTGAACAACAGTCCTTGGTGAGCGTCCGTGACATTTGAGAGCTGCCTGTGCCAGCGGCAGAGAGGCTGTTGCATCTGTGGAGGGCTGCCCCTCGCTCCCCGGCAGCGCTGGGCAAGCAGCAGGGCCAGCGGAGTGCCACGTGGCACGTGTCATTTGCCGGGCAGCRGCACTAATGGGCTTGGGCAAAGCCCTGGGCTGATGTGATTACCCCGGTTGTGGAGCTATTTTGGCTGGCGTTAGCCGAGTGCCGTGCTCCGCGGGACGGGGGGAGCGTGTGCCGTCAGTCAGGTTTAGTGGGTCGTCTTCACGAGCGGGGTGAAACTGGGGCAGTAAGGTCAGGCGGGCGGTGGGGGTCAGCTGTCGGCAGCGCAGCGTCTCAGGAATACTTACCGATAGTTCTTGGGCAAGAATGTGTTTTTCCTCTTTCCTCTGCATAACCCAAACTCTGTTGAATATCCTAAAGTCTTTTTTCATTTTGCGTTGGAATTGAAATGACACAATTTGCATTTAGGATCACCTTTTGCCCTACTCCTTCTCAGCAGAAAAAAAAGAAGCCAGCAAACCTCTGGATATGGACAGGCTTAGGGTCTGCGGGAAGGACGCTTCTAAATGAATGGTTCACACRCAGGCTGGTGTCTCTCATCTGCTCAGGGATTTTGTTGACAGGGAGGGTGCTTGGCCTTGTCTGGTGGGGTTTGGGTCGATCTTGCCTCAATGTGAGGAAGCGTGGGCTATTTTCCTTCTCCCAAGAGGACCCGATGAGAGAAAAGGTTGCTTTGTCTGTTTATTTTTACCCCAAAGTCACTGGCTTCTCATCAGCTCCTTCCATCATCTGTTTCCCTTAACCTGTGCAAAGGGCCATTAGGAAGGGACGTGCAGGTGGGTGGTCTTGGTATACTAGTGACCCACGTCACCTCTCTGCTTGTCATCTTTAATCCTGTCACTGTCTTCCTGYCTTTGGAGGAGGAGAAGGAAACAGGGTGCGCAGGAGCAGCTCAGCTCAGTGCTGTGACCGAGGGGGATGATGAATGAGAGGAAGCAACCGAGAGACGTAGGGAGAAGAACAGCCACCATGAGCCGGTTCTTGCTGTCTCACTGGTGACTGGTGCCAATGTCAGTCTCTGAAGGGGCTGTTAAATACCATATTTAGGGAGTGATACAGAGATGGAAGATTTTTGCATTTGATCAGGAAATGAAAGACTCTGGATTTTTGTAACTTTCTTTGAAGAGGATCTTCGAAGAGGATCCTGCTGTTCTAACTCATGCTTTGATTATCACAGTTTAAATGAGATTGTTTTAAACTTGTCTAAAAATTGAAGGGAGCACAGAATTCAGCAGCCCCTCTAGTCCCTCATCTGGCCAGATGTTTTCAAGCTTCACACTGGCAAATAGTTATTTTGTGTTTGGAGGTAGGTGACTTTTCATCTGTGCAACCTGAGGTGGCAGAAGAGAGGCTGCTGCTGACGGCCCGAGCAGGAGATAGCATTCAGGATCTTTAGACAGAAGACCCTGCCAAATTTTGAAATCATTCCCCGTCCAGCACAGGGATGTCCAATTAAATTGCCCTATATGGCAGGTTGGAAAAACTCTCTCTTTGTTCAAATTTTTGTGAAGGATTGCACAGCAGGGTGGTTTTGCTAGGGCTTGAAAGGGTGTGATTTACCTTGCTAGCAGGTGGTTGTAGAAAATCTTGGGAGTAACTGCTGGAGGTCTTTAAAAACATCTTTTTTTTTTTTTTTTTTCTTTTTTAAAATAGACTATTGATAACTTAAAAAAAAAAAAAAGTGTAAGTTGGTTCTGACAGTGCCACCACATGTTCATGCATGATTCAGTTGTGTATTCTGAAACTACAAGTCTTTCATCCTTTGTTTGAAACAGAAATGCTGGCTTGGGTGTCTGTTCCATGTCTTGCAGATTTGGGGGCATTTTGGCTCCATTTGTGCCATCCATGGTAAGGTTATTTTCTACTTTTTATGTAACTCAGATTTATTAAATTCTCTCAAAAGCACTTTGCTGATTTTGGTACCACATATGCCTATATTCCTTGAAAAAAATTTGTTTTTATGAAAAATTAAATAACATTCATTCAATTTCAAGAATTAATGAAGGTGATGTTTAAAAATACCTAGTATTTTACCTTTTTGGAAATAATCTGATGTTCCGCATTGTGTTAATATTTCATCTGTTAGTGAAATGATTGTCGTGTAACGCATTCGGTACTGCTAAGGCTCACTCAGTATCTGAGTTTTCAGGCATGTAAACAAAGTTTTCTTATGAAGCTGTTTCTGTGAAATGACATTTATTGGGTTTCTTTGTTCTACCAGTATATGGATAATTGCACAAACTGCTGGAGTGAAAAGTTGTAGTCTTTTGGTTTTGACTGCAGTTCATATGGATCATATATTTTAAGAGTAGGAAACAATGCTAGGTTTTTACTGTGGATTTTTAATTTTAGAAATCTCTTAGTCCTTCTGTACCATTCGTGGTGTTTGGAATCAGTGGACTGTCAGCGGGATTCCTGACTCTCCTTCTGCCGGAAACACTAAATAAGCCAATTGCTGAGAGCATTGAAGATCTCCAGAGTCCCAAATACCAAGTGCTTAAAAACGAAGAGACAGAGTAAAAWTTTTTTTTTTTACTGTAGCTTTGCATTATTTTCCCCTCTATCTTACGCGAGCCATGATGTAGTGCATGTTGCTTAGGTTGTGCATTGAATGAATGTGTGCATGAAATTTTTAAAGCCGTCTTTCTCTCGCATTCAGTGGAGATTAAATTTATTCTTTGTTTGATGAAAAGGCTAACAGCTTTCACCTGTGTATATTAAATTATATGTAAATGAATACTATTTTGTTTCCTTAAAGGAAAACAAATTTTAGAAAGGCAGTCTAAAATAATCAGGAACAATACATTCAGCAACATTCCTGTGCTTTTAGAGTAAAACAACTAGGCATATTTTTCATATATTGGATTGTGTCTTTTTGTCATGTTTTGTAGTGGAACATAATCTAAAATTAATACATATCTGACAAAGTGTTTTATCCTTCATTAGTCTCCTGGGTTAGAGCCATTTAAAGTGTTCTCCTGTTGATATGCACTTTCCCACTGTTAAAGTGGGAAATGAAAGTTTTGTTTGTTTCAACAGGTAATAGAATAGAAAATGTGAAGTATATCCCCTAAGTTTGCGAATGCCTTCCCGGAAGAATTAGTTTTAAAAGGGAGGGGGGGGAATTCCTGTAAGAAAGGAATTCTTAGCTTAGAACTAAGCAGGCTTAGTGTAGATATAAAAGAATATATGTTTTTCTTATGTTTTTCTTAATATGCTAGCTTAATAATTATCTGGTAATTATTGTACTTAATCAGTTTAATCATACTACACACGCTATTATGCTTTCTTTTTATGCCTAATACATAATAATACTGCTTTCAGTTGAAATGGAAAAAAAAGACTAATTTTTGAGCTTTTTGAATACAATTTCACTTTTAATTTAAAAAAAAAATCAATGAATTCTGGTTTTCACATTTAATATTAGCCTATAAGATAGGACAAGAAAAATAAGACATATAAACTGTTTTTCAATAATTATTTTTCTTTTGTCTGACAGGCAAACCAGTTAGAAGAAAACACTTAAGTTTCAGAAGGCCTGTCTGTGGTGGAAAGTGAAGTCTCCACTGAGAAGGTGCTGTAACACTTGAAGGGCAGAGTCTTGCTCTGTATATCTGACAGGAAATGTTGGAGGACTCATGTATAATGCTGTTTGTAGCATGTTGAACAGTTTTATGTGGAGGCAGATTGAGAAGAGAGCAGAAGTTGATCGAAGCTTGTGAGAAAAGAGGTGACAAATCTCTGCATTAATTTAATGACTTAACAAAAGCATACTTCGGATGTTTGGACTGCTCTACGGCTTCTTGAAATGAAGTATTAATTTATTTTACAAAAGRTAATTGCTAGCTTCACGTTAAGCTATAATGTTGTAATTGAAGCGATGTGTATAATTTAAAATTTAGATGGCCTTATATATTCAGGCAAGCTGTAATAGTGAAAAGTAACAGCACCCGGTATATGCTAATTTTCGCTACAGGGTTTTTTGCCTCTAAATTATGGTATACCTCACAGCGTGAAGAGACCAAAGATTTTTATGGGTTGTTGGCCTTAGTATGTCTAGCATAAGAAACCTGAACAGGAGATCTGAAAGGAGAATAAATGGATTTTCTTATGGGAGCAAGTAATTTTTTAATACAGTTGTATATTATGTAAAGTTAAAAATAATACTATATTGGAAAAATTATGTCAGGCCTTTGAGGCGCATTTAAAGGAGAGGATGAGTAAMCTTTTAGACAAAGGCTATTAAGTTCTAGCATACATGTGGAACTAGAGATTATTGAACATGGGTCATATATTGTATAATATATGTAATAATATGTAATCCAATACATTTCACATATGAACTGGAAATTCTTCCTGCGAGGAAGGGTGTGTGTGTGTTTGGTTTACAGTYAATATATTTACGTTGGAATAGATGCATCACAAATGTTACAGTTTTTTGATGGCCAACACAATTTTGTTATTAAAAAGAGAATTATTTAACATCTGTACTATGAGTGCTGCTTTTTCCAGGATGTTTGCCCAGGCTTTTTGAAGAATACTTGTATCATTTTGATTTTGGCCCTTTATCTTTTGCATCTGATAGGAAAAGGTTACTGAAAGGCCTCTGTATTTTGAGCAAGTTCCATAGTTAAATAGTAGTTCTGCAAATGAACAYGCACCCGTGCCAGTGCAAGTGTGTGTGCACCTATACACACACACGTGCACGCACAAGCACCCGCAGGTCGCTCTGCCTGGATGCCTCGGTGAAATCTGTGCCGTGTCCATGCGTGCTTTACAAATAGCCTGCTCGGGTCCCCAAGAGGTGGAAATCGACTGGCAATCAGAACAACATTTAGATAATGTTGACATATGGGTGGATTGCATGTGCATTTACTTAACCTCTGGGGCTGAAGCTTGATGCCAAACAGCCTATAGAATATGCTGCAAACTTTTATCTTCTGGTCATTTATTTATTCATCATTTTTGTAATGTTTCACTTGCGTGAGGATTAGAATTGAGTTTGTGATTTTTTTTTTCCGAATAATATTAATGCCTTCCATTGCATTAACATTTACAACCGTAGTGACTGATGATACCTCTTCAAAGGATAATTGGGTCAGCAGGGATATGGTAAAGACCAAGTTTTGTTACTGTTTACTTCAGTTTTTTTATCACAAGAAATAAAATTTAATAAGAAATAGAATGATGTAAAGTTGTGTTCCCAAAGCAGAGACAAGGCTCTGGAACAGGAGGATYGTAAAGGTACCATTATGTGGTGGGAGTCTGTTTCTGCCTCCTGCCACATGTATCAGGCTGTATCACTGCATTTTTCCTCTGCCTTTTATTCGACATYATGTGAAAAACAGGAAACCAAGATCACTTACATTTTGAACATGCTTATTTCTGCTTTATTTGACCTGGAATTAATGAACTCTTTGCCTGGGGTGACTTCTGTGAATTTGGTGGATCGATGACCAGAAGGCTGTGTGTCCCAAGAAGAAGTTAATGATCTTGCAGCAGCCCTGGCATGACTCGCGGAACCTGYGGCTCTTTTTACGAGCGTAGGCCAGTGTGGAAGCTGGGTTGGTAGTTCGTCTTCAAGATCCAAAAGAGAATATGGATGGAAACATCGACTTCCATTTTTGCTTCTTATCTTTTCAATTCAATTTAACACCTTGTTTGCCTTTCTAAGTTTACTTTATATATCCTTGCTGCATTTTGCTATTGCTGGATAAAAAGACGCTATTTGGAAAAAAGAAGTGTTTTTCCAGTTACATGTTTAGAAATATAAAGCTGAAAATAATTTTTTTTTAGAAATATTTTCAGTTGGACTTACGTGATCAGTGCATTATATCTTACAAGGTCCTAAAGTTAAGAAACCAACTGTGTCATTCATTACTGTATATGTCACAGCAAATCAGAAAAGGCAGCATTTTTGGTCAAGTAACTGCCTTGTTTAAAGTAGATATCTTCCCTTAAAGCTTTTGGATTTGTAGAGTTAGAAATTGTTCACTTAGAGCAACTCTTTTTCCCATTATTTTTAATGAAGACAAAGCAGTTTTGGGGAGGAATGCCCTAAGAAATTCTTTACTCAGTGTGAGACTATTATCTATTGCTTTCCATTTCTCTGTAAAAAGAACAAAGGGAGCTGAGTTAAATTAAGTGGTTTAATTATACACATTAGGTCACAATCCCCATCCTTAAGTATCACTTTTAGYTCTTCCTCTGTGCTTTATTTGTGTATAGAAATTTGATTATAATGTTGCATCTGCACTGTTCATCTGTTTCTGTGTTAGAACAAKGTCTTTAGTGCTTTAGCACTTAGTTGTGAAATTGTCTTTATTTCTTTATCTGTTTCTAAACTGATYTGAAGTCTTTTTACTTCAGTATTTGAGAAAATACTGCTGCTTTCTGGATTTTATCATGTTTCAGCCGAAAATCTCAAGGCTTAAAAAAAAGGAAAAAAAAAGGGGGAAAAAAGGGGGGAAAAAAGGGGGGAAGAAAGAAATGAGAGTTAGCCTCTTTGCACTGTCTTTAAGTACATCTGTGATACTGATAGGTTGTCCAGAAAGGAAGTCTAACCTGATTTCAGTTTTTTCACTCCTTTCAGTGTTTCACCTGTAATCTTACTGTATTTTTCCCTAAGGAGTGCTGGGTTTTTTTTCTGTCTTAGGTGCTAAGAGTCCTGAGCAGAGGCAAAGCTTGAACATTCATTTATGCTGCCTACATTTTAATGCCATTTCCCTGTCATTAGGYAATATTTATCCTTTAATTCTTGATTAGGTTTGCTTAAGCCCCAGTTTTCCCCTTGTCAGAGGAAGAATATCAGTTGTAAATATTCAAAAGTATTTTTCCATTGCTCCTCCAGTTCATGCCATCTTCTGTATTTTGTTTCACATTTTGTCGTTCCATGGCCATCCYGGTGACTGACTCGGCATGGAGAAGCAATGAGGATTCATCTGAATCTACATTTCCTTGGCTGGCAAATATCCTCTGCTTTATTTTGTCATCAGCTGGTGATCACACACCCACACCATGTTAAAAATCAGGTCGGGTATMAAGGCAGGGCTTGAGTTCCTTTTTCTGGAGAGTAAACTTTGCCCAATGTTCATGTCAAGCTCATCTCAGTGATCTTTTTGATTATCCCATTTGATGTTTCATCAAAGCTGTTTCCTCCTTTGTTGGAGCACTGTATGTTAGTGCTTGAAGTGAAGGCTATAGATTAACTTTTAGAATTTATCCTTTTTAATCTGAGCAGAGTGAAGTACAAATAATCCTTTGCTTTGTTGACTAATACTCTTGCAGCTAAGCAGCAGAGAAAGGAGGAGGTGAACTTTTCACACTACCATCTGTAACCAACTGGTTCTGCCATTCAATTTTTAGTTTGCTTGAGGCAAATAACTGTATTGTGTATTACAGCATGCAAGAGATCTAWTTTTTTCCATGCAGTGAGTTATCAGTAGTTCATTGGAAAGGTCATCTTTCTTTGYGTCACTTGCTACAGGAGATGTAACATTTCCTAGAGATAATTTTTGATAGATGCAATCATTCCATTAGAGTTAAATTTGTGAAAATAGTGGACAGATGTASAGCTACAGGCAAACTATATGTAAATCTGGGATGATCTTTTCTTGTAGTAGAATTTCTTTTTGCCAAGACTTCCAAATCTGTCAAGAAATGTGTGGGCTGTAACGTGCAGTGGGAGTACTGTGTGTGCCCACCTGAGGAGGGTGGTAGACCACAGTAGCTGGAGATGTTTGTGAGGGAAAGGGAACGTGGCTGAAAAGTAGATGAGGTTTGGGAATCAAACTGTTTCCAACTCCTGCACACTTGTGGCGTGATCCTGTATTACGCCAGGATCCTTTCAACTTGGTATTAGTTACAATATTGTCTATACTAGATGAATTCTTCCTCTGGGTAGTCTCCTGGTTTACGAACAAGCTGGTGTTGGGATGAATAAACCACAAAGCAAACGTTGCAGCAATTTTGATAGTGTATGAAAGCACAGTATGGCTYTGTCTGGGCTGGTTTGACAGTGTGGGTTCCTACAGTGGTCCAGAGAGAAGCTGTGCAGGCTGATGGCTTTTCTTGGCTTTTTGCCTAAGAAGGGTGTGAAACACTGTTTAAGTGACATCTTCCCATGTAATAGCAAATTAGTCATGCTAATGACAGGTAAGGCTGAATAGACTGGCTGACTCAACTTTTCAACAGCTTCAGTGACTTGGGGTGAAAATTTCTATACTGGGCTTTTGTCTGCCAGGTAGCAGTACTGCCAACATTCAGTTGGCTGTATTTAAGTTTCCTTGTCGTGAAAGGCTCCAGGAAAAACTGGTGATTACATATTTGGGGTTTTTTTAACTCTCAAAAAGATTTTGCATCTGCAACACCTCATTTCTTCTTTGTCAYAGCCTCAAATAATTTTCTACCTTCCTCTGCACTTTTTCCCCTACTGTCCCATCCACAGTAAGGCAGGGCCTGATTGAATTCTCATCTCTCTGTACCAATGTGCGAAGGAAAAGAAAGACTGCAGTATATTGCTGGCACACYTAAGGAAACTAGAATCTGTATACACGACATGGAGTTACTCCAGATGTGTCCASGTTGAAAGAAATTGCTATTTCTTCTCACCACCCCCTATCTCATGGTTGGTCAGGTTTATAAATGTTGGTGCCAATATTCTGTGACAGCTGGCTCTGAACATTGCTGCGAGAAAGCTGGCGGCAGCGATGTTACACCCTGCTCCCTCCACCAGGTTTCTGCTGCAGCTCTGGTGGTATTTCATCTGTTTCAAACCGTTATTTAATCCTTATGATAGTGTGTTCTATTGTTCATACAAATGTCCAATCCTTTCTAAAGGCCTCCTGATCTCCTGATTTCAAGGCTATGATATGACATTTCAGCAGTCTGTCATTACATTATGTTTGTTTCCTGTTACTGTTTTATATTTGCTGTCTGTTGGTTCCACTGGAGAGACCAATGATCGGGAATAATGGCAGTGAAGAGGAATGCTTGGCCTAAAGGTACACCCTGCAGTTTAATGCTATATATTTTGTATTGTCTGGTTTCTCTTTTGAAAATGTTCCAGTTATTTCTGTAAATGGATGCTTTTCCAAGGCGTTCCATTATTATATCTGTGTGCTTTGAAATAGGTAAGCAAAGGGCTCGAAGTGCTTATGTAAAGAAACTCCCTCGGCATGCGCCCAGTTTTACTTGCGCTGAGACCTGCTGATGACCCAGCAGCCATAGCCTCTGTGTGGGGTCAGAGTGACCACTCTGACTTGCAGGAGCGTGTCCCTGGCTATGTCTGAGAAAATTATCACCAAACCTTCCTTTTAACTAGAGGGGGGCTCTTCAGTGTCGAATTCCTAAGCTGCTTTGATGGGATTTGAGGGGTGTTTTCAATGCTGAGATTTTCCTGACTGATTCCCCCGTGGGTGTAGTGACCCAGATGGTCGGGGTTGGAGCTGGAAACCAGCTCCACCTCCTGCTACCCTTGCGATGGTCCCGCTCCCCGGCACGGAGCCGCGGTGGGCTGGGGTCAGCTGCCTGCCAGGCCGGCCTGACCAGGCATCTTTTGTCATTGCTGGTTTGCTCTGCTGTGCCAAATTCCTGAGCTTTCCTGGGGATTGCGCTTTGACTGAGCAATTTCGTGGTAGTTAGCTCCAGAGAAAGTTACTTGTGCTGTGGTTTGCAGAGTTTGTTCCAGCTGTTGTAGCATCCTTTGAGTGTAGAAATGGAAATATTCTTGCTGGAGTGACGTGCGTGTGGCCTGTACTGCGCTGCACCGGGGCCTTCGGGGTACAAGTACRTGCAGGGCCAGCTCAAAAAAATTGTGTAACGAGCAACTTCGCTGTCTCAGAAATAGTTGGCAGCTTGAGGGAGTGATCATTTCTCCTTGCTCCTCACCTGGAGGTAACTTTTTACATTTGACCTCATAGTTCTTACAAAAAAAAATAATTAAATGCATTGATTAAAAATAAGAAAAAAACACCAAACACCAAACACAGGTAAAAATTAATTTTGGAAGTGAAAAAGCAAGGAAAAACAATGATTTATGCAGCAGTTAGTTCTCTCTGTTGAAGAATGTATCACAGAAAAGTAAAATTGGCAGCAGGAGGGCGCCTGCAGTCATGGTCTTAACAAATTGCTATGGATCTGAATTGTCTATTTATTATCTTTAATCCTAGCGKTCTACCAGGAAGGAAGGAAAATCATTACTGATGACAGATTTTAGTTAAAGATAATTTATTGGTGGTGGAACTAATGGCGTGTTACAGGTGTTCATCAGTTTAGCAAGACAACATTTAACTATCAAATGTTCCAATTACAATGTGGTTAATTAAACATGACTAAACTGTTGGGTTTACAAACATGTAACTAATTATATATAATTACACTTGTAGTGGGTTTATGGTATGCATCATGCAAGATACAGGCAATTTTTAAAAATTGCTTCTTGTAAGAGACTGCCTTATGCTTGTATGTTAATATACAGGTATTGACAGCTTGCTGTGTTTTTAAGCCAGAAATCTACTGTGGAAAAGTTTGTAGTGAGATACTGAATTAACAGATCAGTTAAGAAACATAAAAAAGGTGGGGGGAGAGTGGAACCTGCTCAGAATTTGCAACTGAAGGGTGTAAGTCTTGTGTGAATTGGTAACAGCTGGTAGTTCTTTGCGATTTAAGTTCTTTTTCTATTAAAGCAGAAGCAGATTTTTTTGATACTGTAAGATCAGTGTTCATCAGGGGCTCCAGGTTGCTGGGCCGTCCTTAGCACCCGCTTCAGAGATGCCTGGTGAGAGAATGGGGTGTGTGCTGGCACATTGGGAGCCCCTGAGGAGGGTTTCTGGGGCTCTCCTGRGAGTCCTGGCTCCTGTGGTGGGTTTGCTGGGGGTGGGAGATGGATGTGTCTCCTGAAGAGAAGCGGGGTGAACCGTGTGGCGCTAAATGAGGGTTATCAGCCAGACTCCTGGGGGGGCAGGGGGAGAAGTCTCGTCCCCTCTAGTGTTTACCAATGCACACACCAACGTTGTAGCTGACGCCAGCGCTCTAAAATAAACTGAAATTGCTGAATTAAATAACTGTGGTGGTAATTTGTAACAGCTCCTGAAATTCCCCYTGTCTTGCCTGCGCCCTCCCGCCCGCTCAGGCTGAGGCGCCTCAGCCCGCCCCCGCCGCGCGCCCCGACGGGCCGCATCCTCCCGGCGCCCCCTTCCCGCCCCCGCCGTTACGTAGGTCACGGCGATTGGCCCCTGCGGCGCAGGAGGCGGGGCACGTCACCCGCTGCCCGCGGCCCGTGGCCGCCTGCCCACAAGATGGCGCTGGGGGGCAGCCTGTCAGGCGGCCCCGCGCGAGGGWGAGGGCGCGTTAATTAACTCCTGTGAGTCTGTCACCCGCCACGGCCCCCCGCCGCTTGCGCTTGCTAAAGTGTTCTCTTGTTGGTTGTCCCGGGGTAGTGTAAGCACTTGTCGTCTTCGTAACTTAAAAAAATCTGGCATGGATCAAGTCTTCAGTGCTTGGGTTTTGCTTTTGCTGCTGRTTGTCCTTCTGATCAGTGCCTGGTAGCTTTGTCATGTATGAAGTCTCTGCGGCAGTCCTTTACGGTTTAATCYCCATCCTGATGGACGTGTGTCATTTAATTGCAGAGAATTCCTTTGTTAGGAAAGTTGTGCGCTGCACTGCACTTGTAATAAGGGCTGTTTTAACCTCTGATTTGTGTTAAGACTCAATTTGAACCATGGAGAAAGGCAGCTGGGTGTCAGTGCGGGAGCGGGTTGCGAGGGCGTAAGGTGGGCAGGGGTGTGAAGCGGCCGCCTCGCCTGGTGCCCCGGGGCGTGGGGCAGGCCTGGAGGCAGGCCTGGGGGCAGGCCGCCGGGGCCCTGCGGCTGGGAGGGCCCCGCGCAGGCCAGCGCCCGGGCTGCAAACGGGCGCCTCATCCCCAAGCACCAACCCTCTCCTTTGCCTAGGACCTAGGGTCACGACGGGTGACTTAAATTTTGCAGGACTTCCCATAACATTACATATTTAATAAATAAAATGGTCTTACTTTCTGTTCTCTAGAATAGAAAACATTGAAGTAAATGCTGACTGTAGATGAATATTACAGGGATAGCTACATCCAAGCTGCTTTCTAATTTGGTGTGACAAAGTGGTTTGCATTGGAGAAAGGAGATCTTTCCTGCTTAAACATCTGTATTTGCAGTGATAATGTACACACCACGATCGTCAGTTCTGTCCTAATGAATTTGCTCATYGCTGTCTGTATGAGATTTGCAGAGCACAGATTTTCTGGTAAACTTCTTTGAGTTCATTCTTGCATGTCTGGGTGTTCCTGGGAATATAATGCTTGCTTACCAGAGGATGTATTTTGCATGTGTGATTGGTACCGATATGAATATGCTGCAGTATGTTCAGTCCTCCTTCCCTCTGCATACAATTTCACAGCCGTGCAATTGGAAATCTTYGGTAGTATCAGGCAACAATTGGAAATCCACAGTAATATCACGCAACTCAGGTAAGAAATCACGCCCTTTACTCCCTAGTCATCAGTGAGCTTTAGCCTAGTCATTAGTAATGAAATCAAATTAACATCAATAAATACTTCTAAATAAYTTTAAATGGTGCTTTTATTATTTCAAGTCTATTTTATCCTGACACAGGTGTCTTCTCTTGTTCTCTTTTTTTTGTGTGCACAAGTATATGCCAGAAAGGGAGAACAGTTCCTCCTCTAATTCAAATTTATCTTTGTGCAGACATCTAGTGCCAGTAGGATATACTGGAAATACTAAAACTGCAATGGATTTATAACGGTCCTGGGTTTTCCTAAACCAGGAGAGCACTGTGTGAAGTGAGCTTGCCTTCATTTTCCTGTCCTKCATTGAAATTGAATGTTGCATTGAATTTTCCTGTCCTGCTCAAGACAATCGCTTGGGCTGTCAAACACAGCATTGAGGAGCAGTGTGGCTGTGCTGGGGTGAGTGTCCAGCCTGGCAAGGCCTCTCGTTTKGGGAGGAAAGACCTTTCCCCCCATGTTGTGGATAATCCGGAGCTGGCCCTTGGGTGGAGCAGGCTTTGCTCTTGCCCCCTGGCCTTGCTGGGCTCATGTCCCTTTCCCTACTGGTTACTGGAGAAATAGTTTCTGTTTAAATAACTTATTTCAGGGACAGTTAGTTGTTCGAAGAAACTARTGATGCATGTGGCAATGGCTGGGAGATCAAAGTGTCAAGATGGAGACTGTGCCAGCCTTGAATCTGTGCTGTTATGGGAGGAAATGGGAAAGTGGGAAGAGGATGGTTAGTGCTCCCCTGGCACCTTTATATTATTGTTAGCAAAAAACCCTAAACAAAGAAATAYAGCAGCCCTGGGGACAGCCACATACTCAGATTTCCCTGCAGCCTGTTCCTGAATGTCTGTCTGTCTGCAGGCTGGSGAGCGACCCTGAGATGAGCTCTGGTTAGTGCCAGCAGGCTTTGTCAGCCTGGGTGCAGGATGAATGTTTGTTTGTGGGTGGCTGCCTGTGACACCCACAGTACCTGCGGTGGTGCCCACGGGAGTGTGCTGTGCACAAAGCACGGGGACTTCTCTGGCACCTGCTGATGTGCTCCTGAACCAATACATTGCCCATCAGGCCTCCTGGTAGCCCCATGTTTGTTGCTGTACTAGCCATGGAGGTCTGGAAATGGCATTAAAAAGTGTAATCTTTTTTTCTTTGTCTTTTCATGAGCAACAAATTACAATGAAATAAAAGAGGCTGAAAATAAAATTTTATACTGTGCCTTTTAGGCCGTTTTATACTTCTTTCTGACAAGAAGGCTAAAAGAGCAAAATAATATTGACTAAGTGTCTGGTCTTTACTTAAGTGCTCCTGAAAGTTAATCAATCCACTTGTGCCCTAAACAATGTTAGCTTTTCAGTTCAGAGTGGCTGGGGAAAAATTCACCTGGCTTTTCTGGCTTTARAAGGATGGCAGGGCTGGAAGCAAACTATGATGAGCTTGTTTGCCTATCCTTGATGGGATTAAGATGGGATGCTGTACTGTCAGTCAGATGATGTTTTCTCTATATTTAATTGACAATTGCAGCTTGCAAACAGCCCATTAGCTGATGTATTTATGCTTCAGAAGGTTAATGCTGAGTGGTGATAGTCTCTTCATCTCGCATTTGYTACAGAAAAACTTAAGGTAATTTGAATGAGTTTGGGGAAAGAACAGCAAAAAGACAGAAAGGTGGGTTTTCTCTTTGTGCTTATTAATACRGATCTATAATTTGGAGGCTTTGTTGAAGGGCATTAAAATGCATAGACTTTTAATGGAACTGCAAGGGAAAACAAAACGAATCCCTATGATTTAAGTAATCTATCACTGAAACTTCATTCTTGAAAAATGAAAAGGGATGTAAAAGTCCTTCTGACCTTCAGACCACCCCTGGTGCTGTAGCCCATCTCTGACCMCATCAAAGCAGGACTGGGCAGGGAGAAGAAGGGTGGCCTCTGGCTTCGGGACAGCCATGGGGAAATTTGRCTGGCTTTGAAAAAAGAGCCTGGTGATTTCTGCTTCTCTGGCAGTAATATGGATGAGGGCTCCATCTCCASTGGGCCCTCAGCCTGAGTGTCAGCCGTGACCGTTTATATTACCACACTGAGATGTAAGGATGGTTGTTTTCATTTAGGAAGTTTATTAGCTGTAGATGTTAGCAATATTAAGGTTCTCTATGTTAATACACATATGTTGGTGTGTGTATAGTAGCAGGTTTAGATCGTTTYCATTTGGAGGGTTTTTCTGGTGCTAAAAAGCTCCCCCAGACAGCCACATTTTTCTGCATGAATTTTTAAAATCCATCTAGGGAGACTGTTTATCCAGTCTGGAATAAATCACCCGCTCYGGGTAGAGGGGACCTTCGTGTCTGGCCTCTGCGATCCCCCTGAGCTGCTGGTCCCATCCCGTCGGGGCGGCAGCCCGGCTGTGCCGGCAGCGGTGCCTCGCCTCTGCTCCGGAGGGRACACGGCTGCCGCCTTCACAGGCGGGCTGCAGTTATTTGGGGTTCTAATTAATAACACTCCCTGGTGGTTTTGGTCTCTGCTTTCCACTATACCATAATTGCTTTATACACAATGAAACCATGAAACAACTGTGTGATAAGATGGGAGGAAAAAAAAAGGAAGATGTCAAAATGTGGCTTTTGAAAGAGACTCCTGTTGACACAGGCTTGATCTTTGAGCTTTGTTTTACTGCTTTCAGAATGAAATCCCTGCTCTTGTCTCACTCTGGTTTCCTCCCTGTTCCCGGCTTGTGGCTTCGCCCGATGGGTGATGTACAGTGACAATAGCTTGCAGATGCCTTTGTGCGTGACAGCTGGATTAGTGTTTTTGATCTTGCACATTTACAGTGTGCAATCCCYTTTCTTTCCCCCCTCCTGGGGAAGCTGCCTCCTCATTTTGGCGAGYTTTGGTGGTGAGGTGCGGATGCTGGTGCTCGCTGCTGTCTTCTGGGCGAGATCTTTGCCTTCAGGTTTCTGGGACCAGCTTAGCGGTGGAGCAAGCACAAGGTTACGCTTGCCCAAAGCCTGCTAAAAACAGTGGGGGGAAAGGAAAAAAAAAAAGTACAATAAAATGCATGAAAATCTTTAAGAAACTGCAGTGAAGCCACTTAATGACTGAGGAAAGGGCTAAGTAAAAGATGAAAGAAAATGACTKGAGAACACAAAATAAATTGCCATAAAATGGGTGTTTATGCACAAGCAGGTTTGTGAAGCCTTGCTACTTCGAGTACGCTGTTAATGAACAAACCTTGAGATGGTTTTTGTTCAGTTGTGATTATTGCCAGATTTGTCTGTGCAGAGAGAGGAGAGATGAAAAAAAAAATCACGGCAGCTGACTGTAGCAGGCAGTGAAGGTGAGCAGGAGTGGGTGGGCGGCAGTTTGGCCTCGTCRTCTTCTGCACCAAGCCAGGGGGTGGTTTTGCCCTTGATGTCTTAAAGGGGATCGTGCTGCCTATGCACGCAAGCAACGCTGCTTCATAATTACTCCTAAAATAATGAGATGTGATCACGTGCCCAAGAGAGCATCTGAAGACTGTACGCGTGTGCTTTACTCCCTATTTTTGCCTTTGGGACTGCGTGGGGAGCCTGCCCCCAGGGGCRGCAGCGGGGCTGAGGGGTCTTTGTGAGGAGAGGCCGGGGCTGGCCCGGGCCAGGCACGGCTGGTTCTGGCGGCCCCATGGCTGGGCCCCGCTGAGCCCCTCAGCCCCATGGGTGGCACCTCAGGGGGATGGAGATGGGGGTGGGGAAACACCGCCAGGAGCAGGGAGAGGCGGAGGAGTTGRGAGTGAAGGAGGGAGGGTGAGGTGGGGAAAAAGCGGCAAGGGAGAGTAACTTATATTTGTTTCTCACCATCCAAACCTAGTTTAATTGTAAGAAATTAAATTAATTTTCCCCAAGTTSAATCTGTTTCACCTGTGATGGTAATCAGTAAGGGATCTCCCTGTCTGTATCTATCTTTGTCTGCATCTTAACCCATGAGCTTTTTCACCGTGCTTTCTCCCCTGCCTGCTGAGGAGGGGGAGTCAGAGAGCAGAYGGGTGGGCATCTGGCAGCCAGCCGTRGTCAACCTGCCACAGAGAAATACTTAACTGACCTCTAAAACATAACTGTGGTGGGGTTTAGAAGAAGAGGTTCTGGTACTGACCGCTGCTGGGACCTCCTGTGCTCTCCAGCATGCGTGTGGTCACGGGGAGCTGCCCGYTGGGGAGCTGTTCTCCAGGTACATCAGGAATCAGAATGCAAATTGTACCATACAGGAACCCATATACACACTTAGATATTAATTTGTCTCCCCTGAAGCAATGACTGGATCACTTACATATATATTAGTGATTTTTAAAAAGTATTTTTGGTTCTTTTTAATTTTATTTATTTATTTGCAACAGGTGGTTTTGGGCCAGCATTGCATTGGCTCTGGCAGAGTGCTGCAAGGAACATGGTGCAGCTTCCAGGGATGCAGCAGAAGAGACGATGGCTCTGCCAAAATTCATGCCAGACTGGTAAGGCCAGAGAAAGAAATTGAGAAGCGCACAGATGCTGTTTGCCATCAGGGTTTGCATATTTGAATATGCACACTTCAGTTACACAAGGGACAGCAAACACTGCAAGGCCAGAGCTTTAACCTGGCAGGTCTCTAGGCTGCATCCCCGCTGAGTTTGGTGGCACTTCTGTAGATTTCGRCGGTGTGTGTGTGAGAACAGGAAGCAGCCCGCTCTCATACAACAAGCACAAAGCAGTTAAATATTTATTGTGGAAAGGATGATCCTCAGTGTTGCTTGGTTTGAGAACCAAGTTCTGTRCCCAGGAGTGTGCAGCAGCTTCTGCTTGGAAGTGGAAGTACTTAATCAGAGAGTGCATTTTATGGGAACTGCAGGTGGCAGTAGGGGCTAAGTTTTACAGAAAAAATGTATTAAATTTCCTTTCTCCACAGTAGCTTGGCATATGGCAAAAATTGGAATCTCTGCAAGAAGCCTTCTCTTAAAGCCAACACTCCATRTTTTTAAGTTACATATAGGTGTAATATTTTCAATAACTGTAATGACACTTCCCACTCCCTTTGGGATGTCCTGCACTGCTTTCCCCCAGGGTGGGTTTCTGGTGGTTGTTTTGCAGCACTGGCATGGTTCTATGAATGCTCATTCAATTCTGCTTTTATTGACTGTGTTCCAACTAGGTAAGTAACTTAAGAGGTATATTACTTACGTTTACCACAATCAAAATTACGTCCATTTGAATTTAAGAAATGGATGAATTGCTGTATGTTAACTGTAGGACTTTGAAGTCCTGTGTGTTACACAGAAAAATCTGAGTGAGCTTAAATAGAGGAGATTTTATCAATCTCGGTTTGGTTTCTAGTCACCGAGAAGATCTTAATTTAAGGTTTAGCAAAGAAATAATGAACAGACTGTTGTCCCTCATGTCCCTTTTTGGCTTAGGAGTTATCTGTCATCTAGTGGTTTCTCATTTAAGATACACACGTTTATTTTTCTGCTTCAGTCAGAATAAAGAATGTACTTATGTTTATTGCATGTTAGGGGGAACTTGAGAGAGACAACGTGCTGAAATAACAACGCGCGTGGGCTTGTGTGGTTCAGACAGCTCATTGTATAAACAGACGCAAGCCCATGTGCTGTATATATGCTGGGATCAGCTGGTGGTGTGTGTGGCTTTTTGTTTTTTAAGTTACGCTGCACTGGATGACGATTAAGCTGGTAAAACTTTCCAAAACACGTAAGGCTGCTATTTCTGAGCTCCGAGGAGAGGCTGACTACAGAAGAATCGGTTTCTAAAAAGTACTAATTGYTACTGTTAGAGTTGTACCATAGTAAGTGAAAATCCCAGAGGTACTCATTCTGATACTGGCAGGGTCAGTTCAAAATCTGCAATAAACGTTCTTGGTAGCATGTTTTCTAATTAAAAAGTAATAGGGAAGTACTTAAATGTATTGCTGGGAATTAAATACTTCTCTAGAGCTAATTGCTTTTGTTGGTAGTTTTTCAGATGTACACTAGAAAGACGACAGATAGTTTGGACTGTGAAGGACTCATACGTGTTTTAAAGGCCTGGCACAAAGCACTCCGATGACGTTTTCCCCCTTGTGCTTCTTTCTTGGCGCTAAGTGCCGATTACAAGCCATATATCTGCGCACTTGCTCYTGGTCAGAGCAGGAGCGTGAGTGAATCTCTGTACAGGAGCCAGCGCTATTAGAGAGCACGTCCCAGCCTCCCAATGGGAAATACTAACATACAGTATGATGTAGAACTGTATTACCTATTAAAAAGCAATTATTTAGGGCATGTAGAAAAGAGAACATTTTATAAATTAAAGAACAAGATGCATTTTAATAACTGTTCCTGAGTAATGGGAAATCTTGGACTGCGCATTACTTGGACTGCRTTTTACTGTCAGTATGCTGCTGTTGGGGAGGATCCTGGGGAGGGGGCTCAGGAGGGAGAGRGGTGTTCTCTGCATGTTTTCAATCACAGTGTAAGGAGAATTATCTCAAGGCTGCACTCATGGACCCTTCCTATTCCCTTATCACAAACATCTGTCTGAATTTATTTGGCTGAAGGTCTGAAGAAAGCAAATGTCAAGGTTGTGTTGCCTGCCAAATCTGGCTTGCATGCAGGAGCGTGCCTGTACGTGACCAATCCAGGGAGAGCTGGAGCGCCCTGTGATTTACCTTAACAATTATAATCAAAGCCACACAGCTCAAATTATGACTGTTTGATCTTCAGAGCTTATAATCAACCCAGAGAAGAAACACCCCAGAAGCTATTTCATTGAATAAATTTAAATAATGCATTAATTTTAGAAAATAATTGCATATGAGCAAATGGCTAAGTTAATCAAAGTATTAATTTGTTCAGCTCTTAGGTATATGTAAAAACTTAAATAATGTGTAAATATCACACTTGGCATGTGCATACTTACCACAAAATATGAGTTAGATGTAGAGCACACATAGCTGAATACAGACTGTGTAAATGTGTTTTAATGAGGCTTAATGGGGGACTGATACACGTCAGGTTTGGAAATGCTATAGGAAAGTGCACAATTCCAGTTTTGGTGCACAGGTTAATGTGTATTTCCCTCGTGTCCAAGCTCTTGGTGGAGAATCCCAGTCAACGTCATGCATGGAGACRTGCTGGTAACACACAGCCTTTTAGCAAAACTTCTTGCATGTAGTAACTTAAATGCAAAGTGTGTCTGTATTTATGAAGTATCCCAAACTGTGCAACCCAGCTGGAAAAAGAGAGGAATGGGAGAGGTGCCATTGCCATGTGAAATGCCACCGCAGCTGGTGCCGCAGGGAATGAGAAGTGGGTGAGGCACGCAGTGGGTCACGGTTTGCTCTTCTGCTGCCTCCCGGCTCAGCGGCGGCGAGCAAGAGCCGGGCAGCCCAAGCAGGTTGGGGTGGAGCTTTCCAGAGGCTCCCTCGGGAGCTGCAATCTTCTTTTTGAAAATGATCTAGGAAGTTGCGAACCTAACTTATGGTGGCTCCATAGCATGTATAGGTCTGTTCGCAGGCGTTGAGGGCTGGTGGTAAACTCTGGTAGCCTTCACTRTAGTTTGGCCACCCCTTACAGCCCATCAGGGTTTGCACTGTTTCTGCATCTGTACTGAGCAAACGGCAGCTGCGGCAGGGAGGATGGTGATATCATGCCAACGCAAATGATAGCACAGAAAGCAGATATTTAAAGTTGAAGTTAATGCGCCTCTGGTCCTACTGTGCCTGCTTTGTGTATGTGATATATTCATGGGGAAAAGTACTGTGTTCTTTTCTAGATTGACAGGAGATTTTCATTTCTTACAATGTACCAGTCTTGATCTGATTTAGCTATTTCTATCCTGGCATGTGGCAGTGGTACAGCATATTAACAGTCTCGCAGCAGTCTTCAGTGGGCTCAATAAAATTAATGTGAGTATTAGTCAAATACTGGCTGACAATTTTCTTAGGCTGGGCTCTGACAAGAGTTGTGGTTGKGAAATTATGATTTTCTTTTGTTATTTCATTTCATTTAATATTGATGTGTGGGGCGATATATATGGTGGTTATTTTTTTTTTAAATAGGCTCTTTATCCTGACTCAGTCAGGGACTGGAGTCTGGTATTTGTATTAAATATTGTATCAAGTGATTTGCGGTAGCTGTGGGGTTTAGTGGGATGAGAGCTATTTGTTTTTACATAGAAACCTGTGGTTCCTTTTGTTAGGGCTTTGGATTGCTTTTATGCTCCATTCTCACAGGAGAAATGCAAATGCTACTGAAAAATTATATTTTGATTACAGACACAGATAGTGAAGAAGCATTACAGAAGTTAGGTTTGTCTGCTTTTCGCCTGATTTTTTTTTAAAGTATGGAGATTATATTCCACTGCCCTCCTGCTGAGAAAATAGCATGCAGAAGCTTGGATGAGAAATGCAACATTGCCGCCGCTGTCGGCCCACAGGGGAAGGCGCCCCAGGGGCAGCAGGCCCTTCCGRGGATTTGGGGGTGATGTAGGAAACCCAGACTGCGAATGGGCAGAACGTGGAGAAGCCAACACGTGATTTTTGAACCCAGACTAGCAGGGATGCTGCGGCAGCTCACTCAACAGGAGGGCCGTGTCTGAGCAGGATGAGGAGGGAAGCGGCCGAGATGCTTGCTAAGGGCTGCTTTTCCTTAAGGAGAAGCCAGCAGGGGCTTTTTGTGCTGGCAGCCTCCAAACTGGAGCTCGCTGCAGCTTTTCCTTCGTTTTGGTGATGGCTCTCACTTCCTGCCCACACTGGAGCTGGGAAAAACTCCCTGTGGCCTCATCGTGCTCCCTGCACACATGCTCTTCTGTTCCTCCTTGGTTTATTTATCTTAACTCATTACAGTAAATCTATGGATTTATTGCTGTTCCGCCCTAGGAGGGGGTGACCTTGTCCTTGGGCAAGGCTGTGCTCTCTGGCGGCATGTGACGCTGTCTGGATGTGATGCTGGTTACTTCACTGGCTTGCCTGGCTTTCTTCATCCATGGAAGAAGCTTCTGAAATATGCTTCCTTTGGATTTTACTGTCGCCAGGTAATCTGATCAATATAACGGATGGCTGCCAAAATTCAMGTGGGCCCTTGAAGCTGATACGCGAGGTATATTACATTATGAGCTGACCTGTTGCACCTTAGGTTATTTCCTTGCTCGTGCAGAACAGCTATATTATTGTCCTTCTGCAGCTCCTGAAGAAGAGCAGGGAGAAGTAATCAGAGCATTTTATGGAGGAAAAGGGGCCTTTCCAGCCAGTTGAAAGACACACAAACTCAATTTCATCTTGGCTTATAAATCAGCACTAGAAAAGCGCKATAGTTCTGCTTTTCTTGTTATCTAGTACATTAGGAACAGAAAGCAGTGCGTTTAATGTTATACACTTAAATTTGTTGGCATTTCTCTATTCAGCCATGTTTACTAGAGGAATTACAAGTCAGATTAGGTCTGATGCTTGCTGACCTTTAAGGAAGGGACCAAAACAAAAGGCAAAACAAGTTTTACAAATGTTAAGCGGAACAAAACCCTCAACTGCTTGCCACGATCTCAGTATATATTCATACAAGCAAAGTAAAAGACTTGATGCAGACAAAAGATATTCTGATAGGTCCCAGTAAAAATTTCAGATAAAGTGACTTTAAAAGGAAAAAACTCCCAACGCAATTTTCTTCTGTGATAGCTAGGGGGAAAAAGGTTGCAATCCTCCAATTACAATTTTTGAAAATATAGAATAATCAGTGCTAGCAGCAAAAATAGGATTCTCCTGATATTTTTCAATTGTGTCTCAACTGTTAAACCCTGATTAGCTTAAATACAAGTTTGTTATTTAAATGTGAAAATAATGTATGGTAGCACAAGATAGAAATTGGAACTCAAAATATTAATGTTGACTATTTATCTACCRCTTGTCTCCCATGCAAGCAATTCATTTGAGCACTCAGGTATTTTCATGCATTCTGTGGGATGCTTTTATGCAATTTACATAGAGAAATTGCTTATTTCCAAATTACATCTCATACACTGAAGAAATTTCCCCAAAGTGGCATTGCTGGTGYTGCCTATTGAAGTTGCCCATGGAGAGCCTGCGTTCCCGTCCTGCCTGGCAGCTGCCCCGGCCCCTTCCTGGCATGACCAGAAATCCTCTTCCCATCACATGGTTTTGCGAAGCATAAGGAAAGCAGCTGGAGGCCCCTTTGATCCCAGTTTGGGGCAGCTTGTGCTCCAAGGGTGATATGCTTTGCCCATGGGTGAGTGTGAAACCTGGGCAATTTGGGCAGCTGGAAAAACCGCTGCTGCTTTTCMGTAGGGCTGAGGCCAGGTGCTGCCGCAGTGGGGCGGCAATACCCCTCTGAGGGTGGATATTTGCAAACTTTGGCAGCTTCGGGATGACTCTCTTTCAGAATRGAAAAATTTGCCCAGTGCCAGCGTTGCCACGAGTGATGCCCTGAGTTTTTCCTTGTTGGCTGATTTGGTTATGGAGATTTGCTTGGTTTTGTCTCCCCTGAGCATCCATATGTATGAGGGAGCATGCTTTTATTAATTTCCCTCCATCAAATGCAGAGTCCTCTCAGCACAGATCCTGTGCATGTGTGTCCCCATTTGAATTGCTTTAATAACACAGTGCCAAAAGCAAAAATTTTGCCTGGGCAACAGAACTATCATATAGATTTTAACCTTAATATTACTTCTAGCATATTTTCCCGTTACCTGTGGTGGGCTGTAATTGCTTCTTCCCTTTTACCAGGAGCACCTGGAACTACACTGTCACTAATTTCACTGGTGTCATTTCTCTCCCAAAGGAAAAACYAAGGCCAATTCTCCTTTAGATGACAGTTGACTTCTGTCACATCCCTGGCTATSCAAAGCTATATAGGCTTACCCCGGGATTTTGCAGACTCTCATCTGTGACCGGTTGCATTCCATGGTGCTATCAGTTATCTTCCCAGACCACTGCCTGTTTTGCTTTTCCAGGGGACAAAACAACTGCCCACCCCCTGATGTTCCCATTGAGGCTTAGTCGAGGAAGGACAGCAAGCTGTGGGACAGCATGCTGACCGGCAGTAGCGCAATATCTGTGTTACAGGTCTTAGGATCTCTTTTCCTTTTTGTCAAGCAGGTTCATCTAGTTTTTCAAAAATACTTAATAATAAAAAATTACTTTGGATTGCTTGAGCATTACACTTTCTGAAATACCGTTTGACCAAAAAGTGGGTTCAGTGATGCCCATTGTTAGTAGCTTACAAYACATTTTGAAAACCAGCTCTGTGATATACCTCTTGCTTGGTCTTTTTATTTTGTTGCTTCTTCTGGGTATGCTGATTTGTCTGAACACCCACAGCTGAAGATTATGGGCATTGCAGTAGCAAAGCCTAGCAATTATATCCCCTTTCCTGTGCCAGTCTGGAGGCTAACCCCGGTGTCCCTGTCACYTTGGCTTTACTTTTTAAAAGTCTTGCGTGTTTTTCTAAAGGTGGACAGAATTTTCCATAGGGGACAGGCACCACCACATCATGTCTGCAGGACCTCTGTCCTGAGGCAGAGGCTGAATTAATGTATTTCACATGAATGAGGCACATGCAGAGAGGGAGAGCAGATCAATGTTTAATTATGCAAATAGTCTTCTAGGCTTTAATATTAAACTGGAATAAACCTGTCATAACAGCTACGCTGGGGACAAGCAGTGAGTGAGCTGCTGTGCCCGGGTGCTGCATTAGGGAGGGGAACATGGTGGGTGTGGGTGCAGGGGGTCAGGGTCCGGCTGGCGGCTCCTGGCATCGCTGGAGAGCTGCACCCAGGGTCTGAGCTGCACCCAGCTCCCACGCACAAAGGGAGAGATGAAGTTTCTGGGTGAAAACTCAGTATAGCTGGATCTGGCTATAGTATAGAATATTCAACACTTTGAATAACAACACTTTGTACAGTGTTGTTATTTAAAGCTCTCTCAGTATTAATTCAGGCTCTGTTTGGCTCACCTGATGTGGACGTATGAAGACCCTTGTCTCTAGTGCTCTCCTGCGAGCTGTGGCTGCGGTGRCTTGCATGATGAGGACTATGAAGTGAGAGGTACTGCACTCTGACAAGCCTGTGTTCAGTAGGGGTTTTGTAATCGAGTCCAGCACATTTAATTGTGCTGGACTCGATGAGCTTGTGCAGGAAGCCAAGTATGAAATTTCCTCTTGGYGAGCGCATCTCCAGGAGGGTGGGAGTTAGCTCCCTTCCTTGCGGGGCTTCCCTGTGGTGTGTGAGCAGCATCCATGGAGCCACGAAGCCTTCTGGAGGATTCAGATACGGGTGCACAAGTGTTATGATGGTGGAAGAAAACTGCACCCATTTGCAAAACTTGACATGCTTTAAAACATTGTTTCTCTTAACTCTTTAATATGGTACCTTTTCAGTTTTAATTCAAACCTTCATAGCGACATTCGCACTTCTCACTTTATCCACCCGTTTCAGCATCCCTGTGTCTCATCAAGTTGCTGGTGAGCCCCAGGAGGAAGGAGAAACAGCACGCAGGCAGTGTGTGCCTCCTGGCAGGGATGAGGCTATTGGACCGTTTTAGTGTGTTCAAATCCAGAGGAAAGGTAAAAGCCGCTCACTGCAAAGAAGTTTTAAGGGAACAGATATATATATTTTTTCTCTTTAATCTCTCTCTTCCCTTTTTCCCAGCAGGGAGTCCCCCCATCCCTTGGTGCTTGCATCCAGTGCAGTGGTAAAGCATGCAGTTAATATGGCTGGTGGATTTCTCTTTATGAGAGTGGTGTTGAAGCTGTGTGGGTCTCCCTTTCCTGTGCCAATTTTTGGGATCTTTTCTGCTTTTGCCATATTCCCTGTTTCTTTTTTATATCCTGCTGGATCCTCACGTGGGTGAGCCGAAGTGCTCATCCGTGAGATGCTCTGCGGGGACATGGTAGGGAGGGCATATTTCTTCTGATACCCTGCTTGCCTGGTAGTTGTGTTCAGCATGACTCTTACCTTGCGTAGTTACGATAATGGAGGAGGAAGAGGAATATTGCCTGCTGTTGTGTTAGATTAGGTAATGATTTTCTAGCTCTCACAAGCTGTATCAGGTTTCGGTGCCCACACAGTGCCTTGATTCGCTATCARAAGAAAGTCTTGAATTATGCAAAAAGTAAGGTATAAGCAGCAGAGCTACTGCTGAGCATGGTTTTACATTGCCTCTGTTGAATATTCATCGTAATCAAAGATCACACAACTTTGTTTTCTAGAGTTAAAATATTTTTTTGAYAGCCTGGACAATTCCAACCTGCACAATAGGTATTGATACAAATATCAAATAGCTCTGTTACCTTTAGGCAGTGGACAGWGGGACTGAAAGCGTGAGTCATGATAATATTTTGGGTGTATCATCTGAGAAAAACAAGCATTTCAAAATGTTAATTTTTATTCTTTGCGAATTCTTAATTCAAAAGTCTTTGCTCTAATACAGTTCAAAGCCAGAAGATGAGTGAAGGCATTCCCATCCGCAAACTGAGAAAACGGAGTTTAATTGCTATCTACCATGTTTCTGATTTATTTATTATGAGAAGAGCTGTCATGAGGTGCATGGTGTGGTGGGGAGGCAGAAAATGAGAATATTTGKCACTGCAGGTTTGTAGAACTGTCTCGTGCTTTAGCAATTGCTYGGGGAGGGGGAGGCTTGTTGCGTGACGAACACAGAGAAAATGTGTCCGGTTGTGAAGGAGGATGGTTAGAAGTGAAATAGGGCCACTATTTGCCTGTTTGCTTTTATGATATGCTAAGGAACCTGCTTTTCCCTTTGGGGTCTGCGTGTTTCATTAGTAGGGTTTTGCRGTAGGGAGAGAAGGTAATTGAATACATTTTGGGCTGCGACAACGAGCTCTTCCCTCTAACAGAATCATGTTTTGCAGTTTTCACTCTGAGCTTGCTGACAAGATGATAAAAGGTAGCGTGGTGTGTGTGCCTTGTTAAATAGGCGCTTTACTTCCATAGGTAGGTAGATAATTTAAAAAATGCTCTGCTTGAGAAAGGCAATGAGAGGACAGACCTATGCAAATTTAACATGCTGATACAGGGAGAGGGATTGATCTTTAATCAGGGATTGGTTTAGGGTGTAGGCAGGATGTGAGAGCTGGATTTCTGGGCGTCCCCTCCTGTTTGGCCTCGGGTGTGGGACAGTCTTGGAGGCTTTTGGGGCTGCCAGTGAAGTACCCCTTGAAATCACTGCTCCTAACTCTGATAGGGGTGCCAACACTAGGGAGCAGCTGCAAGTGATGGGGCTTGAAGGGGGCTCTAAACACTGAGGACAGGAGGGAATCGCCTGTTAATTTAGGGGATTTTRATCTTTCCTGGTGGTTTTGTGCGAAGCAGTAGTGTCCCAATGAAGTGTAAAGAGGGCAGCGTTGGCAGCCGGTTTCTGTGAATGCTATTGAGGGTGGGTGAGAKGTAAAGGAAGGACAAGGGATTACATTTCTTTCTGATGCTTGGTGGTAGCTGAAAGCTTAGACTGCAACTCCATCGCATCAACAGACGGACGTGTGAAGGTGAGGAAGAATGTAGATGTTAGTGGTGCAAGAATATGGAGAAAGCAGAGAGGCCAGGAAGGAGGAAGGGATGAACAGATGGGAGGCAGAAAAACAGTGAGCAAGGTGGAAGGGGAGGAAAAACCTTTCTGCCAGACGCATCCCCATTTCCATGCCTGGGAGAGGCTGTTCCCCAGCAAGGAGCTCAGGTACCTGCAGATGGCAGCTGTGACACAGGAGATGGAGTTTGCCAGGTCTCTGGCAGCAAAAAAAAGACCAGTATGAAACAAATGGGAGAAAACAGCCACATTTCTCAGTCTGCAGTCTGTGTCTGTCTGTGCTGCTGGCTCCCTGTTGCAAAAGGGCTTCCAGACAGCAGACCTGACAGGCAGACCAGGGGCTGTGATGACTTTGTGATGCCCCTCTGTCAGGGTTTAATAGGGGCCAGGAAGGAACCACCACTAGTTAAAACAGCTGAGAAAGCAGAGGGGGAGTATCAGGCACTGCTTCCCAGCTGGCTGATGGCTGTAGCATGGAGAATGAGACCTTGAGAACTACAAATGCTTAAAGGAAAGCCCCTGCAGGGTTTTGCTGTTCAAACTTAAATCATTCCAGCCTGCCACTGGGTGCAGCGTAGCCCTGTTGCTGATGGCGCAATGCTGGGCCCAAGCGACGAAACATCCGTGGTTGCTTGAAAAAAAGGTTAAAAATAGGACACTGAATAGGACAGTGGCAAGAGCTGTTAACTGAAAAATTGGCAAATGGTACAATGAGTGAAGGATGACCTGGAAAACCCTCTCTCATCCCACCAGTCTCTCTCTCTCTCTCTCTCTCCCCCTCTCTGTTCCTCTTTACTGCTCTGCTTTTATGTTCCCTTTGGGATCGTGCAGACAACAGGCAATCAGGTAAGGATTTGCAGGGAAGATTAGGAATAAGTGTTGTATTTTGTTTTTTTTATTTCTTGTAGCATAATAGAACAATGGCAATGCATTTTTGTTCAAAAGCGCCTCAATCCTTGTTGTTGTTTCTGTGGATCACTGAAGATAAAAGTAAAGTGGTCTGATTGCTGCACTTTATATATGTATGATGCATTCAAATACATTTAAATGCATTCTGATGTTGCAAACTCATGATAAAAAAGTTAGGATATGCTAAAAGAAGGCTGTTTGGGGAAACATTTTGGATTTTGCAGGCTGTTTGCAGGTAAAGCAAGGTGCCTGGTTAGCCATCCAAAATTGTCAGCAAGTCAGTATCAGGCTTGCTAAAACTGCACTGATGTAGGCTTGATAGCACAGAGGGAGGATCACCTGCTCTGCTCTCCTCACATGCATGTCTATGTTGGACTCCACACTCTGGCTTGTGGTGATGTGGCTGTTTTGTTTCCTCGATTTCTGTGATCGTCTGGTGTCCCTGCTTAGGTCTAAGCAGCCCACACTGTGCGTGGCTACTCTCCCCCCACGTTGTGTGTGATGTGCACACTCAGCACTGGCATCACAGGAGGGTTTTGAGTAACACATGAGGTATCTGCACCAACCACAAACTCCTCTGTCCACCCGGATTAAGTTTGAACTCAAATGCATGTTTTAGGCCATTTTAGGCCACTTCATGGCCTAGACTGAATATCAGTGAATTGAATCTGTAACAGATGAACAGATCCCTGTGCCATCTCTACACCATAGGGCTCTGTGGTCATAAACTCAGCTGCTGTATTTGGTTGCTCACATAACAACTTTGTTTAAAGCACAGGTAAAGGCAAACACTGCTCTCCAGACATCTCTTCCATTTCAAAGAGCAATAAGTCAGGCAACTGTTGCCTTTGCAACTTCTGATGATTAGAAACGCCACATGCATTTTTGTACCGTGAGGAAGTTAACAGTAAAAGTTGCTCTGGTGCTTCCTGGTTTCGTTATGGTACCTGAGCAAAGTGAGTTTAGGAAGACCTGCAGTAAGCTGCCTCATGTGTTCCTGTATGGCTCTTAGAGTGAATGTCAGAAAGGAGCAGAGCTCAGCTTTGCTAGTTGAAAGCTTTAAGTGTCTTACAATAACCTGAATTTATAGCTATTTGGAAAGGATGCAGCAGAGCAGAGAAAGTTGGGGAACCCCTGCTGGAGACAGAAATTTGACTTCAAGTAGTAGGCATAGCTCTTGCTGCGGTTGCTAGCAAGGTGCTCACAGCCTCTATTATTTGATGGCTAAAAGCATCTTACAGCTGTTTAAACTTAGAGCAGTTTGAGAAGAATTGCAACAGAGTGGAACAAAATGTTTGTATGGGTGGTACGAGTCCGTGCGAACCTGGGCTGTGTGTCTTGCATGAGCAGGTGTGTCCCTGTGGGGTTTGTCATCTCCAGGGCCACCCACCAGCAGCTGGGCTTGTCCCAGCAATCCTGAGCTGCAGGACTGGGATTTGGGCAGTGAACACGTGATTGTAAAAACAACAGCCTTAAGCAGAGGACACCTTTAAGCATTTGGAAAACGAGGAAGCAGAAACCCAATCAAAAATGCTTTTCTCTGGAGGAAAGACATGCCGAGGATCTGTTCCTGCCTGAAATGTCAGCCCTGAGGAGCTCTTACCTAGGGCTGAAGATGTAGCTGTCAAGTTAAATGAGTGTGGCTGGGTCTGAGACAGTCTCCTTGCTGCAGGTGTGTGCGCAAGTCCCTTACGAGTCAGGACGTGTCCGTTGGGCACGACAGGTGACAGCCAACGGCTTACGTAAGTGCGGAGTGGCGCCTCGGATGAGCTTAGCTAAGACGTCTTGGAAGCAAAAGCATGCTGTAAGAACAGATCTTAACTGAGATTTTAATTCCCTGGACTGACCATAGTGGAAGTAGCTTTAAAGGTAGGACATAGGGATTGATTTTCTGTTGGGAGCACAGTTCTCTGCCGGCACACCCAGCAAAATGCAGGGTCTTGGCTTTCCCTCCTGATCTTTATAGCAGTCTACTGCTTCAGAATGAAATTGAGGTGCTCTGTACGGTACTTTGGCCTTAAACCTTTGCAAACATACAGCAATGCTTTAAAAAACAAAACAAAACAAAAATCAAACAAGTAAAAACCACAAAGTAATACGTAGTTTTTCCAATGTACTTTGAGAACTGGCAAGTGCATATTTCCAGTGTTTTCAAGCTCTTCATGGATCAGAGGTTGCAGAGATGTATCTAGTTTTAAATGAGGCTGAGATTGTCTTTTGCGCATGTGGCCTAAGAAACCTGAATTTAAAGCAAGTACAGCACTGCAACACCACAGTGAGTTTGTGAGACCTAGAAACACCTCCAGGGAGCATAGTTCTCCCACCACTCCCCTGTACAACATGGCTCCTATTATTAGGAAAGAAATGTGAAAGCTTCTGCAATAACCCTGGTTCATTCTCTGTGTGGAAAGGGAGTTCAGGGTGCTGGGAAAGGTAATTTAAGGGATCTCCACTGCTTATCAGTTCTGCCGGCTCTCATGACTTTACTGGCATCGTGACATTTGGTGCTAATGCCACAGCTCCTGGGGAAATCTGAGTGTGTCAGAGTATTGGCATCTCTTAGGCTTGTGATCCTGTGGTAAAGGGGAAAGCTAAAAATGAGACACAACTTCAAGTTAAAGAAGCAACATYTGGAGGGGGGGAAAAAAACCCCAAAACATTTCCCCAAAACATTTTTGAGGTTTAGGGATTTGGTTTGAGAACTCTGTTTTGATGACAGACTTGCTAATAAGTCCAAAAAGAGATTTATCTTTGTTTTCATTGAGATTTTGACTTGGGTGCAGTTAGTCATCTACTGTAACCCCAAATCAATCCTGTCATCTGGCCAATTATTCTCTGTTTTGTCTCTACTACTGCGCTCATTTTCTTTTTTCAAATGTGGTATAAAATTTGTATGTACTTCCTGAAAATGGAGAGATTTAACAGTGCCTTGTGGAGTGCTGTTCAGTTGATGTGCACACGGCACACAGGAATTTAGGGAGTAAAAGTTCTTTTAGAGGTGCTGAGGGTTATGGTCCTGCTGAAAGATTAGTGAGAAATTCAGCTACACGTTCGTTGGACCCCGTAAAACTTGCCAAGACTGCAAATATGTGATGTCTGGGCTTTGGTGTTGACTAAGCATAGTGCAAGTACAGGTGGGTACAAAAGCTGGAAACAAGAGGTTAGGTATAAAAAAACCAAACCAAAACAAAACCCAAGATGATGGAAGAGAGAAAAATGTCCTGCCAGAAATACCCCTTTAATTGTTTGCTTACAGAAAAGACAACTTCCAGAAGAGATGGTCTTACCAGATGCAATTGTGAGAAGAAACCTAATTACTGAACCAAAATTGTACACGTTTTGTAGGCTGATAACAATGTATGAATTATAAAATATACAAGAAGTCAGAAGAAGCCATGCCGTATTTCCTTCAGATTGTGGATTGCCTCTCTTCCAAAGATACTGGATGTTTACCTGCCCAGTACTAACAGCACTTAAATATATTTGCTGTTGGTAGATGAAATATTTGAATTGGAGGTAAAGGCTCAGGATTATGAAGCTTTTCACTGTCAACAAAATGCCTAGGTGCTGAAGGAGCCAACTGGTTGCTGGTCCTAGAGTGCAGGTAAAGCTACTTTCTGATTATCAGAGATGATTCAGACCCTCAGAGATTGCCTGACTCTTCATCGTCTTGGCATTGTGCTGAATATCAGTAGCAGGCAGGGAAGGGGGTTCTTGTGTCCCTGTCTGAGATGCAAAATTGTGATTTCTGCTCTCTGTCCCAGGTATGCACCTGTGCAGGCGGCTAGATGGGAGCTTTCCCTCTGCAGAAAGCGTCTCTCTGGGGTTTGCAGAGAATAATGTTTCTGCAGCCTTGTTTTCAGCTTTAGGCAGGTCTGGCTTCATTTTTCAGCAGAGGCAAGAAGGCTTTCCTGCCGGGAGGGTGTTTCACTGCTGTCCTGTTTTGCTGGTGTCCTGCTGTCAGTGAATGTCCCCAGTGATGAGTAGAGGACCCTCGGTGGGATTGTGGGCTGGAGATGTGCTGCTTTTTGCCCCTTCTGCCCCTCCTCTGAACATCTGATAGAAGAAATGCCTCTGAGAAAGGATTTTCAACCTGCTTCAATGCAGTAATGGATTACTGAGAAGCAGCAGTACCGGGGAGTATGAATGTAATTTTCTCTTGCATGATTTGGCTGAAGATCAGAAATGTGCTTCAGTGAATAGGAACATAGTTGATTAAAATGGCATGACTGTTGATGCCATATTACAGCAGTATCTTGCAGTGCTGGTAGCTCAAATCTATCTTTTCTTGTTAACTTAAAGTTTAAACTCTGAGAAGACTGTAGGAATTTAAAAATCACCCCCTACAACCTATGCAGACCTTGAGGTATGAGCCAGACTGAGAGATAAGCTAAGAAAATGCTTATTTGCTTTTCATTCATGCTTTTTTTATCCAGCTAGAAGAGCTCTACACAGCTTTAAATGCTGCTGCATCTCATTTTTAGTTGAATATAAGCTGATGGTAACAGATTAGGTGTCAGATACCTTGTGAGGGTAACTACCTGGCAATGACATATTATTAACAGTAGTTTAAATGATTGCACTTGTTTCAGAACAAAAAGTGGAGTTCTACCTATTTTTAACCTGAGTTTCTGAACTATCTGATTGGAACTTAGTACTGGGGAGGCCTTAAAATAAATAAAATTTTTCTTCATGATGATCACTGGGGTATGATGGTTGTGCGTTATTTTTAGGTGGTGGTGTCAAATGAGAGGAGTTGAAAGCTCACCCCTCAGCTAATTGTTTGGGGTGTTTTTTTGTTTGTTTTCGGTGTTTGTTTTATTTCTTTTTGAAAAACTGAAGGTGAAAATCTCTCTCTMTATACCTATGCACCCATTCTCTGGGGTTGATGGTATTTACATAAATGTTTAGACCATTTTCTAGGCTGTTTCCTTCATGCAGGACTAGCTGGAATTGCCTTAAAACACCCTTTTCTGACCCTCATTGTTGACTGAGCAACTTTATTTGCGTTCTCCTTTCGAGCCAGGATTGGTAGTTAATTTGGTTTGGGCAGGAATTTTGAAATTTTAGCAAGTGCTGTGAAACTTGCTAATTATATTTGGTAGGTTATGTCTAATGCCTTCTCCCCTGCCAAAGGATGCCAACATGTCGAAGGAGGTGCTGCGCAAGTGGTTTGGGAGCAGGAGAACGCACCCGCAGCCTTTGCTTTCCTTGTGACTTACTGAGAAGGACCCTGCTGTTGTTTTAGTTTATTTGCCTGGTGTCAGGTTTTACTGGTACTGCTGTTAACTGCTTAGCAAATTAAAGCTGAGTGAAATCCCAGAAAAATAATGGATTTTGAGATCACAAGTGCTATTTTTTRGTATCTGTGACCTTAATTCTGAGAACGAGGTGACACATGGAGCCGCAGGGAATCTACGTCACTGCAGCAGGTCCTGCATAGCAAAGCAAAATTAGGGAATTGTATTGGGTTTGTGTGGCAAGGTTTTGGTAGCGGGGGTGCTATAGGGGTGGCTTCTGTGAGAAGCTGCTACAAGCTTCCCCTATGTCCGACAGAGCCAATGCCAGCCGGCTCCAAGATGGACCCGTTGGCCGGTGGCCAAGGCCGAGCCCATCAGCGATGGTGGGTAGCGCCTCTGTGATAACATATTTAAGAAGGGGAAAAAAACCTGCGCAAAGGCAACTTCAGCCGGAGAGAGGAGTGAGAATATGTGAGAGAAACAGCCCTGCAGACACCAGGGTCAGTGAAGAAGGAGGGGAAGGAGGAGCTCCAGGTGCCGGAGCAGAGATTCCCCTGCAGCCCCCRGTGAAGACCATGGTGAGGTAGGCTGTCCCCCTGCAGCCCATGGAAGTCCACGGTGGAGCAGATATCCACCTGCAGCCCGTGGAGGACCCCACGCCGGAGCAGGGGGATGCGCCCAAAGGATGCTGTGACCCCGTGGGAAGCCCGCACTGGAGCAGGCTCCTGGCAGGACCTGTGGCCCCATGGAGAGAGGAGCCCACGCTGGASCAGGTTTGCTGGCAGGACTCATGACCCCGTGGGGGACCCATGCTGGAGCAGTCTCTTCCTGAAGGACTGCACCTCGTGGAAGGGACCCATGCTGGAGCAGTTCATGAAGAACTGTAGCCTGTGGGAAGGACTCATGTTGGAGAAGTTCATGCAGAACTGTCTCCCGTGGGAGGGGTCCCACGCTGGAGCAGGGGAAGAGTGTGAGGAGTCCTCCCCCTGAGGAGGAAGGAGTGGCAGAGACAACGTGTGATGAACTGACYGCAGCCCCCATTCCCTGTTGCCCTGGCTGCTTCGGTAGGAGGAGGTAGAGAAAATCGGGAGTAAAGTTAAGCCTGGGAAGAAGGGAGGGGTCAGGGGAAGGTGTTTTTAAGATTTGGTTTTACTTCTCATTATCCGTCTCTGATTTGATTGGTAATAAATTAAACTAATTTCCCCAAATCTAGTCTGTTTTGCCCATGATGGTAACTGGTGAGTGATCTCTCCCTGTCCTTATCTCGACCCACGAGTCTTTTGTTATATTTTCTCTCCCCATCAAGCTGAGGAGGGGGAGTGATAGAGTGGCTTTGGTGGGCACCTGGCATCCAGCCAGGGTCAACCCACCACAGGAATAAAAAATTGCGGGAGAAGAACCTAACCTGCAGCTAAAGGGGGGGGCAAGCGACGTCAGAGGTACGAGACTACCTTAGAGAAGAGTCCGTCTCTGCCTTTTATGCAGCGCCTGAGAGGGAGCCCCACGGCRTTTGGGGACTTGGGCAGCCCCAGTGCCTGAGGATGGCATGTACACACACACACACACATATTTATTTGGGGTGTTCCCACAAGTCCGGGACAGTGCCACAGCCAGCATGTCCTGGGGAGGGCAGGGRCCAGGGTTTGGGAGCCCTGTTGCCTGATGGTTTCCTGGGAGCACAGCACCCATGAAAGCAGGAGCAGGGGGACGGGGAGGAGAAGCATTTAGCAATATTTAGCAGTGGCTCTCACCAAACCAGACTGATCCACTCCCTGGCTTCTCTGTTAAGCTGGGGGGGGATCTGCTACCACAGATATCTTTGTTGCATCAGGAGGACTGTCAGTGGGCCGCACTGGGAGCAGATTATGTGAAATAAGAGCCCGTAATGGCCAGGCTACAATGCTATGAGATTTTTACAGTAATGCTCGTGCTGCAAGAATCTGAAGGTCAGAGAGGAAAATTGCAATACCAACTTCAATTTGTAACTGAGAAAGGGAATTACTGTCATTACGTGTCAGACTGTCCCTCCAAGCCCTACAAGAGGCTGCTGCCCCTCTCCGATGACAGGTAGCAGCGCAGCAGGGGCTACTGCTGGGCCAGGGGCAGCAGGAGGATGCTGYGCAATAAAACGAGAGCAGAGAGCAGGTGGCCTTCGTCTGCAAAGCATCTGCCATCCCATAATTCATCCCCTGCCCTTATTCACCAGAGGCTGAATATGAGGATCTTTGTTCACTGGGTTTTTGTTGCTTTTTGTGTTTTGTCTTTTTTTTTTTCCCCTTTTGTTTTGCCTTGGTTTGGTTTTTTATTTTTAGGGTAGTTTAGGAGAACTGACTAAGGGAGGCAGAGAAGATCTGGTGATTCAAAGGATCTTTTTTCAGTTGTTCATGCTGGAAAAGTTCTTGATTTTTTTGTTTTTGTTTTTTGTTTGCTTCCTTCTGCACCCACTCCACACCTCTGGGATCCATTACATTTTATGGGGATTATTGCTTTGGAAAATGGCAGGAGGTCCTGTGGCACTTTCTGGCAGCCAGCCCTGCAAGAGCTGGGGAGCTCGGCTGGGAGGCCAAGGAAGGGTGTAAACAGCTGCTGTAGAAATCCGGATGAGCAGTTCAGGTACATAGGAGGGATCAGGGGTGCGGTCTAAAGGATCCACAGAGGGATGTGCTTGACTGATGACTGTTCCCTCCCACCCCAGTGCTATGAAGGGCATTTGTGCCCAGGGCTTGTACCAAGGGACTGTCATCCCCTCGTGTATGGGGACCCCTTGTACACGTACCCTTGCACAATTAACTTTGCACAGTCTTGACACCCTTCCCTGTCTTCAGGGGGACCCCAAATAGTAAAACACTTTTGACTTGTTTTTCTTTCTTGCATGGTGGGGACGGACTATGGCAGCATGATGTCCTTACAGTGTTGCTTGGCGGGGAGACTTGGACTTGTCCTCTACAAGCTGGACATTAACTGTGCTGCCAAATGACTTCCTAGAGCTGGCTGCAACAAAGAAATGCGGTGTCATGCTAAGGAGGAAATGACAGAGCTACAGCTGGATGTCTCCCTCTCAGAAGCTGTAGCAAAAGAAGAGAATGAGAAAAATGAGGGATAATTACAGACTGGTTTGCAATTATGACAGGGAGTTTAAATTGCCTGGTATAAAAGGAGTGATTAGACAATGTTAATTGCTCCCGACAATGGTGTCTTTCTTCAGAATTTCTCAGGAAGTTTTTGGTGATGTTGGACTCTCCAGTGCAGAACGATCTGAACACTGCTGCAGTGTCCTGATGACAGGACTTTTCCAAGCACTCGGCTTTAGCAGTAGTCTATGGAAAGATGTCCGTGTCCTGGGCACCAGATTAAAAAAAAAAAAAAAGGGAAAAAAAAGAAAAGATTTGAGGGGAAAAAGTTGTCCTTCCTCCCCAGAGTAATAATTCTTCATGGCACTCAGAATCATGCTTAAAAATGTTGAATCTCTTTCTTTTAAGTTTGAAAGATGGAAGAAAGATTTGAAAATAAACATGGAAGCACACCTGGTTTGCAGGAAGCTTTTTACGGGAGAAAAGTTATCAAAAGCAGCTTGGTGATGCAATTTTTTTTTTTTTTTTTGTTATTGTCATTTAGGTCAGAGGAACCAATTTGTATGATTTTCTTAAAAATGCTTTCACATGTAAAATTTAGGTCTTGTAAATCAAGACTCAAACAGGACAATATTAAGGATGGAAATGTTTTATTTACTGGCATACTGGGGACAGACTTCTTAGTAGGGCCTGTGGTGATAGGACAAGGGGGAATGGTTTTAAACTAGAAAAGGGTAGATTTAGACTAGATATAAGGAAGAAATTTTTTTACGATGCGGGTGGTGAAACACTGGCACAGGTTGCCCAGAGAGGTGGTAGATGCCCCATCCCTGGGAACATTCAAGGTCAGGCTGGATGCGGCTCTGAGCTACCTGATTGAGTTGAAGATGTCCCTGCCCATGGCAGGGGGTTGGACTAGATGACCTTTAAAGGTCCCTTCCAACCCAAACTATTCTATCATTCTATGCTAACAAGTTTGGAACAATGTCATCCAGTTCTGGGCTTGGCAGAGAGGAGTGAAACATCACTGGAGTCAGGGTGTTACTTGTTTCTATTAAACATTTTGTTAGAACAATGTTCTAACTTTGTTGAATCTTTCTTTTCTTACTGTAGTTTTGTCCAGGCATTCATCTGCCTCTTCCAGTGTTTCATGTTCGCACGCTGGAAGAATAATTTAAATAGGTAATAGATACAGAGTGTAACCATTAAATCTTGTTCATAACAATGCAAACTATTGGATGGCAGCAATTGCAAATACATGCCTGGCTTTGCAGGATGCCAACTCGTTGGCTTGGGACACAGACCTCACCTTAAGTGACAATAAACATTTTATATTTAGATGTTCATTGCTGAGCCAGATGAACACAAAGGGCTGCAGCATTTAATATTTTTTTTTCTTTTTGTTTTATGTAGAGGCCTTATGCAGACTGACGGCAGTCCTGGAGAGAGATCCAGCCTCGCTCGAGTGGGATACACTTGCAGCTTTTTATCAGAAACGACAGCTATAAAGCAGTGCTATGTGCAATACCTCTGAGACCTGTTCCCTTGCTGGTGCTCACACTTGCATGGAGAAGGAGGTGAGCAGGATGCCTAGCAATGAGAGAATGATAACATTTGAAATTTCTGTAAGAAATGCAGGCATTTGTTTTTAAAGAGAGTTATTTCTGTCTATGTTTTTATTCATTCTTGTCTTTTCTCTCCTTCTGATAAGCAGTGTGGTAATGTTGTCAGAAGGATAAGCTATGAAGTGGTGTTAAATGAGAAAGTTTTCCTCTGAGAGGAAAAAACTGGAAGTGGCTTGGACCCGTATTTTGTATTTAAATGGATTATAGCTGTAAAAATGTGCTGTAGCTAGACTATGAATAAGGCTGGGCCACAAACTGGAGAAGCTGTGGGTGACTGAGGAAATCTGGAGGGTTTTTTGTGTTTGTAGTGTGTCTGTTTTTTGAGAGCTTCCGAGAGCTGGATAGCTTCAAGAGTAACGTCAAGTTGTTTGAGGTCAAAAAAGAAATGCAGAATTGCTGCAGGAGGAGTGTATGGGGTTTGCTGTGTCTGCAGTAGCTCGTGAGCACCCCTGAAGGTGCAGCGCTGTGGGCAGCATTGTGGGGACACCCCCAGAGGTGCAGTGCTCYGGGCAATGGGGTGAGAGTATACTTGCGTGGCTCTCGCCCCAGCCTGTTGGTGTGTGTAATTCTGTGCTTGTGTGGGAGCTGCCTGTGTCTAGGTGAACAGTCACACCTTCATTCTCATATTGTTTTAATGTTACCATGTTTTAGTTTGTCTCCCATTATTAATTAATGGATTGACTCTCCTTCAAAGCAGGTCACTGCTTTTTCCAAGTACTGAACTGAAAATAGTGACCAAGTCCTGTATACAACGATACTTTGTGCTGGAAAGTCACTGGAATGATTCAGGCACCCACTTTGGTGCTCATCCATTAGGGGAGGGCTTCATGCATGCTGTACTTTGGGAAATGAGTGTGCATTTATTCCTCTGTTTAACTGGATTTTTGTGTGAGTGAGATTTGTTAAWATCATTGTATCACAAACTTTGCTGGCTTGCCATAGAGATCTTCCCAAAAAGAGTTAACAGCTATTTCTAAACAAGATCCTCCAGACCAGACACACCCTGAATAGTTGAGATGACCTGGGAAGTGGTTGTAGCCTGAGACGGAGTTGCTGTTACAATCACAGTAACTCAGCTGTCCTATTATCGAATTCTCCAGCTCCCTGAATTGCTGCTCTCACTTCTGATCTTTCTGTAAGAGGAACTTCTGAGTCCCTGATGCAAGAAAAGCCTCAGCAGCTTTTAGTTATCTTTGTGGCAATTTCCATCAAAATTTCTGACTAAACTTCACAGCTTCCAGCAGCCTGCTTGGCGCACTAGCTTTAGGGAGCTGAGCCAGCACTAAAGCCAGCCCCATCGGGGTCTGCRCCTGCCCTCGGGCTCTGATGGCTGGTGTGATGCTGGTGGTGCTTTTGGTGCAGAAAAGGAGCCTTCCCACAAACACAAAAAAAAAGGCACGAGTCAGCTGGCACGCTCAGCTCATGGTGCTGTAAATAAGCTCAAGTCTTCTGAAGGCTGGCCCTGAAGTGACAGCCTTTCCATTGCCACAGGAACATGGAAGTTAATAGTAAAGATTGTAAAGAAACAAAAGTCCATAGTAAAGATTTCATCCTTGTGAAGCCTCCAAACAGCGACCTGTGTGAGGAGTGCCTGCTCTAGCCTGAAGTTATTGAAGAGACAAAATGTGTTAGCATTTAGAGGGTAACAATTTTCTGATTTATATTGATTGCATGAGCTAAACCCAGGAAGTACTGAATGCTTATCTGCGAAGTACAGCAGCAAATTGAACTTAAAGGGGATTTGGAGAACGTTGGATGAAAAAAGTTCTGTTTTATCATCTATGCAATTTTCTGAAAAAATTCCAAATTCCAAAATTTCGTAATCTYTTATTCCCTTTTTCATTTCTCCTAGTTGTGAAAACGGTAAAACAGGAACTCATTTGTTATCCTTGTTTAGCCAAAAGGACTTCCTAGAGGAAAGAAATGTTAAGAAATGTCTAATGTGCAAAACCAGCAGGATTTCTTGCAAACTAGGACAGGGTTTATCAAGCATAGCATAGGCCTGGCCATTTCACCCTCCCAGGGTTTAACAGAGGTCTGGGATTTACCTGAACTCAAAGTTGAATCAGGAGAACTGGATTTGCCCCAAACCAGGAAACAAGATTTGTAGTTGTCTCAATAGATACAGTGTGATACAGCACAGGGGAGACGGAAAACACAGCAATGGTTTGTGCTAATGGTTATATGGAGGGAAGAAGAAAAGCAAGCTGAGAGAAAACCTATCAGATAATGGAAATATCCAGTCATGATCTTACTGTTTGCAGTAGGGTAAACTGCAGCTACTCAGAACAAACATAAATGTCAGAAACCTATGSGAAAGATGAGATCACCCAAAGGTTAGGTACAAAACCAAAGCAGCTTCAGCGTATTGAAATAAGCGGTCCTCATATTGAACGTTAAAATATTTCTATCAGTTCAGTGCTAAATGGAAACTGTAAAACCAAATGATAAAGTGAATCCGATAGAGCAATGTATGTTTGGCTGCTTATTGCTGACAACTGGCCCTGGAGAAGGCTGAAATGGTTTCATGGGTTTTGGCAGGCTGCTGCATTCCTACAGTATTTGCAGTTAATGAGATTATTGGGTTGTTGTGTGGTGTATAAAAAAAGCTAATGTTGTATCTACAATACCAAGATGTCTGGGCAAGTCAGAGATGTGGAAAGATAAAATCAAAGTGAAGGTATGTGACTCGTATATGGGGATGTATATTTCAGAGATTTTGTCCATTTTCTCTACTGCTTGCAGAGAATAGAGATGATTTATTACAGAGTCCAAAAATGCCATTAGTATGCTACGTTTGAAATGCGTACCCTGATCTTATTTACCATTGTCCTGTGCGAGGAATTTTAATTATTCTCTAAGGTTTAAAGGAAAAATACCTCCCGGGAAAAAAAAAAGGAATAATGCTGCAGTAAACTGGCTTTCTCAAACGTAAGCTTTCAGCAATAATAAAAGAGAAAATGTGGAAATGTGTGAGCAACATTCATTTTTTACTACATTACCTTGTGAAAGCAGTATACAAGAGCTATTAATATTGTATTACAGAGATCTGTAACTGTGTTTGATAAGAATCTGTATGATAAGAATTAAGTTGACAAGCAGGCATTTCTCAACTATAGTCCTGGCTTTTTTGTTTGTTTGTTTTCATGGCCAATTGTTAAGCTGTATCGATGAAGCCACTATGTTGTTATGCAGGGTTTTCCTCTTCACACCATGCATTTTTATGCACATGTTCCATGTGGTGAGGTGCTCAGAACGGAGAGAAACCTGCAGCCACACACAGGTGATGACCTCCTCTGCTGGCACCCCTCTCAGAAGCGATGGCATATAGATGCACTACTCTTACTGAATCCTTAGTGGCTTTGTTGGTGTGGTGTTTTGGTTTTTTTGTTTGTTTTTTCCCTCTTGGTTGCTTGGCTTTTTTGCAGTAATACGTTACAGGCCTGATCCAGCTGAAAATTTCCCGCAACAAAAAGCCTGCTTTTTATCATCATTTTATAGAAGATGAGCTGAAACCAAAAGATACTGAATACTGRGGTCCTGTTCAATACTTGCCCAAGGCTGGCATGCTGCCACAGAGCACAGTAAGGCTGGAAGCGGAGCTGGCTCTGGGGCGGCCAGGGGGAGCATGGGGGCAGAGATGCTCTGCTCTGTGGGACACCCTTTGGCTCCGTGATCTGACCTTGCAAATGGAGGGTGGGTTTCTGTGTGTGGGTTTTGTTTTTTTTTTTCTCCCCAAATTATATGATCCTAGGATAGATAAATAGATAAATTCATGTGAGTAGCTATGTTCAAGTCAGTGGGAGAAGGAAGAGCTCTTTTGGTGAGACTAGGGCTGATATTTGCTAAGAGTAACTATGGTGGTGTAATTATGAAATTTTATTGTTAACTGAGTGTACCGAATACACACTTCCATTTTTATTATGTTGTTAATTTTCACTGTTTTGTGCTATCTTCTATGCAATTGTCTGGTTCCAAAAATTTCCCCACACAAGCCTTTAATAATTTTCACTGCTACCTTCTTGAATCTTTATGTAGGAAGAACCATGGTAACTTTTTTTTTTAAGCATTCAATCCAAGCCCTTGGGATACAGTTAATTTCTCTGGCTCTGTATCACTGCTTTTCCAAGGATGAGAGTGTACTACATGGCTCGTTTGAAAAACAGCAGCTGACAACTGCACTTAGTTTCAGATGGCATTAAACTTTTGTTCCTTGTTTACTTGAGTTTGTCAAAGATGCATTTGATATGGAACACCTAATTCAGGTACGATCCTGTTCTTGTAAGGTTTAGACTGTGCTGAYGCAGAGGCTTTGTCACATACATAACAAGTTATTCTGATAATAATAGAAGAAAATTACTTTAAAAGAAATGCCACATGTACGTGCTTTAACTTGTATTAAATTGAGTCCGATCGTTATAGGCTTCAAATGTCAAGGAAAATATCACAAGCTCAGCAAAATGAGATATATGCATATTTTCCACAGGGCCGACTAAGACCATAATGGAAACTTTGGAAGAGAGTTTTGTGTTTGGACACCTTTCTATTGTACTGCCTCCTCTCTGTCAATGTCGGGCCACTCTTTTCTCATAGTTGAAGTTCACTGAGATGAGAAGGTTGAAAGCACTCTGCTCTTATATAAAAAAACCCCCTTTTTTTCTCAGTACGTGTAGTAGTCCCCAGAATGAATCCTAGTAGTATGATAATATTGCTCTGAGCTCAGAGTTGAATTTTGGTCTTAAGTCGGATTCGTCTAGCTGTCTTTTAATACTCAGGATGTGGAGACAAATGCCTATGACAAGGTAAGAAATAACATGTTAAGGGACCTTGATCCTGCACTTAATAGCCAGATAAATTCCTTCTGCCTGGTCCAGCTGAGGAGAGAAGGGGGCCCCTTGCACGAATGAGGGTGTCAGAAGGTCTCTGATTTGCCTTAAAACCTGCTTCCTTGCCTATAGGCTCATAGAAGAAAGAAGAGTTAGGATCTGAGAAAAGACAGCAGCAACCCATCATGCCCGGTGTGACCTTGTAAAGAAATTTAGGCCCAAATGCAAAGAATTTCAATGGCGATTAGACACAGATAGATGCATTGGGGCTACAGTAGCCCTGTGCCTCACTTTTCCATCTCTGAAATGGGGGAAGTAGTACTTCTTTACCTGTATTTCCACTCTTCCTGGGTGTAGAGAGGTTAAAAACATTAGAGGTTGCGAGGTACTTGAATGCTAGAGAATGTGGCTTCCCTGTGTACCACTGATGTATTTCTAACGCCATAGTTGTTGTTAGTGGGAATTTCTTCTTGTCATATACCTCTTGCTTCTCGGGCTCTTCACAGAAGCCAGTACTTACTGGTTGAAGTTACTGTGATTTGATGTAAAACAGCCAAGCACCACAGCTATACTGAGACAGAACGAAGGCAACTGCTGTGACACATGCTTCAAGGACACCAAGTGCATCTTGTCATTGAAATGTAATCTAATGCTGTGACACAGCTTTCCTTCAGGCTGTATTAAATGATGGGGGACAACAGCCTTTGGCTGTCCACTTTTTCACCATTAGAGAAATGCTATTTTCTTATTTCATCTTCACATCTTGCAGTGTACGTTCCACTGTTCAATGCAGAAAATTATCAAAGGTGTGTACAAGAGAGTCTGTATTAGTATCTGGGCAGGAGATGGGTTTTTGTGGGCTTTTGGACCTCGCTAGGAGTAACTTGGAGCATCCAGGGCAGGCAGGGAGATGGGTTTATATTTTCAGTGAGTGCTTCTGTTTGTGTAGGGAGGAAGTTCTCCGGATGCAATTTTGGTGCTGGACAGAGGCTGGGGGAGCCAAAGGCCTGTCCTGGGAGCTAGACTTCTCCTAGGACCAGCCCCGGGCCACTGCCAGCCATAGTTTGGGCATTGGAGAGATCAGGAGTGGGCTGTTGGTGTCCACAGCCTCAGAGGCGTCTCCCTTGGGTTCGTGCTGGGGAGGAAGGGTGGCACCTCCCTGTGCTGCTGCAATTGGGGTTGCACGTGGAGGAGCCTGGGGACGTGCTGCCTGCCGTTGTGGGGGCTGCCAGCCTGCTGCTGGCAGCAGGATGGGGCACCCTGCCTCACTCGCTGCATCCTCCATCAGGATGAACCCCGTGGCCAAGATGTGTGACTCACTTTACATGAGGTTAAAACCACTGTGTGTGCTGTGCTCTGGCATGGTTTCTTTTTTGCACATTGCAGCTGTATATTGTGCAAGTGCGTTACCAAAATATCCTGGAGTCCACCCACAACTTCAGCTGAGAATGGATTGTTTTCATCAATTTTTTTTTTCTTTTTTCTTTTCATCCCACTGAGTCTACTCCCCCACAATTTAGTGAAGCAGGGATGTACCTTCCTCCCCTGGCATAATGCAGCATGGCTCAGGAATATAGAACCAATTTGTCTGCGTGACAATATGAAAACTCGATAGAATTATAAAAAGAGATTTTTTTTTTTCCATGCAAGTGTGTATTATACTCTTCTCCTCATCTGGATAAATACACACAATTCACGTAAATGACCCTCAACATAAAGTGAAAGTGAGAGTTGGTTCCTTTAGGCATGGAATTATTCATTTTTAACTTGATACTGGTGCATCAAATTGCATGCAATTTGAGGGTTGATAAGTTATTTATGTTTTTCCTTTAGACTGTAAATGAAACAGAGTTTTCAGACACTATTAACTCCTTTAAAAAACAATTCTCTGTGAATTTTGCTCTTTTGAAGCATGGCAGAAAATTTGTTCTCAAAACAGACACCATGTAATACTTGCTTATAGAAATCAAATGACATATTGGGAAGTTATAATAACAATTGCAACACACAAAGGCAGGACTTAATACTTTTCTAGTCCCTTCTCACCTACCAGTGATGATGACAASCCTTCTTTTTCCCCTTGGGAGTACAATTCAGGGTGACTTTGTGACACCATTTTTTTTCTGGGCTGCCACAGRGAAAGAAATTGTGTCATGTGATAGAGGTGCTTCAGAACTTCTCCAAATCCAAATACTGTCCAGGCACAGTTTTTGTTCTGTTATCTCCCTTCTTCCTCGGCTACCCTCAATCCATATTGTACTTGTGCATGAATTACATCCAGTACTACAGTTKGCAAAAATATTGACTGCTATTGAATAGCCCTAGTTAGTAAGCAGAACCACCAGGCCAGAGATAACTGGGGTTTTTCCCATTCTTCTCTGTAGTGTTAATAAGTTATCAATTCCAATTCCAGCTGTAAAAGGTGATTTTCTGAGGGTGTTTTTCATGCATCAGTCTGAGCTCAGGTCCTGAGGCCAATGATTTCATGCTTTTCCGTCTTATCAGTGTCAGTAGCCATAAAGAGAGAGTTTTYGGGGCAGCTATTCACAGGGGCCATGGTGGCAGATGTGGGGGGCCGTGCTGCATCCCCCAGGGTGGTTCCTTCCCKCTGCTTGAATGGTTACAGCTGCAGAGGCCATTCCTCCCTGCTGCCTGCAAATGCCATCTGACCTTGCCTGCAGGATGCCTGCAAATAGTTTGGGCTTGTGTCTTTTGGTTTGCCCAGTATGTCATTTCCTTTATTGGCAGGCTACTGCCTTCCACTGTACTGCTTCTACTATGGTGACTTCTCAGGATTTGACCCAGAGCATGCGTATTTATTCTTCTCTCAGCATCTCCTGTTCAAATTTGATGAAACAGAGCTTGCTTCTCATCGTCAGGGCAGCACAGGGAAGGGCTTGCCACACGGAGCCCTTGTGGCACAAAGCTAGTGGAGTCGAGTGTCCTTTCCTGCCATCTCTCGGCTTTCCACTGCTTCTGGCATTGCAAAAGGGCAAATCCCCTTTGTGCTCCCAAATGTGTTTTAAGAGCTATGACCCATGCCATGGAGAACCCACAAAGAAGTAACCTGGACGCTGAGCTGCTTCCTAAGAGTCATGTCCTCTCTGGAGAGAGGTTTCCACAGCCTTCCACTTGCCTCACTGCTGTGAGCAGTACATTTGTTGCCAGGTAAAAGCCCTTTTGCCATTTTGCAGTTGTGGAGTCCATCTGAAAGACCTAGATTCAGGAGGACCCCACACATGGCAGTATTGGCATGTGAATGCAGGACAGACCTTCTTCCAATATCCTCCTAAAGACGCAACAACAAAATATCCCAAGCAGCAGAGATGCACTTCTGCATCACCTGTTGGGAAAGTTGTTACCTGCAAAGCTTGTAACTGTAATGCGCATTAGGGCTGTGAGTTCTATGGTGTATAGATAATGCCTGGGAGRTATCACTGTGATGAATATAAAAGTGCAGCATAGTCCTTGGCCTCTTAGCTGAGCTGCTGAATTTTTAGTCCCACTACTGTCAGTGATAGTAAAAATGGTGGGTTTGTGCCATTGAGAGTGGCAGTGATTTCTCGTACCTTGGATTCAATAAAAACCTGATGCTTCCTTCACTGATTTAGTTAATATTTTCTCAATTGCAYGTCAATGTGCATGTGATCAGAATCTGGTTCCTCTGGATTAGAAATTGGACTGTTTCAGCAGCAAATTTTGCTAGGCAGCCATCCAGTTGACCTAGACCATTTTTAACATGGTAATTTAGAGGCAAAAGGCACTTCTATATACTTTGCTATATCCTGACTCATCTGTGCTTTTCTCCTCATAGTTGCACTGTGTCATTTTAGCAGAAGTACTACAACTGAAGCATTTACACTCAGCTCCAAAAGCTCTTTGAATATTCTTATAAGAAAAGGTTGCTTTATAGGAAAATAGAGCACAAATTATTACTGGTCTGAAGCTGACACGGAGATTTGGCACTCCAGCTGGAGTGCTTCCTTTCAAGAGGTATTTCTATAAATTCTGCCCTGTTCCTGATGAACAGAGCCTCTGTTGTCAGTCTCAAACTGTATGCTTGTCAGACGTGATAAAGGCAAAGGAGTATATACAGTGTGCATTGGCTGATTGCACATTGTCTGGAGCTGTAGAATTTTCCTACACTGTTATTGCTTTCAGGTGATTTATTTGTGCAATTTCTTGGGGAAAGTCATCTGCAGGTTTCAAAATGCATAGTGTTATGATCTTAGGGATTTATTCTCACTGTGTAAATGGGGACTATCAGTGTCATCTGTGAAACTACACTAAGATAGTATGGAAAAATAATCAAAACCATTTAGAACATGGACCTCAGCAGAATGACTGCAGGTTTATATTAACACGCCTGGCGTGTAATAATGTGACTGGAGAGCAGTTGATAGTCTATCTAGGAAGAAGTACTACTTTTGGATAAAAATTATTGAACATTAGCGGCAAAGAACAGAAGGTTTTAGAGGTGTAGTGTTTAGAATTTCCCATATCTCTTGAAAATAAATGTCTTATTTTCATGCTAAGTACTGTCTTTTTCATCCTCTACAGGAAATACTTCAGCTTTCATTGAAATAAGTAAGGAAGATGATTATAGTTTCTTACTCATTTTTGCCCCCAGAGGGAAGGAGACCAACTTTTCTTTTAGGACTATTCTCACTGTAATTGAACCAAGCTAATTACTATGCAAACAATACCTACTTTTCTCAAGGCTTCAGGAAATTTGTGATSTCATTATTTGTTTACTTGTTTGTTTTCCACTGCCTGCAAATCACTGGCTAGATAAAGTAAAGATTAGCCTGGTCAACTCTTCAATAGTTTGGACAATACATTCAATACGCAGGGTGGTGAGGTCCTGGCTGCAGGAAAGGCTGGGCAGTTTAAGATGCCAGCTTGTTGCTCTCTGATAATTTGTTATTCCTTGACTGTGAGAAATAAGCACCCTTCTGGCTGATGTGGTGGAACAGGCCATGCGGCACAAGCTCTTGTCTGTTGGCTGGAAGAAACCATAATGTATTTGCTGTATTAATCTGTTTTTTCTTTATGCTGAAATCGCGTGCACTGGTGTTAAAATCTTTCCTTAAACAAAACTGACAGTGACTTGTTGTCCAGCTTTTGTATATTGGTGAACGTTTCTAAAATCAGTAGACTTCCCTCAGGGCTGTGCGATGGAAAGCATTTCTAGACATAAAACAATAGGGCTTAGTGTGGGGAAAAAAATTTCCTTCCATTTGCAGGGCACGTGTAGCGGTAAAGACACTGAAATGACCAGGGTAACATGGACACATTAGAAAAAGTTAATTCTTTTCTCTTTCAGTCCATAGCCTAGAAATACGGTGCTGTGATATGAGGAAGCAACTTCTTGTAGTTTTCCAAAATAGTGGTTTGAATTTTGTTTCTCTCTCACAAGTCCAGCCGCAAGCTCTGCCCTTGAGCTGCCAACAAGGCTGTTGTGGGGAGCAGCTCCTGGGGCTAGCCGGACCCTGGCCGTCACAGTGCTGGCTCCTTTGGAGGAACGAACTCCACATTAAACATGCTGCAGCTGCAGCAGATGACCTTCCCTCACCGCTACCTTTCTTTTAAGATGGACAGCATTGCTGGAGTGCTTTTTTTCCRGCTGACACAGCATGTTTTATTTACTGCAGGAAGCAGAAATATCGGTGTCACTTTTGGTCTGACTACTTCAAATCACGTTCCCCCTCTTTTTTGTTTTATTGGTTTGTTGGTCATGGAAGTGCAACCTCCTACTGTTTTGTCTTTGTTGCTCTATAAATTACTGAATATTGCCACGTTTCATCAGCTCAGAGCCAGGCAGTTGTTGCAGTTGTAGCAAGCAGGTGTTCCGCACTTTTATATCCTTTACTTTCAATGTAGAGATTGTATTTTCTGCTGATCGTAAAAAATGACAGGGGCACATGGGATTCTTTGGATGCTGAATACGTGACTGTTTTGACCCAGGTAGTGAATTCAAATGGAAATATTCTATTATAAAGGAATTAACTCCCAAAGTACCAGCACTGGAGCCCAGTTTGGGGTCATGATAAAACTAAAGAAACAGTGCCCCCAGAACTCTGTCAGTTACTGTCAAGTACCTGAAACTAAACGAAGTCCAAATAACTAGCATTTAGGGTTACTTAATGTTTCTCTTCATCAGATCTGGCAGTATCTTTTTCAGTCCTACAGGTTTCTGAAATTAAGTGAGCAGAAGAAATAGCTTTACTTTATAGGAACTGAAGGTGTGAATGTCCTTTAGTTTTGCATTACTATATGTACAAGATCTTTCTGCTCCTTAGTGTCTCCACAGGTACTTTCTCAGCTGAGGCCCTCTCGTTAACCCCCTAGGAAAGGCTGAGGCCTTGAACTCCTACTTCACTGACCAGAGCAACCAGAAGTCTTTCAAATAATGGGGAAAATGCRTTGTGTCCTCCATAAATATCTGCTAGTGTTGAGCATGTGCTTGTGGGTTCAGCTTGGATATGAGGTGTCCTTCAGCCCTATACCTCTGTGTGTTCTCTGTCACTGTATGTTTTCTGCACCTAATATTCCCCTCTGTTTCCCCAAGGTGAGAAATTGTTTTTCCTTACACATTCCCAAGTGTGCTGATCCCCAATTCAGCTTGTCTGTAGTGAATCAATATTTGTGAGAGACAAAGCAAATGTCATCCTGTATTACGTGTGCGCTAAAGAGAGGGAGAAAGAGAAAGAAGCAATATCTCCATATCTGTATTACTCTCTATTAACTCAAACCACAGCCTTCTCAACCAGCTCAAGTCCCATCTCAAATGAGGCATGGACAACTTATAAACTGTCTGCATCAAACTTAATTGCTGGTGACTTGGTCCTTCTAGAGGGACCTAGTTTGGTCCTTCCTGACAACAGAGTTGCAGAGAACTCAGCATTTCCCTTGCCTGAGTTGCTAAGTTTCAGACTACCTATGCCATCAGAAATGTCCATCCTCTTTACTTTAGCAGCTCTAGGCTTGCTTACTTTTTGAGTGACTAAAAAACCCAGTTTAGCACCTTTTATATGCTCCCCAGTCCCACAGGCTTCTCAGTTAGCAATTCCTTCCATACCCTTTTTCTTAACCAGTACAATTTTGCAGGCTCCTCCACAGAAAATATGATCTCACTGTAATCTCCTATACCTTAAAATAAACCAGCCACCCTTCAGTCCATTTCCCTCTCTCCATCCTGTCTTCCTTCACCTTAAAGCTTAAAGAACTGCTTTCTGGTGTCTTATTGTAGATACTTTCCAGTTTATACTTATTTTCGAACTGAAACACCTTCAGCCGTGACAGACCTTTGCTAGAGATCTAACTACATTTTCCTTTTTTCCTGTGATGTGCTATCTCTGAAAATCTCATATAGGGACTCAGATTCWGGAATCTATGCACTCTTAGCAAACACAAGCTAAGGTTGTAGCATTTTGGACAACTCTTCGTGGAAATTCAGTTAACAAAATTCAGTCTTTTGCCCTTTCCTTGCTAAAGGTCACTTTCTCTCTCATTTTTTTTTCTTCTGCAGGCACTGAAGACAAGGCCACCCAATGTCTTTGTCATGGCCCAGCCTGCAATTTCAGTGTGTCCCTCGTCCTCACATCCTACTTCCAGGGCGTCTGTACTTCGCCGTTCTGTTCTGTGCAGCAGCATCTCTGTGTCTGCACAACTAAAATTCTGACTCGGGTTTCATCACCTCATGTTACCTAGGAGAGCACTCGCACTCCATTCATATTTGTTTAAAATGCTGCTACTGAGATTCATTTCTTGCCTTGTTAATTTAAGCACTTCATCACTCTTCTTGCATCTCTCCACTGGCTTGCTTTCCTCCCCTCTATACACTCTCATTCTTCACTTTTTAAGACCCTTCCAGGCCTGCCCCATGAGGCTATGAAGCTGTTAACTGTTGTTTCTGCCCTGAAGATGGTGCCAGTCTTTCTCACCCTCCTGCTTCACCTTTCCTTACGTTTCTTGCCAAGGATGGGCAGAGTTCCTTGCAACCCAGCAGGGCAGCTCTGTTGGGTRCCTCCTAGGCTAGCCTTGAAATTCCCCTTAGCTGTAATGCCTGTGTGACAGCAGACACCCCAGTGCGCTGCCTTGTTCTGGCTTGTGCCTATGCCCCGGTGCTGCTGTCTTCTAGGAAGTAGTATTTGAGGGGACAGAGCCCATCTTGCTTTTATCACGCCAAAATGAAGCCTTGGTAGCAATGCACTGCTATAATATGAACAATGCAGCTTACTCCTTATGAAGATTCTGGGTTATCTATATGCATAAGCTCCTCGTATACAAATTGTTTAGACTGAAAGTATCTACATCTTATAAATGTAATTCTATAAATCAAATTGTTTTCACAGATCACACTTTCCTTTTATTGCTCTTTGTTATTTGAGGCCATATGGTAACTTTCTGTAAAATGTCGCCTTAATTGCCTTCTGGAGATACCCTATAAATCCTGACAAATGCATTTAAAAGCGAAAACAAAGGCATATTTTTCTTCCAGCAGAGCTTGCTCAACAAACCGCCTGTACCTTTTCCGTGGGGCCTTGCAAAATGGTGTTATGTCAAGAAGAATAATGCTATTTAATTTATGAACCATTAATATTTATTGCACATGCAATCACTGGCATTTTGTGTGTGAGAGCTGGGCAGCAGCTAATAAAATTGGGAAGAGGTTATGTATTTACCAGAGCTACCCAGATAATTCATATGGGATAATTTTTGATGAATTTATTTCTTTGTGTTGACAAATTTCCTGGTAGTGGCCAATGAGGGTTTTTTTTTAAAAAACTTATTTGCTCACTCATAATGAATTGCTCAGTAATTACTACAAATAATTCAACTCCTTTATTATTAGGGATTTATAAGTATGTTGAGGAAGACTTACTTATACCACTATGCAATTAAACGATCAGATCTCAGTCTTATTTCTGAGTTGATATGCTTATTTCTCACAAAGATCAGGATCTGGGGACTCGTTATTACTGTATTTTGTACAAGCGCATCCAGAGACCCCAGCATATAATGTTGCTGCCCCAAACCACACATCTGATTCCCCAGTGCAAGGAATTGGTATTGCAAAAACTTGTACCAGTGCTTAGCTTTACAATGAGTCCCTCTGCAAACTGTGTGTTGAATACTGGCCCAAGAGAGGGCTCTGGTGCCACAATGTCATCTTCTGAAAACAATAGGATTAATTTCAGAGCATAAATTAGATATATCTGCAAGTGTTTGTAGAACAGGTTGCCTGAAAATAACCTGTAACAAGGTTTTAAAATTCAGGTTGTGCTGGTTTCTACTGATATATCTGCTCTTTTCAGTTCCTGATGGGGAATAATATTATTTTCTTGAATTAGGTTCTGGTTGCAATGTAAGTTTTATTTCCCTAAATATTATATGTGGTTTACTTCAGAATTAGCTGCTTCTAAGAAGGTTCCAGCCAATAAATTACTCTGGGAGATGCTCACAGAAACATGTGAGTATGGGTGATAGCCATCTACAGAGAACGGGTGGGAATTCTGACCAGTTTTGATTAAAGTTTGGGGTTTGGTTTTGGTTTTTTGTTTGTTTTGTTTGTTTTGATTTTTAAAATATTGTAATAGTTGCTTCTGTAACAGAGCGGAGTCTGTGACTGTATCACTAAGGCGATTGCTAGAGAAATATTATGCCTAACGCTCCGATACAAATACAAATTTGATTCCCATTCAAACTGGAAACCTGGAAAGCAGCAATATTGCAGCCAATTAAGAGTCACAGTTAGCAGTGAGCTAGTCAGAACTAAAGTGCTGCAGCAATACAATTCTGGCTGATATTGATGTAAGAACACAGAGATAATGGAAGCTTTCACTACATGCCTGTGTTATACAAAGGTATTAATTGTGATTGGATCTGGGGCATTATTTTGATGAATTATTCCCAGTAAGATATTCACAGAACAAGAGAGACTTCAAGATTGGTGAAGCGCAACAGAGTGTTTTTCCTATTAGCTGTTTTGAGAAGATCTGACAGCTTTGTCTTCTCAATTCAGTCATTAGAGTCTAGGAGGGTGGAAATCGCTGCCCAGGCCAGGGCCCAGACGAGAAGGTAGCAAGCAGTCCTTTTAGGAGGAGTGCAGGCTTTGCAAAGGGCTACACCCATACAGTCCTCCGGTTCCTCAGTGCTGGTGTCACATTAGACTAAGTTCTTGCACATTGGAAACCAGGTTCAGGTTAAAACTGGCATTGCTAGCAATAGTAAACTTCCAGCACGCGTGGCAGACCAGGGTCCCTCACTCGCACCTTGAAGTTGCACTGAAATGACAGCAGTTACGAACTCTTGCATAGTCCCTGTCCATGACACAAGTCAGAGCTTGAAAATGAAGAAAACTTAGAAATATGCCTTCTTTTAACTCCTGGAAGACATGTCGGTTCTTTCGTGGAGTTGGCAGAGATTTGTTAGTTAAGTTTGAATAGGGAAAGCAGGGAAAGCAAACAAATGTAGTTATTGGCAACTTCCACACTAACATTTTAATGAGCTGATTTTTCTGATGTGGATGAGCAGAAGCATCAGCATCAGCATAATTTTATTTGTTTCCATAAGGGTGCATCAGAAGCACAATTTTTGAGTTATAAGGAAAGATGAACATTAATAAACAGGCAGGTCAAGAAACCCCACAATACAAAGGATTTTGTTATTCCTTCAACATTTGTCACCAGATGCTAGCCCTCCAATAAATCTTGCATTGAGAAATAGTTTTTAAGTCTTGCTTAGATCTGACAGCAGTAAAAGTCCCTTGTGAACTCTGAAAAGGCAATCTCAATCCAGCTGCTGGTGTTTAGGGCTACACAAGATGAAAAGTGCTGTAAATGACAGAATCTATCTTCTAATAGATTTGACAAACACGGGGGCTGAACCTGTGAACGATGAGAGCTCTTTTTATTGACTTGCCAAAAGCAATGGCTTTTCTAACTTGCACAACTGAAATAAACAGTAAAAACATGCAGTGATGCAAGTTGCTGAGTAATCATGTATCCTTCCAGTGAGCAGTAAATACCTTTTTGCTAACAAAACACAATGTTCAAGAGCAACAAAATGTAGCGAAGACACAATAAACTTCAGAGTAAATCTGCCTCCTGGATATTCAGCACCAGGCTGCAGTTACTGTGTGACTTTGGGTAGACTGCCAAGCTCAGGCTCCTCAGTTTCTTCATCTAAAACACGTGGTTCATAAGATCCTTTGGGTCACTGTATGAGGGATTATTACTCATGTTGGAGTACTTTTAGGAACTTGCTAATTACTGCAGTCTTGGTAGGATGATCTTTCCACTTGCTCACTAAAAAGGTTTGTCCACTTTTTCCACAAAGCCTAAATAGAAGACAGGTGCTCATCATCCAGCACTAGTAGTTTTGATGTAGTATATGTGTATATATATATATTACTTTCCCAAAATAAACAACCCTTTTAATGAGTGTTTTAAGAACAGTGTTATCCAGGTAATATAATTTACCACTGTAGTCACCCAGCAGGTCAGCTTCTTGGAGAAACAATCCTCACTGGGTTTATTGATGTGAGATCTGTTAAAAACAGGGAAATTCTAACACCATCTGAATTTCGTCAGGGACCCCTGGTACCAGAGAGGAGTATTGCAGGGCTGTAGCACACACCGCAGCACCCAGACAGGTTGCGTTGCTCAGCGGTGGCTGGGTGAGCATGACCTTGATGGAGAGTGGGATCCTGTGCAACTGCTGGGAGCGTGGGGGCACCGGCTGCACTACATGSTGTGTACCGCAAGCCCTCGAGCTGACCACGGCGGGTGAACTTCAGAAGCAGTGGTGTGACAGCAAAGCCTCCAGCTGAGGAACGTAAAAATTCCTCGGGCAAACATTAATCTTTCAAGGGCACACACTCTATTGGTAGCCAAGCAGAGAAATCCCCCTTCCTCTAGCAAAATAAATCCACTTTAAATAACTAAAATCTGCATTTAAACCTTAATAAAACAATCCATGGTATTTTTTGAAAAAGCCAGTTGCTCCCACACATGCCTTTCTAGCTAGAACTGGGGCACTGAAAAGATTAAATCTCATTATTCTGCAAATGTCTAAATATATTAACTATCTGCTATACGTTGATGGTAGGTCAACGTACCCAAAACAACACAGCAAACACAAACTGCAGTGTCTCTCTTCGGCAGATACCCGTGGCTGCTTATTGGACAAAATGATCTGAGTCACTGATCACTGATGGGCACGTTTAACTCCAGCCAAGGCCCAAACTTGCCTATCATGTTCCCCCTGCAAAGGTCCCAGCAATCTTAGTAATGAGCCTTTGCCCTCGATACAGTGCAATTTTTTTTTTTTTTTTTTTTTTTAGTGCTAAAAGCTTGGGGGTAAAATGCTAGCTACACAAGTTTAACTCTTGTTCATTTCCCTCCCAGTTTTTATCTTAATTCTCCCTGCCTTCTTAAAAATTCCCCTTTATTCTTTCTCCCTACTAGTTTAGGATTTTGCAGCAGCAGAGAAGAGATTTTGTTGTAGTGATTGTGAAGAGTATTTCCCATACTGGTATCACTGAACATAATGGCACTATACAAGTGGCACTTTATTTTCTAGATGATCTAGATGCTTTCTGGTCTTTCCACTCAATAGTTCATCTGGGACCCTGCAGCAGTGAGCTGGAAGAAATGGATRTTATGGTAAATTCAGCAGAGGAAGAAACTTTGAGGTAAAATGCTGTAGCTTGCTCTGCCGTGGGGAGAGAAAAGTCCTTGCCCAGCTGCGGTAAGGCAGATAGGGATGGTGTGACTACCCCTCAGGCAAAAGCAGGGAATCCTTTAGCACATGGCCATCCCCACCCCTTCAGCTGTAGCAGCAAATTTTGGTCCCAGGACCATTTCTGCTTGACTGGCAGGGCTGTCCCGTCTGGTTGCGAGTTCCTGGCACCAGGCTGAGCCTTGGAACCAGGGCTGAAACTGGTGTGCAAACAGCATGCACTTGGGCTGCAGCCTGTCGTGTACGTCTTGTATGTCTTGGGTCTCTCTATCCTGCAGGAGGAGGAAAGAATTGCCGCTGCTGAGCATGGGAAGAGGAGTGTGGGGAGTGTGCGTGGAAAAGTGTCTGAATTTTGGTCCTACCCAGAGAGGCCATGCCACTCTGTYGCAGTCTTGTGCTGTCTTCTCTTTCTCAGGTTGCAATCCATGTAGCCTCAGGGTGTGCACATGCAAAGAAAAAGGTGAGAGAGCACGGGATATGTGGTGTTCTTCCCATGGTTCTTATAAGGCACTAAGTAAAAAAATGAAAAGCATGATTATTTATTAATTTTGCTGTATTATAGGCATATGTGACAACAGACCTGCAAAAGACTTTAAATTTGCAAAGTCAAGCTCTCAGAATACTTGTGCAACCTTGATGCAGCTCTCTGTGTGCAGGTGGTTAGGAAATGGCCTTCATTACACACCGCAAACTGGAGGGAAGCATCAGAGTGGGAAGAATGAATAATGGACGTGAGTTGCAATCTGTTTCTTGGGGCAGATAATGAAAAAAAATTGAGCAACGAGGGTGCAGTCAAAAGAATAAAAGCAAGGGCATGCTGAGTGGACCAGTGGTCTGGGTTGTATATAGCTGGAGATTGCAGGGCATGAGACGATGCTTTCCTGATGAAGGCTCACCTGAATGGTGCATCGGAGAGCTGGATTTGCTCAGTGCCTTTGTCAGTGTATTCTTATGGAAGAGGTTGTGTGAACTAAGCACTTTTCTCCTCATTGCTTGTATGATCTTTTCCRTGATGCATCATTACGGACCCTGGGGTCTGATTTGCAGAAGCGCTGACTTGCAGCTGCAGGTGAAGTCAGTGGTAGATGTGCTTTGAACCGATAACCCCGATGTTGCATTAGCTGGTTCAAAAAGTCAGGTGTGAGGTGTCTCATCTAGACACACAAAGTTCCTGTGCAATATCGGCATTCTTTTCTCTTTGCCTAGAAGTGTCTGTAGGGGGGGAAGTCCCCCCTCCTCATCAAATGGTGTTTATTTCACACCACCTCTAACATTTATGAAGTGCTGATATAATCTTGACAGGTGCTATAAAAAGCCCTAAGGAAATAAATAATTCTGTCTTCAGAGCAAACTTTGAACAGTGTGCACTAAATATGTCTTGATGGGCAAGAAGTATAGGGCTTAAGTGGGAATACAAATAAAAGTTGGGCCAAGGTGGACTTTGCAAAGATATTAAAACAAAAGGGTGTAAAATTGTTTAGGTTTAATCATACAAAAAAGAAGTGGGCTGCTATGGAGAAAGAGGGAGGTGAGCAGTATGGTAGTTGATGTGTGGTCCCAGGCTAAATGGGTCTTTCACCTCAGTTTTTCAGTTAAGATGATTCTGAAGGAGGAGAAAAGGCCAAGTGAGTTGTGGAAGTGAATGCATGGAAATGTGAATAACAGACCAGATGCAGAAGCCATAAGCAGGGGGAAATTTGGCAAGTTTTAACCACAGCATTCTGCGGGCTGGTGATGTAAGTTAAATTTCTGGTCCTGGAGCAAGTACTTACTGCAGAGTGATCGAGGCTGATCAGGTGCTATATGGCTGTAAAATGGTGAAGAAAGTATTGGAAAGCAGGGGGAGAGGGGAAGAAGAATGTAGCCAGCAATCACTGGCAGGAGCACAAGTGCCGGAACATGCTGGGCGAGTGAGCTGGGGTGGGCCGGATCAGCACCTGGGCATCAAGAGCAGTGCTGAGACCCTGGAGTTGATCGCTGTAGCAATTCCCCGTGGCCATGCTCTTGGTTTAGATTCAAGAAGGCAAACTGGTGCTTTGCTGATCCTCTTTGGAGGGAATGGCATTTGCTTCTGGCTCTAATCTACAGAAATGTCTAATCCTCTCTGCTAGGCATTTTCCCCTCACTATTGACTGTTGGCAACACTTGACAAGAGTCCATACACTGTCCTTTTAAAATGAGAGGAACTTGTTTTTTTATAATTTAAAAGTGTGCCTTTCAGTTTTGTTGCTTGCTTGCTTGTTTTGCATCACAGGAGGATTAACTGGAGCATTTGGCTTAACTTCTTTATGCTGTGCACTCATTTGTATCCTTCCAGCATGTCCCCTCTGATTCATATTCTTACTAAAATAAGCAGTCCCAGTTGTTCCTGATTTCTGGCAATTTCACTGGATGAGCCATGGTCCTTTGTGAAACGCCTGGGATCATTCAGATAAATAGTATTTTTCTTTATATGCAGATCACTTTCTGGGACATTAGTTATGTTTATCTTTTTTGTAGAATAGGTTTTATTAATAGGTTGAGTTTCACAAAGTTATCACTTAAAGATTTCAGGTGGAAAAAAGGAGGAAAAATGAACTGATCTGGAGAAATTCGGGAGTAGTTAGCCCAGCTTCAGCCCCAGGAAAGGTTCTGGGRCAAATTATTAAACAGTCAATTTATCAGCTGCTGAAGATGATGAAGTGATTAAAAAAACCCTATGGGTTTGTGAAGAACAAATCATGTCAAACTAATCTGATTTYTTTCTTGGGCAGGATAATAGGCACAATACATAGCGGGGATATATAATTTGACTTCTATTAAGCTTTTGACTTTTTTCTCATGGTGTCTTTATATACTACACAGGGAAATATGTCCAGCATGAAAACATTCACACAATGGAGTGGAAACCACTCAAAACTAGTTGTAGTTCACTGCCAGAGTGAGAGGGCATTTAAAGCAGGGCTGAACCAGCCCGTTTCTATTCAGTATTTTCATTAAGGACTCAGGTAATGAAGTGGAGGTTATATTGGTCAAATGCACAGAGGACATCAAGCTGTTATGCTGTAAGGACAATGGAAGACAAAACTGGAATTCAGAAGGGCCTTGTTAATTTGAAAGAAAGTACTAAATCAACAAGACCAGGTTCAGCTTTTCAAAGTCCTATACCTAGGGAAGATAATGGGCAAACTGGAGTGAAAAATGGAGAATAGTAACTGCCCAGGCAACGTGAATGGCAGGAAAAGATCTTGGAGCGGACAACAGCTGAATATAGGTCAGCGATGTGGTATTCTTGCAAAAACACATACTTCATTGTTTAATAAGGATGTGGACAAATCGGAGGTAACTCAAGGGAGAGTTTAGAAAGCATAGAATGTAAGTTGAAAGAAGTGGTTATGTTTAATATAAAGARAAGAAAATAGGATAACAGTATCCCAATTTGCAACAGGTTTTGCACAGAGGGTTGTTCTCCTTTTATACTTGGGACAGAACAGTAAAACATCAGTTTAATATGGAAGAAAGAAATTCAGGTTGGAGGTTAGGAAAATGTAATGTGAAATGGGAACAGATCCCTCAGAAGGGCTCTGGGCTCCTTCTCAAGGTGTTTAAGAGAAGGCTGGCCAGGTGTTTGTTAGGAATGGGAGTTAAGATATACCCATCCCCCTCCATTAGTACACAGGACTGAAAAGGAGGGTGTCTTGAGTACCAGTTTGACCCTACTTTCCTATGATTGTTCTTYGTGCACCCTCCCCACCCCACCCCTAGTAAAAAAGTCTTTTTTTAGCCTTGTGAATAAAATCATTTAACAGACCAAACTTCCTGTCTGGATTTGTTAACTCTACGTTAGTGTCTTCCTTTCCAGAACTGTTATTCTTGTGGTGCTCTGATACCTTTTTCTATATGCTGTCTGAAATCTTGCTCACTCGAGGTGTTTTATCTGTGGGATGGCTGTTCCACATGGAGCACTGAAAACGTGCTCCGGGAGACAATTTGAACTGTTCAATCCCGTATAATACCTGTTACAATTTTAAACTTATGAGCTAGGCCAAACCTCAATACAGCTGGAGTGAGCATCTGGTGTAAAATACAGGCATGGGAGATGCTTTGTAGAGTGGCAGAAAGCCCCATCAGACTTTACCCAACATGAAAGGATATGCAAGGCTTTAGTTATGCAGTCCAAAGGAGCTTTTGTTTTCATGTTAGCAAATTTAAGGAGAAGGGAGGGGTTGTACTGAAATAATGCATGAGAAAAGCAAGGTAAATCACAGAACTGGARTGTGATAGGGAGCAAAAACTAGAGGGACATGTCACTGGGTTTGTGCCACTGAAGAAAAAGTCTGCTTTGTCTGTTTGCGGGCTGGGCAAGGCTTCAAGCTGTGAGTAATGACAGGCTCTAGTGTTTGATCCTGCGATCCTGGAAACAGTACTTCGTACATCCTATGTAAGTAAACATGATTTCAACCGAAAATTACTTGGCTCCATCATGATATCCTCTTCCTAATCAAAACAACTGTCAGGATCCTGAATTTTGGTAAATTGTTTGAGTCAAAAATGAATGAGTGTTACAAAACCTCAGTTTAAAAGAAATACTGCTCACAGAAATAGAAAGTTACCTGATATCATTATTCCTCCCTCATGGTGATGACAGATAACTGCCTCTTTCTTAAACAGGATGCTCCAAACAAATAAGCAACCTGCTGTCATTTTCTCAGTCTAATTTCCATGATCTTATACAAGTAAGGCAGAGGAGAGATGCAAACTTTTGCTTGAGGTTCTAAATACTTCTTGTATTTCACTCCCAACCAACAAAAGAACCAGAAAACTTAAATTCTTTCAATCTTGTAAAGGACTGTAATGGAGGAGCACAAAGCTCAAGGCAATACAAAGTTATTTAAATCTTGGAGGTCCATTGGAAGGCATTTGCTTTCAAGCTGGTTTCTTCATTTTTTTTCTTCTAATGGAAAGAAACATATTCTTATAATGGGAGAAAGAAAGTTTTGTCTCCCTGATCAGGGWTCATAGTCACTGTCTTCGATATCACAATTAAAAACATATTTTTAGGTATGTTTAGTTAGAGCTCCAGTTCTACTGCTCAGTCTTTTACAACTGCTTTCTTGCGAGCAGATCAGTTTGTAACATGAACCAACACCTTTTCTTCTACCGTGAACTATAATGGTTTTGTTGTTCAGTGAGCAATCAGATGTTGTCGAATTTTCTAACTCTGGATATGTCTTGTTTTGTACATTGCATGACAGAATCAAAGCTGATACAGTGTTTTGAGAAGGTGATTTCAGAACTGCTGTTGTGTTTGAAGGACCACCGAGCCATCTGAAGACTGTCTGTGCCCCATGTAATTTTCTGAGCAATTCCTGAGTGAGGGGTAAAATATTTTTGTTTGTAGCRAAGGATAAAAGAAATCAAGTATGTTTTCTATGATAGTAACACCTAGATGTAGAACAAGTCCTGACATTAGTAAAGTGATTGTTCTGCTCTTTCAGAAATAGCATAGGGAATAAAAAGAAGAAAAAGCTGACCTTTTGCCAATGATAATGCATTCATGGGTCTGTTTGTACAGCTCAATATGCAATGCCTTTATGAAATTCTTTCATATGAGTGACACATGTCAGATGAAGCTCCTAAGGGATATCTGGCATCRTATATACAACAATTACATGTTTGATTGCACTGAATATAGTATSAAACGATGCCAGCAGCTCCTGTTAATGTCAAAAGATAAAATCAAGCCCAACTCCCAAGCATATTTTACAGACTTTCTAGAGCTGTCATTCTGTGGTATCCCATCTTTGTCTTTGGTTCCTTTTCCCTCTAGCATAAATGTTTCTTCTAGCTTCAGCCCTTGGATGTGTATTTTCAAGTTGTATAGTCAATGTAATATTAAGTCGTAAAGCTCTGTATATGGGTCCCCTATGGTCAGTAAAATCTCAGGTTGCTGTATGTGACCTACAGTCACATTCAGAGCTGACTTTTGGGTTTCTGTTACAGCTGCCAATCACAGGCAACAGGTACCTGGGGCGGCATAAGGGTGCTATTGGTGTGGTAGTATTTATACTCATGTTCTTGTCTGTGCCAAAAGTAGGTATCAGCACCTGCATTCATGTGATCTATCAGCAACTTCTCTCGCAATGAAATGTTTTACTTTTCAGCAAAGAATCCATAAAGTTGCTTAAAAATATTGGAAGGGCCAGACTGATTTATTGCTATGTCATATAATGACAATTATTGGTATGTGAGAAATGATCTTGGAACTAGAATCAAATCAAAGAACACAGATACTTTCAAAAATACGGTAGGGACTTACTGCTTCTTGATATTTGGGGGAAAGATGTGTGCATTAGTTATGCATCCATATGTCAGAAGATAAACAAACCTCTATAGAGAGTTGCTTATATTTGCTTTCTATTTTGTGTCATCAGCATTTGCTCATTATTTACATTTTACACAACTGCAGAAGCATTTGTCATGTTCCAGTGTGTGTGAAATACAACCAATCTGCACCAAGCAAGAAGGAGATAGAGCATTGTGATGGTTTGAGGAGGTGTGTCAAGCCCTTGGGCTGGAAAAATCTAGAAAAGATAGAATATACAGACAGTACATTTGAGAAAACAGATCCAACAGTGTATTTTCTGTTACTGATTTTTAACCTCATTATTTGGTATCAGGGTCTAGCTAGTGATGGTTTCTTTCTTCTTTCCAATGCTTAGAGAATTTGATGTGCCCTGGCCTTGAAGGAAAGCTTTTAAAATCAACTCTGTTACCCCACAAAGTGGTTTTTTGGGATCTCTGATTGTTGCTTTTTCCAACAGTGAAATTTCTGTTCAGTCCTCATTCATGGCAAGCACTCAGACAACCTGTCTTCTGTCCTTTTTGTTTTGTAGCAGTCTGACAGCAGTATCCGCTTCCAAGACTTCAGTTAGATTGACATTCATGGGCAGAAGGTATGCATTTCACCTTCACGATGCCCTCCCCAAAATCAGCATGATGTTGTGCCATATACATAATTTATCACTTATCCCATGACAGTAAAACTACACAAGGATGTCTAACATTACCCAGGGTGACAAGAGAATGATTTTTTTCTGTGTCACTATTTCCATCACACTACTTATCACCATGCAGACACTTTGTCCATGAAAATCACTTGACCTGTCTGATAACCTTTCTCAGAACATTGACCAAACACCAAAATTTCTGCCATCCCTCATCTCAACTTTCTAATAACTTAAGTGCACCAAATGGCAGACAGTCACRTAGACAAAGATGTGGAGATGGCATTGTTCACTGGTAGCACGTTGATTTTTAAAAGTTGATCAGGGGAACTTAGTCTTTGTGCCTGTTAATTCATTTATTAGCACCTCTACTGTGTTTTCCAACAGGGCTGAATACATTCTTCATTTTTAATCCCCAGAACCTGGTTGTGAGAAGCAGTACATGATCTTACTTCCTCTGAGGTCAGAGGGAAAATGTTTCATTGGCTACTTGGGGGCTGGTCTTCTCCCAAAAGCAGAAATGGAGTGACCTCGTACACTTTGAACTGTTCTGCTGACACAAATGTCATGATTTTAGTGCCTGTCTCTCCTTTTTGCTACACCACAGCACCTATGCAGGGCTTTCCAATTCAGTTTTTCAGAGAAGGGGAAATCAGTGATGCAAGTTTGGTGGGCAAGGGTAATTTGTTTTACTTAAACGTATGTACCAGTCCTGGAAGAGATAGGGAAGTAAACAGCAGTTCTATCTTCCGTGCTTTCTTAATCGGAGCTCATAAACCAATTCCTGTTTCCCAGGAAACTACTGGGTCACAATAATTACTTAATTATTTCTAGATAGAGACAGTAGATAGGAGTGTGAGACTCCTGAGCTGTGCCTCAGTTCTTTCAAAGAGCTGTCATGTGAAAAGTAAAAAAAATGTATTACAGTTTTCTTTAAAGATGAAGAACATGTATCTTTTAAACACGGCTTTTGAATAAGATTTTTTTTTTAATATGTATACCAAGTAACAAACCCCCTGAAAAGAGTTCAGTCTGAAATAGCTTCTTTTGATTTTTCTACTAAAACAAGATTGGAGAAAATATATAATTTTTGGGTAACACGTTTTTTATTTCAGTTTTGTACTAGTTATAAAAACGTAACCACATGATAACTTTATATAAAACAAGAATTGAAATATGCATTTCTGAAATTACTGTTTCTGAAATTATTATTGATACTTTTGATTTTTTTTTTCCTACATTCCCTTTTCCCCCCAGTTTTTTTCTATGGTGAGTGAAATAGCTTGACAAACTCACGTGTTCTTTTGTATGACTGAAATATGTAATTTTAATTGAACAAAAGCGTACAGGGTTTTTTTTCCTGCATGTTACTCTTTGCATGATTGAATATAACATTGCTTTTCAATGGCAGTTGTTTGAATACAATTTTTAAAACTACTTCCTCTTGATAGTGTCTCGCATTTGGAAGCCTATTAGATTTCTTTATTATTATGCCACATTGGAAATTGCTATGTTTCACTGTAAGAAAAAGAAAAGCTAACATGTTTGTTTTTGTAGCTGGCAAAGGTGATCATTTTTAAGTAAGTTCAAGTAGAGCCATTCAGAGGTAAGAAATTTGCACTTAACCGCAAAGTAATTGAAAAAAATGATAATACAGTGATTATTGAGAATGCTTTGCTCAGATTGAGTCAATTACTATTAGCCAATTGCCAGAGAAGGTTTTGAAAATTGAACTACATTGAATAATTGTACTACGATTTTGTAAACYRTAGTTGCAGCACCAATCACAGTGTAGCAAATTACACCRCCGGGAAAGTAAATACRTAGTTATGCCTCAGTGGCTGTAAAGTGTCGTCTGTGCTCTGGCTGAGGCAGTCCCATGTAAGAGCAACAATCTTCATATTTTGGAGTTCACATAGTTTGCCTGTGTTGACTGTGATGGAGAGGAGAAAACATCCCTAAGGTCACTTTCATTTTGTTGCATTAAGGTAAAGGCCTGTGAAAATGGATTAAGAATGGTACTTAAATTGCAAAAGCATCATTGTAAAGTGTATTGGAAGTGAAAATGGCTTTTTGTTCATATTCCAGTTATTGTGCCCATTAGACACTATATTGGTTAAAAAAAAAAAAGCCTATCAGTGRATTGTGGTGGATACATATGAATCACTTCTTACTGTCTTTCCTATTGCATTATGTATCATTCTACTTGGAGCATAGCATTAGCATTATTTTCTTGAAAATAACATTTTTTTCAATTCTATGACATTTTAATCAAGAAATGAAAAAAATTTTTTTGTATTTATGCAGAAAAATATAGGTTTATTCCTTCRTATTAACCTCTTTAACCTAATTTAAGTACAGATACTTTTTACAAAATTCACCAAYAGCAATATCAAATGTGTACAAAGCCAAAATAAAGATTTATGGGGAAGATTTTCAATGGCATATGTCAGTTRGCATTTCCTTTTCTTTTTGGAAATCTCTTCTAACTTATTGTGGCAGAATGACTCGTCTTAAGTTAATTCATAGTTATTGTATTAAGTRGAGCACTCTGAACATTATTAGCTGAGCACTGGCGAACTGGAGAACGTGAGGGGTTCTGAGTGTTTTTTCTTCACTGATGTATCCAACAYTTTTAACTACATTTCAGCTATTCTGTAAGCATAAATTATGAGCTATTTGCCATGGCGTACAGCGATGGTCTATGATGTACTTGTGGTGTGGGGTTCATCTTGTGGTGGTGCTGGGACCGATTCGAATGCAGCTTGAACCCAGAGGGCTGCTCTGCAGGGGAGACAGCGAGGTCCCCCTTCGCRGGAACCAGGGCCAGTTGGGGATGCAACCCAAGAGAGGCTGTTATAGCAGAAGAAAGAAGCTTCCAGAGGCCAGTTCCTGGGGCTCRGAGAGGCCAAGGAGGGTTTGTAATTGGGGATTTCCATAGCAACAGGCTCAGGGGAGCTGCCAAGGTAAAAAGGGAAGGTGAAGGACAGAAAATGCCCGGGAGRCGCAGCAGGAGGAGCTGATGAAAACTGTCCCGAGGGTTGGTGCAGGGTCTCAGAAGAGCACATGGCCTTGGGCTGCTGACTTGACAGCCTACTGGGGGCATGCAAAAAGCTGGGAGAGGGGCTTGCTGGTGGTGCCTGAGAGGAGGGAGGTGGCTGGAGGCCCAGGTGAATATGCAGAGCTGCAGAAGGTGTGAAAGCGCAAGTGACTGAAGCCTTAGGAGCCAGCCATGCCCCAGACCAGAGGGCTGAGGGCAGCTGCGATGCCCACATCTCTCCGGGAGCTGGTCCCTGGGGTGGTGAGTTTCTTGCTAGCACGCTCGGATGGAAAGTTTCAGTTGTACCCAAGGGAAAAKAATTGCCCTTTATCTCAAAATTTAAATGTAAAGGGTAAATCARCACAGTGTGTCACTTAGTCCTAAGTGGTGGACATCTGATGGAGCTGCTCTTTTAACAGTAGTATGAATTGTGTTAATGTGAAAGATAATTTTTTACCTGTTATTAATTATTTAATAAGGACTGATGAAATGAACAAAAAAGATTGAGTGCAGTAGGTACAGAACTTACAGATTTCCCTGGAAATGCTTTAATATTTGATGCCGAGATTGTTTTTATGAGCAAACGTATGGTCACAGCAGGTATTAACTAAAATGGCCTGAGAAAGGAATGCSATTTCCCCCTCCTCCCCCCGTCCTCCAGCCCGGCGGATGTGCTGCTCATGGTGAGTTATATTGAGTGGCTGTGGAAATCTGCAGCACAGCTCCCCCTCTTCTCCTCCTCCTTTCAGATGTGGGTTGTGTTTCTCCRTGATCGCTGCGGCAATGGGTTTAGCCTCTGGGAGCAGAGTTTACCTCCTCAATTTATTTCTCTATTTCCAATTTCACACTGCAAGCTTCCTGAGCGAGCGCGGTTCCCGGACAGGGGTGGCTTGCCACGAGCTGGCTGGTGATGGACGCCTCGGGGACCATCAGGAGGAAGGGGAGGAAGTGCTCTGTGCCCCTACAGCTGAGAACGTGATGGAGAACCCGCGTATGGGGGAGCCCTGTCACCCTTTTGCCCCAGATAAAYCCCAGCCCACAACCCAGCTGTGGAGAGGTCACGCTAGTCACTCGTGGTTGGCATGTCTGTGGAGCAGAGGCAGGAGAAGTGAGCCCAGAGCTGGCCTGGTGACCATGGTGGCCCTGCGGTGGGGGAGAGGTGGCCACCTGCAGCTCCCTGGGTACAGCTGCTCCAGCACAGGACTCCAAGCCTGCTTTGGAGGTGTGAAAGGAAATCTTCCCTCTTTTGAGCTGGCTGATTTCAGYGTGTCCTGCAGCCCTCAACACTGCAGGGCATGTAGGCAAAGGTATGAGTGCATGCAGCTGCCATTTGTCTGAGGTGGCCATTTGCCTGAGGCAGCCATTTTCTTGCAGAGCTCAATGTGTGGTGGCCATTTATTTAAGGCAGATATTTGCCTGAGGCTCCCCATGTGTGATGGACGTGGGGTGGCTATTTGCCTGAGGCTCCCCATGTGTGATGGACGTGGGGTGGCTATTTGCCTGAGGCTCCCCATGTGTGATGGATGTGGGGTGGCTATTTGCCTGAGGCTCCCCATGTGTGATGGCTATGAGGTGGCTATTTGCCTGAGGCGCCCCATGTGCAGCGGCCATTTTCCTGAGGTGACTGGTGTGCTGGTTTTAATCCCTGAGGGGACGGTGTGTCCTGTAGGCTGTGACTTGGGAGTAGTGAGAGGGGAACAGTGCTGCTAACATCTGAGAGCTGGAATTGGTGCCAGCCAAGAGACGAGTGGGCCAACACGGGGCAGCTCCGTGCTGCTCTGGCCCGTTGTACGTGCAAGCACGAGGCAGCCCTCGGGGAACGGCTGTCAGGAAGCGCTGGCCCAGAGTGACTGATCCTCCCAGAGAAAGCATGATGCTTCACGAAGGACGGCTGGGTTGGCAGCTTTTCTTCTTGGACCTTGAGGTCTGTCTCTGCAAAAAACCCAACGTTGTGTTGTTCCAGTTCAGTTCCACCATGAACAGGAGTCATCTGAGCTACTGAACGCTGCGCAGAGAAGTAATGCTGTTTGCTGAGTAATACGATTAGGGATGATATTAGAAAAGAGTGTTTCTCCCCAGGGACTTCCTGTCCAGGCCAGGCTGCACTGGTAGCAGTCTCCTCCATGTAAAGAGACTAGCACAGTTTTGCTCAATTACTGAACAGGAATGCAGCGTGGAGACAAGGAGATCCGGAGAGGCAGCTGGTAAAGCCTGTCTGGCAGAGAGAAATAATGCATGGAAGAACTTGCAGGAAAGAATATTTTCCTATAAAATGTACACTTTTTTTATTTCAGGGCATGATTTAGCTAAGCACCCAAAAAAGTAGAGGAAATTATAAACTTCTCCCCCCCCCCCAMCCCGTAAGGGAAAGAAATTAACTACTCTAAAGAAATTTTGTGTTTTTCTAACAGGCTTGTGCTAATTTGACAAGTTAGACTTGAATCAAGATGATTCCCAGAGTGAGAAAGGAGTTAGGACTACCTCATAATAGTAAAATAATGACAACATTTTAAAAGGAAAGGAAAGTAAAGCAATTTAGAATAAAAGACATCAAATTAAACACAACTTAAGAAAAAACACTGAACTATGCTTTGGAAGTACTGCTTTTTACAAATAAATCTTGTGTTTCTTGGTATATGAAGATAAACAGGCATTTTGTTGAATGGAGATGCTGTTACTTGTGTCATTTGCCTGTGGTTTAATCTAAATTTCAATCACGCACACACCAGAAGTTGTAAATAAATAACTGTGCATCCTTTTTTTTGATCTTTTTAAGAACTCGGATCAGGCACTGTGAAAACCCTTTGAATGCACAAGGAGGGAAGAAATCACTGAGGAGAGCAGAGAGAATAAAGCATGAGGCTTCAGTAAATAAGACAGCAGAGAGAGGAAGAGGGAAGGCACATGTCCAGAGGGCCCTTGCAAGTCTGGAAACTGGTGATCAACGAGAAGATGGGAATGGATAACAGTGTAAGAAGAGAGACAATGACCAGACAAGAAATTAGTGAAGAAAAGGTCAGGTGAGGAATGGTGCGGAGCATAGCAGTGTCACAGGAGAGTCAAACTCTCTCAYGGTGCGTGGGAGAGGTGAATGTGGGTGCACCATGCTTGTGGCTCCTTGAATAGTCCCAAAAAGCCAAGCATAATGTCAACCACAATGCTTTCACTTCATTGCTTGGCAAGATATTTATAATTGATTTGTCATAGGGTTTGTCTCTGTTCTCTGAGATTGCTTCCCCCTGTGACTGGTCCAGTCTGGACTTGCTTGCATGTTGGACCGCCCTTGAAGACTTCTCCCAAACAGGTGCAAAACATAATAGTGGCTGGCTGCTTGGTAATTCTGCATCACCGGCGTTGAGAGTACCAGCTTTCCAGGCTGTGGGCTTCAGCTATACTCACTACTGCAAGCAACATGAAAGAGTAACCGGTGTGCTTGGACCATGTAGCATTCTTATTCTTGTCTGGCATAAAGTTTTTATTTGTAAACATCAGTGAAATCTGAGAGCTCTTCGCAGTGCAAGGGCTGCCTCGCTGCTGTTTTCCAAGAAAGAGAGATAGCAAGRCTCCCATTGCAATGGGGGAAGATGGTGCCCTGCCGCGCTCTGGGGAATACTGTAATGCTCTCAGCTGGCAGTGCACTTTCACTTGCTGTGGGTGGGACCTGCCTCTTCCAGCTCCCAGGGAGAAGTCTGAAATGCAGTCACTGCATACAGAATCTCAAAAATAACATGAGCTGAAAAACAGACAGGAAATAAACTCATCTTTACTCTTTCGGACTCGTGGCCTTGTCTAATACCTGGGCAGTTTCATTTTCAGAAAACTCCTTTATCAGCTACTGTTTCTGTGCATCTGGGCAATTTCTCTCTCTGGATTTACCTAACTTTGTGGATGCCTCCAGGAGGGAAAAGAAATCCTTTTAAATCATGATAGCCACAATCATACAATTGAACTTTCTTTTATACAGTAGTTGTTGCAAATGCTATGTTGAAAAGAGGCATTTCTTTTACTACAATAAGCTCTCAAGTCAAGTTCTGTTATCCAAGTTCGTAACAGTATTAGTTTTGATTTATTGATGTGCATTTGTGGGGAAAAAATAAGGCAGAACAATAAGAATTCTCTGATGATTGACTGGTTTGAGACAGCGTTGGTCTTAGCCATCATAAAAGGGAATATCCAGAGTAGGAATATGCAAAACTTGACATTTGTTTATGATTAAAAAAAATGAGGGTAGGGAGATCCATTTGCAGTATAAGCCAGAGTATATTATAATAGTGTGATTAATTTTTTTTTTTTTTTAAAGCTCATAGACTTCACCTCTGATGCACGTTTTGAAGAAGCTTAATGTGAACTTACTGTCTCAGAATAGCAGATGAGCTTTCTGAGCAAAGCTGTGGGTAGTAGATCTGGCTGGGGATTGGTGGTTTGGAGGGTGCCCTGAGAAACTCTGCGGCAGTGGAGAAAAGGAGAGAAGGGGAAGGAGAAGATTTTTTTGCTTGGTTCAAACCCCAGTTTCAGGTGGCAGTTTTTCCTACTGCCCACAGGATCAGTTGTAGAGATGACATAAATGAGGAAGTTCGCATTGCTGGCTGTAAACTGCTGAAAACGCCTCTTATGTCAGGGTTCATAGTTAGGTCAATTTTCCAGCCTCCTGGGAATACGGGGCTAGTGATCCTTCATCATGTTTGAGAAAAGCGTCATAACAGAAAGGCATCCAGTCATTCGAAGATATTAGGAACAGAGAACGTGCCATTTCTTTTCTTATTTCAGTAGTTTATCATTCTTACTATTAAAAGCTTTACCTAATTTCAGTTTGCCTCACTTTGKTTTTTTGTCATTGGGTCTTGTTAGACTTACTCTGCAGGATTTAAGAGCCATGATAACAGGTATTTTCTCCTTTAAAAAAAAGTGTAATCAAGGCGTTTTTTTGTTCTTTCTCYCTTGGTTTGATTCCTAAAACCTCTGTTATGCCTCCTTCTCAATTTTTCAGTGTCCTTAAAACATGAGAAGTCCATGTGCAGTATTTTGTTATGGGTCTCAACAGTGCCTCAGAGATGAGCAGAACCACTTCCTGATCTCCCGTTACTTTTCTTTTGTGCAACCAAGGATCGCACTGGAACTTGGCACTTATTTTAGAGTTGCTGCTGTGCAAGGCAGGGTCTTCCGCTCTGTAGGTGTGGATGACAACCTTTATTCATAGGTTTATAACTTTACATTGGGGTGCACTACAACTTTTTGTGTAGACTCAGCTTAACAAGCATCTCGGTCCATTCTGAATGAATACCCTCTCCTCTTCATTGTTTATCGTCCTGATTGTGTTTGCTGCTAGTTGTATTTGCAGGGATGTAATATTTACCTCCAGAATGTAAATACTGTATTGTCAATTGGACTAACTTCTGTTGAGTCATGATTACCTCTAACAAATGTTTTTTCCTTTTCTTTTTTTCTTGTTTTCAACACTTATGTCATTTAGTCAGTTTTTAATCCATTCACTATATACTTTAGGGCTTTAAAAACCTTACAGAGTTCTGAGTATATTGCATTTCTGCTCTTATCTTTATCAGCCAAACTTGTAATCCCATCAAAGAATGAGGCATCTTTGACTCTGCAGGAACTGCTCATGGAAAATAGGCCACAAAGGCATTTGGGACCTTGAGAATTAAAATGATGTGGAATAACATAAGTAAAAAAGACTAAACTTTTTCAGTCAGTTAGTGTTTTCAGATATCCATGCACGTTAATGTTGGCATCTTTTCTAAGTGTACTGTGCATGTAGTTTATGGAAATTTGCATGGCATTTTTGCCAACTTCACAGGTCTGGGCTTTTGGTCAAATTTTTATTCAAACCTTAGGGATAAGAGCAGTGGGTGGCACCAGCTTGACCTGTTTTCAGTAAATTCATTCCCCGTGCAAAATGTGACAAGTTTGCATTTTTAACAAAATGGGCACTGTTTGTCTGCACTACTGTTTCATTCCTCATTATGCTGAAAAATTAGAATGTTGAGTAAATTTGTTTTTCTTTGCAAATATTTTTTTTTAATCCATTAAGCACTTGAAGGCTCAAAATTTGCATTTTACTTTCTTTCTTTTTTCATTCTCATAAGTCTTCTCTGTACAGGTATTGAAAAAATTGAGAACCTCTTTTATGAAATAAGTTACCTAGTTGCAGAGTTGTAAGTCCACATACATAAAAAAACCCAACCAAACAAAAAAACACCTACCTACTATATTCTGCAACGGAAAGGAATTCAAATATGGGAAACTGGTAGCATGGTCATAAGCTAGGTTTTCTCTTGCCTGCATATTTATTTGATATTAAGGTAAAATAACATGAATTCTTTCTAACTTTAATGATTCCTATCCCTTTTGTTCTCTCAGCAGTTAGTGGAGACTTAAGGCTTCAGAAAAAAATTGTGTATGAAAAGTCAGTATGTACAGACAATACAAGGGCAATGTCAGAGTAGTAATGACTTTATTGTTTCCTTTGCATGTCTTTGTTCATGTGATTCATTAACTGTGATTTGTTTATCACTTGTGGCTTTTTTCCTTGCTTGTGTTTGGCTTATTTTTCTCTGTGCAGTGGTAAGTAGCTAGAATGCTACTGTTGGTAGTTTTGTTGCCTGCTGAATACTTTCTTCCTTCTGAGATGAAAGAGTGCTTCAGCTGTGTAGCTATCAAAGAACCATGTGATCCCATCCTCATTGTGCAGAGGAAAACATCTATTTCCATTTCTTTTTACATGTCTATCCAGGGCATGGCTAACTTCTATGGAAATTAGATTGTTCGTGGGCACACTACAGCTTCAGCATCAGTATAGCGCAAAACAAAATGGAAGTGGGAAAAGGAATTAGCATGCAAGCTGATCATCTCTAATGTTTAGAAATAGAATAGTTTTTACTCCTTTATAAAAGTCTCCTGGTAGAAAACCAAAATCATACAGAGAGTCTGCACTAATTCTGTCAGTGGCAAAAAGTTTTCAGCTTATAATACTAGAAATAAGGTCAAGAAATGAGCACTTCCAAGCCCTATAAAAGCCTCTCTCACCTTTATCATGAYGTCTCTAATTGTGATGCGTAGGAGCAAATATTTAGTCTTAAATATAACAATATACATTTCTGATGTACCAGAAATGAATGAGAGAAGAATAAGACATTCAGGTAAACACTAGTGTTTACTTTAGCACAAAATCAGCCACAGAAGATTTAAACATAATCCTTGATTCTGCAGCGCTCAAACTGCCATGTTTCTTACCCAGCGCAGCACTTAAGCACATACTTACCTCTAAGCATTTACATAGTTCTGCTGAGGTCCATGAGGAATATTCATTAACTTAAAGGTAGAGCAACAACAGAAATGCTTTGTTAATTCAAGGATAGAATGCTTTTAACTTTGCAGCAGCCTTTCTTCCTTTTTGTGCCTTTTTTTAAATTGTTTTTTTATTTAGCTATAATGTAGACTTTGCTGATCTCTCATGGGACTCTATTTTTATGTGTATGTTTTATTGGATTAAAACAAAAAAGATTATGATTTTCCTTTCTAGAGAAAAAGTAATACTTTCCCGTGTGTATTGTTACATTGATTTTTCAGGCAGAGAGGAGCACCAGGGGAATTGTTAGTGTGCATGTTAACTTTAAAACCTGCTTGCAACCACTGAATTTGTTAATGTATTTTAGTCTAATCCTGCTGTGCACTTTTTGACAACACTGTAGGTACAGTTGTGTCTCAGCCTGACATTGCAGGTTCAAGCCTCTTTTGCACACACTAGCCAAACTGTATTTCCCTTTCAGTGTTGTTGTTGTAGCAGCAATTGTAGACATATTATTGCACTRTGATAGGACTATCGTTTGTACTAATCATGGTGAGTGGCAGACTGATGGTATGCCAAATGGTGTCTCAGTATGGCAAAATGCGGTATTAGCCAGAAATATCTTAGCTTCGCACGCCATGYTAACACAGTTACGTCGCTTCTGGTGGCCAAGCAAGCTCACTCAGAGCCCTCTTGACACTGCTGGATACATGTACACCAAGATAAAATGGCGTCCTAAGGAGCACAACATGTTAGCCAGAAGCTGTGTATCATTAGCTCAGTGAGATATTTATTTCTGTAGTGGTTTTTTTTACCTGTGCAGTGTCACAATGCAAAGAGGGGAGTGGAAGTGGGGAGTGAAGGTAGGGCTGGTCTTCCCGTTTCGCAGAATGAGGTGTGGAAAAATTAGCCCAAGGCTACAAATAATGTCTGTTGTAGATCTGAGAATTGAAGACTTGAGTCACAAGTTGTCATCTTGGCCACCGCCTTGACTGTTGTGTTGGAGAGTATGCACCTCTCCTGTCACAGAGCTGGAAGGAGTTTAACTGAAAGCACTTGCATGCACAGGTCTGTATCTTCCTCAGCTCTAATGAGGCACTGCACTTAACTGCTACTTTGCAGAGCCCTGCGAAGTCAGACTACAGGAGARTTGCACCTGACAAGGGTAGGTGGTGTAGAATTGATTCTTGGTCTACACAATGGCACAGAAGGCAAATGTTTTCCACAAAGTAGTTCAGAATTTCTATGCTAAYGTTGGTGAAAGAATGCAACTTACTGTACTGTTTTGAAATAGTCCAAAAATCTGCAAAATACAGCACCTCCTTTTAATCCCTGTGGCTTTTTCCATAAAGGTTTGATTTCTTGACTGCTTTATAGGTATTAGTGGACAATGTGAAAATCAGAGACTGGGCAGATGTGAGAATATACTGTCTTAAACAGTTGGTAGCTATTGAAATCTATGGGAAAAACATCTCAGATAGAGGAGACTATCTCAGAATGCATAGGGAAGTAAATTCACCATTTTCACTGGTTTAGAGTACAGTGCTGACTGCGGAGATGGTCTGATCCTCCTGCTTTCAGTCCTGTTTAGTAACAAATGGGTGTGAAGAAAAGMTGGTGACATAAGACAAACACCTATGTTAATAGTGTGCAATTGAATTTGATAAATGTACTCAGGAAGCGAAGTAATAAAAGATTTCAAGGTTTGGACCAAGCAATTACTTTCAGACTTGCCGAATGGACTTCAGCCTGGTTGTCTGTGTATGCTATATCTGTTTCAGAGATTACAATGTCAATGTTTTATAATGCTGATTCTTATCAGTGTAAATGAGACCCATAAGCATAGGTGATTCTTGTACTGCTTTATGTAAGGGACTTCAAAAGGCTTGTGAATTGTTATAAGTTGAAATTTGGAAAACGTTTTGAGTCAAAAGTTCAAAGGCTTGTTTTGACCCCTGTAATAAACACATGTTATTTCAGGTAAGATGAATTAARCTGGAGAAAAGGGAGCAAAGAGATCAGAACACACTGCAAGCTATCTTATATTGGTGCTTGTTCAGTGTAACTCTGTTTCAGTCAATGCAGGTGTATCAGCCAAAGACCACTGGAGCTAGCAGAAGAATACTGACCCCTGAGGATCCTGGCTTGTATTTGGAAATGGGGAACTCACTCTTTAGGATCAGTTGTTTTTCCTTTCAACTTCTTTAAAATTCAGGATGTTTTATGATTATCTGACATGAATATTTTAAAGCAATTCTAAGAAGAAACACAAAGTCATGACTGATGTCCCACCATGTGCTTAACTTAGCATATGGTTTATGTTTCCTTGGGGTTTCTTTATTAGCTCATGAAGGAAGGTAGTGGTACTTCTGTGCATATACAATTCAGAAGGTTTAAATTCTGCCTTTTTTGAAGTCAAAGTATAGAATAGTGTGTTTAGTAGTCTCTTCCTGTATAGCTGGCAGGCCTGCTCTTTTTGGGTTTTGGKTTTTTTTCTTCAACAAGTCAGTGAAAATTGAAATAGGCTGTAGTGAGCCAACATATAAAACATATATGGACATTTATTGATAGCAGTCCCAGTGTTCCACTCAGTCACAAAGATAATAGAAATGCTTCACAATATAACCTGAAGATTTTTTTCTGACCCTTTGCCATTTAGGAATTGCCCAGCCTCTGTGGTAGATGTTAATTTATCTTTCCCATTTCTCTGTAGGTTTTATATTACTTTTTTTTTTTTTTTGGTACATAACATAGTACCCTTTATGTGTATAATGGAGATTTTTGACAGTTTCATATATATTGAATTCTTTCCATGGGGAAATGATTTAGTATAATGGGTTTTATGTTGCTAGGATCAAAATTGAGCATATACTTTTGATCTACTTTGTAACCAGCCCCATGAAAAGAATTCTCCCCAAAATGTCAAAAACCTATGTTGTAAGTGCTATATTTACTTACTTCTTTCATTWTCACCACAGATTTTTCACTGGAAGGGGGAGCTAAAGAATTCTATTACTTACAGCACCTTTGCGGTGGATGACATTTAGCTTTGTTTAAAGGAGTTGTCCAAGATGAACCAAATAGGGAGAGTAAACAGAGGAAGGAAACTCCAGGCGGGTGAATGTGTTATTATCCAAAGCTGTGCTGGGGTGGGCTGACATTACAGCTCTGGTGGTCTGGGTTGTCCAGTGAGAACACCATGACCGTAGTAGCGTTGTGTGTGCAGAGTCAGACTGACCTTACTGGGACCACATGTAGCTTATAAGGTCCTGCTGCTTTTCAGGCGAGATTAGAGCATAGTGTCAAAAAAAGCTATTTTTTTCCTGYGACCTACTGTCACAAATGGTTTCACTCTGTGCTCGCTCTTTGTGCTATATTGCCTGCAATGCGGAAAGGATCCAGAAGGAAAAGTAAGAACTTTCTTGAGGATGTCCAGGGTAGTACAAAGTACCACTCTAATGGAAGAAAAAAAAAGGCTTGATTTTTGCCACCATGATTTTACCACTTGCTGGGTTTGAAATCTGCAAAAGATCTAACATGTCTGACTRTTTGGCCCTTTGTTGTGCATCACTTATAGAATCATAGAATCATTAAGGTTGGAAAAGACCTCTAAGATCATCAGGTCCAACCATCGACCCAACACCACCATGCCCACTAAACCATGTCCCAAAGCGCCACGTCTACACGTTTTTTGAACGCCTCCAGTGGTGGTGACTCCACCACTTCGCTGGGCAGCCTGTTCCAATGCTTGACAACCCTTTCGGTGAAGAAATTTTTCCTAATGTCCAATCTAAACCTCCCCTGGTGAAACTTGAGGCCATTTCCTCTCATCCTATCACTTGTTACTTGGGAGAAGAGACCGACACCCGCCTCGCTACAGCCTCCTTTCAGGTAGCTGTAGAGAGTGATAAGGTCTCCCCTCAGCCTCCTTTTCTCCAGGCTGAACAACTTGAAAGTTCTTGTTGTACTTCACATAGCAACCCTGAAAGGATTGGGAAAAAGGGACGAATTTCAGCAAGTAAATGACAGAATAAATTGGATGAAAAATCAGGCTCCGTTTTCTTTTTTCATTTTTTTTCTAGTGGTCTTGAGACAGTGAAGCAGTTGCTGAGGAGGACTGGCCAGTGAAACAAGGGGTTTTTTTGGTTGGGTTCCCCCCCAGCCCCCCGCCTCCGCAAATGTAAGTGTTACTTCTCCACTTGAGGTCTTTCAGCTTCCTTTTAGCAATGGGGAGTGCTTGTTATTTTTACCACTTAGCTGYTTTATTTCAGGTAAAAAAAATGTGAAGAGCTTATTTAGTCCTTTCCTGGCAGCTGCTGCTGAAGAAGCAGAATCATTTATTACTATTGCTGGAGCACAGAGAAAAGGAGAATTGCACAGGATTTGTGCATAATTAAGAGATCTGTGAAGGGACAGGGCCATGAGGAACGTGGGGACAGTTACGCCTTGTTGACCTAATGGAGAGAGTTAGCCGTGCCCTTGCACTTGAGACTGACTAACAGCAAGATAGCTGAAGCATGTTCTTAGTGGCAGCATGAAACAAATGCTGCAAYGAAATAAACTTGGAACAGAAACAAATGGGCTGACGGCAGTGTGCAAGTCTGCTGTGACTTTTTAAATGTGCCTATAACACTTGAAAGTAGTTGGTTGTAAATGCAGGAATATACTTTGTTTGGGGTTTAAATTGTGATGTGCCTCCCCCTCCCCAGCATRCCAGCTCTGGTTCTGCTGCCAGGCACCTCTGCTGGGCCCTGCACTGGGAGCCACGTCCCCCTCTGCCAGCCGGGGCCTGGGGGCTCGCGGAGGGTAGCAGGCCGAGGGGGCCAACAGGGCAGTGGAGCACTGGATGGCAGTGATTCAGCAAAGGGACATGAGCCCCTGGCAGTGCAGTCCGTGCCTATGAGYATCATCAAGGCTTTTGTAACAGAGGCGGGTTTAAAACTGGGTCATCTCCCTCCATCTGACTCTCTTCTTTGTCTTTTAAACTGTGTTCACAGTCTCTGACACTTCTCACTGTGTGACTAATCAAAACATAGTCATTAGAGGTGAATGATTTTTAACTGTGAGAAAGAACTGGTTATTTTAGAATCGTTTGAGAGACAAAYTCTGCCATTTAAATTTAGTGGCCCTAAGAACTGATAACTAGCTTCTTGAGAGGCGTGGTGAGTTTTGGAAACTAAAACAACTAATCCTTATGGACCAYGGCACACAAACTGTAGTATCAGTGGCATTGATGTAAGCACCTTGAAAACCTAGGAGTTGATTGGAGCAAACACACACACGCACCCCTCCCCCCCAAAAAAAGCCATAGCATGAACAAGCTGGGTGATGGAGTATGTGTTACAAAGTTATTTTTGGCCCCCAAGATGTCCTGAGAACTTTACTTGTGTTAATGCTTTGCGGTTAGCAATGTGGATGTGCCAGAGTAAGGCATGCCATATTGCCATGTTGGCTTTTTGTTGCACTTGTATTTATATTTTTCTCCGCCAAGGTGAGAGCGCTGTATTCCTCAGTCTTGTCAGTGCTTAAATATGTATTTAACTCTGTGCAAAGATATAATCACATGCCTGTTTGCAGTACCAGAGCTTTAATACCTGTCAACTTTCTCATGCACTRACTCTACCCCCAGTGCTTCACAGACTTAAAGGCATCCTATGGTGAGTTAATCTCTTTCTGCCTTGGCTCTTAGTGACTAGAAGTAAAAGGGAAAAGAGATTTGTTCAACTGAGATTAAAAGAGAGAAGGACAGCATGAGAGAGACAGAGAGAAAAGAGAGAAAAACGAGAAAGGCATTTCAGGCAGTAGAAACACTGCACATAGTCACACTTGCCATCATAAAAAAGAYGCCTGCAAGAGTCAGTATTTTGTGGTCAGGCAGAGAGTTGGGAGGGGCATGACGATGTGATAGAGGAAGAAAAGAAAGGAACATCCAGCACTGGAGAYACGGGGCAGAATTATGAAATACTAATCCACTGATAGTCTGATGTGCGAATCTGATCTATTTTTTTGTCTTTAGACAAAAAAGTGATTTTAGTGCTGGTTATTTTGGTATGATAAAGGAGTAAGCTTGAAGGAGAGAGGGAAATSTCTCTCCTTTCCCACTTTTCTTCCTGAAATACTGATATATCAATGTGATCTCAGTATGCTTTTGGGTGGGGCCCTTTGCTTTACATACTATAACCTAAGAAATAATCTACTTGCCWTGTGTGGTATATAGTAAAATGTGATGCTGTGTAAACCTTTAAATCTTGAATTTTATTGCAGTACATTAACAACTTAGAAATTATACAGTGAAAAASAGTGGGTAGGGTTAGACTTAGAGATATTGCCGAAGAATTCCTAACCTTCATGTTGGTTGTTTCTGCTAGGGAACTTGGTTGAAGATGAGTTATACCCTTTCTTTCTCAGTGACAAGGATTTGGGGTTCTGCCTATAAAAGTCAATCTAGATCAGAGGATGTGACCCAAAAACTTGTCAGGCTTGCTTGTAATGGTAAAATAATTCCATTTCTTGTTGTTGACTTTTCATTACTCTTTGTGTCACAAAAATTGTTCACTTCAAATCTCCCATGTTCCTGAGCTGAATTAAATCAGCTGAGTTCTGGATTGATATAGTATTTGCTCTGTTTGCTAGATGGACACAAACTGTTGCCATTTTTTATCCTCTGAAGGAAGTTAAAGCAGAAATATAAGTGAATGTGATTTTTGATAATGAGAGAGGAAAGTGTACATCACATGACAACAGAAAGCAGTTGCAGGAAAGAGCAATTTCTCCCCACTTCAAAAAAGAAATCTCGAAAAAAAATAAAAGGAATGTTTTCATTAAAGGGAGAATCATCTCTAATCTTACTTTGTCTGTCATTTTCCACTGCAGAGCTTTTATCAGTAGCCTTCCTCATCCTGTCTTATTTTAAAAACAAGAATTAACATATAATAAATTAATAACTTATTATTGTATGTTGAAATGAATTGTTGGGTCAGCCACTCAGATGTAAACACTGCCTGGCTTTGAGGAGAATGTTATTCAGKTGCTTCTCTTGGAAGATCAATGGCCAAAGAAGCAATCTGTTGGTCAGCGTGTTCATGACATCTGAGTAGGACAGTCTCACTTCACTAAGGCTGACAAATTGATCTTGACATATTGAAAGATGGTTCAAATGCAACAACAGTTGGGAAATGATAAGAAGTTTAGAGAACATGACCTGTGAAGGAAGGCTGAAGGAATGGGGTTTATTTCTGCTAAAGAGGACTGGCAGATGAGGGGGAATGAGGGGACAGGGGTTACGTTTATCAATATATAGCAGTTGTTGGAAATGGAATTAATAATTGCTGTGTTACAGCTAGGCTAAGGAACAATGCATTGAACTTGTGATGCTGTTTAGTTTCAGTTACAAAATGGGCAAAATGCCCTTATTTTAATGGTAGATTTGAAAGGGTAAAAGATATCTGGGGAAGTTGGATAAGCCTTTAGGTGTTTTTAGGAGCATGTCAGATGAGCATCTGGTGATGTCAGCTTATTTGATCCTGCATCAGTGATGGAGTCTCCAGAAGYCATTTTCAGCCCACATTTCTATGACTCAGATTATATGTACAACACAAAGGGTGGAAAAGTATGAATTCTGTGAAGAACAATTCTGACTCTTGGGAGGACTGTGATTTAACACCCTCCTCCTCTCCTTCCACTGTATGCGAGCCCATGCCTATCTTTAATGGGAGGCTTTCTACTAATATCATAGAAGAAATCTGCCTGAATTAAAGTTGCAGTTGAGGATGTTCTGTTTCCCCCTTCCTTTTAGCCCTTCACGTGCTTAGGCGGGAGAACTCTTTAAATATATAGAGGTTTGGAGTATCTCAAGCCTTACCTCTCTCCAAGCTGATGAAAGAGCAAAAGAAGACCTTATGCAGGCACCACACCCAGGCAAAATTTGCCATACTCTGGCTGACAAGTACATGCCMAAACTGCCTTTTTAYTCTCTCCATTCAGAAATTGTTTGCCCTTTAGTGGTTCAGTGACTAGCTGTGAAAGGTCATGAAAATTTCTTTTTTTTTWAATTAAAATAATTGGACACTTTCACCAAGCTATCCCCYGAAGGCTTGTGGGAAGCTGAAGTCTAAGGAGGTAGCTGAGATTTCCAAATAAGTGTGTCAAGACATAAAAAGTTCCCTGCATTAGACTTTTCTGACTTTAAATATTTAAGTCCACCTTTACTCTCATGACTTTGGTCTTAAATTTGTCCTTTTACTCTTTAGAAGAACACTCTTCCATTTCCTGGAAAGACAGAACCTGTCTTATGAGATTTCCATGTGTAACTTCAAGCAATTTACATAGAAATGTCAAGGTAGAGCTTGCAATTGCTTTACCTTGGGGGCTCACATATGGTAAACAAAATACAATAGGAGTTGGGTAGTAAAATATGAGTGTTCATGAGCTCAAATAAGGATTTTCTATCTCACTAGTAAAATAAAAAGCTTTGTTTAAATTAATAATTTTATTAATTATTACCTGGCATAAAATGGCAGCTGTAGAATGCCCTGAGAATTGAAGATAACTTAGTTGGCCTGTTGTAAAGCAAATTAATATTAACAACCTGTCTATTTTTCCATGTAATTAAGCAATAATGATCAAAGCTCAATGCTTTTCTTGGAGATTAATGATTACTTTGAAAATTAATGGTGTGAGGTGAAAGCAAAGACCATTAGCCGTAGCAAATTGTTAAGAATCCAGAAAACACACTGGGCTGAGTCATTCAATTTGTTTTATGATTATTTAAATACTGYTTTTTCCTCTATTTATTAGAAAACAAAGTTATATTCATACAGGCTAAATAGTGCAAGATTTAACATTTTCATAGTAAGCAGCCAAATAAAGAGTAGGYTCAGGTTCCAGCCAGGGTCAGCTGGTCTGAGAAAAAGCATAATGACTGTTTCTGGCACTGTTACCTAAAGTCTCTGCTTCTCACTCTTTTCACGACATGRATTCCAGGATTCATTACTGGTACCTAGTCGTGTTGCCCTCGCTCATGAAATTACTCGCAAAACTAGCATGTGGTGTTTGTATGATCAAGTCCCAAACATTGCTTTCTTGGTGCCTRGTAAAGGAAGCACATCAGCACTTTCACTCTGCTTGTGCACAGTAGAGAGACATTTCTGAGGTAATTTTTTTCTTTTTAAGAGTTGTCCTTCGTTAATAATGTTTTCAGATCAAATGGTGGACAGCAAAAATATTTCAGCAGAAACTGGCCATCTGGGTCTTTGCTCCCAGGGAGCTGCAACAGAATTTACTAGATCTTCTAAAAATTGTGTTCTTCAGGCTGTGAGTTGAATCTGGCACTCACTGCAGTCAATAGCACGACTGCTATTGAGTTCTCTGGTGCAAAATCAAGATGAAAGCTCTTCCTTTCTCTCTTTTTTCTTTCTTACAATAGCACAAATCAGAAGTAATTTAGTTGAAATCAATGKAGTTACATCTCTGAGAGGTGACTCAAATCCAAGCTATTGCTGATTCATGCTACACTCACTCTACACTTCACCATGGGAATAGTCCTGTTTCAATTAGACATGCTATGAGAGAAATCGTTTTCACTAAGGCTTTTAACATGGGGATAGTTATTGAGATTTTAAAACTGTTTCTGAAATGTTTTACTTAAGTTTTAACTGTGGGAGGTAGACAAACATCCTTTGCTCCTTAGTTTGTTGTCTGGGTAGTAACTGGACACCAGTATTTGACAACATTTGCACTAACCTCCTTTTTTAGACATTCCTTTGCACTGACTGCGAGACAGCTTTAATAACTCAGTGATAGCCAGAAAAGAACAATGTCTGCAGACAGCTGTAGTGTGAAAGATGCAAGTATCTCTAATACTAAAAGGTCTGGTTTTCACCTAAAAATGCTGAACTCTTACATGCCCTGCTTATTTCTCCTGTGCATAGACAGAAAGATTTGTTTGTAAATATTTCAGAAATTAAAGAGAAGCCTGTTTATCAATTTATTTCTTTAAAACTATGATTCTATTTGAAGACAAGGATAAATCAGTAAACTAATTCAGAACGGTTTCCAGCATAACGCAACCAAGCATCGTGCAAAGCCAGGTGGGTGGATTTGAGGACAGGGGGGTTTGGTTTGTTTGTTTTTCTTTCTTCCTGAATGAATTCTTCATTGCAATTTCTGTTTCTTCATATTTTGATTGGAGATTGAGACAACGGAAACAATCTGTAACTTATTGAAAACCAGCCAACAAACAAAACCCTCCATTATTTCAGTAAATGTTACCTTTGTTCTGTTCTTTAAGTGTATTAGTGGAACAGAACACAGGTTTTGGCAATACTAAAAGCAAGATAGTACAAAAGTCATGTTTTCCTGCGGCAGATTACATGGTATATGGTGGGATCCTGCAGACATTTATGAATATGAATAGTTGTATGTGGAAATGCTAGAAGCCTTGAAACAAAGGCCAGTCTTCTCTTTGGTCACAGTGTGGATATCAAGTCTCATTAATAATCACGTAGACTTAMATGCTGTGTGTTTTTGTTTTGTTGTACAGCTTTCTAATACATTGATTTTTGCACATACTCTTTTGTGGCAGTTAATCCTGACAATGTCCCTTTAAGATTTAATTTATGTTCCTTGTGGCTTTTTAATGCAGCATACAGCAATTGCTGAGAGGTTTAACAAGCGTGTGCTGGAACCGTCTGGAATCACAGAAGTAAGCAGTAGCATTTTACTTCAGGTTCATAATCCATTTGTAAAAGCCTACACGCTGTCATCCTGCACTTTTTTAACAGGGATGAAAAGCTGGGCCAAATTGGTAGCTGCTTTGTGGTGCTGATAAGTCAGAAGTGAAAAGCTCAGGGAAGTCTGCATAGGTCCTGAGTCAGGAGCCTTATTTAGTGTGATCTGGAGTAAGCTGGATGGTGTCTGTCTCCCAGTGCAGTGATGCAGAGTCTTGCTGCTTTATTTGCTGTAGGCATTGCTAATATTGTAGAAGTCTGCAGAAGCAACATGTGGCAAAACAAATTGTCTGTAGTAAAGCAAACCTCAGTCTCATGTCAGTGTGGAACTCCAGTGTGGCACATTTTCTTACAAAGTGTTGAGGAAAAAATGGGAGTGTGTGGCAACCAGATATATCTGCGTTGCAAGTATCCTACATTCTGCTGAGCTGTTCTAGGGCATTAGAGTSCCTAACAAATGTGCAAGCACTGGCCAAAGCGCAGTGCTATAAAACAGCAGGGTTTGAGGAGCACACGAAGCTTCCTTCTCTCTAGCTTAGAATAACRCTGGGAGAGCCTGAATAGTGCTAAATTCAGAGTTCTCTGACAAGAAGATCTGTCACCTCTCTTCTTACTTTTTTCCTTCATCTTAACTGCTGTACTACTTTAATGCTGCCAGGTGTGGTGGCTGTAGTGACTATGCGAAGTTGTTACACAGCTTCACRAAAAGAGAGCTGTTCTGCACTCTTCACGCTGGGTTACCCCACRTACATTCTGCGTGTAAGGTGGCTCAGAGAAGACATAGCTTCCGAACAAAAGAGAACATGCAGACTTCTCTGTTTTGTCTGAGAGTCACTGAATTCAATCAAATGATTAAAAGGGAAGATTAATGCAATTGCTTTTGCTTGTAACACATGTACAGAAACTCCAGCTGCCTACCTACAGCATCCCATGTGATGCRGAGGCAAAATGCAGCAGAATTGGAGTGGTGCTGCAATCAGCTTTATAAAGGCACTGATACCTATAGCTGCTCCCATCTGTCCCCAGACAAATGAGTACCCCTACCCCTGTTGGGGTGCTGAAGAAACATGTTCACAGGGGACACTGCAGAGACTGCAGTGTCTTGTAAAGGGGAATAAAATTTGCTCTTGCGCTAGAGAGACAAGCTGTGGAAGACAGGCCTGAGCAGAACTGGTGCAGCTGCCTGTTAACCTGGTGGAAAAACAGGAAGGTTATTCAGTGAATCTTGGCACAGTCCTTCCTTCTGGGTCCTGTGAGATTTAGCTTGACTTTTCAAACCCCTAGACTGGCTGCACTTTAAATACAGTTAATTAGGCTGTTGTGTCATACTCAGGCATAACTGCTTGGTCCAAAGCAACTTTGCATTTTTCTGTCACTGGAGCTTTCTGTAGGAACAGCTCCAGAGAACATTATGCCACAGAAATGCTTATCTTCCCTTCCCTTCACCAYCACAACTGTCATCTCTCAGCTCTCCTTGGAGTCAAATCAGAAATTCTTGCTCCTCCTGTAAAACRTCATGACATCTTCCCTTTTAGACTCTTCTCAGCTCAGTGGAAAAGCAATACAAGTGCTACTGTGCCCCTAAACTACTATTTTGCAACTGTTGAACAGTGAGGCAAGAGAAGGAATTGATATTTGGTTGTCAGAAACTTTGGTATGTGTGCAGCTCATTGCTGAGAATGAATAGGGTATCGGTGAAATCTGTGATTTAAATACAGTTGAGATAATGTCTTCACTGCTGTATCCTCTCTGTTATGTGGTGGTAAGACACATTTCATTTTGAAATTTGTAACTTTCTAGTGCTGTTGGTAATGCAACTGCCGAGACATTCGCTGTGTTGGGAAACACAGACAAATGTGCTTTGTTCCTCATTCATTATCTTGCTATGAAATATAAAGACGAATTTATCTATCTACTTCAAACAAAATCATTCTCTCTTGTTGAGTCTCACAGAATTCTTTTCCCACCGTTAATTTTCACTGCAGCAGTTTCCACACCAGGAACTTAGATTAAGTTATTAAGCAGTTCTGTTTTTCGTCATTAAAAAAAAGAAAAAAAGACAAAAGGTGGCTAATCTTTCTCTTGTCACTCACAGTAAGTGAAATGAATTTTAGATGACAGTATTATGACTGCTAGAGGGTCTAGGCTGCTAGAAAGCTGTGCTGTTACTTTAACACCTACTGAAGCTATAGAAACATCTATTAAAACTCTAAATAGAAATATTAGAATGTGAACAGCGTATCCACACCAAGTGTAGCAGTTGTTCTTCATTTAAGCCCTCTACATTTTCTGCATTGAAACAGAAATTTGCCAGAAAAACAGCTTTCAGGCCTTGTCTGTGATTACTGTTCATACTAAACTGCTATAGAGGTGCTGGCAAATACAACACTGGCATCAGACTGCATGGATTATATTAGGTAAAAGGACTACTAGGCATTTATTATTTATTTCTATTGATGATAAGCCTTTCAAACTTTCTCCTCAGGACTAAGGGAAGAATAGAATTGAAATTATTTTAATTACTTTTTGAATTAAGTATGGTAAAGGTCTTCCCAAAAGCTTCATTAAGTTTAAAGCAAATGTTTGACAGTTCTGTAGATGGGTGTTACAGAAGTTGATATTTTTGGACGAGTTTGAAAATTAGTGTGCTATCTCAGGCCATTACGCAAATTTGAAAATTAAGGCAAAATTTTTTCATTTATTTTGCCCTTTGCCAGATGTCTCCTGTTGCTATTGAGTGAATGACTACAGCAAAAACTCTTTTGAATCAGTTAGGTCAAGATCAGCTTCCTATCTAGGAATGTCAGGCTCCTAAACTTTAGGAAAAAAGCCATTTATACCAGTTGCTCATTTGTTTTGTTACAGCAAATATTAACAAACACTCTGATTTGGCAATTTTAGGTGTTGGTTTTTTTTAAATTCATTTTATCCTTACAAGTGATTATATTAGAAATCAGCAGTTTTCCTTTACACTTCTATGAGGAATTGTACATAGCCTACGCATCTTTGAGTCATTTAGGGTATTTCAGAGCTACTAATCTGCCAGGAGCTCACTTGTCAACATTCRACTCCAGCTTCCCTGGCTGGAACCTGAACAACTTTAAAAGAAAAAAGTAGATGCCAGAAATAAAATACGCCATTTGTGAGCATTTGTTTCAGATGGTTCTGTGCTCAGGAGAGGCTGCTGCTAATGGCCAGCTCACAGCAGATGGGGATGCAGTCTGGGTCTAATGCCATGTGCTGGGATTAGCATCATCTGATTATTGCAGATCACTACAGAGGGTAACTCTCTGCTTTGCTACCTGGAATAACACTTCAACCTCGCTGTTATCTGTGACTCTTTCCAGAATTTTAAACCTGACTTCTGAATATTTTTTTAAATGTTAATTTTTGTGGTTGGGAGGTTTGCCTTCCCTCTTGACCCCTTTTCCCCCAGCAATAAAATACAATATTGCTGAATGCATTTGCCTCACTTGAGTTGTTAGTTAACAGTTGCATATTTATAATCGGTCTGTATGCTACAGTGAAGTTAAAGCTGAATTTGCTTTATGGGCAATTATAGCCCATTGCCACAAACTCAAAGAAACAAGGTCAAGTCTTTGCATGTATCAGATAAGGAAGGGGATGTCTCCAACACGCAGATAAACATTGAATGAGAGCTTGGTTGAGGATTTTGACTATGTGGTCTTGCAAGTTGATATCTTTGAGATGTTACGCAGGAAGAATTTGCAACGTTTAGATGTAGTCGGTGTGCAAAGATGAAGAGGGCTGTTTAATTTTTTCTGCAAGTTCTTGATCAGAGCTCTATCTTTAAAGCCTCTTTAAATGACATCCCACAGAGCTGGCCTGGTGTGGCTTTTGCTGAAAGGTGAATTACCCTCTTCTGCTGCCATGCCTGGTTCCTTTGACATTGCTGCTGGGTGTTATGCATATCACCATAGTCTGCTCTCAGGGCTCCACCAGAAAGAACTGAATCAACTCTGAATGAGTTTCCCTTATCCTTAAGGAGGTTCAAGGTTCAGAGCAGGGAACTACAGCTAGGTGAGTAATTTTTCTCTATAAACAGCTATCTGATGGCCAGCTATCTGATGATAAAAAGGGTGTGTGTGTCTTTGGTCAGAGTATTCAGGAATCTCTGCAAATGCCCTGAGAGAAGAGGTCACAATGCAGCATTTTTGCTGCTGAAATCCATCCTCCTATTTTCATCTTAAAAAGCAGCCTATACTTTGCATATGTCCTTTGTTCTTTTTTTCCAGGAGAGAAAGGGAAGGGGTAGAGGTTGATTGATCATGTGCAGACTGTAAGATCTTTCCCAAGTGTAAAGGGCCACCGAATGTCCAAATGACTTATCATACACCTCACTTGCATTATGCTCTTACCTCCTTTCAATAATAAACCATTGGCAAAGCGACAAGGCTGCAGTCTCTTTTCTGTTCCCTGCAGGTAAGCCAGCAAAGGAGCACGTGGAAGATGTGTATTGATGCTACTTTAAATGTCCATGCTACCAATGCAGCAGCTTAAATCAGCTGAGGATCTGATACAAGAGGCTGGCCATATGGAGTTTGAGGARAATACTTTACTGCCCATTTAGACACTTTTTTTTACTATACAAATTCTGCATTTGCAAATCTTGTGTTCTTGCTTAAGAGCAACTGAAATGACCCTTGTTTTTTTGAGTGCAGGAGGAGGCTGCACACATAACTGTTGGCTTTATTAACTAAATTAAACTTCTTTCCTGGATACCTGKCTGTACCTGCAGTAGAGTTTGCTAAGCATGTTCTTCAGTAGTTACTCAGCACCTACTTTTGTCCAAAAGAAATGTTCTCTATAGGGAGGGGAAGAATTTATTCCTTGGGCTGTTTTAATTATGATTCAGTTTCTCTGCCAAATTTTGTTTTGGGATCTGCACAAACAAGTTCTTGATGGCAGAGAAGATAAATGGGAGATAGCTATCCTGATACAGGCAGTCTTCGGTAATGCCATGCTTCAGTGTCAGCTGTTGATAGTATTCAGGGGTCAGAGATGGGCAACTCTTGACTTTTCATTGAAAGGGGCAGTTACGGATAAGCTACAACTCTGCAGACAATATCAGCACCTGCTGTTCTTCTACTTGAATGTGTTCCTTTTTGTCTTGTGAAGTGTGGGTGTCTGTTACTACTCATCTTTCCTTGAACTTTACTTTTCTCTTTTTTAGTTGAGAGTTTTCTTCTGTTTGCCTTGTTTTCAAGGCCATATGCTTTCAAAAAGTTTTCCTCAATKAATTAAATTTTGTGAGCTGGAGGGATTGTTGACATAAAAGTCTACTAATGTGTGAAATTTATTGTGATCTCTGATTGTGAACTTTGTCTGAATAGTGCTCATCAGGTGAGAAATCACTAAGTGTATTGAATCTGTCTTAAGGAAACAAAGACTCTTAAGTAGAAACCTTTCTTAATAATCAGGAGGTGCAACCATGGCATATAGCCTTTTTTATTGTGGCTGTGAATCTAAACTGATCAGCAGCTGAAATGAGACCCTTGTTCCCTTGTATTGAAGGCTTCAGTCGATTCTATACGCTGGCCTTTTTTACTGCACAAGCCAGCTTTGTAATTTGACCAATTACTTATCTCTCTTTTCAGGTGATTCTTTTTTCTTTTTTTTTTTTCTTCTTTTTTTTTTTCCCCCCTGCCCCCCATGTCCACATCTCACAACACCAGAGGCTACAAGCTCAAGGAGGACATTGAGGCAAATACTGCTGTGCATCTAGAAGTGGAGGATGCAGTCCTGAAGCTTTTCACCCTCTTCTTGCTTGGATAACTCTTCAATTAATTTTCTGAAGTTATTTAACTCAAGGTGTAGTCCTGAAGCATTACAGCATGAAGTCATTAGTCATAAGCAGAATCCTGACATCCTTCTCTCATGCCGCAGATGATAAAGCTTCTTCTTGCTTAGAAAGCTGGAAGCTGCACTGACACTGTYGAAAACTGACTGGTGTTTGTGCAACAAGAGGCAATGCACCATTTCTTTATTTCTCRCAAATGCCCAAGAAAACTGGTAAGACCCTTCTGTGGTGCTTATCTCTGCTTTCTTAGGAGTGAAAAAGGAGAGACTTGGTAGTTTTTGTTGCTCTGGAATGCTGCCAAAGTGTATTGCAGGTGCTCTTCTGAACAAAACATGATGTGAGTGTCTTAATGTTGCCTCTGAAATGAGTGTTGCAGGGGTCACCCTGGCCCTGCTAACGTGGTGGTACTGTACGTCTTTCAGGAACACTGTCAACCCATGTCATGGAGGAGACAGCTCAAGTGAGTGCAGAGGTCCCATACCTGTGCTGTTTAAAGCCTGGACTATAGCGCACGGGCCAAGTGCTGAGGAGTGCACTCTTATTGCCTGTGGTGTGTCTTAGAGCTTTCTTGAGCCTTCCTGTGCCTTCTTGGCCCCAGAACTTCTCTCTYTGCTATTTTTTGCATTTTTATTTTCTTTCCTTCCCTGTGTGGATCTTGGAAATGCTTATATCACATAGGTCTATAAACCCATGTGTGGTTTGTAAGTGTGCTTTGACTTTCTGCTATTGCCCAGGTCYCAAGGCTGGCTTCTGCAGCCACTGGCCGTGCTGTGTTGCAAGACAGGTAGGTGTTKTTTGAGAATCTGTTTGCAGAACTGAGGCTCCTTTTCCTATATAGATAAATCAGTATGTTTGCCTTTTTTTTGGAAGTGGGAGGTTACAAGTGTATTACCCTTAGGTGTGCTACAGTTATTTCYTTATTTCCTGCTGAAGTACTGTAATGAATAGAGTTGTTATCATGCTTATTTTGAGGAACTAGGAGAATGGTAGATCTCAAYTAATGATGTCTGGTGCTGATTCCTTTTCTCCCCAGAGCCTTTATAATGGTCTAATAGCATAGAGTAACTTTAAAGAGGGYGGAAGCTGCTTGAGGCTGCCACGGCAGTGTAAAAGAGATGTGAAAAGACTTAAGAATTAGTTTACTATATGCTTTTCTTATATAATCCCATCTTGACCCCTTTTTCCTTACATGAATTTAGTCCCTATCCAGACAAGTGCAGTGTTTCTGAAGTGCAAGCTTCAGTTGCTAAATAAGGTAAGAATAACAGAGACTGTAGGCATCCAGGCTGGAAGCAAAGTATTGCTTTTATGATGTTGCTAATAAAAAACATAAGAGAGGGGGACTGAGAGACAGGAAGAGTTTATGTTGAACACTGAGTTCTCGCCTGAAGCTGATGCTCCCTTGGGATACTGGGCTCAGTTAGGGGCTACATGTTTTTTGTTGAAGTCAGAAGTTGCTAATAACCCAACAGGGTTTCTGGTCTTTAATGTTTGTTTTAAAGGCAAGATAAGCAGTTAAAACTATATACTGATAATCTYCCCGTAAAACATTATTGTGTACTTCCTTTTCCAGTAGCAGCAAAATAGATGCTTGGGAAGAGGCACGGGCCACATACAGGACCTTTCAAAGTGAGAARGTGCTGAATGCCAGAAATGACACAGCTGATAGCTTTGTCATTGCTTCAAGTCACAATCTGCAGTTACGAAACAGCCACTTTGAGCTCAATTATGGAATCATTGGTAAATCCACAAAAGCTTATTTTTCGAATACCCTAAAGGTGGAAATTAAACATCTAAAGTCAATTGGCCATAGCAGGGTGGTGGTTCTTTAATCACTGCTGTCCCCTGTCTTCTGTTAGTTCTGCCTAAAATTCCATGGCTGAGAAAAGAAATACACGAGCATTTTTCATATGATACCTTTCCAGCTTGGCCCTGGGCTCACGGGTCACTGACGTTTTGTAATTAATTAGTAATACATAGGCTGATTCTTGTATGTTTCACTGGAACTTAAACATGTGCTGAGTACGTCACAGGTATCATATAAAATCTGGTCATGTGGGTCTTTTTAGAAGTTCAAGGAGCTAACACTCCAGATAGGTGCTAAGTGAGATTTTCAAAATCATGTTGGATGTAACTGCTGTTTGAAAATAGTTCTTAAAATCCCATTAKCACTCACCTGTCTCTTTCATACTTACTGACTGTTTAAAATGTGCCCGATGGGCTACCATTTATACTTGGAAATTACCTGACCATACATCTGCAGGGTTAGCACTGGAGGATGAGAGCAGGTGAATAAGGACTGCAAATGTTAAGTAATTTGTATTTACAGGTAATACAGAGATTATCAGAGGCTTTTTGAAATCATGTTATATTGGAAGACTTCATTTTTCATTATTTTGTTACTCCATTAGTTAAGAATCTCTAGAAGAAAAATTACTCCTGATGTAAGATTAATTGCCATGGTGCTTCATACTTTCACCTACTTCTGGACTGCGCCTTTAGAAGCATGAAGGGAAAAACYCTTGTGCCATTGACTTCAATGGGGCCAGAGTTTAATCCTTGCTACAGGGAGCAACTTTATGATTGGGCCCAGTAAGGATATCCTGGGTAACTACTGTATGCTGTTGCAGTCTCTGACATTTATTTATCCAAAAACATCAGAGCTCTGATAATAGAAAACTAAGCTTTAATTTTCAATTCTGATCCTTTAAATTATGCTGATAYATCATCTTCTGGGAGCGTTTATGGGGTGTAATTTAATCATGATATTTTTTTCCACCCACAGATTATACAATAGGTAAATTAAAATTGAAGCTTTGAGGTGAAGTTGTCTTTTGCTATAATTATCTCAAATGATTGTGCACTATTTACAATTACTTTTTTTTTTTCCACATAATGCTGGTGGTATCTAGAGCTTTGTTTATCAGTTTCAGTTCTATATTATTCATACGCTGAGAGAAATGCATAATTTAATAATATATTCTCTCATGCTCTGTTTTCCAATTTCCTGACTTAATCCCTGTGAAACCCTATTAGTTGTGCTCTCAATGAATATTTATCTCGCATTCACTTTTTTTTGGCCTTTGTCCTAGTGACAAAGGTTCTTGTAGTAGCATGTGTAAAACCACGTTATGACAAATGGGGTGCCATATCTTTCACTTAGATACCTGGAGTTAAAATACCAACTCCATAGTTGGCGTAGCAAGATTAAATCTGTGTTCTGTAGCAGTGCAAAAGTACTCCTGCAGTCAAAAGTGATCAGGTATTCCTGCAAAAGGACTGTAGCAACCTCTAGTCAAGAATCACGGATGTCACTAGATTAATGAAAACTGAGCCCTGGAATTAATGTTGATCATCAAATCCTGAATTTCACCACTTGTGAAAATCAAGCCATCTCTTGTTTCTGCTTTCTGTATGTATGGGATCACATGGTTATGGCTTTAAGATGTAAAGAGAGATGAAGTCACAAAAGTTGCACCAGGGGAGGTTTAAATTGGATATTAGGAAAAATTTCTTCACCRAAAGGGTTGTCAAGCATTGGAACAGGCTGCCCAGGGAAGCRGTGGAGTCACCATCACTGGAGTTCTTTAAAAGACGAGTAGATGTAGTGCTTAGGGACATGGTTTAGTGGTGGACTTGGCAGTGCTAGGTTAACTTGATGATCTTAAGGTCTTTTCCAACCTAAATGATTCTATGAAAAGGAGCCTGAAATAATGTAACTCGTAGGTTTTTCTTGGCCATGTTTCTTGGTGTCCCATGTTCTTGGAGTCATCTGTACACTTCCCATGTGTGCTGTTTTGGGAGASTCTGAGTGTGACAGAGGTACATTCATGGAGAAACTATTTTGAAGGCATGTGGCGTTCTGTGGATCTTTAGGTACTTTTGAAGAGAAGCTGGATCTGGAATTACTGTTGTCTAAAACAAGTGCTGGTTTCTTCAGGATCTCACCTAAGCCTTCCACCATGCACCAGCAGAGGTTATGGAGAATGACAGCTGTCGTTCCTGTTGCTGTTAACATACCCATTTGTTATTTTGTGATGCAAAGTGTAAATGGAAAATGTCAAGGCTGAAGTCTAAATGGTCTTTGGCTTTAGTTTCTGCAGTATGTACACACAGCATCTCTCTAATACTGTTATTGTACAGAATCATGTTTAAAAATGCTTCAGTGCTCTCTTCTGTATCAGTAATATGAAAGAAATAAAATACAAACCTATCATTTTCTGACCATACAGAGACAGTCGGAAGCTGTGAGCTTGCTTGCATGTCTYGTAGGAATGGATGTGACAAAGTGGCATGTTTCCATTTCAGTCTTCCCAGCCCTTAATATAGTCCAATAGTCACTGTTACAGTGTGTTTTCCTCTTTTTAGACTTAGATTTCTTTCTTTAATGGCTGTACCATTTACTTCAGGGCAAGAGTTACTTTATARACTTTGCATTTTTAGTTTGTTTTCATTGTTTGATTTTCTGCAGTGCACAGATGTAAAATATCAATGTACAAATTATGCATAATAGTTTGATGAAAACTTGGTCCCAGAACTCACACTCCTTGTCCTCTGGTCTCTTTCCCTACTCCACCAATATGCACCTGGGCCAGGGTGCTAAGCCTGCTCTTTGAAAAGGAGAGTACGAAAAGCTGAGCTGGGATGCTGCTTAGGGCAGTTATGGAGGCAGCTGCGTGCATGTTCACTTTCAGAAATCCCTCCTGACAGTAAATTGAATAGGGAGGTGCTAGCAGCTCTGGGATTGAAGTGTAACAGTTCTCTTCTGTTGTTCAGGCAGGAGCTCTGAGGCCTTTCTCTCACCCAACAAGGAGGCAATATGTTTTTAAACAAGATTCTGGGAGTCCATTGACTTTCAGTTGAGAATGAAAGTGATAAATGCCTTCCTTCCTTATTTCAATTTTATTGTACAGAAAAACGTTTTATGCTTGAGTTTTCTGGCACCAGTTCCTGTGGCTTTTGAGAAAAGGTAATAACTCATTCTAGAGCTTATTTAATGCTGATGAAACTGCTGGATTTTAAAGAAATGTCCTGTTGTCAGGTCGTTCCACAATTCTCTATTGTAGGGTTGTGCATTGATCTGAAGGACACTGGCTGCTCTTGGTTACAGGTGTTTGAATTAAATTCTGCATTGTCCTGGAGTAATAGTAGGTGGAAAGTTGATTATCTATTTCCGAATAATAAACTGGGGCTGAGATCTTGGATCTCTTGAAATGAATGTGTGGCTTGTCATTAACTTCACTGGGGACATGATTTCTTCATTTTACCCGGGGTTATTTGGCATAGTTACATTGTTAAAATGAAGAACATAGTTTGATGTAATTAAATTAACTTGGAGTGATGAGATCTATAGAGAGACGGCTCCTCCTGTCATAGGATGATACAAAGTGGATTTCTATTGTTTCAAGCTAAGAAAGTGCCTTTTTGACTAACTCCCATAAGTACTCTTATGGGGCTTGCTCAGAGTTTGGTGTGACTAGTGATTCTTCTTATCTTCAGTGATAACTGGTGTAAAAATTGGTATTATTTTATTGTGCTTATTCGCATCATCTAAGGAAATGGCTGACAATATTTGACAAAGGTATGTGTGTGTGTGGGTTCTCTTTATGAATAATTTAAATTCCTTAATCAAAGCACTGGGATTTGTTCTTGAGGGAGGTAAATCGGCTCCTAAGGAGGAATGGTACCACTTGTGTACCATGCCATCATTAAAGTGTTCTTCAGTTCTGCCATTTAAATTTGGAAGGAAATCCATTCCCTAAAGGAATAAAAAGGGTAGGATTGGTGGCCAAAAAGTCAGGGTGAATTAGTCACCAGAAAAATCTTTTATTCATGGACTTCATAAATAAGGGAGAACTGCAAAAGACGTGCTGCTGGGTTTTGTCACAAAAATGAAATAAAAGGAATTGCAAACCTGGCTTCTTGACAAAACGTCACTTCCAGTTTAAACAATGCATATTTTAAAATCAAATGCAAAAACTGCTAATCAGTTTTGTTCTCTTTTGAGTTTGTTTGTTTGTTTTCTGTGGATATTTTTAGATCTGAAGGCTTCCTTTATCAGAACATCCGCGGAGAGCTGTGCTCCATGCAGAAAGTTTGGCCTACGGAATCCTTTTCATTTGAAGCTGGTCTCGTGCCATCCTCCCCGGCTTGCTGGAGCAGCCACTTCACAGGTGGGGTCCCAAACAAATAGGAATTTGGGCAGGAGGTATCCTTAGAGAGTCAGGCAGCCCTACCTCTCCCTCTCCTTTATTAAATACTACTTGTAGTGATGAAATTTCTGTCTTTTGGCTTTAGAAGCTGGACTGTCAGAAGAGAAGTCTGCAGTTTTAAACAAACCTCAGCCTTGAATGTGACAGTTTACTTTTTGCTTGTTCATTTTTTGTCTTTGCCTAAAAAGCATCTCTCTAGATATTGCACATTTTTAATCCCTGTGGCCTGATCAAGCTTGTTCTGAGAAATAGTTGAAGGGAAAAAGAACAAAAGGATCTTTTTTTTCTTTATGGAAACATATAGAAAAAGCATTCCTTTTTTATTTTCTTTTTCCAGTTTCAAAAAAAACCCCAAACTTTAACCATTAAAATCAGTAAAGGTTTTGTTATAAGAGTGCTTTAAAAGCAGTTCACTAAGATGGGAGAGTTCTAGGAGCCTGTGAAGTGTCACTTTTGGGCTGAGATAGACAGGGGCTCAAGCAGTAAGAATGAACACTTGCACTCACAGATAGTATGGAAATTGGGACAATTTGTTCCCCTGCCACTTCAGGAGAACTCTTTGAGAAGATCAGAGGATATGGTAGCATTCACTCAAGTGTCCAAACTCTGACTTCCCTTTCATGTGAGTAACTCTGTTACCTAATTCCTGTCATGTAAAGTCATTTTCAGCAAGAGAAGAATCAGACTAGAGTCTATAAAACATGAAAGATCTCTAGGTTCAAAGACTTGTACTGGAAGGAAGCTTTAACACTTTTCAGTAACATCCCCGACCCTCTTTATTTTTCATTATGCCACAGTACGGTTCTTGGATTTTTTTTCCTGGAATACATATACCATAAGTTTGTTAGCATAAAAGAAAATGTCATACATAGTATGCATAATGATAAATTAATGTTCATTCTGTGCTTCCAATCTTACTTTAAAGATTTGAAATGAGAAAAATTAAATTTACAATTACGGTTTTATCCACTAGACAATGGCACCAGCATAGCATATGATCTCCTAACTAGATTACTCTGAATCAACTTCAGTTGAATGTAACAATATAATCTCTGCTGTTGTTTTGTAAATATAGCAGGCAGTGAATCTGCTCTGGTCTGTGCTTGCTGAGCATCTACCCAGGCTCCAGCCTGTGCTCATAATGGCTTGATTTTCTTCTTGTATCAGTTTGACCTGATGTAATTACAGTGCCTTCAAAAGACCGTCTCTTCATTTTCGTGAACAGGACGTGAATTAGATCTAAAGATACCATTTAGGATAGATAGAATCCAAATTCAGTACCACTGTGTAATTAACATATCTTTGTATTCCTGCAGAAAGGATTCTATTCAGAATGAATTTGTGTTATGTTACTGTTATCACAACAGTAAAGGTGAAATGCCACCTGTGTTATCCATTACAGTCGTGGAATAGACAAGCTGTATTTTATTGTCAAAACACGAATCAGTTTTGTTGTCTGAAAAGGCCCCAATCTGTTGTAATGAGTTTCTGTCACTGGTATCTTGCCCTGGTAAGTACCACTGATCTGGGTAGGGACTGATCATGTAGCCAGTGTCTCCAAGCTCAGATCACGCATCTGACTGCCTTTCAGCTGTGAAACCTGGGACTATGGATTCTTTGACTGCAGGACCAGCAGCTTAGATTTATTCACCACCAGGCTGCAGGAGCTCTAATTGTTTTTGTTTCATACAACATGTGACGTCAGACACCAGAATGGGAGCTTAGTAAAGACTTTTTATTTTTCATTTCCCACCCACTTTTCCCCTTACAGACTCCAGGAAAGTTTCAGGTTTGTGGGAAAGAGCACAGTCCATCATCTGATCTTCCTTTCTTCTTGTGCAACGGCTCTGAAGTCGAGACCTCCCCCACCTCTGCTTCCTTCTGTCAAGTCTTCCCCTTACAAGGATGGAATGGCTGACTTTGGTTTGGAAGAGCAGTGCTTGCTTGGGCTGAGGCCCTGGAACTCTCCTCCTCAAGGTAACATGACTGGAATAGGCCTATCTAGCTCTATCTTCCTCATGCTCCCCATCTGAGTTTCTGTGGAAAAAATAGTTCGTTCAAAGGCAAGAGATCTTTCTGGCAGAAATCTCCTTGTTCAAGAGGTTGGGAGTCATTTTGGGTCAGTGGCCCTCAATTCCTTTCTTGTAAAAAGGCACAGCTTTTCCCATGTTTGTAATGGCTCCTGCCACATAACGGGTGATCCAGTCCTTTCAGCCTAAGTTACGGAGTTGATAACTGGACTGCTATGTAGTCCCTGAACTTCCAGTTGTTATGTGGAATATGAGACAAAAGGTTGGTAAACAGGACCTGGCTTTTCTTCCTTTCTCATGGCTTTTCTGGAGGCAGCTTGCTTCCCCTACTATTAAACTGATGATGAATTATGTGCTCCTCTTGTTGTATCTTGTGAGATTGATAAATGGCAAAGACTACAAGAGCAACAAGTACCTTCACTGTTTATCCTACCCAGGGGCTACATCCCAGATTTGGTCTTTCTCCACTGGAGCTGGAAGACATGGAAAGATAGGGAAGTACAGGGTAGGTGCCGGGTAGTGGCAGTGTTGCTGTGTGTGCTGATATTAATCAGCATTTCCTTCTATTTACTCCAACTGCATCAGATGAAAAACCAAGAGGATTTGCACACCACTGGAGCCTTTGGCCCTTCCTTTTTTCTATCTTCTGCTTTCCTCTTATCAGTTTCAGAGAGCTGCTGGTTAGAGAGAGTCTCTCAGGGATGAGCTCTGAGTTGGAGGGGTTGTTGACCCGTTTGCCAGCTTTCCTTCTGCCTTCCCTGGCTTGGTAACAGAAAAGGCTGGTGGATGTGTGTGCATTCAAAATTTAAGGCTTCTTAAGATGCCAGTGAACAGGTGGTAGCATTTGGCTTTTTTATTGAGTTCTGAGATTCGGCTTTTGAGCAAAAAGTTCATTACAAAGTGCCTCAAAGTCTTCATTTTTGGTGTTCACAGGCTTATGTTACTCCAAAAAATGGCCAAATGTATTTTCTTAATGCCGTCAAATGTTTCCCAACTACTAACCAAGGCAATTTCTTCTTACGGGTTAAAGCTGTGTTTATACTACAAAGGCGTGAAATAGAGGCAGAACATAGCTGGCATGTCTATATACTGTGTCTCAGACAGAGAAAATTTTGATGTTTGAATTACAAATATTACAAAAAATACAGATTTTTGATAGAAAGGTATCTGCAACTTCAGCAACAGTGGAAGAAATGTTATGGCTGACCATAAATGCAGAATGACATTCATTTTGAAAGGTACCCTTTCAGTCAACCTCCACTGCTATTGGTTTTCTACAGATCTGTGCTTCCAAACTGGCGAAACAGAGCTCATGATTCCCCCACTGTAAATCACCTTATCCATGTATAATTAAGGTGAAAAATCAGTTTAATAAACTGAATGTAATGACTGAGTTCGAGCTTTATGTTAGCTGGGAAAGTTACTGAGATTCTTTTCTCTAGATTTGCATATAAGAGTCATTGTCTGAATAACGTATGTCTGTTTTCAGACTTAGAAATCCTAATTTGATTAAACTGAGTTTCATGCCATATTTTTTCTATTACTATTTCATACAGGAGATCAAACTTGAGAAATATTCCTGCTGAAATTTTTAAGTTTCTCACTTCAAATTCTGGAAAGAATACTTCATTGAAAATAATTTTTCAAAATTTTAAGTTAGCATATTCATTCCTTTAATAAGCTGTTGAACACAGTTAACTTTTTGGTTGGTATGTATCCCACTTGGAATGTTCCCTTGAGTGTTTGGCCCGCTGATACAGGCTCAGCTGAGTAAAGAACAACCATTTTAATTAATTTTCCTTGAGGGTGTGGCTTTGTGTTTGCTTATCACTAATTTATTAGTACTATTAATGATTTGGTGGCAGCAGCTGCAAGTAGGGTGCATGGAAGGTGATTGTGCCTGCTTCATCCCTCCAGGTTCTGGAGTAAAACAGCTATTTTTCACAGTAGGGGACAAATAGTAGCAGAGAAGTGTTGAAGAGGGCAAAGAGTTTTCTGCCCATCCAAGTCTGCCACTGTGCCTGATTTGCTGGACACAGTCTCTTAATTAGTTTGTATGTGTGAGAGATATTAACAGCTGCTCTAGAAAGCCATTTTCTGTGTGTAAACCAGAATAACAAAAAACAACTCACACTGTACTTCCATAGAAAATTTTCAATAGAAAAAGTTCTGTGTCAGAAATGTAATTTTGGAAGCTGATTCCTGAAGTTTCTCTTTAACGGAAATGCCAGGTCACTTAAAATGTTCAGGAAAAATTCAACCATCACATTTTGCTATCAGTTTCATCTAGATCTAGTAATTATTTAACCCTTTAAGTAGCACAGCAGCATATAAAATGTTCAGCAACTAGAATAGAAGCGATAGTTCATCTGAAATTATCCAGCAAGAATGTTCCCAGGTTTAATCACTCTGCTATTTTACCAGTTCACATTGTGGGCATTTTTGGAAATGCCGTAGAGTCATTAGCCTGGTATGGAGGTGTTCATAGACATTCAAGTTAGTCAAGAAGGCAAAAAAATTTCTGAACACTAGGGAAGACCAGGCCTTGCTCAGTAAACTAGGAAACCGAATGCACATTTACCTCTGCAGAATTGCCCTCCTCTGCTATTAAATGCCCCATTTGCAAATCCAGGTAGGATGGGAAGTGCAAGGATTAGATGAACACAACATGTCTTTATTTTCATGTCACTGCATCTTCTGGTTCAGATCTTCAAAGTCTAGCATCATCGTTGCTTACGAGGTGGCCTTTTCAGCAGCAAGGGAAATCTCATCAAGTGACATCAACTAAGCTCACAGGAAATGCAAAAGCACTTTAACAAAAGCAAATACTTTGTACGTGCCATTCCCTTTTTGCCCAAACTTAAATTAAGTGTGCATTTCAGATTGTTGGTACTTTATGCATCTCACATTATTATGTAGAAGTGGAAGCGAAGTTAAGTCTATTACAATGATTCATATTCTGTCTGAGGAACCCAAACATTTTCTGATGAGACTGGGGACTGACGCATATTAATGCAGTTGAAATTTTCCAGCTCCCAAAATGGACAGAAGAAATTGTCACAAGGAATAAAACTAGAATAGCTAATATTACTATCTGTACAAGTACAGTAAAAAGGCAAGTGGTCTGCATCCATATTGCCTGGCACTGTGTTCTGTCTGTTTTTTATCAGCTGAGCTGTGCGAGACACATCGGAGCAGAAGGTGCTGGCTCTTGGTGGTGTGCTCCTTCGGCTGCTCTGGTTCCTGCTGGCAGGAAGCGGGGCTTGTGTCAGTCGTGCTGTCCACTGAACACAAAGTAGAAGTGAGATTTTTAATTCCTTTGGTCATTAGAAGATCCTCTCACATCTTTGTGAGAATTAACAGGAAGTGATGATGATGTCTGGGGCAAGTTTCAGGAGTGTATTCACCTGGTAAAGAGAAGTGGGTAGGGGAAATTCAGCTCCATCTAGTAGCTTGTCTGCAAACATGTACTTTCCCATACCACACTCCACTGCTGTGGCTGTGCAGCCCTCCTCCCATCAGATCAGGGCTCTGTCCACCCCAAGTGGTTTAATTACATTTCCTCTTTAAATAACAGTAATTACTTAAGGTTTCCTGGGAGGCTCAGAGGAACACAATCGGACATTTTTCCTGTGCATTGTTGCTTATTTTTTCTCTGAGTCTGCTGCACTGTGTAGATGTGCCTAGTGAAAAGGCTCTTGCAATGCATCAGCGAGACAGATGTATTTCATTTGTGATTTCAGTGATTTCCATATATGAGAGGATCCTTAGAGATGTCTGTGCATGAAATGAATGCAGCTGCTCAGGTTGTTGCCTAAAAGAACAAGCATATGGAAATTAAATATGCCACTAAGATGCTCTCATTTTCTGCCTATTCTCACTGATGTAAGCTTCCATCTGTCTGCCCAGCCCTGAACCTTCACTTTAATTTACCACAAATACCTCTCCTCCACCTTCTGCCAAATACTTGCTCTTTCCACATTCTGACAGATCACTACAAACTGCAGGCTACCTGTAAGGAAACCCCAAACCATTGGTCCCCACCATCCCAGCCTGTAGCTTAGTTTCCAGCTCTGCAAACTGCCTAGGTGAGGGTGAAGAACTGAATCCAAGCAGAGAAAGAAGGTAAGTCGCCTTGGGCAACACTGGTTTCCGTTCCTCCCTACTGTATGGGCTGTCCCAGATCAAAGCTTAAGATTTCAGGCTGTTGTATGAAGATACCGCAAGAATTTTCCATACCCTTTATGGTGGAGTGTTGAAATTCTAAGGCTGGCTAATATGAACCCCTTGAAAAAAAACTCTTCTTTTGCCACATTCCTGATATATCTTACAGTGCCACTGCCTGAGGTCTAGAAAAGTGTAGAAGTGGACCAGTGCAGAAGTATGAGTATCCAGGTGGCTTGAACCATGGCCAGGAGGTTTCTGTTGGCAAATTTAATATATTTTTCTGAAGTGACCTCAGAATCTGGCCTGTCGTTTTTTTTTTGTGAAGTACTTCAGGGTTAAAAAGTACCATGTACTTTTTTGTAAAGTACTCTGCCTTGAATCCTCAAAGGGTGTCTGAAATCACCCCAAAGACAACATGAACTCAGACTGTGACTTTCATCTGTGTGCTCCTATTTCCTATGATCTGTTCTTGGGTCAGACTGTGCCTTATCCAAGCAGGTACAATATGCATCACTACGTGTATGATGAAAGGGTTGAAAGAGTTTCTCTTTGTGCTGCTGTGCCCCACGTGTTGCTGCGAACGTGGACATAACTGAATTTGCTACTCTGACAAAGGAGGGTGCAGCGGTGGAAGGACATAGCAAGGATCCCTTTATTTCTCCCTCTGTCTGTCCCTCCCTTCCCACATGGGGCACAACTCAAGGTTGCTCCATCAAAAAGCTGAGCAAATGCTTCTCCAGTGCAGCCAGCAGCTGCAGGTCGGATTGAGTTCCGTTGTTATATGCAGTCAATGTAATAATGAGAGTCATAATACAGGTGTGCATTGCAGCAAGTGCTGTCACTGAGACTTTGTGCCAGCGGTGTTCAGCTGGGAATGTGTAAAACTTTTGTATCTGTGGGAATTTTATGCCTTCTTTTCATACATCTGACTTCTGGAGAGTGGATGGCAGCTCGGCGTGGGCTTTGGTGTGTCTCAGAGAGGCAGTTCCTTTTGTGCTTTTGCAGAGACGGCTCCAGTGGTACAAAAGCATCATGTTCGGATTCCTGTTAGATTTTGCCTGTGTCCCTTCTCATGCAGCTAGGAATTTGTTGTGATTTAACCTTGAACCTGAAAACTTTTTTCTAGCTCAAAGGCTCAAATACTTCTAACTGAAAAATCTGTCACTTTCAATTCATTTAAGAAAGAAGTAAATCAATCCCACAAGTTCACTTTTCTTTGCTAAATACTGAGTATGTCAGTTAACGCAGACGGGTTTCTCTCAACGAGGGACAGTAATGCTCTAGAGGGCAGGCTTTGCCTGTATTGGGAAGAAGCATTTCCAGCTAAAGCCCAAATTCAGTCAGCCCAAATAACATTTCAACTACTTAGCTTTCTTTTTATTCATAAATCAGACAAATCAATAATTGTTTAAAATGTGAAGGCTTTAATTTGCTGGCATTACATGAGAAGTAAAGGCAGCATTAAATTAAAGATGCTACTGTGATGAGGTCATGATGTCTCTGTGAATATGCAAGTTGCCTTTTCTGTGGTGTGGGCTTTTCTTTCCCATTGGTATTAAGTAGGTTTTGTGTTGAAAATTAGAAAATGTCAGCATCTAGAAATCCAGTTATTTTAAGGCTTCTTGTTGAGCTGATTGCAGTTTCAGAGAATACAACATTTTAAGAGCATATGTTGCTCTTTCATAAAAACACTTGTAAAGAATTTGCTGGGAGGTCTCTGATGGTCCCCTTAGCAGTGGTATTTGTCACCTGTCTTGTCTTAAGTGGTGGTGAAAAATTCTGAGATGAAATATATCATTTTATCCCACAAGGTCTGGATTAGTGTTTATACATCTGCACACTTACAGACTGACAGACAGCTGGGAGGATAAAAAAAATCTTTAATTATTGATGTTTGTAATGAAAATATCCATGTGGTCTGAAATGGTATAACTACTGTGATCCGTGGAGTTGGTACAATCTACCTTTCCTGAGGATCTACTCAGATCTGCTGTGGGCATAAGCCTGGCATCATAATCCCTGTGTAACATGCAGATGGACTTGCCAATAACTGAGATTAGCAGCACTTTGGCGTGGTGCACAACGGCACTTCTCTTCCTGGCTGGTGCAGCTGCCGATCCACTTTCGGTCAGCTCTGCTCTCAGCTGAGGTGAACCAACATTCACTCAGTTGCCCAAATGAGTATCTTGAGTGAGTGATCCTGGAGAAAGGAGTCTGCAGGAAGGTGAAAGGAAGCTGGCTTTTATTTAGTGTTTTATGATTCTTTTCATTTTTATTTCCTACATATAAAAGCTAAGGGAAAAAAACTAAGATAAAAAGGGTAAGGAAGAGCTCTAGATTGTTGAATAAAATCCTGTCTTCCTTTTCTTTGCTCCTGGACCGGTCAGTAAGGGTAGAGAAATAATCATCCTTGTGTCTGGCTGCGTGTTTCAACTGAGTGAGGAGGTTAAGGTCTGTAAAAAGAAGGTGAGAGACAGTGTATAATTTAAACATCAGTTTGAAACGTCTGTCTCCTAATTATGGTATGTTTATATAGCAATTTTGCTTTTCTCTCTCTCTGTCTCTGTTTTTTTCTCAGACCTTTACAGCTCACCTTTTAAGGCATTCACAGTCTTTGGACACGCGGTGAAATGATTAATAGCCTGTATTGATTTTTTTTAAAATGAGGAGAAACAGTAGCATGAAGCAGGGAACAGCAGACTTAAATTTTCCATTATGTTTTCACTCCTGGAGAGAGTGCTTGGAAGTTTCTATTGGAACGTCAGTGAGTTTCTGAATATTAACAATCTTTTCCTGTGTTTCTTTTAAGGCTGATAAATGCTTCCATTTACAATTTTTTCTCCTGCTAAATTCTTGATTCTCTTAGGAACTGATCATATTAAATGGGATTTTAAAACAAAATGTCAGAAGAAATAGATTAGTTGTCTGTCTGTCTGTACATGATTACTGAATGAACTGTACATTAAAATGGTGGAGCAATGGGGCATGCAGATAGAAAAGATCACTTTTAAGGGATCTGTGAATTTAGAAAGCCAATTACTATTCTGCCAATGGAAAATTTTTCACTAAACATGTCCTAGTAAAAGTTTAAATGCCTATTAATTAACGTTCAACTGATTCTTAATGGCAGTGAAGTGTAGTGACAGTATGACTTCCACATGAAAATTAGTCTGACGTTGGCTCTGTGGAATGGGGAGATACATCACTGTTAATATGGTAGCCCATTTATTACCCTGGTGTCTTAATTCAGCTGCATTCAAGGGCAGTGAAGTGAGAATATCATAATCAATTTGGGTAGGAATTTAAATTAGAGGTATGTCAACATGGTGGCTGTGCACTAGTCTGAAGGTCGGGGAGAAAGGCAAGAGAAGCTTCAGGAATGGGAGCTGTGTGAAACTGCTGACCCCGGCCGCTCTCAGCCGCAGGCTGCTGGCAGCAAACCCTGACCCTGGGCTAGGGAGACGCCTCGTGCTTCGTCAGGTGCCATCGTTGCTGAGGGCGTACGTGGGGCACCTAAAAGACCTTCCACTGAAATCTTTTTTACAGTTCTACATGGAGCAGAACTGTGTTCTAGATTTTTCTCCACCTGACTTGTCTTTGTTGCAATCAAGGTTGCCAGTGAACCACTAAGTATATTTAACGCTTCAGATCTTACCACAGACCTAAATTCCTGTCTTCATCCCAGTCCACCCTGTCCACACCTTTCTAAACAAAATCTCTGTTGCTGATGAGGGGGAGCCTTGTCTCAGAGGGGCCTGAGTATCACTGACAGGAGTGGGGGAAGAGAGCAGCAATGTTCTCATCTGCCACCTGGATTTAAATAGACCATCTTGCCCTGAGACTAGGAGCAATCATAAGCCAAAGCTGACCTCCAGCAGCCACATGTCTTTTTAAGGATGCAAACTTAGTGGGCCAAGCAGTGCACTCAGATGTGTGTAAAGATGATATGTCCTATCAATATGAACTGACTTCTTTGGTGCTGCAGCAATTTATAGGACAGTTTCTGCCCTCTGTATGATTCAGGAAGGAATTTGGTCAGTACAGTGTTTTAAAAATAAACTGTGAGATAAGCAGGGCTGTTGGTTGGAGTTTTTTCTTGCCTCAGGTATTTTAACTTATAAACTCCAGCATGTTATTTCAGAGGTGCTGATGGCCTGGCATTCTGGCCTAGTCAGAATGATTTTCCACTCCTGACCTGACATCTGTAATTTCCAGCTATTTTCATTTCTAAGCTGCTCAGATAAAAGAAAGACTAGAGAGAACCAAACTCTTCCTCTCCTCAGGTGTGGGTGGAGGGAGAGTACTAAAACCTCCAAATAATGATCTTCTTGCAAAATCCTATCCTGTTTTGCCTTAGCCTTGAAATTCCTATAAAGTTGAGGATCTTAAAGGGAATTCAGTTTTGCTCCCATGTACTACTACTCCTGTAGCTGTCAGTGAGCCCGAACCCTCTTGCCCATGGGGGATGAGACATCACCACCTTCCTTTTGCAGCAGGCCACCTGCCACGGGCACACATGCGTAGGCACAGGAATGGAGCAGAAGCCATGGCAGGACGAGAGACTTGCAACTGCCTGTGTCCATTTCTGCCAGGAAGTCTCTGAAGATTTCAAGATAGTGCAGAAATAGAAATACAGCTTTCCCTTTCTTGACTTAGAACTGGAGCCAGTGCGAGGGGTAGCCTTACAGACATTGCCCTGCTCCTTTATCCACAGTGAGTTTTGAGCCAAAGGCTCTGAAACTCTGGAAGGGGTGTGCAAGTTTTCAGGGGGTCTCAGTGCTGTGCGGGCACTTTCTATCTGGTGTTTTTCTTTTGCTGTCCTGTTGGTTTCTGAGTGCCGTAGTTACAGTTGCTCCATGTGGTATTAATGACTTGCAGTTTGAGAGGTAAAACCTGGGTTTTGTGAGGAACTTTGTCCCTTAGCAGAAACTAGGACCTTGCGTGTTTTATGTTTCCAGTCTTGATTGTGGTCTCTTCTTCATTGCTCTTAATCACCCTCTGTTCCTGTGGTATGAAGAGGAGACCCCACACCAAGGGCACTGGTGAGTCATCACTACAATTTCCCCCCCTGTTTAGGAATGTGCATGGTAACTGCCCCTGTAGATCAGCTGTCAAAAATAACAACAAGACTTGTTTCAGGTTTCCTCTACTTTTTTCACGTGGCCCCTGATTGTTAAATAACAGTGTAAGAATGAGTACCTCTGTGTAAAATTGAATTTGACTGCAAAAGATGAATTGTTCATGTAAATGATTGTAGAACTGTATTGAGCACCTTTGATTCAAAGTACTATGCATGGATGCTTGAAATATGACCAGTAATTAATTCAGTGAAAGAGAAAGTTGAGGATTTCAGTATTACTAGTGTAGTGTTCTGGAAAAGATGTTCAGAAGATGAAGCTTAACAGTCTGTGAAATCTTTTCCTTTTAACTTTTAGAAAGGTTGCCTTTAAACCTTTACTTCTGAGATAGGCAAAATGGTTTAGATTGCATTAAGATGGACCTGATTTTTCCCTCCAAACATGAAATAAACACAGTCTAGCTTTTTCCTTGCTGTTTTATTTTCCCCCTTATTATAGTATGCATGTTAGTCTTGGTCTTATGCGAGAGATTTCTTCAGTTTGATTAATTTAGCTTTATTCAGTATTGTCAAAGAGATGATGTTCAGAATTCAAAAGCCAGTCCTGAATACTTGTAACAGGCCCTACAATTTGAAATTTTCAGTGCAATGAATAGTAAGTTTGTGTTCCCTCACATTTTACTTTTGATATTTTAGATTGTGTTTCTTCTGGCATGGACAGGTTCTACACATGTAAGTTTTAGTAAAAGCTCAAATCCTCATGCAATCTCTTAACTTTAGTACTGGGGCTTTACCGTGGACTTCATTATACTTAATATTCTTTTTAATTTGCAAAAATTTACAATGCTGTCAACGGTCTACAAAACATCCTGGCTACCTGGGGCTACATACATGTGAGAAGTGTGTTCTCATTAGAGAACTGCAGTTTGTCTTGTTCTGAAAATGAAAAGAAATTTCAGGAAGCAATGGAGAGAAAGTATTTGGTTTTCAGATGAAGGAAATGGAGAGACACAATGGTAAGTGTTGGAGAGAAGCAATTTGTTTAAACATTTCTTGGCACAGATGTCTCGCACCTCAATAGTTGGGAAAGAGAAGTAATGGGCAGATTCTGATCCAGATGCTTTGGGCTTTTCTGTAAGGCAAAATAATGAGCATAGTCCTGTAACTGATTGGCTAAAATGATACGGTGTCTCCTTTGCTCTGCTTGAACTATCCTGTGCATCGATGTCTTCAGAGAAGGAAACAGTAAACATTAAAAGGTGGTTTAATCTTATGAGGAAAGTGTAATAAGGATCAGTGACTGGATCTGGGGTTGAATTCAGAGAAGAAATTAGACAAACATGTTAACAGTGTCTTTACAGCAGTGGAGCTGGACTAAGCACCGGGACAAACCAGCGGTTGGAGGGGTAGTTGCTCTGCCCAGTGAAGCCCAGCTGCGAGCTGAAGCAGAAGTGGTGGCTCAGCACCAGGTGGCTACTTGGCTTCTGCACAAGTGCTGTCCCCTGAACTGAGAAGGCAGTGGGGTGTAGGTGTGCCTGCGCACTCGCTGCATGTAGGAGGTGACTGCGGTTCAGCCAAAAACAACAGGGCTGCTCTCGCCAGTTGTCAGACATAGGCTCTTGTCTTGGCCAACTGAAGAGTGGGCTGTAATTAACTGCAATAAAGGTGTTTGGACCAGTTTAGAAAGAAGGACAAAATTATTGGAAATCTCATCTAATTGGATTATATCTTGCCATTTAAGTCTCTAAGAAATATTATTCTGTATGGCTAAAATTAAGCTCTTTTTTAGTCCTGTCACGGACTGCGTTAATATAATATCACAAGTATGCTGGAGCTGAGCTCTAGGGTATTCAGTCTAGCTGTACTGTAAAGCCATCAGTGCAGTGCTTATAGAAATGGTAAGTCTCTGATATTTTGTAAGTTAGTATTAACAAATACCAGAATGGAAATTGATGATCAGTCTTAATAAAAGAACTGATTGTGCAATTTACATCAAGGCAGTTTTAATAAAATACCTAATCCTTAAATGTGCATAATTAGATTTACATAGTCACATCACTGCAATTAGAAGTTGGTATTTAAAGGGCACACTTCCTGTTTCACATGCTTTTAATCACTCTTCTCAAGTTTACTTTTCAAATTGCAGAGTTAAGGTAAACATGCTCATTTGTTTTTCCCCCGCCAGGCATATCATGTTTTTTCCTCTGGAATGACATTTATATATTTAGTTTGGCTTGTGCTAATCTGTAAAATAGATAAATAAATAAAGACGTAATCCCATTCAGCACTGAAGACTTTCAAACCTTTAAAACAGTGAGGGGGTAAACAATTTTTTTCAAGTGTTGAAATGTTCTGGCAACAGCAACACTCCGAATACAGCTTAAGCGTCCTCTCTTGCCAGCCACGTGTCTTTGCTCCCTAAAGCAAAGACCTTACTACAATCTGTAACGGATAAAGATCATGGACTGCAAACTACCTGGTCAGCTTCTGACCCTGCACAGACTTCCCCAGCCCCTTTGGTCAAATTTACAAGAGTGGTTCCGTGAAAGGCATTTGCAAAGTCAGTAGGGATTACTTCCAAAGTCAGAGAGAAGCATGCCTGTGATTTTTATAAAACCAGAGTCTTGCAGTGGAAGATGCAGTTGCAGTCTATCCAGCGTAGTGAGCCCTGCTGTGCATGCCGTGGTGCTTCACGTCCCCAGGTGGTGTGGCTGTCACAGCAGCCTTGGCCTGGCTCTGGTGCACAAACCCATAGGTTTGAAGGAAAGTTCCTTTGAGCAGGCGGGTGCCTCCATCGTCTTCTCGGTCTTCAGCAAGGAGACTGAATCTGCCCACTGCCCTTGATGTTTCACACTTCCCTCTGCCTGCCCAGAACACTGTTTTTTCTTGAAGGCACCACAGAGCCTACACTGTATGTCTTCCTGCAGGAATGTATCTGCTGTTCTGCTGGTGCTGAATGGTAACTGCATTTGGTAAAAGTTTATTATTTTGCGCCTATGAATACTATGAATAAGTAGCCTATATTCATAGATATGCTTAGGAGGGTTGCTGCTTCAGAGCGCTGAACTTTTTTAGGTTATATAAAGACTTAACATTATATAAAGACTTAAAAAAAAAAGTAGTAAAAAAAAAAGTTAAACTAGTGACTAGGAGGAGATTAATAATTCAGAACATTGAAATGAAAGATGAAAATCAGATAGGCAATAAGTTAATGCTTGTGTTCTGCTGACCATACGCGTTTTGGTATGAAATGCTTTCTCATCAACTGGCAAAAATGCTAATGGCTGTAGTATCCCGGTGGTACAGCTGCCCTTCTTTCACTCAGGCAACCACTGATGATAGGTTTATCTGTCTTTTTAGGAGCATATAGAAAATGGTATTTGTTTTGCATATGCCAGTAGAAATAAACTGCTTTTTTTTTGCCTTCCCCCTCCCACCCCTTCTGGTCCTCCTTTCTGATCTTCTGAATTAACCTCTGGTTCCCTGTGTTTAAAAGGGTGTTGGCCTTTGTTGCTGTTTCCCTCCCTTCCTTTTTCCTTTCTCCTTTTTTTTCTGTCCATTTCTCCTTTTTTCTTTTCCCTTTAGTTTCTTTTTCTTTTTTTCCTGTTTTGTTTTTTATTTTTCTCTTTTCTCTTTTTGCCTTTTTCCATTTTTATTTTTTATTTTTCCCTTTTTTCCATTTTACTTTTCCCCTTTTCTTCTTTTTATCTTTTTCCCTTTTTTCACCTCCTCTTTTTTTTTTCCTTTTTCTTTTCCCTTTTTCCTCTCTAGTAAGTGGTGCATAGTCTTTGGCCAGGTGGGGACCAGGTAGTCTGTTGTGGAGACACTGAAAGGTTCTTCTGCATCCAGGCATCATCTGTACTGGAGTTGAAGCCCAGGTACCGCAGCCCGTGGCCGATGGATGGGGAACAGGAGGCTAAAGCAGCTGCAAGGATTCTGCTGGTGAGCCGGGTCCTCAGAGGGACTGCAGGGTGGGCAGCCTGGTTGAAGTCAGTCTACGGACCCTAGCTCAGAGCTCTGCTCTCAGGTGTTGGTAGGGATAACGATTCTTCTGTTGCGATCCTGAGGGCAGGTTGCAGCAACGCAGGTCCAACTTCCCCCACCCCAGACCTGTAGCAACATTCACAAATTCTCCGGTTAAAATTATCCAGAACTGTTGGTTTCAGATCACAGTGTGCATCTGTGTGTGTGTAAAGCTGAGCAGAGAGAGGAACAGCAATTCAGAAGAAGATTTTTTTTCTTTTCTGTTGTTAYCTACTTAGATAGGGAGTCACCTTTTTCCTCTTTTGAAATCTTGTTTTGCTGCTATGTGCCGAGTGAGATGCTCTTCTTGCTGAAGAAAAGGCAACTGCGGGAAAGTGAGAAGACAAGTTTAGAAAGAACTAGTACTGCTGTAGGAAATCTATGATGTACCTTAATTGTATTTATTTGTGGCCACAGATAAAAGGCTGGCCTATAGCATCTCTTACAGTTATCAGCGCTCCCACAACCCCCGTCTTGCCTCAAACCAGGGTAAGAATTGGGGAAATGGACATTTCCCTGCCAGATGGGAAGGGAGTACTGTGAATGTGAATGTAGAGGGARCAGCTCTGATTTATTCATTCCCACATATGCTGCCTAAATGCTGCATCCCATGGGCAAAGCAGAGACCAGAATCTGTGATGTTGTTTGAACATTGACTTGGCACAGGGGAAAGGCCAGGACTTGTGGCTTTTGGGCACTTGGTTGCAAAGCTCCAAATGCCAAAGTGTACGTCAGGGCGGGAGTGGTAGGGGAGAAGAGGGCAATGGTGGTCTAAACTGCAGCTTACAGCAACTTCATGAAATTGTAATCTTTGGTGGACAGCTTGGCTGTTAATCCTTGAAGAACACGGGGATGAGTTACTTCCTACCAAACTAAGCATCTGTAGTGCTTCTTCCATGGCTTTGTCCCTTTTCCTTAAAAGCAGTGAAGAGAAAACAAATTTCATAATTGACTGAGCACCAGTTTTTTAGTTTGAGTATAATTTCACAGCACACGCTGAYACAGTATGCTTAGTTTTTTCATACATGCTCAGTTCTGAATATGATATTCTGAAGAACTGGCTAACATTAAAGATGTATCCAAAATCAATATTTGTATAACATACCAATGGAAGTCTGCTGAAATGGTGCTGGTTATATAGGTGCTTTGGATGCAAACAGTTTAGAATTGCCAAATAGCATGTAAGGTAGAGAATTGCAATTGAAAATTAAACATGCTGTGGGAGGTGTTACATTTAATAGAAATGTGACTGTTTCAGAACYTCTATTATACTTCATAAGTCTGAAGTAAAATGAAAAAGAGCGGGATCAATAACATGTTACTGGTATCTCCAGTAGCACATTTCATAAATCGCCTTTCTTGACCTGGGCAACATATGATGAGTCTGATCAGATTAAGTGCARTGAATTTGGTGTGCCTAATTAAAATCATTATGAACTTCATTCTACATTACAGTGATAAGAAAAGTGTGATACATTTGCCAGCCTTCTATTTACGAAAGGTTTCCACAGTTGGAGCAAGCAGAGCACAGCATCAGAAACACAAACACCCTAACTAGCATCTGGCTTTTCCACGATTGAGAAATAACTGCACACTTTTGGACCAGAAAACTAGCAAGGAGTTAACATTGGTGCCTTAACTTACTTGTAACCGCTGACAATATGGSTAGCTAATTTATTCCAACTGATTTCTGTTACTGCAAAGCATCTTTTAAATGTAGCTTTACCTGACTGCTTTTGCTGCTGATGGATGGAAGACTGTATTCCTTATTTCTCACCATTGGCTTGGTGTCAGACTGATCAGGACCTTGTAAGTGGCTATCACCACTGTAGAGGAATGCCAAAATGCAAGGACAGGAGATATCAGTCATCATCACAAGTCAAATTCATTAAAGAGGAGGAACTGTTTTAAGTAAAGACTTTCATGCCAAAAGGGCAATAACAAGTAAAAGTGTTCATGTAATTTATTCAAAGGATTTTGTGATAACTGTCAAGTTATTCAACAGTTTTCTCTCATTATCATTTACTTCATGTACCTTGACTTGGCAAAGCCTTTAGGAAGACATTTAATCAGAAGCATGCAAATGGACCTGCTAGCTTCAACAGGAAATCGGCACTTAGGAATAGCAAATCTTAAATATTTTCTTAAATGTTGAGACACATTGGTACTAGTTATATATAATGAGTTATGCAGTCTTCATTTTTTTTTCTGCAGTGCAGTTGGAGAAATTTTCTGCAAGTTTTCAAATATTCCCTAAGCAGGGCTGTGCAAATCATTGCAGAGAAGCTGCTACTGGGTGACCTGAACCAAAAATGTTTCTGGTTCCATGCCAAAATATAAATCCYAGGGAGTGAGGAAAGAAAGATTTTTTTTGATTCAATAAAACTTTTTATTAATCACTAAATATTTTTTAAAAATTGAATGTGCTTAACCTGGTCCCAAAATAACACTTCAAATTAAAAATCGAAATGCTTCACTTAGAAAATGTCATAATATATATTTTTTCTGACATGCCTATTGCACAAATGAACTATTTATAAGTTCACTAATGAACTATTTATAAGAAAAAAGAATTTGGCTTTCCTTCTGTCACGATTTCTTCAACAGRGTTGGTCAAATGTTGCAAATACATAGCAAGTGCTACCTATAGTCTTTTGTTTCCTATCCATCATGATGGAAACAGGGCTTTTCTTTAAGTAGGGCATACAAGGTTAACACCCTAGCTCTGGTCATATGTACTTATAGTAATATGTGACTCATACTGCGTTTTTCCGTTCCATAAATTGAAGACTTTGCAAAAGAGATTAAAGGCTTAAATTCAGATAGCCTAATTTCTACCTCAGTTTTTGTACATCATGTTTCCTACTGGCTGGCCGTAGATCTTCAGAAAGGTTTACCAGGAAAAATATTTTATAAAGGAATTTAAGGGAAAATTAGACAATCTGAATCTGGGCTTAGAGTGTCTTTATCTCCATGTTACAAACAGGTTAACTAAAACACATGTAATGAAACAGCTTGCCCAAAGTCACACTATAAGTAGGTGGAGAAGTGAAGAGCAGAAGCTGGTTGTCCGGGCTCCTCCCTGTTCCCCCATGCAGGGCTATACCTGTATTTGATGCAGCACGCTGGTGAAATTCAGTCAGTTCTCTATGTTTGCCTGTGCCTATTTCTTTGTCTTTACCAGAGGGCAGCGCGTGGGCCTTCAGGGCTGTAAATGCTTCAGACCGTTCCATTTCAGATATTACAGTRATCATATTTTTGATTGTGGAACCGTGGCAATATTTTGAAATCATATGTGTGCCTTGTCTGTCTTTATAACCATCTAGGTTCAGGATGCCTAGAGACAAATGATATGGAAAAAGGCCTCCGTGACACAGTGACACTGTGACACTGTGACACTGACTGTACAAGTAGAAAGACACCTAGACAGAAGGTAAGAAAAGCCTCTTTTAATTTTTTAACTTCACTGATGTAAAGCCTAATGAGGTGATTTTAATTTATTTGGCTACCAGYAACGGTATTTAAATGAAGCACATAATTTGTTAAATACTAACAAATATGCTTCAGGCTGTAAAGCTAATGTAATTTTTTGCTTCACTGGTAGCCTTGGAGGCATTTGATTTCCCCTTGCCCAAACTTCAGCTTCATCTGTAAGCAGGCCATACCAGCAGATTTGATCAAGCTTTTTTGTTTGTCACATTTTAAAATATGGCATTTTAATTTCTTCTTTAGCCTATTGGACCCTTCCTTGAGCCCCTTCCAAAGCCCTTGCTGCCTGTCCATCTGCCATTTCAAACGTGTGTCTGTGCAGGAACGCCAAGTGAGCCGTGCTGTCTGCTCAGCTCTCGTTCCATTGAACGTGTTGTCACTTGTATATAATTCTGCCGCTCGGTTTGTTTCTCACATTGTGTTCAGCGTAGGTGGTGGAGGAGTTTCTGACAACTGGACACTGAAACCTCCTTTAATAATTTTGTCAAACAGAAGGCTATAGATTTTAGGACCTTATCACATCTTTCATTGCGAGTACTTATATRTATCCTGCATCTAAATTTTCCTCATCTCTTCTTGGCCTTGACCCTGTAATTTGTGAGACATAGAGCAGGCAGCGTGGAGTCCTGCGGAAGCATCACAGAACTAAATGCTCACACCATGTCATGCTTCCTACCTTGCTCACGGAAGAACATGGGATATTTGAATACATAATGGGTTCTCTGTATAATTTATTATTTCAGAGTATTTTACGAAGGTTGTGTGGTTATTTTGGGGGAGGGAGGAAAGGGAGTATTGTTTGGTTATTTTCCAGGCAGAATGATGTATGAAGCTCCAGAGAGCTATTTTAACCATCTGATACACATAAAACTGGACTAAGAGGTAGTTTGAATGATAGATATTTTTTTYGGTGAGAATTCTTTTGATATGAAGCCACATAAATATTGGGGTCTTCTATAATGACTGTAGTTGCAGAGGTTTTGATGGACATTTTTAATACATCAAAGTAAATTGCTATTAGAGGGAAAAATGCAATGCTTTCCAACTATAGAACACTGAAATGAATGTGCGTCTGTGGAGATATTGGGAATGATTGTTAGGGAGCAAGACCAGTCTTAAAAGACCAAAGAAATGTTGATTGTAATAACTGTGTTCAGTAAAAAAATRTAAAGACAACACTACAAAATTTCAAGTAATATACAGAGTTAATACCATGTCCTTGTAGGAACATTTTGCCAGGAAAAAGGGGAGATATTCTTTTATTCCAGATAGGGGGAGGAAAAGCATTATTTGACTCACAAATCTTCTGGAAGGACACTTGTGTTCTCTGTCAAATATATGCAAATTGAACAGTATTTTAAATCTTTTCACTGGGTTCTGATGGATGGAACATGTCTCAAGGGCAATCCAAGGAAGGGGAACATTTGATAAACACACATGGCTCCAGGCAGAGCTCTGTGCATCCCAACAGAGCCATGATGCCAGTGAGCTTTCTGCTGTGCCACACGTCTTTTCCTCCTCCTTCCGGCTCTGAATCAAATCCATTTGAAATCAGTGGGGCTCTTTCTGTAGACTTCAAAGAGCACTGGATCAAGCACTGTGGAGGAAGTACAGGTCAGGAAGTACTGATCTGAACTTCATTYTCTTTTGCTTTCCTTTTCCCTTACTTGCCTTAATTTCAGAAAGGAACATGCTATATTCCATCTGTTCTCAAGCAGTCCTGGGCCGTGAGCCACCAGAGCCTGGCACCGTGTCACTGGGCTGTCAGAAAAGGAAGGAGCACAGTTGTTCTTCTGTTCTCCTGGCTCCCTTAATGGCCRGCTCCTTCCCACCAGATCTTCCTTTCCTTTCTCGTTATGTGGTGCAGTGGAAGAAAGTATCTAGCATCATAATAATATTAGTTTTATGGTGATCTAGTCTTCAGCTGTGAGATGAACATCAGATGCTTACATGGTCTCTCTACCCACACACAATGTGTGTTTGTGTGTGCATATAAATTTATACTATACCATTGCTGTTATAAAATTTCTCAGAATTTAAAAACAACTATGAGTGGGTATTTATGTGAGAGAGGCAGAAACAGATGATGTCCCCATCSTACTACAGGGATAACTGCTATTGCTTAGCTCCTTTTGCATCTAATAGAAGGACAAAAGACTGCCTGGAATAACATAGCTGAARACTGGATCAATTTCGGAGGCAAAATAATTCACTTAAAATTCTTCCCTCTGCATGCAAATGGGTGTTTTTCCAGGCAGGCCCAGACAGGGCTATGGCCATTTGAAAACCAGGGACCAAATATTCTACCCTCTTCCCTCCCTGCTGCTGTCCTTCCCGGTGTCCAGCTTCACGCCCTTTCCCCTCCCTTCCCTGCCCTTAACTTTCTGATAACTGAGCATGGAAGACCCTTAACAGTGCATGCAAAGGGTCAGGGCAGGCTGGAGTAGCTGTGATTTAGGGGTTAGATACTCTGATGAGGGGGAACTTGAGGCATAGCCAACCTCTTCCAAAGGACAATGCAACAAGGCTGGATTTCACTTGTCAAAATAAGCAACAGCGCTGTTCTGGAAACAGCGTCTTCCTCTCTTCCAGCAAAACCTCTCTTTTGCCAACTTTCAATGTCTACATTTGTGATGACCTYCCTGTAGCACAGAAATTCTGCTTCAGGCAGATTTTTGCAGAACCAAATTCTTGTAATCCTCTCCTCTGGTAGAGGAAAATACATTTTGCAGTCAAACAATTTCTGGAGATGGAGTCTCGGACACCTCTGCCATCTCTCCTCCTTTCCTTCACACAAAAGGATGATTCCTAAGTGACACAAGAAGATGCATTTTGCAAAGCGAGTTTACAGTTAGTAGTTAAGTATATTTGTGAGATAAGCAACATCACTGAAAAGATAACTCTCCCTCCCATTCCTTACCCCAAAGAAAAAGGAACAAAAGCCTACCTTATACAAAGTACTTAAAGCCTCTAATATAGCATACAGCAGAGTAGTCTGAAGTTTGAAAGAAGATAAGCCAGGGAAATTTCATGTTAATMATGTAAAAAAACATTGCTTGTGGGTGATCTTCCCTGCTTGGTGCTACTGTTTGTGCTGTTTCCTAATATTTGAGTCCTTGCCACTGGTCAGAGGGGAGGTGTGGGTTCGWGTGGAGGCCAGCACTAGCACTGACAGCCCATGAGGGTGCTCAGGCAGACACTGCATGTTGTGGGAGAGGGCTGCTGAGGTCCCGAGGTAACAGCTATGTTCCTTTACGTGATAAACCCGATGAATCTAAAATCTATACTGAATTTAGGTATGCAAGAAGACCAGGAGATGCACTTATGTCTGGTATGAGACGACTGATGATTTTTATTAACCGTGAACTCTGAATAGTTTTATACATTCTGCCARAGGGGAAAAGAGAAAAAGTGTGAGTCTAGTGTTTAACTGAACAGTGAAAGAACCTGAACTGGAAAAAACCCCAACCACCCATTTTTTGCTATACGTGCTGGAAGTTTACCCAACAGGTAGGTGATAACTCAYTTGGTAACTCTGGGATGTTACAGGTTTCCATGGTGGCAGACTATCAAGAAAAAATGTGAACTGTCATTTTCCACCCCTGCAGTTCTGTAGCTCCTTGAAATAGAGGAGTTTGCTCACAGATTGCATCTCAAGCTAGAGGCTGGGAAAGTTGTAAAGTAGACCATCTTCCCAAGCAACTTGCTGTTCCTGCCYGGAGATCTGGAATGCATAGAGGATAAAGTTAGGGCTGCTGTACTAGCTTTGTGCCGAAGGAGTTTTACACTGAGGACAGATCTACCAGGAACATGGCATTTTTGTGCACCAAGTTCTTTGCACTTTACCTATATCTGTCGTGGTTCCTCCCTTACAAGTCCAGAGAGCGAGACTCTGGAAACACTTGCAAAAATAGTATTTTTACAATGGAGCCATCTTAACATGGAAACCGCTTATTAGGAAAGAGGACACTGGACAAAAATCATAGAGACAGATGCATTTATCTTTTGTCTGGTATGAGCAGAGCAAAAATAATATTTTCAAATATGATGTATTGAAATCTCATGGGGGAAAACAACAGAAAGAGTCATCGATTAATCGTGCAATTGCAGGGAAGAAAGCAAGTATACAGAATCCCTAGGTATATTTAATTTAATAAGCAGGGTTATATTCTTCTATGGAACTCTAATTCAAAGTTTTTGAAGTATCCATATTAGAAGAAACTGGCCTGGAGTAATAATGTGATTGATAAGAAGAAAGAAAACTCTGRAAGAACTGGTATTCTCTCTTTTCAAAAAGAAAAGTTACATTAGTGTTCTCAATAGGATTACAAGCCAGAAACAGGTACAAAAAGCATATGGGCCTGATTCTGCTGCCTGCGTCTGGTGTTCCTACTTGTACCTGCTTAGAGCAGGTTCAAATGAGGAACTTCCTTGCCATCACATTTTACTCCCACACTGAGAGTCTGAAATTAAAATGTGAGTAAAGCTTATAAAGCAATGGGCTATGAGGAGAAACAAATACAGTGGGTTTATGACTTAATGGAAATTAAATATCCTAATTCAGAGCCTTAGTCTTATAGCCACGGTGGGACTGAAGTCTRCTTGACAAGAGAGGTAGGGTCCTCAGCTCTTACTTGTATAAACCTGTTTGTTAAAGGTCGCACTCTGACATGCTTCCTTAGTGATTTCAGTGCAGCCGCCTCTGTCGTCATTCCCAGAAAAGAGGGGTGATGTAGATGTATCATTCAGGCCCCTGCAGTGCTCAGAGTCACACCCTTCAGAAGAAGAAAATCTCTGTAGAATTATGAAAAATGATTCCCGACCCCCGTGAGGTAGTGACAGAAATAGSTACTGAAGCCAGAAACACACCTGTCCATTAGAGTCCCTCTCCCTCCTCTTAATGTGGTTTAATGTAGCTGCAGATGGCCTCATTGCTGTGTGCATAGCCAAACCTCTTTGAATGCCAGCTCACACCAGACATCTGAYGTTTTACTGGGATTAAAACATTTAAAGAATGTCATTGCTATTAGTTTGGAGGCGGAATTTTACATTCGGACTATATGCATAACTACATATATATTCAATTTGGATTACCTTTTATCACAGCTTTTTAAGCTATCTGCCAATAGGTAGTTTAGGGCATGAATATAATAAAATGATCAAAGAAAAGTGTAGCATACTGAATTTAAATAGAAACTTCTGCGTAAAAGTTTAGAATTTGCCTTATGAGTTACAYGTAGAACTGCATGTCACGTAGTAAATAAAATGGTATATTTTTCAAGTGAATTTTCAGAGTTGGTTCATTAACGGCAAGAGGAACAGCAGTGTAAGAGACTTTAATAAGGGCTTACCTTTTTCCCCTGGCCAATGGAGTCCRTTATCCTCCAAGAAGGCCTTATTCTGGCCTTCCCTATTCCCCCTTACACTTGTGTCACTGCTGGAACAAGGCCCCRGATGCTATGGAGATTAATCAATAAAACCTTTTTTTTTATCTATTTTTTTAAAGAGCCATCATGTAAAAATGTTTTTACCTCTGTCAGCTCTCTTCACAAACAGTATAATGCAATTTATTTTCATTCTCTTAGCTGATTTGGGCTGTCAGGTATATTAAGCCTTTCAGTAAATCAACCTTAATATTTAATAGTTTACCTTACTATCTGCAAGCGAAAAGTCTTGCTTTTATTTTAWTGTCAATGTATCTGGCTTATACAGGCCTTTTAAATGATTCTCAGCATATCTTAACAAGCCTGTTGACCAGAAAATAATAATAATAAAACAAACCCAGTTTTCATTGATGGATATTACCAGCTGTTTTCAATGAAAATGATGAAACAATGAAGGGCTATGAAAGATTTAAAACAAAAGAATTACCTAATTATCTGTATGCRTATGAAATTGTACCATCAGGTTTGCAGATGAAGCAAACAAAACTGCCATTTTCTGCTCATGTGGAATTACRTGGGTATTGCAATTTACCTTCTATTATTTTAGCAGGGGCTGAATTGGAGCCATCTGCAGTTCTACTATATAAGCATGAGAGAGATTCCGAGGGCTCTATTTTAACATCCTTTTGATACAATAATGGAATTCTGTGATAGAAAAAAATATGAAAAAAGGAATGATTCTGAGAGAAAAGAGAAGATTTATTGGGGAATTTGGTTAACGCTTGGAAAAGCAGTTTTAAACTCTGGATTTTCAGTAATAAGTAGAACTGCACAGAACTTGAGAAAACCCATCTGAGCTGAGGCTTTTGTTCAAAAGGTTTGARGAAAAAAAAACCAAAACAAAAGCAAACTGTGAGTAGGTATCTGCAATAGAAGGAGAGGAAATGGAAGTTATCTCAGCTGAAAAAAAGATTGTGCGTCAGCATTGATTAGTTCCCTAAAGAAGCCCTGCCATCTTTTAACTTGCACTGTGCATTTAAATGGGTGAAGGAGCACGAATGAAGTTAGATTTTATATCTGTGTGTGTGTGCATTTTAAATACAGTTGTACCATTCAGTTAAGCCTGATGGTTTAATTTTAATTCCCAGATTGTGGCATTTTATGTTTGGGAAAGAGAATAGAGTTCTGAGCATAAGAATGAGATGGCTCTGATGCAAATAGCTTTTTGAAAGAGTTTTCTTTGGTTTTCTTTTTTTATTATTTTTAAAGATAAAACCAGGAATTTTCTGTACTTGTAAGACATAAGGAGGAATTCCCCCACAGCGGAGGTGTTAGCCATTACAAAACATCCATGTKACAGAGCCCAGAACACAATGTTCAGCCACTGCCTTATTTTTCCCCCAGAGACGGTGGGGATGAGATCCTGCAAACAGGTCTTGCTTTGAGAGAGTGTATCCAATCCTGCAGCTCCCTAGCAATGTAAACGTATCTATAGGTGTGTAAGTCCATAGTCCTTGGGGCTGGGGAAGGGACATGTTACACCCATTTAAATCTAACATCATTTTGTTTGTATATCTGAAGCCCAGCAATTACTTGGTGTGCAYAAAACAGCCCCTTACTCGTACTCGGAGAGGAAGGATGGAGATGGCATGGTTAGGGCAGCTACGAGCCATTTCTATATCCTCCTGGGTCTTTGGCACCTGGTGAAACCAAAAGGCCAAAGAGGTCTCCTACGTTATGGCAGCTCAGCCAACGGACCACCGTGGCTTACTGCTCAGGCCCTCAAATGGCAGCCTGGGAGTGGTCTTCCTCACCAGCCTGCTGGGGTGGAGCGGGGTGATGAGGAGTAGCTCAGGCTACCTACCCCTCAGGGACTCCAGGCTGAATTGAAGCTTTCCTGAAATTCTGATGCTGCTGCATGGTAGAAAAGTGCCTTTATGAAACAATGACTCCACTCAGGATTTAGATCTAGAAGTTTCTTCTTTATATAGATGCTTTGCTCCACCTGCCTAGAATAAATGACAGACAGAAGGGAATAATGTTTACCGTAGCTGGTTCTCACAGCAACAGGCAGCATAGCTGCAGCATAGCTACAGCATGGTGACAACATTTCTCAAGACCAAGTTGAGGGATCAAATGAAAGGCAAAACAAGAAACCTGCATAATCAGAAGTATTGATAGAAGCTAGCAGCATTCACTGGTAGGCTTCCTTCTGTGTAGGATGTGATAAAACTGTGTTTTTAAATCGGCAAGAYACTCTCATGTAATAAATGTCCACATTTTTTCTTCTCCTGTACTTTAGCTTTGTTATTCAGGATGATCTCAAACAACACGCCTGCCAAAATTTATTCTAAAATATAGGGACTTGTCGTGACATACACCTAGTTTAACTGGGAATAATTCAGAAGAGATGATGTCCCAGTGCATTCCTGTGTGTGGTGAACTGTTTGTCATTTTCTGTTTTMATGCAGATGCTAGCAGGGTACAGACCTGGAGATAAGTGTTTTAAAYAGGGCATCCAATAGGTCTGAACCAAAGAGTTTCATAAATATTCAAGCAAACACTGCTTCCCTTGAAGCCTGTGGTTAAATCTACCAAACCCTGTAGCTTCAACAAAACTGTACAATTGGGCTCAGTACGAATCTTGTGGTTTTAAGTCTTCGGATCATCTATTGCCATTTTGTAAAATCTGCAAATGATTTAGAGGACTATTCTAATAAGAAAAGCATAATAATCTGTGAAGAAAACATGACTGACTTGGCCATATTAGCCCATATTTAGTTAGGCCAAAGGAAAAAAAAAAATGGGTTTAAGAGAGAAAGAGAGGGAAGAACAGAGAAAGAGGAAGGAACAAGAGGGGCACACCAGAACTGCAGATATTTAAATGGCTATAGAAAAACAAAAAGGAATTACTTGTTGTCCRTTTCTGGGGTGAATATAGGAAGAAATTATATCCTTAGGTTCGAGCAAAGATGATTTACATTAGCTGTTAGGAAGAATTTTCAAACTGCAAATTTCTAAAGCATCTGAAATCCACAACTGTTTCATTCCTGTCCCAGAGAGAGGAGAGTGGGGAGAAATGTCTGCCAAGAACGATCTCTGTGTTTGCATGATCTCCTTGTCTATTGTTCTCCCACCGTGAGGTTTTCCTTGGAAGGAAGTGATATGACTCATCARGTGAATATTCAATTAGAACGAAGGGGTTCACCTAGTCTCTAATTCATCTGCGATCTATATTTATATCCTTGCTATTATTTAGTTTACWCAGTGGAAGAGCTACATCATTATTTTCTGTTGCTCTATAAATATAGATGAGAAACAGTTTTGTTGATAMATTTAAATAAGGTAAGCAGCAGAAGAAATTCAACTCAGAGCACATTGCCACATCTAACAGCTAAATCAGACTTTTGTAARGAAATATGACTGAACTGATGTGGCTGCTTGCCGTTTTTCTGGAAATGTGCAAAAATAGAAGTGAGGGGGGGAAGGAGAAGAGAAACAAAATAGATGGAGTATTCAGATTGGAGAACTGTTTCCAGTATTTGAGCTCCAATTCTCTTAAAGTATAGAGTATTGAGCCTATGTCTGTGGATTTTTTAACTTTAGTAATAAATTATCTCTGGATGTGCCAGTCAAGACAAGGACTTGTAGGAGTTGTAATGTTAACATAAGCTCTCATCTTTCAAAGAATTGCATGTGCTGAACTTCACTCATATGCAAACATCACCTGGGTATTTGCAGATGGTAGATCTCAGGCCAGATCTGAACAGCCTTTGTTATAGAGCATAGTATTTATTGCTAGGGATAGTCAAATGGGGAGATGATATTCAGTCTTGATTCACAGATGTCTTAAGACTCTCAAATGTGGAAGTGTTCACCAAGCCGAGTAAAATCCTCACTATAGGCTCTATTCCAAAAAAACTAGCAAATCAGCAAGGCTAACAGTTTCTATCATAAGCATTTGATTATTAAGATACTGATGTATAGGACTTCTAGGTTAGTTTGACCTAGGTATTTTTAAAAAATAATTTWAAAAAAAACCTTTTCTTTTTTCTTTTTGGCAATGAAAATGTGAGAGCAAGTCTATACACTTGAGGATGCTTGAGAGTTAGTGGAAAGGAAATGTGATACAGATACTTCTTTGAAAATCATTATGTTCTCTTTTTGGGAAGGGGAGCTCTTTCCTGGCTTTCTCTGTTAGCGATACCGATGTCCTTCCTGGCAGCGTATCCATCAACAGGGGCTCCCAAGGAGATCTGGACTGGTGCCAGAAGTACAGTGCATTCTGTATGCTTCTCCAATGCTGCCATCACAAGTAATATCATAGAATCATAGAATGGTTTGGGTTGGAAGGGACCTTTAAAGACCATCTAGTCCAACCCCTAGTGTCATCACCCCAATATGTGTCATCACGTTTGGAAATCRGACGTGTCTACATGCAAACCCCAGTTTTCTTAACTGACTTAAGAAAATGGGACAGCTCTGTTTTCAGGCTTTCTGTTGAAGGAGGTTGACATTTAAAAGATGTCTAGTTCTTTTTTTTTTTCCTTTCTATTTTTTACCTCTACCTTTTAAAGTTATGCTRCAGGATTGGTGTGCAATTGAACTTGCTTCCTGTATTTGAGGAGTATTATGTTTGCTAATTCATAACCCTTCCCAGGAATTTCTGAGAAATATTTTCATATTTGTATGTGATAACATTGTGCTAATACTAATTGTTTTCACAAAACTATAATGTCTGACAGGCATTGCTGTTAAATATTCAGTGCTGACAGATCTGTAAAACGTTAATTGTTTGCAGTTACGTCTACCTACATTGGAATTTCTTTTCTGTACATTTTCGTAAACCTAAACCCTTGAAAGTGTAAGGCTTGTTCTAGCAGGGAGACAGCAAGGAAGTGGAGATGTTCACATCTATGATAAGAGAATGACTAGAGTAAATAAATTTTGAAAACAGCCTCTAAAGTAAGTCATGAAAAATATCGACCAAGAAAAGCCCAATCTAGTAAAATAACCCCTTCCAGCAGTCATACCACAAGTGTTGCTTTTATGTCCTTCTGCTGTACTATTTATTTTGTGCCATTTACATTGGTCATTGCTCTCACCCCTTTGAAGGGTAAAATCTCTCTGAGACTGGAAGACTAATTATGAATTACCGAATTGTTCAAATCAAACAACAACAAACACAACAGGAAATAAGCACAAGGCACCACAAAATATTCTCAGTTCATTTTTTACTATAGTGGTGGGGCTAAAATGATTTMTGATGATACAATACCACCATTGTCCATGATGTACACTAATAGTCAATTCCAGTCCTTTCTTAGGCTCTGACCTCCAGGGCCTGGAGCTCTTYCTTACTCTAAGACTTTCAACACAAGATTTTCTCGCCTACGTGCTTGCCTTACAGAACTTAGGGTGACTAAGGGGTTGGTTCAGATGGTTCTGTAAATAGCTTTACATGCTAGGACACAGAAGGGACTCTGTGCTTTTGTATAAAAGCAGATCCTCCCCTCGGTGGTGAGCAACACTGAAACCTGATGGAGGGAAATTAGGGTAATTAGTACAACACTACAAGCTGAAGAGTATCTCTTTACCCCACAGCTCATCCCACATTTGTGTTGTGGCAGCGCAGCTCCTCCGGCCTCCATCAGGCCCCCAGCTCACCCCTCCCTGAGCACCAGCAGCTCCGGTTGCCCCGTGCAGCTCCCGATGGCACCCTGTGGCCTCCCAGCAGGTGGGTTGTGCTCTGCTGCTCAGGTCAGTCAGCGCGGGGCTTTCTCAAGCTCTCAGCCCCAGCAGCAGCRGGACAATGTGGGTGAATGGCAGAGTACTGCCGTTCTAGTAGCTGGATGTCTCTCCCACAAAAACATGAGAACCAGCAGGCGTTGCCCCTCTCGGCCATGCTGGCGAGTTGTACTGCGCTTCCCTTGGGCTCACTCCTGAGCAGGGCCGGGAAGTCTGAGGAATGGGGCGTCGCAGGCCCTGCCGAACCGCTCTTCCGTGGGACCGGTTAATCCCTCGGGTTAACTAAGCACCACCTGTGGGGCTCAACTCAGGTTTTCCTGTGGTGATTCTAGCTTGCTTCTGAAGCAAAAAGGTATTTTTGCAGTCAGATAATCATCTATATGTGGATGGAATACATTAATCACTCTGGTTTTAAGATTGTGTGGGTGGGAAGATTATTCCTGAGAATTTTAGAAGGAAGTGATAGTTATAACATCAATGCCTATTTATTTTTRTCCTAGTTACATCTCTTCCAAGTGTTTCTGTGAGAGAGCCGGATTGTTTGAGGGTGCATGAACCTTTCCTGGGGGTGTGTGTTTGTTTTTTTGGTGTAATGCAAATGTGTAATGGTGGAATGATTCTGGATCCTGCAAAATGATCCCTACTGAGCCTTCTACCATAGGATTAGGACATTTAAGTTCTGCTAGGCCAGTTAGAAGGTAAATTGAAGCATTTTTAAAGGTCTTTTTWAAAATGTTTTGACCTGAGAAATTATTGTGGTGTATATTGAGAATAAATCACTAAATAGATATCTTCATATGGTATGCTTTGCAACAGGCAAGGTAGCCTCAATAAATACAGTCAGTTAAATCTGAAATTGGTCTTGGGTCTGGTCTGCTGAAGGCTTTGAGGCTGGCTTTCAGCAGCAGCTCAGACCATGGTAGTGCTTTCTTAAATATGTCCATAACTCATGTTTATTAAATGAAATGTAAAATGCACTTAGAAGCCACACCAAACTTAATTGCCTCTTTTATAATAGCAACACTTCTATAGTAGTAAAACAATTGATTCTCTTGTCTGGGTTAATATTGCCCTAGTTTATAGAAAAATTGAATAAATTATCTATAAGAAAAACAAAGCAGACTTTGAAGAAAATTCACCTTTGGATAAATAAATACATAATCTGTGAAAACTATTTAAAGTGCTTAAGTAGAAGAAAAATACCTAATCCACAAGAAAACAAAAACTGTGGAAAACTTTTGAAGGTAGAGAGAACATTAAAGATGCAAATGGAAATGTTGATTTTGTATAATACAAATTTAACCATAAATGCAAAGGCAGATCAACCTAGGCTAATAATAATGGCCGTTTCCACATAATTACTTAGGGAGCTCAACTGAAAAGTGGGCACTGCTTTATGCAAAGGCTGCTGGGGCTTTTATTAAATAATTTTTCTCCAGTTAAAGAACATGATTATTTTCTTGTGGGTATGAGAMAAAAAAGTGAATTTTCCATTTCTGAATGACAATATATATGCTCTTAGACATACTCCAGCCTGCACTTTTAAATACTTTAAAGAGAAATTGGGTTGTTTGGAAGGTTTTAGAAAAGTGAATGCATACATTTATATCTAGCTGAACTCTAGCTGCTTACAAAAGGAGTAAAGAATATGGTCTGAAAAGATGATTTATTTTACAGTGACATCAAGACATTTCTGGCAGATAAAATGTCTATTTCAGATAATAAGACAGGGCTAGATAAAATGTGTTGCAAATCGCGCTGATAGCATAAGCTTTCAATTGGCAATATTTTTTCAGAACTTTTAAAAGTCTTTGTGAGTGGGTAAAAGAAACATGAAAATATACAGGAGGAATAAAAAAAATCTACCTTAAATCTACAACCGCGTAAAAAGGATAAATATTAGCAGACACAAAGGAGTCTTTAAGAGTGAAGTAGCTAAATAAAACAGTCAAATGTAGGATCATTGTGTGCTTTTGCAAACCTCTGCAAGGAGGACTGCTAGTACAATATARCACAAAAAGACTAAAGCAAAACAAAGCAATGAATGTGGAGAATCTGTAAATATAGTGCTTGGTTATTTAAGAAGTAAAGATGTTTTAGAAGTCCTTTACAGAAAATAGAACGATCTGTTTCCCTGAAGCATTTTTTATTAAATGCTTTCAAATCCAAGAGACCTTCCAAAGTATGAAAGAACAAGTACAAAAAAMCACAGATACTTTGGAAAGGTTGGGGGAGATGGAAATCCAAGTCACAAAACTTGCAAAGTGCTGTTATTATTTATGGATGATAACTCATCTGCTTGTAGATGATTGTAATCAACTCCTGATAAATATCATAGTAATCCAGATGTATAAATGAAGAAGATGATTTGAGGAGGATGACTGACATATCTGTTAGTAGGTTAGTAAGCAACTGAGTTTAGATTGGCGGCTTGCTTGGTTTTGTGAATAGTGAAATGCCAAAGTAGTAATGTGATGGATAGAGTCCAAAGTGCTTTATGGTACTTTGTCCATAAGGTCATCTAGACTTTACATGAAAGATAAAGTATATATATAGAATAACTTACCCATTTAAGATACTACTTTGTTTCTATTGCTTCTGAAGATGAACTGTGAAACCTAATCAAATATACTTATATTTTTTTAGATAGCCTAACTTTGCTATCTAGACCAGATTTAAGCAACTTTGAAAGGCAAACTTTCATTATTTTAACGATGTCATAGCAGCAGGTTTAGCTACACCATCTCTTTTCAGCCTTTCTCAAGAATATCTTTGCAGGGAGGGCCTCTGCTCCCACAGACTTCAGAATATCATTTGGAATTCTGTGGTTCTCAGATAGGGAGTTTACTGATGTATTTTTCTGAAGAACCTTTGTGTTCTGGTCTCCTGTGAGAGATTTTGCTCTGGAAGTTGTGTCCAGGCAAGTGACAGAACTGTTATCAAATGGTATCCTCATAACAGTATATTATTTAATTATTTGTACGAAGGTAGCATGCAGGGAAGAGAGCTAAAAGGAACCGAGGGCGTACCTTCATCTAAGCCTTGGGCTTTGTATTTCCTTCACAGCTCTGTTAGGCCTAACTGATTAAAAATACTGWCGCCTCTGGCTAAGCTAGGATTCACTTTGTTTCCCCCCAGAACCAAATTCTTCCTTCTTCATCTCAAAGGTCAGGTTTTCATCTAGCCTAATGTCCTGTCTATTACGAAGATACACAGAGCTTCCTACCAGGAAATCCTCTTCTCCGCYACTAAGGGCTTTGAATACCTTGGGCAGAGGAACAACTTCAAAGGTGTTGTTAGTTTGATGGGATTTTTAGTTTGAAAGGCACTGCCTGCCTTTCTGTGGATTTTAAGTGAGCTRGTGCAGGTACATAAGTCCCTTTGAACCCTCTGAGCACAAGAACATCATAATCAAATGAAAGAAATAGATTCTACTTGTGAAGTATAATGGGCATTTCCCATGGTCCTTGCACAAAGAGGTTAAAAATACAAGCAATCTTGTTTCTTTTTTATGCTACTTTCTTCTCCTCTTTCCTTGCTGGCACACTGTACATCTTTTTACAAACCTGTATAGCCTAGCACAGCTGCTAGCGGATTTTCATGTGCTTTCTCTTCCATTTTGATGGAAAAGTCCTGTATTGATTTAAAGATCTGTCGGTAGAGGGAAACAGAGTCCTATCTCAAGAAAGAACCAGCTAGGACATAAATCATTGCCGTGCATCCTGTGCTCAACCATGCCAAAACACTTGAGCAATAGTGGGACTTAAAACACATCAAATAAATTTCAGAGTATTCTAAAATAAAACCAGAGAAGGATCCACCATCAGTGGTGTCATGTTTAGACACTCACTTTGGGTACTTCTGAAAGCTTATTCTAAAACTAGTTATCTTAGCAGCAGTTTCTTAAAAATAATGTATGTATTTGGAAAACCAATTAGCTGAGTTGAAGTTTTAAGCTTTTAAAAATCCTGTTATCCGTTGAGTCTGATAAGCCATGAAATCATACGTAAGTCACCAATGAAGCTCATCTGGTTTGTTTTTTTTTTTTTTTAATGGGTAAAAGATCAGATATATTTGGATCTCATTCAAGCCAATTACGTTCTTCCCAAACAAATGAACTGAAGCTATTAATGGATCTCACTTTACCCTAGGCTTTTAGCTACCAAATCCACCTCCCTTTGGTTGTTTCTCTACAACATACCAAATATATAGTGTTTCCTTATTGCTGTTATCGCATTTTCATGTGCGTTGTGCCACACAGAAAATATTACATAGTTTTGTATCAATTTTTATAATCTTAATGAGAGGGTTGTAATAAATAGGAAATGTTCTGGGAAGTCTTTTGAGTTTTTAGTGTAGTCATTACAGATAGGGATAGTCAATAAGTTGCATAAAATTGCAAAATGTGCCTTTTTCAGGCTATATTTGTTTTCAAAACTGCTGGGACTCATTCCATGAGTGTTAAGTTGAATGGATGAAGGATTTTAGAAACTATATAGGACGAAGTTAACATCTATGCTGTTTTTTTAGTGAATCAAAGTTGTTGCTATTGCCTGAATTGACACAAGGCCAAGGGTATATAAGGAAGGTAGTAAATGCAAAACTTCCCTCTCCCCCCCACAAAGTCTGGAATTGGTTCAGTGTGATGTGACATTTCATTTGAAGTTGGCTGCAGTTTGCTTCACATTCTTCATTTAGACACATTTCAAACTGTTACATTTTGATTTTCAGTTCTTCGTGGCTGATTGAAAGCTCTCAAACGCGCAGTAATGCTGCCTTAACTCCAGCAGGACACAGAGCTCCACGGTCATCTCCTTGATAGGGAGAAGAGTGATTCTCAAATGTGTTTTGCATATTTTGAAAAAAAATCTTTGGGAGCAGGTTTGCAAATTAATCTGTCATAAATGCCATCTTATTTATAAATGGTATAACTAAAAACATGATAAGCCAATTATGGTATTTAATATATTATTGTTGAAAGATTGCACTGTAACTCCCGTTCTGTACTAGAAACAGCAGTCTACATCTGTAAGTAGGTTATTCCTCGATGATCGAGCATTTCAAGTTAATTAATCTGATGAACTATCAACAAAATAACTTGTTCTTGTGTCTCTGTCTTTTTACATGAGACAGACACATCTCTTCCTGAAATAAAAACTCTACTTACAAAGAGTATGCCTTGAAGGCAAATTGATGGAGACAATGCGTAAACCCTTTGATGATATTAAATTTATGTGTTCAACTGAATCTTGGAAAAAAAAATTTAATGTGCTGTTGAATCTTGGAATATTAAAATATTTCAAGTGGCACACATTTTATCTTTGGCCAAACAATCCAATATCCAATGCAGGGTCAAATCCTGTCCTTGGATTTTCACGTAAGCAAGTTTTGATAGTTTCTCATGGGCAAAGTGGCTTGGAGACTGAATAAGAAATGCAGCTGGACAAACCCAGAAGCAACTATTCCCAGACCTACCTGACAAGGTAGGAAAAGAGACAATAATTACAAGCTAGTCTTTTCAAAAAGGCACCTGGTCTCTGCCTCAATATTTTACTGTACTGGATTATTTGCTTTGGACAGTCTAACACAAGCAGTATCTTCTGCTTTCTGCTTTCAAAACCCAATTCATTTCTTTCAGCAAGAGCTTGAGCCACTGTATTCCATGTGTTTGTCATCTCCACGATTCACTTTTGTAATTCATTCACCCTGCCTAGGCTTACTTAAGCTCAGAATGAAGCCATAATTCACAAACAGTGTGGTAAACCACATCCTCGGGCAGCGGCAGCATAGAAAGCCTATTATACAGGTGCTTTATCACATCTGCTATTCTGGGTTCTGAGAGGAAAAAACAATTCCTGTGATAGATTAAGTCTATCCCAATAAGGGCTTCATAAATCAGTGCTACCAAAAGCAGGAGCGGCTCTGAATGTCTGCTGAGATCCAGGAGAGGCTGTAGTCTGGCAGATAATTTAAAAAGAAAGAGAAATGCCCTTAATGGAACTGAGAGAAAAGACCGATCAAGTGTAGGGAAATGGGTCCAGTAACCTCTCATTGCTGTAGGATTCACTCACTTGTTACTTCATCGTGCCATTCCTCCAACAGCAAAAGCAAAAGGAAACCCACTGCATGCTCAGRGAAGGAGTTTGAGATTCAACTGGGAGAACTCACTGACTTTGGGGAGAAGTCTCAAATCACTGTGAACCAGTTAATGGCACTTAGGAGGAGGGACGTGATAAATTTTGTTAGATATTATCAGAGTGTTTTTGACCTTGGAGTTGAGGTTTTGATGAAGGTTTGGCAGTATTATTTGTTTATTGGAATTGTTTTGCCCAGTTTTACGAGTAAGTGTATCACTCAACTCATACCTGCAGCAGGAAGGATGTACCTTCCTACTCTTTATTATTTTAGTGCAAAAGTTGTAACCGAGTCTGTGAATGACAAGCTAACTTTTCAGACAAGGTTAGTGGCAGATTATCTGCCAAGATCCTGACAAGTAAGCRACTTCCAGTAGGACAGGTAAATCAATCTTCCAGAAGGTTATGATGATATAAGACCTATGCATGAGTGAGAATAGGAACATTAGAGAGCAGTGAGGGTGTGCTGAGTTCTTGTGTGGGGGATGCCACTCATGTCTTGGTTCTGAGTATCCCCTTCTAAACCTGGCCCACTTTTTTGGATTTCAGATGTGTTCAGAATCAAAAGGTATAACAGAGAAGTCTGAGTAATACTCTGTCCTCTGGGACAGGTTGTGCAACTGGATACTATTTTAACTCTACTGATGAATTTCTTTTCACTAGGAAAGAAATATATATGCTGCACTATCAACACATTCTCATCTAAACCATGTGCATGTTAGATAATACTGTAGGAATAACCCTTTGGATTTTTCCTGCATTAATCAATAATGGACAGATGAACTTTTCTTGGCTTTATTTAGCAGAGTAAACCTAAAGCTAACAAGTATCTTAAAGATAAGAAAATCAGACAATGCTGGATTATGTGAGGTCAAACCTACCGCAAAGAAGTTTCTATGCCCTGTCGGCGGTCACAGTTCTAATCCCAGTTGGCTGCTGCTTTGAAGTGGTAATTTATTTCCTCTGTTTCTTTCTGGCCTGAGAGATGCCAGTGACTTCTGATGTGCCATCCTCCTCACAAGTGCTACATTGGTGTTTTGCTCCTCAGTTACCTGTCCGTGTAGGATGGAGTGCAGTTTTACCTGACACACCCCATGCAGTTATAACACATTGGTAATCTGTGGAGAAGTAATGTGTAAATGTGATCATTCATAATCAGTGGCACAAAGTCCACGTGGAGGCCGGTCATGAATGATGTATGCCAAGGATTGATGTTGGTGCCAGTATTGTTTAACGTCTTTATTAATAACATAGATGGTGGGATGGAGTGCACCCTCAGCAAGTTTGTAGACAACAGCTGGGAGGAGTGTCTGATGCACCAGCTGGTTGTGCTGCTGTTCAGAGGGGCATGGGTAGGTTGGAGAAATGGGCTGACATGAACCTCCTGAAGTTCAACAAAGGGAAAAGCCAGGCCCTGCACCTGGGGAGGAATAACCCCAAGCCCCAGTACAAGCTGTGGTTTAAATGGCTGGGAAATGGCTTTGCAGAAATGGACCTGGGGGTTGTGGTGGACACCAAGCTGACCATGAGCCAGGAATGGGCCCTTGCAGCAAAGAAGCCCAACAGCCACCTGGGCTGCATTAGGAAGAGAGTAGCCGGCAGGTTGAGGGAGGTGGTCCTTCCCCTCAGCCTCGGTGAGATCAAATCTGGACTGCTGCATCCTCTGCTAGGCTCCCCAGTACAAGACACATCGGCATACTGGAAGGAGTCCAACAAAGGGGCACAAAGTTGATTAAGAGATTGGAGCATTGATCATATGAGGAGAGGCCGAGAGCTGGGATTGTTCAGCCTGGAGAGGAGAAGGCTGAAGTGGATCTTATCAATGTGTACAAATACCTGGTGGGAGGGTGAAAAGAAGATGGAGCCAGACTGTTCTCAGTGGTGCCCAGTGACAGGGCGAGAGGCAATGGGCACAAACTGAAACACAGGAAAACCCATTTAAGCATAAGAAATATTGTCTTACTGTGAGGGTAGTCAAACATTGTAACAGGTTGCCCAGAGAGGCTGTGGGGTCTCCAGTCTTGGAGAAATTAGAAATCCAAGTGGACATAGCCCTAAACAACCTGCTGTAGGTCACCTTGCTTTCAGTGGGGTAGTGGTGTCAAACTCCATGACTTCCAGAAGTCTCTTCCAGCCTCAATGATTCTGTGATTCTGTGACCTGGATATAATCAGAAAAATCCTCACTTTTAGCACCACCACCCCACAGAACTTGTGCTTTTGTAATAAGAATAATGCCACAGCAGATATTCTAGAGTCCTGCTTTTCTGGAATAACCCACCTACTCAGTTGCTTCCTCTGAAAAAGAATCCCTGCTGAAATTTGTGGTGATCACAGGGAGCATACCGTGACAGGAGCGGCTGTTTTATCTGTGAGTAGTCCTGTTGCTCTCATAATTACGCTACTAGTTTCTTGAAGTGTATTGCTCCCACTGCTTGATAACCATGGACAAGTTATTAATAATTCATGGAATGTCTGTTTTTGAAGAACTTGACGACCTGTCAGATTTGCCCCCTGAGATGGTAGATATCTAAGATTCTCTGTCTCTCCTAAAAATAAATTATTTGTAAATTGTCTTCTTCTGGAAAGGAGTGATAATGCACCTTCACAGGATTCTGAGATTTGGGGATTTACCAAAATCACTGGGGATGACCAATGAACTTTAATTTATATTTAGCATTTGTTGCTTGCTGCACAGTTGAACAATTAACACCATCATTATTACAGAACACATACCACTCCCCCAGTTCTTTATCGGTGGTGTTTATTGACACTTATCCAAAAGTCTTTTTTGTTTTTTAATGAAATTCTATTCAAGGGTCTTCCCTTCATTCTGACTTTACTTAGTGTTTGCCACCTCTCTGCTCCTTGGGTGTCTCTCTGTATCCTGTTTTAATATAGTCAAACACACACAAATGTCCCTTCTTTTCTCCAAGATACCTGTCTATTAGATGATCTGGTGAATTCACTGGTGAATTCAATTTACAAATTTGGTTTGATACTGAAGTCTCCTTTCATTTATCTTGAATATGATTTTGTACATAAAGTTGCAGATAAGAACTTGGCTGGATTTTCAAGCACAGGACTTTGAATCCTGAGGTGCAGAAAGCCTTAGAGGACCCTGTCCAAAATTGCTTGCTCATAGTTGCCCAGGACGTGTGGGAGCACTCCAAGCTCTAGCATGTTCTGCCTGTTTGTTAAACTACCCTTCCATTTCCAAGGCCAATTTTTGAGGAAGTTGCAATATAAAATATTGTTGGCACAAACTGTAATCTGTGCAATCATTTTGCTTCTATTTCCAGTAAAGCAAGCAGACTGCCATTAGTAACAAGCATATTTTTTAAAAAAATAATTTACTTTATAACTATGGTGGAAGGGTGGCATGGATATTATTCATATATCAAAATTATTCAGATTGTGCCTTCAAATACGCAAGCATCTTTGACATGACAAGTTATAGAGATCTCCCCTTTTAAGAATGAGCTTTAGTTGGTGAGAACTTCTGGCTGAAACAAATAAGAGACTCCAGTAATACAGACTGGGCGAGAACCTGCGTCCTCTCATCTCCTAGCCTCTGGTCTGGACCAGGAGAAGCGGGCATCTTTTAACCAGCTCCAATGATGTATTTGCTGTGCAGGCATTTGTCTGTATTTACAGTGAATTCAGAGCACGCATTTGTCTGTATTTACAGTGAATTCAGAGCACGCTTCCACCGCTGGTCCAAACGAATTGCTCCCCTGGGAGCTGCCTCTAGGCAGAAGTACTGGGACGCAGCCCCGCAAGCTGCCTCACCTCCCAGCCCTGAAGCCATACAGGGGAGGGAAGAAACAACCCTACAGTTTTCAGGCCCATTGTGCTGGGCCCGGTGGCCTCCCTGGCTCCCGCATTCTTGGGGCCTTCTGCCCGTGCTGCGGGGGCGTTGCAGAGACGCCAAAGGGCAGCCTGCTCACTGCGGTCAGGTCGCGGAGGGGTACCTCCTGGCAAGGAGCGCTGGTCCCCCTGGCGTGGCCTGCGCCTGGCGAGAGTTCACGCTTGCTGTTTGGTTCCCCTTTGACATAAGCAAACTGCAAATGACCCTGAATTAAGAACCCTTACGGTGCCCGGGCACGTGTCTAATTTATGGCTATCACGTGCAGTTAGAGTCACTGCACCTTCATGTTCTTCAGCAATTGGGAAGAAAGGCAGTAAAAGAAAATCTCTTACTTTATTACACACWAATACCTACTTCTGAAATAATGTTTTTTGGTAGTAGTTTATAATGATTTGTCAAAAACATTTCTATTCCCTCTACTTCATGTTGAAATTGCTGATAATTCATGTGTGTAGTTGCTTTCACCATACCCAAAATGCTTAAAAAGTTGAAGAAGAATCCAGGAAGACTTTCAAATTGGTTTATGACTTTTGTTTTAAAGTTACCACTGATAAATATTTCTGTTTATGATTTCAGAGAGTAGTCCTATGGACTGTCACTGTGTTCCCACTCTTCTAGATAATGACTTGCCTTAAGATATTGCTTTCAGAGCAAGGGAGAAATTTCCAATATCTTATTTTTAAAGACCTGCAAAATTAACTCTTAGATTTCTGCTGAGCTTCGTACATTTCAAATGTCAGACTGTGAGGTAATGCTACAAATTGATTCTGAGCTACTCCCACTCTCTGAGCTGCGATTGCTGTTGTCTGTCTGTAGGAAGAGAACTAGCTTTGTTGGAGCAAGCTGCAGATCTGCGTTGCTAGTGTTTCTGTAATACCCATCTTGTATGCTGGTGGCACGCTAGAATAAATCGATCTGGTTCATGCACAGATTTACTTCTTAATGAAAAAAGTTTAATTAAGAAGATCAGCGTTAATTTAAAGTCATTAAAAACCCCTTAACATATTGTTGTAGATTTATTAGTGCTAAAAAGCTTGTTATGTGTTCAAGCCTGCTAGCATGAATAGTGACGTATGAACCTATGTTATGTTTGCTTGTAATATTCTTTGTTGCCATCAAAAACGTGTAATAGGTATGAAACCCGACCAACTTTTATTTTGACAGAGTTGGCCTCTCTCTTTGTCATCCCTTTGCTGTTTTATTGACTGCAAGTTTTAGCCAAAATTGGGAGAGAGGATGAAAGGCTGAGAAAGTCAGCATTTATATAGAGCCCAGTGGGACTGCATTCACTTTGAATGCAAAAAYAGGGAAAGCCATGCCTCTCTGGCTCCTTTTGCGTAGTTTCTCCTCCATATACAGGTACAATACAGTTTCAGTCTTCATTGTTCAYATTATTTCTGGTGGCAGCCTTCCAAATTGTTTCCTCTTAAACAGGACACTGCCACATTATCAGTTGGGGATTTCCTTTGTTACGTTTAGTACTTTCAGGCTTTGACATATCAGGTAGAGAAATAATGTTTATAAAGTAGACATTAGGAAAAATCTGATAGTGACAGGTAGCTTGGGGGAATTGTGAAGTCTCCGAGAAGGGACATCTATGGGAACAGGTTGGACAAGCAYGTCTGGGTGCATTTCCATACCATCACTCCTGGGCAGGGTGGTGTCAGGTACCGGGTGACCTAATGGTCCCTTGCAGCCCTTCTTTCCTCTCATTCTACGTTATGCGTTTTACGTACTAATGAGCTCCAGGTTTCATCCAAAAGTTGATCTTTCTGGCAGTGGRGATTTGTGTATTTTTTTTTTTTAACAGCGCGGCCTTTACTTCACTCAAGAGTTTAAAATGTTATTCATGTTTTCAATGGAGGTGGATAACTAAACAAAAAATTAACCAGATTCATAATTGCTGTAAATTTGCTWTGTTCCACTGATGTCTAGGCAGTAATTGCAATTTCACCCATCTAAGGATGTGAACCAGTACTTCATGTGCACCAAAACATTCATTAAAGACAGTGATAAAGGCAACAGGCTTTTCAAGTGAGTAGGTAATGGAGGTGGGCATTTCTGGAGGCTGACAATGCTATAGATGCAAAACCATTTGCCTATGACTTTTAATATGCTATCAGATGGGGTGTGCATAGATACTTGAACTTTTTGAAGTGACAAATTATAACATCCTTAGAAATTAAATATGATGTTTAAGAAAGTTACTGAGTGTTAATGGATTTCTTCATTTGTTTTTTCTATACTGGGTTTCATTCTAAAGCAATTCAGGAAAACAACAGAGGAAGCTATMAACATTTTGCGAATATTAAGATGAAGTTCCAGAACAACTAATGAGTGTGTAATTGGAAACACAAATTTGCATACAAATTTGAACATGATATTTCAAAGCTTGCAAACATCAAAGTGTATTAAAATGACAAGCTATCCATGCCGATGTACAGTTTTTATTTTAAATGGGTGAAAGAATAAAATACAAAGGTTTTACTTGTGAGATGGCTAATTATATCAAATTGCTTTAGGCAAAAGGCAACATCAAGTCATCGTGACATGCATTTGCTTTGCTTTTTTTTCTGTTATTGTATGCAATTTCTGTGCTCCTTGGGGKTCAGAGAAGTGAAACATGTGTCAGGCATACTAAGATAATAGAGCCACAGCTTTCCATCTAGCAAATAATAGAGGCATCCCTGACTCCTAATTTGAACTCTAGGCAAATGTGCATGTACGAATCATCTTCATTTCATTTATGGGACATAGTAGAAACTAGCTTGTCTCTGCTTTGCTAACCTGAAGCTCCAGAAGCTGCACTGGCTATGAGTGACAAAGTCTGCAAGTCCCTGAGTGGAGAAGTGCTATGCTGAAGGGAAGCTAATGTAGGTGTCACCGCTCTAACCACAGGACAGTGTGCACAGATGCTGCAGCAGCACTTGGCTTCACTCTGACCAAGGCTCACCCCCTGAACTCCCCAACTCATATATTTGCCTACTGCAGGTGGAGGAATGGGGAGCCAGAATGGATTCGGGGTTGTGCTGTTGTGCTTGTACGCTGTCATGCTGAGCCGCCGCTGCTGCACTCAGCTGTATGAGCTTCCTGGCTCATGTCACACTAACTCAGGGTTTTCTGCACCATATTTCACGACTACCTGCCACTTCCTTGGTACGTTCTGCTTTGCATCAGGACTGTACTAAATCCTTCATTACTAGAGTCCTCTCCTACTACCTTCACTTGGGAGCTAGAAAGGCTGTTACATCTGGCTAAGTAAAACATGCAAGTGGTACGTGAAATGAGTAAGTGGTAGTATCTAGTTTTTGACTGTCACTTGGATGTGCAAAGTAATCGCCTGTGTAGTTGGCAAGAGGTTAAAAAAAAGGGCTTGTGCAGAAAAGYAAAGAATAAATAGTGATGGGCTTTCAAAGGCAGTGAAGAATGTCAGACAGATTCCTCACATCTGCGGAGGACACCAGGTCATGGCAAGCATTCTTATTAATGTGTGAATTTTCTGCAGTCTTTAAATGCAACTGCACTTGAGAGATCAGCAGGTTTAGTGGTGTAATGCATGGCAGCAATTGAGCAGAACTGTAAGAAAAGCGTGGATCGGTGCTCCTCTCTTGGCTTGAATTCCAAAGAGAAATATATCAGAGAAATTCAATACTAATACAGCAGGATTCTTACATATTGACTTTGTCTACTTACTGACCTTCGGCATTGAGGCTTTGTGAGAGAGGCTGTATATATATATATGAGGTGGCATTTGGTGCTGAGAAACAGCCTGACTGTGAAGGCTACACAAGGCCAGCTCTTCTCTGCACCTATGGAGTAGGAGGCAATAGGACTAAAGCGAAGCTGATAGTGTAAACAGCTGCCACAAAAAACCTGTTTCAGCAAAATGCACTGAGTGGATATAGGGTAAAGTGAGCACCAGCTCAATTTATATGGGCTAATAAGACTTTGCCTGTATAGAAAGGTGGTTGATTTTGAACTGCCTCCATTCCAATCAGTGACATACGGGGTTTAGCTAGAGTTGAAGGTAGTTGTTTTGCTCTGGTAGTCTTGTCTAGGGCTTTTAAACCCTGTAGGACTACAGCCACACTGTGGTTATCAAAGCCACACAGAGTCATTATTTATTTTTCTCTGGTGAGAGACAAGCCGAGTGCTTCTCAGAGCTGCCCCTGAGCCTCGTATAGTTGTAGTAGAGCGTATTTTTTAGTAGCTGCTGCTGAAAATTTTGACTGAAATGTTCCATGGAATCAATGTGGATGTCTTCTTTTGCTTGAATTGTGCATATAAATTGGCCACTGTTTTTCCTAATTTTTTACCAAAGGTTTCCTGGAACTTTTATGCAGGAGGAAAATGGGGAGTTTAGGGGTGGTTCTGTGGGTTTTGTTGTTTTGTGTGTGTGTGTTCTTCTTTTTTTCCTCCAAAGTAGGAAAGCGTGGTCYTTGTAACTTTGTGGATGTTGATCAGGATTTGAAGGATCTGGCTTGTAACTTCAAGTGGCATTGCAATTACCAGATACAATCCCATCTAGAACAACACTTCCTGATGTCTAACAAACAAGCATGCCATTTTGAAACTTTGGAAAAACCTGAATACTTCAAAATTCTGATTGATTAGAAAGGATTTGCTAGGTTTTTTCCTCTTGCTTCTCCCCTGCACCCCCCTTTCTTTCTCTACCTTCTGTGCTTGCAGAATATATGAGAAAACCTCCAGAGTCAAAGAAATTCCCCCAGCRTTGTTTAGACATTATAGAGCTGTGTTGGTAACACAACATACACACAGCCGTGTTGGGAACGCACTCAGCATCTCGGAGCCCCAGATCCATGCATTTTCCATTGCACCTCATGAGATCCCTCATATCACTACTCTGTCTTGCACATCTTCCATCTAAGCCTGCAGTACATCCTGAACAAATTATCGATGACTRTTTGTAACGTCTCAGAGCCTTAGCAAGCTCTTTGGCATGCAAGATCCATCATTTAATTCTGTATTTGGACAGCTTTTCAGACATTTAGATGAATTCTTTCCTCCTGTCTTTGTGTCTGTGTGTTTTGTTACTTCCTTCACTTTCCAAGCAACAGTAAATCAAGTGCAGAGAAAGCTGCTAATCCTGCTAGGTGTGATTTGGGGAATGGCCAGTTGGCTGGAGCACGTCTGACATATCGCTTGTCCCTCAGGGGCCTCTTTCCCAGCACTGAATCCGTGTGCGAAGGGGATGGGCCTGGTGGGTGGATGTTGTACCTGGATGTGGCCAGACCCATACGTTGCCTTTGCATGACTGGGGCAGGCATCCTGGCGTTCTGTGCCCATCTGAAAAAATACTGGGCTGTGCTRGTCTACCCCTGCTGGAAGGCAGAAGAGAGAAAATAGATTCTTTACTGAAACTTTGTTTCCTAGTATAAAGTAAACCAGAGTAATATTTAGTATCATAATATCATAATATTTGGTATCAATATTTAGTATCATAAATAGATTCTTCCACAAGAGAAATACCTAAAATGGATTTGACGATGAATATTTTGGTAACAGCCTGAGGTGAAAGACTCTGAAGGCTGGACTGCTGTATTGCTTCTTATTGCTTTGTACAGCAGCCATCAACAACTGCATTAGTCACCTGCAGTCATTACAGTGCCTCTGACCCTGCGTCTCCYACTCCCAGAGCAGGGAAGCTAACAGCTTTTGTATCATAAGAGATTGTGCCCCTCTTCACTGACACAAAGCTGATTTTGCTAGCAAGAAACTTGCGTATTTAGCCAGGTGGTGTGGCCAAACTAGGGATGCTTTCGTTCCAATTTTTAAAGGTTTCTTTTCCCATAATATCCCAAGTTTAGAAAGACTCAGGTGTGAGTGCCCCATGTGCGTGCTGAGTCTAAGATACTCCCTGCCATTGTTAGTGAGTGCTCAAAAAACCAACTCTTCTCACAAGGAGTCACAAAATGTATTTGTTCATTGGATTGCATCTCCCCATYGCTTTGTGGACTTATTTAGCAGGTTGTTATAAACAAAAAAGCTATCTGAGCCCTGCCAGTTTGTAGGCTAGGTTYGCACCTAGGTCTCAGTGCATTACAAATTACAAGGATGTTGGTAGTTTCTCTTGCATCTAGGTTAATATTGATGCTAAACATTACCTATAGGCTATTTTTACTTTTTGTTATGAAACTSTTGCTAGGATGGCTGATGAAGATTATCAGCCTCCTTTTCTGTGGATAACTATCACCTACTTTAAAAAAAAAAAGTAAGTAATTAAGATAACACCTTTTAAAGTGTAACACCTATTACAAAATGCAAGAGGTGTCTGTCAGTAAGCCAGCCACCTGTGAGGATCATTTTAAAACAGATGGTGAAGAAACAATTTAGCCAAAAAGTCAAAATCATGGCATAATCCTGGAAAATATCRCCTGATGTTTATTATTACAGTAGTTATGACCCCCAATCATTTGTGCATTCATAGYATTTGTGCTCACTCTTTTGAATGAAATATTCATTATGGAAAGGTACTTTCTGGTGTATGTGAGTGCAAAAGAAAGTTGCTGCAACATGAATCACTCCATTTTGGTCCAAATAAACCACTGACTTTTGCTGCTCCTGTGTTTGCCGTCTTGCATATTCTGCATATAGAGTGATCTGCTATAGGGGAGCAGATGTTGTGTGTTGGAAATGGATATGCAGAAAGGCATAACTTCTTCCTGGTAYAACTTCAGGTGTTGAATTAGAGATATTTGCATATACAAATGAGTCCATTTGCAGTGTTTGATTTAAAATCTGCTCAGTATGTTTTGCCTAGGTCAGTTGAGAGGACTAATGTGAGAAGTCTCAGTTTTCTCTCAGTATTTGCCCTAGTAAGTCTAGTGAAGGGTAAAGAGTGGCATTATTTGTCAGTCTAAAGGTAATGGTAACCATCTTGGTTTGGGTTTTGCTATTTCTTATACCTGGTACTTAYAGCACATCCTAGGGATCAGACTGAGCAAGTATCATGGGGAAGGATGAGCAACCTGTTCACCATGAACAAGGTGCTTGTTGTATCTGGTCTTTATTTCCATGCAGAGCTTGATTTCTGACAGGTTTCCCCTACTATCACCTCACCTCCAGGGAAAAGAGTTTGTTTTCTTTTAATAATTTATTTTCCAAACTAGTAAAAAAATGCTTAAGGAAGTCAATTCTTGATCATGTTGCCAGTGATCTCCACAATGAATAGGAGTTGAAGGGATTTGGCACCTCAATGAAATAATTTTTTTAAGCATTTTCCTGTTTATAGATTACCTCATTAGCACCATTTTGAAATTTCAGAGGAAAAAATGGACATTCCATGTATTTTTCCTTMATGTTAGATCAACTGATGACTGATAAAAAAAAAAATTGTTTGCAAGAGGTGCTGCTCTTCAGGCTATTTTTGGCATACCTGATAAAATATTGTGAGGTTTAGGACATTTAACTTACGTTATTTATCTGTGTTGAGAAGATTTTGTCCAGGGAATGAGGACTATTGTCCTCATGAATTCTGAAATTCATGAGATAACTGAATTTTGAAAAATCTATTAGAAGATTTTTTTTCTATCTTTTATTTGCTATATCTACCCCTATCTATGAATCTGGAAACAGAGATAAGCATGAATATACATTAGTAGTATGAAAGTATATGGTGGAATTAAAATTTACTTTCGAATTCTGCCAAATAGTTTTTTTTGCAATATCTTGCTTTCTAACAAYCAGTTTATTTTATGTGACAGAAAGTTATTCTAGTAATTTTTATACTTCAAAGCATTTCCTGGGCTATATTTTAGAAGGCTCTCCAGGATTAATTTTTAGCTGTGTATATGAGTTTTTACAGTCCTGTGTAAGGTTAGCTTATTTTGTGATATGTGAAATATATGTAATGGAAACAGCCCTTAAGGGCTAAATTAAATCCCACTGGCTTTCAGAGCAGAGCTCCTAATTACTGTCAACACCTGACTACAGATAATTTTGAACTTTTATTTCCATTGGACTGTTAATCATCTATCAATAAAATAACTATGAAAATAAAAGTGAACATGAGGAAAATATAACTCTGGATGAGAAAATAATAGCATTTATTGTGTAGTGAATTGCATACACACAGTTAGGTCCTCTGCTATACTGAGGCCTTTAATGCTTAGGCTTAAAGAATAAACTCATAGGGATAAAATGATTGACGGGGGTGGAAAAAGCAGGAAACAATGGTAAAATGGCCTTTGAGCTAACAACCATGCTTGTTTTCCTCTTTCAAGTTTTATAACCGGTGTCTAGAAACAGCAGACAACTTGTTGGGCGATGTTTTGCCTGCCACAAAGCTCAGAACAACTCTTTGTGAGATGGTATCAATCCCACACTTGCCGGATCATGGTGGTGAACTAGGAACTTTAGAATATCCATTGACAAATTAATGGACAATGAGTGCTACCTATTAGCTAATCMAGTAGTGTCATTCACATAAAAATAGCACTAACTCATTTCATTACCACCATGCCTTCAGTCCAAGTGTTGCAACCAAAATAGAGGATGCAGCTCAGGCCTGCAATCTAGAGATGATAATGTGTGGCTGTTTTGGCTGTTAAAAATTGAGATAAGTGTTCCATTTGGATATTGAGAGTACAGAATTGGGGAAGAATAAATATGCCAAAAGGTTATTTATAGATAGTAAGACAAAAGTTGCAATAGTAAAACTTAATACAGAAGTTATCCCTCCTAGCCATCTTTTCAGCTCCTGCTCAGTGGTTTGAACAGTACTTAGACACTTGTATTACATAGAATGAGGTATTTCTTTTTACAGGGAGAGCTCTCACCCGCTTTCTTTCTTTTACCTTTCTGTCAAGTGGCTAAGACTAGGTGTTTCTAGGCTATTGATCCACATGGACCAACTGGCCTCTTCCAGTATGGGAGTTCACAGAGATGAATGCATGTAGGTGCCCATGGCTCCCTACATCAGGCACTGAAACATCTGATTAGAGATCAGAAAATATCCACAATAACTTTCAGCCATTGTTTTCACATCCTGCTTTCTAATGCATTCTTTTAAAAGTTAGCGTAAGAACAACTTTGAGGCCTGTGAATCCACTGGAGAAAAGCAACTTCCTCATTTGGATCTCAATTATCTGTCTCTTGGACTCCACCCCATTGGAGGCAAAGAGGCCTGAGTTCACGCCTGACTTGTGTTGTGGCCAAATCCTTAGAGGAACAACCTAGATCTTTCTTGCATTATCATTTTTAAATACATGCTGTGACAAGTCTCCATTCATTTTCTAGGAAGGCACTTGTTCTTGTCTATGGAGAATGAAACTGGGAATTTAAGTTTCAGCTGCAACTCCGGAAGGTGAAAATGAATGAAGTGTTTTAAAAATGACATCTTCCAAGCAACAGCCCTTTCTGAGCCCGTGACTCTCTGGTGCCAATATTAATATTTGGTACTAGGAAAGTGAAAACTATACCCTGGCTTTTTGTTTTGAAAGTGCTATGAAATTACCACTCTCATTAGAGGAGGAAATAGAAACCTGTTCTGTGGGTGAGGGAAGTAGGCCTATTAAAATATTCTTTTTTCTCAGTTGCCATATATTCCCAAGAACATTATTTTGATAAGCAGCTAGAAATAATTTCTTTTAATCCTGGGGTCCTCCTGATTCTTTAAGTCTTTTTCACATGCTATTTACAGTATGTAGTTTAAGAACTACTTTCAGCCCAAATCAGTATGCTTCTTTCCACAGGGAGACATTGCTTCTTGGGTGTAAAAGCTGAGTGTTTTGCTGTGGTGAGGGCTGCAGATTTTAGCTGTAGCTCTGATTATTAAACACGATCCTGTTTTAGTGTACCGTAGTTTTTACTTGCAGTGAAAACTTAGTGCTGTAAAACTAGTATTTTTTGAATTAATTAAAAAAGTAAAACATCACCTAGTTTAAATGACTCACAGTAGCTTACTTAGGGTGGATTATCATCTTACATTTCACTTTTATATCATCTTAATGTTATTTCTGTCCTAGGAAGTGTAATAAGCTACTCCATTTAAATAAGATCATTGGTTGAATATTGGGAAGAAAATTGAGTAAAAAGTCATTTAAAAAGTCAAGTTTCAAGCAGCTCACACTTCCCTTTATATGTATCTGGCCTGATATAATGAAACTGGATTCTCAGAAATTACATGCTAGTAGGAAAAGGGAGAGCCACTTGTTTCCAAAATATTTTTACAAATGATCCCAGTGTGGCACTGAGCTCCATGAGCTCCAAACTAACAATTCCAAGCAGTTAAGATGCCCTGAATGGAAATTTTCCATCCACATTGGAAAATGGTGATTTGACTTAACTCATCTGTGTGAATCCTACTGACACTTTTGATTCAGCACAGATTAAAAGCAGGTTTGCCTAACTGGGYTCTTGCCAGACAGCAGCCTGGAAGGTAAGCAGGCTGTCTGGGACCTCCATTAGCAGCGCTGCGCTTTCCAGTGTCCTGGGGGGTATTTTAAGCTACCTGCAGTCTGAAGGTAAGTAGGCAAATCCCAGTCTGACTGATTTGCTTCCTGGCTCCTTCCTTGCCTGGCCTCTTACAGTTCCCCTTGTCTCCCTGTATAGTGAGGAAGATTGTTAACATATTTCCATTCAGCACAAAATTTTATGTTCACATCGTTAGTATTAAAAATATTTTTCATAATAAGAACTCTCCTGTAGAATGGGAAATTCCGGTTCCTACCAGTAAGAGAGGAGAAGTGATCTAGGGACCTTGTGGCCTTTTTAGTGCTGTGCAATATGTTTACACACACCCTGTATTTCTTGAATTAGAAAAGCTGTTAAGTAAGTACTTAAACAAACCTCTTTTAGGAAAATATTCAATCAATAGGGAATAAATAGTTGAATGCCAAGAGCAAATCAACTGAAAATAAAAGGGTGTTTTCCCTCTAGATTATTTTTTGGGGTCACTTGTGACAAAAGGAGGCACAGCGTTTGCAGATGGAAATGTTCTTCCGGAGCTGGATGTGTTTTGCAGTGTGTGATTGGAATTTCCTATATACCTGGAGGAGTTTCTGTCAATGCAGGGGGCTGTGGGCGAGCTGTGGAAATGTAATCCTGGGACAGCCCCTCAGGAGGTTTTTCCCATCAAAGTCTGAGCCCTTCAGCTGGAATACCCAGTTCGTGTCTTGCATTGAGAGTGTTAAGGAGCAAGAAATGTAGGTRTCATACTTCTTGTTGTTGTGCTTGTAAAGGGCAAAAATTAAATCTAAATGAAGGCGAAAAAACCCAAAGCGTGGTGAAGCAAACTCCTCTGGAGTCTCCTCATGCACTGTCCCCCAGCTGCTCCATGGGAAATGTGACTTGCCTCCACTCTCCACTTGCATGAGTATCACGTCCAAGTGCTGAACCTGCTCACCAGCTCCAAACTGCCACAGGAGAGAGTCAGTGGTCACGCCATAGGAGCTTCTGCTAGCCACCCTCAAACRTATGCTTTAATAAACGAATTTCCAGCTGTTAAAGAAATCCTACACCTTTTGTCCCCAGCTTACTTATGATCATGCTTAATTCTCASCCTATGAGTAGGCTTCTTAAAGGCATCATATTGTTCTTGTGTATATACAACTGCCGAGTTGTTCGGGTTCCAGGACACAGCAGTGATGAAGCCCAGGTCAGCCCTTTCCACTCAGGCTCAGCCATGCCTTCCTCAGACAAACAGCGCCCGCGCGCCTTTTCTCCTCACGCAGRTGCAGGTGATGCAGATGCAGCACCCGAAAGGCTCCCTCTCTTCCTGCACGTCTCGGTACTGACCCAGTGAACCTGTGTCGTGCATACCTTGCGTATTGGCTTGTGTTATACGTATAGAGACACGGTATGTCTCAAGATGGTTAGACAAGTAGTTCACCTAAGCAATTCATGTTCTGGAATCTGGTGTGATTTGGTGACCAATGAGTTTAAAAATGTTTTCCTTCTTAATGAGCCATTGGAGCTATTGCTGGTTTTCTTCATTGCTGAAACAAGCATAAAAAATGCATTAGTTCTGGAAATTGGGAGAGGGAGTAGAGATGCTGATTGACTGATATTTTGATAACATGTCTAGAATAATTGTTTTTTTGGAAGATGACAACACAACAAGGTAGCACAAGTTTTGTAGTTACAGATGCAGATTTCAGTGAAATCACCTCTATAAGGGCCTCTCTCTCCTTTTTGCAATCACGATAAATTTGATTGTGCTGCACTGATTATAAACTAGACCAAACTCCATGGTTATTAACATTCCCATCGGGATACATACTGAGTGATGGTGTTGCTGAGAGGTATAATTTTGAAACAGAGTGAAATTGCTGGCTGTGTAACAAGTCTGTCTCTGTGTGCCCTTCACAGTTATGTGTGTAGGTGGGTGTACACATGCACTCCCAAGTGTGTGYGCGCATACAAAAACCCCAGGTACACATGTATGAGAATGAAAATGTCTAGTTCTGTTAAAAACTGGACTCCAGTGTGAATTTTACCATCTGGCAGACAGACTGGTTTCTCAGTTTTTAAGGTTGACCTTCGCTTTGCAGTGTAGTCTGATGGAGCAGAGACTCTAATCTGGATCTCCTGCCTCTCAGTTCAATTCTCTTCTGATCATAGTCACTATCTTGTACATGTGGTACTACAAATTGTTGTAGAAATTGGTGCATCTGTGCAAAAAATTGTCTTTGAAAAAATGTTCCAACTCTCTTTAAAAATTACCACTARGAAGCTGTCTTTAAAAAATAAGTGCTTTTTCCCATTTAAACTGTTCCTTGTAAAAAGGGTTTAGAAGAAATACGACTCAGATGATTGACTATTTTACATTCTACCAGGAAGAAGAATGGGAGCAGGGAAGTGTTTGTGACTCAGAGAATGTTTTGTTTGTCAGCATGRTCTCAGCTCTTTGGTCCAAAACCTTCCCTGTTTGACACACAGAGATGTTTGACCCTCTGCTAGAGATTGTTCTGCCAGACTGGGGTATAACAGTGGCCGTAAGGTCAATGAGAAAAGCAGGAAGAGAAAGAAGAGGAGCCAATGAGATGTGGCTGTAGCTACTGGCCTTTTTGTAGGAAAGTGGAGAATGGGATCGTGATGATGAAATGATAAAAGACATTGCAGCGTTCAAGCATGTACAGTCAGTGGGAGGAGACAGTAAGCCACCCAGGAAGATACAGCTGTTAAAGTCATAGAATAATTTGTGTTGGAAGTGACATCATCTGGTCCAAGCATCTGATCAAAGCAAGGCCAACTTCAAAGTGAGGTCTGTCTGTCTTGTACTTGGGTGCCCAAACTGGATGSAGTACTGCAGCTGTGGTCTCACAGGTCTCAAATAAGGGGAATAACCACTTCCCTTGGTCTGCTGGATACACTCCAAATAGTGCAGCCCAGGRTCTTAAGTTAGTTCCTGCAGCTCCCAGTGTCTTCAAAGACCCAGGAGGACCTGGAGCAGTGGCACAGCCTCTGGAAAAAGAGGTTTGTTGTAACTCAGGTTCTGCTTGTGATGAGAGTTTGCCTGGAATGGCAGGTGGCCTAAGCAAGACTGCAGGCCAGAAGATTTCTTCACAAGGACCTACAAGAAGCCCCAAGCTTCTACTGACATGATTTCTCTCACTTTTCTTTCCTTTCTTTTTTTTTTCTTTTCCTCCTTAAAAATGCTGGGGGGACCGTTGTGTTACACTGCTTTGGTCTTTGCACCTTTTCATGTTGCATGTAGGGATATACTGACCAGTATACATTGTGGTTCCTTTCTAAAGCTCTGGCAACGCACAGCAACCATAAGACATCCTAACTCATAAGTTACGATAGGTTCATGACTGCTTTAGTCAATGCTGTGCTGCAGAGGACATAGAGGATTGCAGCGACCTGTTCTTAATCTTTCAGCGGCTGAGAGTTCACCCTGAGGCAGATGCTCAGAGATTCATTCTGATCTTGTTTGCATCTCGGTAAGTCAGGAGTAACTTCGAGGCAGTAAATTGAATTATGTTGTAGGGGGTGGCGAGAGGCCAGAACAGACTACATTTCACCATTTTTTTTTCCTAGGCATTTACTTTTTTTTAATTATTTAATTTAGAAGGGGATTAGAATTCTTCTTTGAGCTGCTTTTCTACCCATCTTTATTATTTGCTTTTCATTTGTTTGCTGCCAATACATGCTGTTTTCTTTCCTAATCACTTGCTAGCATGGTAATTTTTCTTAAAATGTATTCAGACCACAACAATTTTCTGGCAAAGAAAAGCATGAAATTCACTGCCCTTGAAATCTGCATCTGTACGGAGGAAAATACACCCTTTCATATTTCACTGTCAGAAAAGAATAGTAGCCATGGAGTAATACTTCTGTATTGAAACTTGCAATATGCAAAAGAGGAGCAAAATAGTATATAAAGAATGCTGACTTTTCTCTCGCTTATGCAGCATGTATATTATTTAACTGACAACATTCAGATAATAATTTGCTATAAAATCCTGCATGTATTTCAGAATAATGGAGGAGGATGACACTGAACAGGCTGTCGTTACTGTCGATATGGCTGTGGTCTCAGACTGCCTAACAGAGTCTTCTAGCCAGTTAGAAGGCTGGAGAAAAAGCTGGTCAGATTTCCAAGTCCGTCTCACTTTCTTTGCCCTGAATGCTAATCCTGGTGTAAGGTGGAAGACAACAACTTGAAATATTGCGTAAATATAAATGCTTAGCACATGCTTTGTATTGCTGTTCTTCTCTAATTTTCATACATTACACAGAGAGTGGCAGAAATTCAGAAATCGTGTGGGCATCAGACTTGTGAAAAGAATCTGTAGATCCTGTGGATAATACAGTTGTTATTTAATCTACCTACCTGGGAACAGCAGGATAGAGCTCAGAACTTGTTGATTTGTGTGAACAAGACTTACAAGTTTTCTCTGCTGTCTCCTGACTTTGGGAACGTGAACTTCATATGAGGAGGGGAACAATTGTTCCTGAACAGAAAAATGACTGGGAACTAAATCTGTTGATTTCTATAAATGAACTTTCTGAATGTTGAATCTCTCTCATCTTATTTAGGGTTACGAAATTGGGTATGTTAGTATATTATTTATTAGCAGAGTTATAATATCAAGAAGAAATATTGCAGCCAATTTCCTCATTCATTAAGTGACAGAATTTGGGAAATTATCTTGTATGTTTTGTAACCAGTGGAATTTTTCAGTGCCTTCCCAAAAATAATACTGCCCCAATCACTGTTTTTATTTCTCTTTACCTAGCAAGGCTACTTGCATACAGTGACATCYTTATTTCTTTTTAACTCAGTTTTAACCTGTCATCCACATTCTTTATGGTAAGATTGTAACTGAGATGTTTTTCTTTCATAGAAATGCTTCCTCATTCAAAAGAGGTTCCCTGGGAGATGTACCAGGATATACCGAGGCTAACTGGGTCCAGTGAATACCTACATGGAAGACAGAGGAAAGACAAGGCTGTATCAGAGATTTACTATTTCCCTTTTACCATAGTCGCTCACAAATTTCTTCTGTGTCCTTTTTTGCAATTCAGCATTACCTGAGGAGCCTTTTAGCTACCTCTGAAAACCAACAGGTTCCAAGTTCTTCTCCTTAACTCGAATGTTAGGGATCTAGAGGAAAATCCCTTCAGCCTAAGTAGTTCAGGCAATATGAGAGTTCATTGCTCTGCAGACGGACTCCAGCAGCACTGTGTAGCTCCTTGAGCTGAAAGGTGTGCAGACTTTCCCTTGTATAAAATTAAAAATATACATTATCCAGTTAAGCAAGATATGGGAACCTTATCAACCTCTGTTGGACAACTACCATTAAGCATATATTTTCCTCACTTTTTTCCCTTTAAATATTTAACTAGATGATTGTCTGATTAGCATTAACCTGTCATAGAGCAGCTGTTCTCAGTGTATTATCTCATTGCYGATATCTCTAAGGAAACTGGATGTTCTTAGAGAGCATGTACATGATGTCTACGTCTTCTCTGCTAATGCCATTATTTTATTCCATCTCAGATGAACCTCTGTTCTTTTTTCAAATATACACCCTTTCTTTTCTTTGTAAGAACCCGGGCCTGGTTTGTACCAGTGATAGAGGGAATGGCGGTACCAGCCTTCTTTTGCTCTTCATTTCACAGGGACCATGCAGACCCCAGGGTGACCGTACTGCTGTATTACATGTGTCTGAAGCCAAAAAAYGTTGTGTTTCTGTTGACACTGCCCRTCCACTTACTGTTTTCCTGTCAYCCATCACTGGTYGTTATCTGTACTTCTGTATCCTGCTATCACAGTGAAGATGTGGGCCTGCTTCTTGGTGTGGAGAGAGAGTCAGTCCTGGATRGCTTCTGTCTTGGCTACTTTTTACTTTGCGTCTGCATTTTAGCACATACCATTGGGAAGAGCCCTCAGGCATGCCTGTTTGGCTCTTCCCCTTCTTTGCCATTACATCTGAGCACCTGATTGATGTAAGTAGCATGTTAGCAGATGGCAGATATTCTTTTCCTGTCAGATAGATAACCTGAAAAAATTGTCAGCTTTTATGAAAAAAGGGCTGGAAGCCCATTCCTTGGCCGTAATTCATCAAAGTATATCTCATTTCTGTTTACACCGGGTACTCACATGGACCCCAATCTTTAATAGTTGTGCCCTGCACATTCACTGTGTTATTTCAGAGTAGATGACAAGACGACAGTTTCTTGGGCTGCCTTATTTTTCTTTGAAGAAAAGGATAATCACCATTTATCTAAAGAAAGTCTGTGAGCCAGTGGCGTGTCCACTGAATGTGTAAACAGCTGCCCAGTGAGCCTGTTTTTCCTCCACTCTCTAATGTAAAGCAGTCTGAGCACAACAGGGGAAAAGAACTGAGAGGCATAAGAAAGGTCAATACAGATTTTGCTTTGCATGTGGTATTAGTTCTATTGTACTTGGATATTGCGCACTGGGAAAATGCTCAGAAGATGAGTGGAAAAGTACTTGGTTTGTTATGATGTTTCAGACAGACAAGTCAATCCTGCTTTAGATAAGCAGCAAATCTAATTGGCCACGTTCACTGAAACTGGAGCGGAGCTGAAATATAATATGTACATTTGACTCTTTTTTATTTTCTTTTTTTTTTTAAAGATGTTTCAATATTGCATAGATTTCAATAGTGTTCTTTTGATTTTTGTCAATTTAGATAAAATGTGCCTGGAGAGTACTGTAAATACAGCATTTTGCTTGAGGTATTTGTACAGGGGGTTCCATTAAATGTGTACAGCCAGAGGGTAAAATTAATCTCAAACTAATAATGTAGAGCACTGCAAGAAGACTAGCAAGTGTGCTACAAGAATGGGATCTAAAAATCTCACCCAACTAAATTTTTAACATTGTACTCAGAAGGAGTGAGCAAACATTATATATTCCAGAAATGTTTGCCAAGTCTGCTGCAAGAAGTGTAGACAGCTAAAAGATGTCAACAGGGAATATTGTCATAACACTAAGAATAATGTGTTATCTAGTGCTTAACACTGAACACCATGTAAACAATTAATCACAGAATAGAAACTACTGAAAACAAGCAGTAGCATGTGAGTTGCATTCACAGCCTTGCACTAATCAAGGAAGTTGTTTATTGCTTCCMATGGATAAATCTTTTAACCTTTTTGACATGATATCTCAGCATCTTAAACACCTGCATCATCGTGATGTCTGAGATCTTATTTCTGGAGGAAGAGTGAATACAAATGTTTATTTTTCTGCAGTGGGATGAACCTTGTAAAGAGACAAGAGTAATGAGAAATATGTTTGCTAAACCTTAGGGTGCAATGCTGTTGTTCATAATATATAGTCGCATATACACAGATGTATAAAGTAGTCATAATGCAAAGGCAGCCATTTTGCTTGACAACTTTATCACCATCTTCTGCACTCAGTCACTGAGTGACACACACTGAAGTTTCAGGTATTTCATAAAATGCCAAGGCTTTATTGTTTCAGTTATGGTGCAAGAACTGGYAGTAGGGGGTTTCAGTGCCCCAGTGTTGTGAAAAGAGGAACTCTTTGTGCATGAAACAGGTTTCACAGTATGTCATCTTACAAACCTTGTGTGTTYTACACCATACCTATACTTTGCAAGTTAGGGAAGAATATTCTTTCTTGATGGGAAAGGACAGTATTTTGGTACAGGAGGCTGGTCTTGAATTAAGTGGAGAGAGAATCTGGCCCAAGATCTCACAGGAGGTGGCCAGCTGGTGGCTCTGGGGCTAAAGGGCTGTGAGCAGTACAGGTGAAGCCCCTCGCCTGGGCTGGGCTATGCGGCGGCAGCAGGGCTGTGCCCACTGGGGCTGACAGGTCACTGGCGCCTGAGCTGGTGAGAACCAGCGAGTTATTGGAGGCCAGAGCTTACCAAAGCTGGGGTTACCAGTTACCACTCCTGGTTTTCACCCTATGCACAAGCCGTCAGCCTTCTAAGAAGTGGCCTCTTTCGTTACTTAATTTAATGGAAATGAAGTATTTCGTTACTTAATTTAATGAGAGCTAAGCTTCTGAGACCAAAGCAGGTCTCAGACTGAGAAGCAGGTCTGAGTGTTCTCTGAAAGTCCCATCTGAAAAGACAATTATTATAAGCTTTGCTGCTGAAACTTTATCTTGCTACTGGTGTTAAATAGCTTAACAATAAGGTATTATCCTTTTGCTCTGGGCAAAAGTTGTTTCTATTTTGACAGATGTCTCATCACAAAAGTTAGTATGTAAACTGGTTGATCTCGTTCACATTTGGAACTTGAGGGGAAGTTGAACCTATCTTCATTTTGTCTAAAAAGTTCTCAAAGGCCTGAAAGATTAATCTCTTATTAACATTTGCCTGCAGCTATTTCTAAAATGCATTAGTTGGGTGCTGGGAAATTAATTAATCCTAAAGGAATGATCAAGTGTTCTTAGCTTTGTGGTTTTTATACAGGACTAGGTCCTTACCGAAAGACACAGTATTTCAACAGCAAAGCATTAAAGGGGTAAGTTCAGAGCAATGCAACTTGACCTTTTCAGCTTCCCAGCTCTGTAGAACTCCTATAAGACTCATTTTCATAAGTCACAAAGTGACTATTACACCATAAAGAGCAGCAGTAAATGTGCTCATATTTCTGGTATTTAAACTGGTTTCTCGTATTAAAAAGATCCACTTAGAAAGACACTGAAGTCCATATAATAATTGAATATCAAGGGAGTCAGGCCAGTCTGCAGGACCCTTTTGTGCCTATTCTACTTCTATAATCTCTAGTCAGGCATGTCTATCACTGACTTTCCTGCCAAAGACAAGGTGCCGAGTTTTTAATGCATTTCTGTTGAGACCTCACCCTTCACATCTCTTCAGAATTACACACTACTGCTTTAGAGACACTGAAGTCTCTACCCCAGTTTGTATTATAAATTCCTCCTCATGGTGTTAAAGTCGTTATAAATCACTGTCTGTAGCATTCCTATTATGTTTGATAGGACAACTTCACTAACGCTGCTGCTGCTCCAGAATAGGTATCATTAGTAAAGCCTGTGGGGAAAGCAGGGATGGAGCATTACTGGCTGTGCTGTGATGCCCTTTGTAGGCACTAGACTCCCTCTGATAAGTGTGAATTAGAGACCTGTAATAATGGATTTGCCTGCTAACACTAAAGGGATGAATGTCATCACTCCCTGCACAGGGATGTGACATGAAGTGTGAAACATAAGGGAGGAATGGAGGGGAAGCATGTGAAGAAAAACTGAGAACTCGCAAAATGGGTGAGAAAGATGGGATGCACTATAATAGGATACACGCAGACAAGTTTCAGTACCTAAGTAGGAATAATTAATTGCACAACTAATCATTATTGCAACGATCTGAAGACATTAATGGCTCACAAACTGAATGTGAGTCAACACTGTCATGTTGTCAAGAAAAAGGCAAGCATCCCAGTGAGGATGTATAAGCAAGATGAGAGTCTGCARAACAAGATAAGGCAGCCTTCTGCTTTACTTCATACTGCCAAGGCCTCAACCAGAGCACAGTGTCCAGCTTGTGGGCATGCATGTTAAGAAAGATGTGGGCTGGTTTTCAGAGATCCTAGAAGACAGCAGCAAGGACGATTAAGGGTATCAAAAACACAGTGCTCCTCTGAGGACGGAGCTGAGGAATGGAGTTTTAGCTAGAGAAGGAGAAAATGGAGGGGAGACATGGAATTATTTTACAGCTATCTATGAGATAGCTACAAAGAGGGAGTACATATTCTCCATCTCTACTGCTGTTCGGACAAAACATAATAGGCTTAGCAGGTGAGATATGGGATTAGAAGCCAGCAAAACTTGCTAATGGCTGGAGTGATTAAATGCTGATCACAGGATTTTGGGGATGTTATGGAGTTGCTGCTGGTGTCTTCTTTGAGCCAGTAGGACAGATCATCAGAAATTGTTTCAGGAGGATTCTACCTTTTGGCAGGAGGATATCTGAGACAATCCCCTGAGGTCAATTCSAGCAGTACTGTCAATAGTATTATAAACAACACAGGGATGAGAAGATTTGAATCTATCCTATCAACTCCGTGTTAGTGGAAAAAGGTGGAAACATGCATGTATTTGGGGTTTCTCAGTCATTAGAGCTGCACAAGGGTGGATTAATTCAGCTTTCCCATTGATTGTTCCCTGCCTTGCTGCCTGGATAAGATCCCTTGGTCACCCACAGAAGGCTGGAGCAGGATTTCTGTACAGTCAGCCTCTGACCTGTTTTTACATTAAAAAACATGGACTTTGCCTGATGTGCAGCTAATACTGAGTAGCAAGGCAGGCTTTTCAACTTTCTCCCACATCAGCTAATTTATTTCCTCTGCTCTTCCAGGATCTGTGATGTGAAGCTAATTTCATGGTTTACACCGTATAGGCTCTGTAGCAGGAACAAACTTTTGTTCTGAGTTTGCACAGCACCTAATACAATGGAGCTTCACAGTAACACAACAAAAAACCAACAGTAATAATGGTATGGAGGGAGTTGTTCCATCACTAARGAGGGTTTTTTCTGTAGCTTTCTTGTGGCTCCGTACATCTCACATACAATGACAGCACAGAGAAAGAGCAATCTCTAAGCAAGCCTATCAAACTGACAGCTTCTTAGTCCTATTCACTGCAGGGCAGTCACATGCCAGATATTAAAAAGCGTGCTTTAAAAATACCAAAATGAACAATAACATCTGTAAGGCACCAACAGCAAAGGCAGTAAACAAAACAAAATGAAGTAGAACACACCAAGGGTGGCAGTTTTTTAGTGTTTGTTCCCCTTAAGGCATAAATAATTTCTTAGATGATTGACACATAGGATTGAATTAATCTGAAAAGCTTACTTATTTGCATCCTTTGAAAACTGTTGACCATACATAAGCCTGGGGAAGTTACATAACTGTCATCCAGAGTTGTGCATTCAAGTATTTGTCAAAAAAGTTTAGCAAAATGATGTTTCTTAATGCTTCTGTAAGAAGTACTTCATAATTCTGCAAGAAGATAACGAGCCTGTTATTCCTCTGTATATTTTGAGAACATAGATGTTTACCTCTGAAGTCTAAATACAGCAACCTGAATACCCAAAAGAACAATCACAATTAATTTTCATACAGTTCATTTGTGCTTCCATTTTTAAACATTTTGATCTTCAAATTGATTCCTTGATTTTGAAGACGGAGTTTTCTTGTTCAAGAAAGTACAGTCTAGTCATGTGAGTGTAAAAGGCTCAAGCTTAAAAGCATCACTGTCACTGTCATTTCTCTTTATTTTGAGCTTTTGCCCCAGACTCCCAGTTTCAGGTATAGGTTGCACAAAAAGGGGAATTAAATACCTGTGACTTTGCTCTTTTGAACATCCATTTGTGTGTGACTCTGACTGTATGATCGGTTACAAACCACTACTTCTTGCCGCTAGCTTGGAATCGGGAAGTGGGAATCCTGCCCTAAATACACATTAAAAGGTTCAGTATTTACACTAGGACTATAATAAGCGTCCAGCAATGAAGGCAACGCAACTGGCATCTCCTGAGAACTGACTCACTGGGGGAGGAGCCCCTTTTGTGGTAGTTTGAGAAATTAAAATTAAGACTTGCCATTCTGTCAACTGTTAGCAAATGTGGCATCTATCCTCCTCCTATTGTCTGGCTTGAATGTGTGTCTGAGGCAGGGAGCAGAGAGTAGCAATTTTGTTAGGTGATTTGGGAGGTTCTGACCCAGCGATAGCTTCTGCTGCCATTGCTCTCCATATGCTCAGGCATCTGATGCGGGTAGTATTTACATAATAAAAAGAACACATAAAAATGAGGACAGTAAATGTGGGTCCTGTGGCACCTTAGCATCACTTAAACACTACTGCTTTTATTCCTTGGATGAAACTCAATGCACAGCCAACAGCAGCAAGAGATGTGGGGGGTTCTGCGTGCCTCTGTGTGTGCAGGAGTCACGCAGTTGTTCAGAAACAAAGGCTTATTGGTTTGTTTTGCTCCTCTTCCAGTAGCTGTGATGGATAGGCCTGCAATTTCCACATTCAATACCATTTCTTTGAATTGTTTTTTTCATGTGCTCAGCAGGGGTGTGGGGAGAACAGGTGTGTACTTGATAGACTACTGGTATTTAAGTGGTGATCTGGGAAGTGTTAGGTTTATGTTTTCTCCTTTTTCTTATGAGCAGTCTTGCCTTTTTTCCCCTCTCCTCTACTGCCTTTTATTTCATTTTTAATACCAGCTTGTTTCAATTTCTTCATGCATCTGTTTCTTAATTTCAGTTCATTTTAACTTCTTCCCCTGATGTAGGTTACTCATCTATGTATATATTGGCATTTGAGACTGAGTTCTTTTAATGAGTGTTTGGCTTCYCTTTGATAGAACATCAGGACATCTGTGTCCGTGTAGCCCATGTCTGCTTAGTCTCCACCTCGGTGATGTGGAGASTGTAGGCCTTAAGAGAACAAGACCATACCCAGCAAGTCTAGGTTTCAGAAATCTGTCACYCCTTCCCCTGCTCCCTCTGGAATCTCATGATTTTTTGGGCTCTTTGGGGATATTAAATTACTCAACTCAGCAATAACCCTTTAATCAAGAAAAAATAACAGATTTGACAGATCATACTTGCTTTACCCATGTATTGCTTTACCCATGTATTCTTTTTCACAAGGTATGCTATGTTCTTCTGAGAAGATGGGGTGAGGTGGGACTCACTGGGGCAGTGGAGATAATGAGATAGTGGAGAGCCAGTGAGCATGGTTGGGGGAAGAGGCTTGCAGAGCAGCAAGGTTTGGCAAGCGAGTTACAGCGGGGAGCCGAGAGCCTGTATCTCCTGCATAAAGACTGCAGGACTGCCAGGAGAGGCACTGAGTGGCTGGGCAGACCTCCTCGTGACTGAAGAGGTCTGGTGACAGAGCGTGCTGCTACTCAGAAAGGTACTGAGTTGATTAAAAGCAAAGATACACAAAGGAGCTCTGTAAATCCTTCATTTTGTGTTCTTTCTAGTTGCTTTGAGGTTTCTCCATTTTAAAGGAAACATTCCAGGTTTTATTCAGACAAATTCAGGCTTTTTTGCATTTAAAAGTGTTTCAGTCTTTTTGGGAGAGTATCCTCTGGAAGAGGTCTAGATGGATCTACCTCAGAGCATTGGCCAGCTTTCTCTCTCTYCCCCTCTGTCAACTCTCATGCTAATTATGGTACTCTACTTTCACACAAGCAGGTGTTTGTTCAGATGTGCCACATGGGTCTGTGTGGTTCTCCCCCGAGATAAAGTCCTTTGTCATTTTATTGTCTCTGCGAATTTGCCACCATGTTAGCAGTCTGTAGGCCATCTTCTGTCTCCTCCTGTCTGGAAGCACTATAGGCGATGAGCTTTTGGGTTTTGATTTGGGTCTCTGTAGTCCTTGATCTCTTGATCAAGCCCTCATAAGTGATAAACATTCTAATTGCTTCCAGGTATACCATAGGTTTTTTAAAAATCCCATGCTGTTCATATATGTTGTGTCTTATACGTAAAAATGTATAGCAGAACTCGTTCATCACTGCAAACACTGTGGGCAGTTTAGAGCATAACAAGGTGTTACAGATGCTTCCCCTCAGCCAACAGATGGGTTATGTGTTTTGCATCAATAGGAAGTCYTAAATCCAGGATTACACTAAGTAACAAGTTGATATATCAGAGTTTCTTTTACTGGTTCAGGTGGTTTGCTGAATCAGGCCAAAAGCCAATTAAATACTCATAACACTGAAGTGTGGCTGAAGATCGAGAATTTATGTACGTGAGTCTGCATGTTGTTTTGGGCATTGCTTGTTTTATTTTCAGGACTTGTTTACATCTAGAAGATGAATGCTGGATGAATTTTCTGATAGGAAAAAAATTTATTGTTTCAAATAAGCAAAAAAACCCAAGAAACATACCTTCAAGCTAGCTCTTCAAGTTTTAGCTAAACAGTTTCACATTTCTTGAATCTAACAATTTTACACTGTATAAGCACAGTTCCTGAAGAGCAAAGACAGGCAATTTGGTAAATCTATTGTCTTTAACAGGTAAAGCAGGTGTCCAATAGTGTCCTTGTTTTAAACATAGAAGTTACATACCAGCTTTTCCTAATTATTTGAATGCTTTGTCTGTAAAAAACATCARCACAGAAGAACAGATTTATATTGTGATACAGTCAAAAAACTGAAAAACCCCCAGAGACTCCCTTGTCTCTGACACACAARAGCAATCACCCCCAGGAAGAGGTAAGAAGTTACCTAGGGATTTTCTTATTTCTATCAGTATTAATATGCCTGTCAGAGTTCAAGGAGCATCTGGACGACGCTCTTAGTCATATGATTTAGTTTTAGGTAGTCCTGCAAGGAGCAGGGAGTTGGACTCGATGATCCCTGTGGGTCCCTTCCACTTGAGATATTCTGTGATTCTATGAAAATACAGTTTGTGTGACTAAGGCAAGAAATATGCTTTAATGTTCTTCTGTTGAGTTGTGGCCTCAAATAATGAATTTCTTTGTGCATAAAGACCATTCTAAAACTTTCATTTTCAAAACTTTGTAGTTAGCTGTATCAAAATATAGAAAAATGTTTATTTAAAGTTCACCTGTTTTCTCATTATCTTGTGTCTACTCCGATATAATTAAAGTACGAATGAAATAAGTTTTAAGTGCAGGGAGTAATTTTAATAGCAGTTGAGTTTAAAAAGTAGTGGAAAGAAACTAAGTCATATGTCAAACCTCTTCAGATTGTAAGTTAATAATATTGAAATTCCTGTAGGTCATGTTTGCTTTTATAAAATTACCATGCAAAAACATCAGTAGGCAAAATATAATATGCATAATTGAAGCAAGTTAAATGATATGAAGAATGCCCTGAACAAATAGCTATGAGGGACATGTACTTATACATAACAATTAGTGTAACTTCTTAAGTCTGCTTAATTACAGTACAGCAGAAGTCAACACAGAAGCTGTGAGATGTGAAAAGAGACATTTTACATATTGCTGTAGGGATCATTGTATTTATGTAAGACATTGACATGGCTTTACTCTAAAGGGCTAATTGAAACAATTGGTTTTGACTACACTAGCAATATGGAAAGAGAGCAACTAAAACAACGGCAAGTGCCGTAGGACTGCTCAGGAATCAGAGCTGTCATCTGTTCTGATTTGTACATGTCATATCAGAAGCATTCTAACGCCTTGCTCAAACATTTTAGTCAGAGAAACGCACATACACCCAACCCCAACTCTCATCAGAATATTTTAATTTCACCATGAATAAATCATTGCACAATCATGTCAACATGCCTGGAAAAAAGCAACAATAAACTATTGCTACCCTGAGTCACCTAGCTGGGAAAGGGTTAGAGCTTGACATGGGTATGACTTACACTGACATAAATCTTAAGAGATTTTGTGACAGTTAGTGGTGTTACTCCAGTGAAGAGCTGGTCTGATACCATAATTAGGTCTACAGTTTATCAAAAYCACTAAAGTCAGGGTAGGATTGCAAATACTGGAGTGAAAAGAACATTTTGGAAAGTGTGAAATGTAAAATGTTCTCTCCATGCTGTATTTTTTCGAACACGGTAATTGCAAAATATGATCATTTTCTAAAGACAATTGCAAGGCATCCAACATTCTCCCACAGTATTGCTCTATCCAAGTTAGGAGATTACAGTCTGGGTGGGTGGACAACTAATTGGGTGGTCAGGCTCCGAAGGTAGTGGCTAATGGGATGTACTCTACTCAGAGGCCCATGACGAGTGTACCACAGGGTTACGTACTGAAMCCATYTTTTTCAGCATCTTYGTCAATGACCTGGAGGAGGYGATGGAGCGCAGGCTCATCAGGTTTGCAAATGAGAAGCACAAGGGTGCACAAGAGAACAAGACCAAAGGGAAAGTCCTGCAGCTGGGAAGGAAGAACCTGGAGCAATGATACAGGCTGGGGGCTGCCTGGCTGGGGAGCAGCTCTGCTGAAAGGAACCTGGAAGTCCTGGCACACAGCAAGCTGGGCATGACCTGCAGTGTGCCCTGGCAGCAAAGGCGGCCAACAGCATCCTGGGCTGTACGAATCACGGCAGAGATTGAAGGAAGTGCTTGGCACTTGCGAGACTGCATCTGGACGCTCTGTCCATTTTTGGGCCATCAATACAGGAAAGACACTAATAAACCAAAGCAAGTTCAGTAGAGGGCCACCAAGACTTGTTCTGCCTAGAGTTGGGAAGGTTTTGGAGGCACCTAACAGCAGCTCACTGGAACCCAGGAGGAGGTTACGAAGAAGACAGAGCCTCTTCACMGTGGTGCATAGTGGGAGGACAAGAGGCAGTGGGCATRAACTGGAACAAGAGAGGTTCAGCCTGGCTAAAAGGAAAACCTCTTTCCCCGAARGACAGTCCAGTAGTAAAGCAGGTTGCCCAGAGAGAGTTGTGCAGTCTCCATCCTTGGAAGTTTCCATCATGCAATTAGATAAAGCCCTGAGCAACCTGGTCTGACCCCACAGCTGACCCTTCTTTGAGCAGAAGGTCAGACTAGAGCCCTTCTGAGGTCCCTTCCAAACTGAGTTATTTTGTGGTTCTGTGATTTCATGATAATTTTTAGAACTAGGTTTTCAGAGTGTTCCCATAGTCCTCACTTTCAGGAGTTTATTCAGGGAATTAATGCAGAGGATAACAGTGGAGCAGATCAAGATTTTCAACAAAATTTTGAGAATAACTTTTCTCAGAAGCAAACAGCATTTCTGGGACACTTTGTTTTGTTTTGTTTTTGTTTTTGTTTTAAATCATAGCCAGAGTTTGGGGAGGTGCAATGAGATAATGACCCAGGAGAGTCATGCAGAGACGCAGAAGGAAACAGTGCTCCTCTGAACTGTAAAATCACTCTCCTTTCCCCTCCTTCTGTTTACATCGCTCCTCACAGCCCTGGACATGAACCTTCTCCATAGGAAGAGTTAAGAGGTATGATGGATCTGGGGAAAGGAGAGGATTAGGGGGATCCTGATTTACTAAGACAAAGAATACTTTACACATCTAATACTGCTTACTGCTAATTAATGCAGTAAGCAGGGGATAGAAGACATAAATTTCACTAGAATTGCTGTTCTCAGGAAGGATGACATCTAATCCAAAAAAAAGGATAAAGAGCTTTTCTGTGCTGAAAGCTTTAAGTGAATCATTTTAGAAGCATCTTTAACTCAAAGTAACCATAAATCTAAGACCTTGGACCAGCTCCTCAGGTGGTGTAAAGTAGCATGGATCCACTGACTTCTGTGGGGTAAATCTGATTTGCACCGATGGAGCATGAAGACCTAAACCCCCTTCTAGGCAGAAGGAACAGGCAAATGTTCSTATATGTGAAAAAAACCTTAGAAAGATCCTGTGTGAGAGTGGAATATTACCAAAGACCTTTATCACAAAAAAAGGCAATAAATTAAGAAGTCACTTTCAGGGCTGAGGAAAAGAAAAAGGGTTTTTTTCCTCAGATCAGAAAGAAACACATCAATGAGATAAAGAGACCATCTGGCTCCTGGAATCCCAAAATATGAGAGCTCCTGAGGCTGAAATGTCTTCTTTAGGAAAGAGTGTTCAGCCTACCTGTAACTCAGTGATAGAAAAATATGTTAAAAAATAAAATTTATTAGGTCAGAAGAAGAAGCCAGAATTSTGAAGTCCAGAGAGGTGAAATAAGCTCACTTTGGACAAATTAGATAAAGCACCTCAAGAAGATGAAGAGCGTATTTCATGGCCAAAACACATGCCAACAATTATCGCTACATTGAACTGAAAATTGAYATTAAAGTAGATACCTGTTCTCACGTAGAGAGGGGAAAAAAGGTTCAGAATCGTTTTTTCCAGTGCATTGCCATAGGAATTCTGACTTACCAGTCTGAAGGAGTACTAGTGATTTGGAAAAGAAACCATTCTGGGAGAGCACTAGGAATGTGCTGTTATGTCCAAAAACTAAGATCAAGTTTTCTTAATCTAGAAAGAATCAGCAAACAGACAAAGAAGAAAATAAAGCGCGTTGTATTGGACMACCAGATCTGAAATGTTTTAAAAGACATTTTAAACCAATGCTCTCCACTGCCTGCTATAAATCCTCTGTCTGGGTGGACTGGAAAGTCTTCCTGTGATTGCTAGACTGGAAAATAATAYGAATAATGCCAAGGCATTAAGTGATGTTAAGTTTTAATTGTAAAACAATATCAGCGCTCTAATAAATTTTAGGAGGATGATATTAGATTTCTATATCTCATTTCATTGTACTAGTGTAAGAAATGATGTTATTTAGTGATAACTTTATGAAGAGCAGGAATTCAGCTGTGTAAATCCTGTATTACTAGTATTGAATTATTGTACATTACAACATCTGATAGATCTCCCTTCTACAGTCAAGGCCCAGTTTTTGGGGAGGGCTTCTCCTGTGTATAGTGAGAGAGAGTCCATGCCCCAAAGAACTTTGTGTAAGAGAGTAAAGCTGACAGAGGCAGTGAAGTGTATTGCTAACAAATAATAGTGTCAAATATAATTTCTGCATGGATGTACATGTGCACACTGTGTACTGATATCCTGGGGTTTCTGACCAGAGAATTTTAAATGTCCCTGATTTTTTGGCAGTACTTGTCATGTTCCCAAGGTTGAATGCTTAATCTTTCCAGGTATTTTTAAGACCTTCTGAGTGTTAATTCATGTTGTTATTCTGCCAGATGAATTTTTGGCAAGTGTGCACGGTGCTTGCAGATTTTTTTAAAAGTTTTCCAAAGATTATTTATGCAACAAAGCCCGAGTTTCATAGGCTCCTTGGTTAGATCTTGTACATATGTTTGCAATTTGGGAGGCTGCAAATGGCTAGTGGGAAGTCCTGGCCGCTATTTGTTTCTTCCTGGCTCACTCAGGAATAAGTTCCATGGATTTTAAGAGACTTAGAAAAGCAATTAATGTTGTCTGGTTTATTTATTGTACTTGCCAGGCTTTTATGCAATGTGAAATCAGATCAGTGTGGCGTATGTCAGATCTGGTTTGCACGCTCTACTTATGCAATTTATTTGTTCCACACATATAACCAAAGCATACAGAATGCACTCTACTGTAGGGGAAGGCAAAACTAAGCAGTCTTGGTTTTATCTGTGGCTCTATAAAAAAAGTATTCCCGAGCTGCATCTCTGCAAATAAAGTCATATTTCAAGTTAAGGTATGCATCCAGCTTTTTATAGTAACTTTAAATTTCGCACCTCCGCTCTGGTCATTGCACTGATCTGCAGAGGCTTACCCAGCGGTACTCAGTATATCAGACTCTGCTCATCAGAACCTACTGGAACTGGAAACTTGCTGTCTTACAGGGCTGCTTCAGCCCCAGTAAAGGTTTTGTTTGAACCACTTGAGCCTTTCCCATTGTTCAGAGTGAAGTAATCTACAGATATAAGGAACAAGGGCAAACTAGGGCTCTTTTTCAATCTTTCTTGATTCCGACCAGATAAAGTTGTTTTGTGAAATGTTAAAAGTCAAACTCTTCTATTTTAAAGGGAATAATTTATGTATATATTTGTGATTGTTTTTCAGAAAGCTTAGGAATCCATGAATAGAGATTTTCATCAGAATGTTGTCTATACAGACTCAACCCATTTAGCTATAAATCATTCATCCAAAAATATGTAATTGGTCTTTTATACTGAAGATAAAAGATGTTATTTGCTCACAGTTACACTAAAGATCATCAGTAACTGGTGCCATAGAGGTTCAGTTAAGATGTAAATGTAAAGTGTCAGTTGTAAACCTCAGAAACTAGTCTTTTATGGGACACATCAACATTTCAAAGTTTTAAAACAATACTTTAGAATATGAGTCACTGAGCTTATCCTGAAGCCTCATCCTGCTTAGTAAACAAAGATATTTAAAAACCCAACTGGCCATGGCCCTGAGCAACCTGCTCAAGTTCACCCTGCTTTGAGCAGGGTGGTTGGATTTGCCAGTCTCCTGAGGTGCCTTCTAACCTCGACTATTCTTTGATTCTGCAGTATCTTGAAACTCGCCGTTCTGGTGCTATTCTCTCCTTTTAAGGAAGCTCTTGTGGCAAGTTTATTGTATAAATTTGAATTACAGGAAAGCCTCAACTTAACCTATTTTCAGCAAATTACTTGAACTGAATTTTAAGCTTGTCTTTGAGGACATGCTATAGCTAACTATGTAGTGCTTTTGTTAATTAAAGCAAATAATCTTTCATGAAGGTTCTTGAACTGCAGACATCTTAAAGGGAATATTATATATGCAGTAGCATCCAAGTGTTCTTGCCAAAGCTAGACAGCAATTTCTCTTGCTGATGGAGCACTCCATCATGGGAACAAGGAGACAAATTCTGCACTGTTTTGTACCTGGCAGAACTCCACTGACTTCATTAGGTGGATTTATCCTGAGTGTTGTAGATTTTTGAATGTGGTAAGAATATGACATAAAAAGGCACCTAGATTTGAAAAATTAAAACTTAAAAAGCTACTAGCTCTGGCCCCCTAAAAACAAAGTGATAATGCTGGGGATGTATGTTCCAAATGTAGGAGGCTGAATTTACTAAGTTAACCCCAAGCTTGGATTAGGATAGTAAGAATTTCAGAACTGTTTTGGACTGACAATAGTTTGAAATTACTTGCAAGAAGGAATTTTTTAATGGCATTTTGAGCAAGTATAGTATTCCTCCTATCAAAACGGAAACTAATTTATTGTAGTTTTGTTCAATTTCCCAATGGAGACAAAAAATAAACCTGATAAAAGCCAGGGCAGAAAGTCTAAACTACTTTCTTGATCTTTCCAGAATGGCACTCTGGACTGGCAAAATCTATATTGCCTCAGTGCCACGTGCACGCTAGYGAGCACTCTGCTTGACAGGTTGTCAGCATCTTCAGCAGGACAACGTTTTGAAAATTCCAGCACTTGTCTGCTGGGCACCGATGCCAGCAGTCAGTCCTGGGGATTAGCTGAAGTGCTTGGTTTTTTGTGATGTCTGTCGCAATGTGATATATATGCCTGTAGGTCCACAAACTAATGATGCTCAAATGTCCTTCTTCCCACTTTGATCCAGAGAAAAGAGACAAAGAATGGAAATAAAAAGAGGGAAGAACAGACAGAGAGGAAAAAATAGCAGACACAGAAGAGAAAGTAGGGAAAAAAGGTCAAATGGTCATCCAAAGAGTAAAACAGAAAGATACAAAGAGCCTGARGAAAAGGGACCTGCAAAGAGATTTTTCTTCATGATATTTTTAGATGTTTATTGTTAGTCTGGTTTTCCTGTGGAGAAGCAGCATATCTTTTCACGCTGTGTGTATGCATCCCCTTTCCCCATATGAATTTTTGAACTCCTTGACCAGTTTAAATCAAATTTTGTAGAAGCATGATCCCTATAGGTTTCATCAGCATGAATGACAGTGCAGGAGGGGAGGAAAATATCTTCCTCTTTGGGAGCGGAGGGGAAGATGTAGCACAAACATATGCTATGTTACCTGGAGAATCCACACTGGAAAGAAAGGTGATGAGTACCTAAACCTTGGAAAAGCTTCAGGAAGAGCTTATACACCAGCCTATCAACTATGAAAGCCAAGGAAGTAGGAAACAAGCTTTTGTTAGTTCTGAAACTTTTGGATTTCCCTAGGYGTTTTATTTTAGAGAAAAATTGACTAGAGAATGAGAAAGATTGTAAGAGCTAGTTYACTAGCTAAAAGCTATCTTTTATTAACTTTAGCTTTGTTAAATTTAGAATTGGGCTTCCAAATGGCTCTCTGATGGGGTGAAAACAAGAATTGTGATAAATAGAAAGCTGGAGAACTGAGCCTTCCCTCTGAGGAAACTGAGCAAARTTTCAGAACTAGTTATGTAAGTAAACACTGCCATTCATCATCAGAAAGTAGGTCTGGTATAAGATAACAATAAAAGAAGTCAGTCAGGGTAGGTGCATTAAAGGAGAATGACACCKACAGTAAAAAGGAATAAGCCCGGTGATCACCCAGCCTGGAACCTGGGTATGTCTCAGTCACAGTGACAGCTGCCATCTTCAATCGTTTAAACCACRCATGGTTTTCACAAACCACAGCTGATCTGTGACAACACAGTCAGTTCCAACTGCAGTGCTGGTTGGTATACAGAACCTCCAGAGCACGAAATCCAACACGTATCAAATAGAGCGAACAAATCATAATAGCTTCACAGATACTGGTGCCGTGCTTTGTTTTTTCCCTAATATCTTCCCTGCTACAGGGAAGATTCACGTTGTGTGTGTACTTGAGGCAGGTAACTTAGTTGAGACTCACATCTTGGAAAGTGAGATGCTTTGGCTATGAATGTCATCAATAAAAAGATATAGGTGTCTTCCCAAGGTGATTCAAGACTTTAAATGAAATCTGTAGCAGAGTTTGTAAATACCCTTCTATGCTGCCCAATTTAATAAGAAGAAAAACCTCTTACTGATAATTATTGACAAGTTTCACTAGCTCAGTAAACCATGTCTGAAAGAAGATGCCTCAGGGTGGAAAACAGCTTCAGAAAATGAACCTTTTTAAACAAAGGTAAGGTARATTTAAGATCATTCTAAGGAAAGAAAAGAGAAAGGAAAACTCAAAAATAAGACTCTCTAACTAGCCTGTTCTGAGAAATAAATGTGTACCTTTTAGGGTTTGGGGTGTATGCATGGAAAAAGTGCAACTTTGTTGGAGATGGAAATTTTACTGGCGTATTCACCTTACAGCAAGGAATTTTTCAACTCACAGTTGCAGTTTCTGCTGGGAAACCTGATGCTTTGAAGTGAAGCTTTGAAATATTCCATGTTTTAACACCCAAGACATTTTGTGAATGTAGYCCCTATTCTCTAGCTGAATGGAACTGCTTTGTGAAAATAGCGTGTTCCTTTCCTAGCCAAGTAACTTGAAATTTTTTTCRACTTTGAAGTCATACAGACTGTGAGCTTTGCAGGAATGATTGATTAACATCAGCTCCCACTATTTTCTATAAATATTTTTTTCCATTTAACGTTATTTTGATTGCCATATTTCTTCTAATGTCAAAGCTCATAGAATCATGTGTTCCTTATCTTACATTTGACTGAAAGTAGGTGCAGAGAGACAACACCCAGACTAAATACAATTTCTTATATATTTTTGTTATAGGGTCCAATTGTCCTCAGCTTGTTTATATTGGCATAGCCACATTGACCTCAGAGGAACTCAGTATATTCAGCCAAAGCGAAAATCTAGTCCACGAAGTCCTCTCTCTCTCTCTCTCTCTCAAGTGGCTGTGCAAACTATTTCTTTTATTACAGCATGCTCATTTTTCTTATGTGGAATTCAGAAGGCTTTATCACTTTGTTCTCAAGCATCCCATCTTAAGATTTTTAATGTCAAACAGACTTTTTAGAATAATACATTCAACACTAAAACCTTTCACCTTATTAAGTAAAGATAAGGAATAAATATCATTATCCAACAGCCCCCTTTATTCTTGTAACAAACATATTCCACTTTCCTAGGCTATTTGAACCACTCGACRAGGTGCGTATAACCACCGTGGATGGCCACCATAATTTGGTGGGCTATRTTGTGTGAAAAAAACATTCTTGATCATGTGATGGCAAACATGACTGCTGTGCAATTTACAATATAAAACACAGCTATTTAAAGTATAAAACCAGTGAGAAATATTATATTCCCTGTTATGTGTTTTTTTGTGTAGAAAGCCTGACTAAATAAAAATAATTTGGAATTCACTGTAAAAACAAAAATTTTTTTTCAGAGTAATCAGCATACCAGAAACAAATATATTGMAGTTATAGAAAATTACAATATATTTTGTTTTGCTTCATGCATCATTAGCAAAATTGCCTGTTCATTTCTTCTACCAGAATCCACATAGTGGGTGCTAACAGTAATAATAATAAAAGGAGCACAGAGAGAGTTTTAGCCATTATGTAGTGAGTGCAAGCCCAAAGGTTAGAAAAATTGTGTTTTGACTGGTATGCTGAGTATTGTTGATACCTACTCCATTAAGAAAATAATTGGATCAAATTTTCTGCTGAGGTATTTTGGCAAGGCAGCAACAACTTAAAAAGAGATTAATTTAGATGATCATAGAATGCTGTCCGTGTTTCTCCCTCAGCAGTATTGAATTATGACCCTGTGCATGATTTAAGTCAAATGGCGTTGAAGAGGATGATGTAGCGTAGAGACCGTAAACTTTATTTTATAACTATTGCAGTGGAAGAAAGTAGATATAATCGCTGTGCACTGCAGCAGATCCTCAGAACATCATAGTACCTTGACTCTATGCTTTAAAATAACGCCTATAAAAGAAGACCAATTACAAAGCAGACCATTTCACAAGACATAAAAAACAGTTGAAAGAATATTTTTTCACTTAATATGAGTATGTCTGGCATTTCAAGTGACTGGAAAAATTGTCTGAATGTAATTTATCTTTACAAACTTGCTTTAAACCACAGCTATAGTGCTTTATTTTGGAAACTGAGAATAACACCAATGCTAAAGGCATGCACTCACTTTAATTAAACTGTATTTTTATTAATGCAAACTTTAAATATATGATAATTAAGGCTGAACTGGTTTCAATTTACTTTTACTGTTTATGTTGCTGTTCATTGTTGCATTTCGTTAGCTTTGGACTGGGATTTTCAAATGGACCTAGAGGAGTTAAGTGTCTAAATCTGACTGAATTTTAGTGGCAAATGGATATTTAGTCACCTTTAGCCCCTTAGAAATTCCTAGCTAGAAACTTGTCAGCTTCCTCAGTTTTTATAACACATAAATACAGGTRATATTTGTCAATTTTTAAGGCAGAAAAAAGGATGGTTCACTGCCTTCCCACCACACAGGAGCATAAAACAGCCAGGTCAAATCAGRCGTAGAGTGGCTGTAACCTTCAACYGGGAGGGTGGAGGTAGAGGGCTCTGCCTGTGCTGAGCCCACCCATTTAATTGCCCTCCCTGGTGTAACGAAGGTCAGTATGTGTTCTGAGATATTGTGATTACTCCCTAATCATTCTTGCAAGCTAATGCGAGCCAGTTAGCTGCTCGCTCCCTCTGGTAAAGGCCTGGCAAAGTAGAGCAGCTGAAGCAAAGCATCTGCTGCAAAGCAGGTGGGCGGCAGCCCCTCCTGCCTCATCCTGAGGTGCTGTGGGAGGGCAAAATGCTGCCGGTGGCTAAGGGAGGCAGGCAGTGCACCCACAGAGGGCTGCGGCCAGTTACGAGGCTGCCGTGAGCGGAGCAGATGCATGGGGCACGGGATAAGYGGCTGGAGGGCGTGATGAGGTTGCCACAAGTGCTCGAGGGATGCTGTCATTCCCAAGGGTGTCACCAGCTGCCTGCAATGTGAGCAGTCCAGGGGGTCCCCTTACTAAAGAACAAAGCCGTGAATGCGCGTCCTCTGGAGCTAACGGTGCTAATCCAGGGGAGAAGGCACTTGAGGACCAGGCCCCTCAGGAGAATGTGCCGACATTGTCGTTTATGGGCTTTTGTAGTGGTGTTTTCTCATGTTTATGATATGTTGGTATTGCTCTTCTCTCTGAGGGTGCTTGTTTGTTAGTTTTCAAATAAGAATCATATAAAAATTACAATCATAAATGTCAGAGGCTGAGCTACCCACTATAGAAACAAAGCCCTGGAAGAGCATTCATCCTGGAAGCCTGATTTCCTGGTCTTTGAAATAAATTTGAATGTATAAATGGTTGATAAGCTCTGTTTCATTTTCAGAGTGTTTTGCAGACTGAACTTGTTAATGTGTTTAAGAGTACCTTGTTAATTAGCTTGTACAAATCTGGAGTCTCAGGTTGCATGCTGGTAAATTAACCCTCTAGGAAACCTCAAGTATTCTCATGGATTTGAAGTGATAACCTAGACGTTTCCATGTGKTTTTTCTGGCTACATGAGAGCCTTTTCTCCCCCAGGAATCCCACTGTTCTGGTCCTCAATACCCCAGCAGATTTCCTACTTTGTTTTCATGCTATTTTCTGAGATATAATTGAGGGTATGGATTATGTGAGGATTCATTTTCTTATTCTGGTAGTTTTTCGTGGTCTGCTTGAGGTGTGGAGTAATCAGATGAAAAGATAGTGGCTTTCATGCTTTTGCCCAACTTTGTAATTATTGGCTCGTAACTTAAAAAGAAGTTCTTCTGAATATTACATTTTTTTTTCCCAAAAGATCATAACATTTCAAAGTATCATGATCTTGTCACATTTTTAGTGAGGAAAAAACGCACTATGTTTCAATTTTTTTTGGCATTTTGATATGTTGTGTCAGGGTATAATCAGTCACATCCTGGCCACAGGCAGCAGTGTGATTGACAGGACTGGAGGAGCACAGAGCAGTCCCAGCCGTTCTCTTTCCAAGTAAGATGTATTCAAAGAGAATGGAACACTCCTGCTTCTCATCTTTTTAAATGAGTTCTACCACTCCATGCGTACCCCCACATCCTCACATCTTCCTCAGCTCCTTAGCTGTCATGAAAGCCACTCAGCCACATCCGTTCCTTAGTCATAATATCACCAGTGCCTGCCTGATGTACAGGAGCTAACTGCTTTGAACCTCATTGCCCTTGGGTGGAGCGCTTTCCACTCACCGAAGAGCACGGTTCCCTCCAGCTTCAGAAACCGTTCCTGCTGCKGAAAACATCGGCCATCGCATGGGAGTATCAGGCCAAAATATGCCAGACCACCCACTGATGAGGGCTGGAGTGAAGAAAAAGCCAGCCTAAGCTTTTATCTCTGCTTCAGTGTTACAAACGAGATGGTTTTGCTTTCCACTTTCAATGTCAACGATACTTTCAAAAAGTTGTGCTCYCGCGCTGTGTGGTGAAGTGCCTGGAGGAGAGGCACTCCCCTGACTTAACTTGCCGGTGTTGGCTGCCCCTTACTCTTCCTTGAGCTGTGAACTGCAGAAGAGAGGTCCTAAAAAAAATTAATGAATAGCCTCATGGGACTGATTTCAAACTCAAAAGGCATCTAGACTCATCTCCACACGCAAGGCAGCTGCCCTTTTTTTTTTTCTTGAACCCAGGAGAAGTTAAAATGAGGCCCTGGCACTTAGGGTTTCAGTTGTTTCTGTAGTTGCTTGTTTTGTTTCTAAAAGCCCATTTCACCCCACTTTGCACCTTGCTTAGGGAGGCTAAAGCTGCCTGTCAGCAGGGCTGCCCCTGCCGGCCTCCCTGCTGCGGGCGGGCGGCTGCAAGGGTGCCCCGGCACATGCACCCCCGCCAGCCGGTCCTCCACCCCCCCGCCCGGGCCGCAGCTAACTGCTGTCGCTGCACCCGCGGGACTTCGCTTGAGGTAAAAGACCAAGAGGAAAGTGTTTAGGAACAGGCTTTCGGTGGTGRGTGGTTGGCTGGCTGGTTTTTTCCGTGTGGGAAGATGGTGGCTGCCGGCAGGTGGGGCTAGGCTGGGCTTTGCTTTGCTGCCTCAGGCAGCTCGGCCTCTGGTAACGCCTCAAATGCAGACAAAGAAATGGCGGGAGGGGGATTTTTTCCTAGCGTGATAAGAGAGTTCGCAAAGGCTGAACGTGGTGGTAGTTTAGAGGAGAGGGGGAACAACTGCGTGTCTCCGTACGGGTCCTCGCGGCGGGGCGAGCGGAGTGAGGGAAGGGTGGGCGGCCCCGGGGCTGCCTGCGGGCGGCGGCGCCTGACGAGCAGCGGCGCCTGACGAGCAGCGGCAGCAGAGCGGGCTACCGGCCCTTGCGCCGGGGGGGCTTCCTGAGGCTTCGTCTTCTAGACCCTGCGCCTTAAGGAGCGAGGTGTCTTTCGAAGATAACGGGTAAATGGCTGCCAAGTGCACAGGCAATAGTGAGGGAAAGAGAGGTGTAGCTGTGACTGGCTTCAGTGCTTGCAAAACCTGTGTAGTGCTACTCTGTGTTGTAGAAAATACCTGGGATAGTACCTCAGGCTTGTGTTAAAAAAGGGTATTTAATTTTCTTGGAAGCAGGTTGTCTGGAAAATGTCATTATGTGTCAAGAATTTGAGCTTATTCCTTTGACTTCTGAGTTTTTTATAAAATTTTTCCTCAGACATGCAGCTTTAAACGTTGGGATTCTGTGAGCAAATGCAAATCCACTAAAATACCTCAAGTTTGAGCTATATTCAAATGGATTCTCTGAGCTTTCTTTTAAGACTGGATTTGAAGAAGAGGATCTGAAAAAACCAAACACAGGCACCCAGGCTATTGGCAGTATTTGGAGAGAAAGAAAAAGGCCAATTTCTGAACTAGCTTTGTTGATTGAAATAGAACTCCAATGATTTGTATCCACTGAGGACTTGGCCTCATATGGTGAAAGGTGAAACACAGGCTTAACCTCTTGAAATCCTTCAGAAATATTTTCCCTTCCCTATTCAATTTGCTTGCAATCAGCTTTTTTCCATGAAAATCAACTCAGTTGTGAAGCTCTTTTTATAACACACCCCTCTCTATGGCGGAAGTGTTAAGTAATGTCCTGACAATTTTATATTGTATAGTATATTGAAGACCAAATGAACAGCAGCCAAGAAGAAAAAGCGTGAATGAATGTATTACTTGAAACTAATGAAACTTCTTTGGAGTGCCTGATCAGTGGTATATTAGCCGAAGTCGTTGAGAGAGCAGAAGTGGGATTCAGATTTTGTGCTTCACTGGAATGGGAAGGAAAAACACTATTTAAATTCCATTTTGCCTTACTATCTTGTCATTTGCTTAACAGTGTGGAAGATATTTGGTTGGGATGAATGGCACTTGTCAGTTGAATTTTTCATCTAGACACTTTAAATTAAGTTGGTGTTCAGGGTTTTGAGTCATAATTTGCACATCTTATGAAATACTGTCACTCATACCACCTATAATGAAAAAATCTCAGATACAGTGGTATAATTGTTCTCTGCTCAATCTGACTATTAACCTTTTATGCTCTTTACAAAATGATGATGAAATGCTAATGTTTCTTCTTGATTATAGGTGAGAATAAATAAGCAAGTCCTGTGCAGCAGTCATCTAAGGTACTGAGATTTGGTTTATGTTGGCATCCCCACAATGGTAGTGCTCCAGATCCTGTCCTAGATTCTTCCACTAAAACCCTGGGATGCATATGAAATAGAAGTCCAGGGCTGGTCTGGAGAGCTGGCAACTAAATGTGCTGTTTTAGAAATTCTGTAAAGCACGATTAGAGAGTCATAAGACCCATTTGATCAAATTGCTTTGGTATTTGGTTAAATTGAGCTCCATCTGGAATGGCTCAAAACTAGGTTAAAGCCAATAGTGCTTTTAAGTGCTAATTCAATGGAACTTCAGAATGTCCTTAAACTTGTGTAGATRTCATTGTGAACAGAGCAGCTTTTCTAAATTCTAAGTGAAGTAAGATGCAACAGGTAAAAAAGTCTGTTGTGAGTGATGACCCAAAATTCAGAGTCTGGGTARGTGATACAAGCTAAGTGTTTGTCTCGTGAAATCTTCCTTGTTTGCAAAGGAATAAGTACAGAGTAAAAACGACAATAAGAAATTTAAATTCTTAAATCATGGCCATGTCTTTGCAGTGTGTCTGTGGCCTCAGTGAAGATCCATCCCTCTACTCCCTCTAGGATAACAGCATGACTGACTTTCACTGTCTTCCAAGCTGTTTTTATCTCTGGTGTACACATGACTGTACTTAGTCCCCTTGCTCAGGAACTGCTGGTTATGTGACTGAATTCTGCTCACGATTTGCCTTCTTTTCAGGCGAGGAGAGAGCTCTGTTCTCCCTGCACTTCCAGTGTGARCCCTGTCCTATGATCTGGAGAGGTGTTGTGAGCGTAGCAACCAGCTTCTAAAGGTACTTTGCAACTATCTGTAGAAGTAACCTACTTAATGACAACTGCTAAGAGACAAAGAAGTGTGCCTGTGCGTGTTGACGTGTAACATGTAGGAGCCATTTTGTCCTTCAATAGTCAGCAAATATTAGCTGATTTTCCTTTCTTATAACGAACAACAACAGTAGGGGTCAGCTCACAGTGTGCTCTCTGGCTAGATATGGGCTCTAGCTTATCAAAGCTTGAGTAAAATCAGTGAATAATTAAATCAGTTTTATATAAAAACAGTGAGGGAAGTCTGTATGGGAAACGCAGTCCTGTACTGGGCCAGAATCTCACAAATTAACAAATCTGACATACAACTCTTCTGTAGTGGTCAGGAACCATTTATGTCCTTTGTGAAGAATAATGGTTTCCATTCCTCAAATGCAATCTACGTATGAGTTTTCACTGCAAAGATGAGTGAATTTTCTTTTTTCTTCTTCTTCTTTTTTTTTTTTTTTTTTTTAAACCTGTAAAATATCTAGCCTGTATATAGAATCCCAGTGGAGGTGAAGAAAGAGCTCTTAACTTCATGAGGTAAATCCCATGTAGGAAATATAAGCAACCATCTCGTCTCGCTACACTGAAGTAAGAACTATGTATACTCAGTCTCTGACAAGACTTTAGCTGGGAATTAGCTTTATCCTTACAGGATCGACTGGTGAATGTGAAAGCTGTACTTCTGAAACTTGGTTTTTGTCCATGCCTTGTGGGGGCAAGCTGCCATTGCTTGTACAGAGGCAGCTCAGGGAGCACTAACAAAAACCTGGTCCCAGAAACAGCTTCCACATTCAGAATCCATATCCGCATTGCYATCAACTCCATTCTGCTTTGGGTGTTCTCCAAGTTGTCGTTATCTGCCCAAAACTCCCACTGCATTACAAGGGTATAATGTGTTATGAGCAGGGATGTTGGACTTCTGTCATCAAAACCAAAAATGAAATGAGATCACCTAGGTGGAGGTTGTCACGATTTATTACTTGCACGTGATGCAAAAACATCAACATGCTTGAAAAAACACCAAATGAAATAATTTATTTTTCTTACATCTGCAGTGAATTTCTAAAGGATGCTTTGTATTTATTTTATTTTATTTTATTTAGTTCAGGGCTTGACCCTGAAAATATTTTTGCTTGTTGAATAACTGCTTATGTAGGTAATTGCAATGGGAAAAATTCCCATATGATCCCTGAGTATTCTTTTAGAAAGCGATCTCTTGTGTACTTCATAGTTTAAGCGTAAGGCTTTGTGGTGCAAAAAAGACCATTTAGTATTGTAATTTTTTATCTCAGAAATTATTAACTATAGATATATTTACCTCTAAAGTAAACAACCATTTTCAGTATGAAAGAAAAAAAACTTCAAACCTAACTTTTACCTCAGGAAATGAAGAACTTTTGAAATAATAGTTTGAATTTTCTGAGTTTATTACCCCCCCTTGCTGCTTCCATGCTTTTAGGTAAACCTTCATTTTTACTGGCCTTGAGACTATTTTTTTTATTGCTTTGTTTAAAACAATAAGTAAAAAAAATCTGTATCTAGGAAAAACAAGGTGATGTTATTTGGGAGACAGAAAAGAGGTAGATAGAAATATGAATTATTTTGGTTTTCTCTACTTGAGAGATTTAAGGTAAAAGAAAACCAGCAGAAGAGAATTCATAGTTGAATATTTAAGACCAGAAATTATTAGACAGAAATGAAGTAGACTGAGATGATGGCTTAGCTGGCAAGGGGTGCCTTAGCTTTTGTTACTCGGAGGCTTTGAAAGTGGGGGACTGATAGAAGTGCATAGGGAATAAGTTTTGGTGTGKTTTTTTTTTTTTTTCTCTGGACTGTAATTGCAAATCTAATCTCTTGATAGTTTTGAAACGCTTTTTGTTGCGTTTGTTTTGAAAGTTTCGAAGGCCAGAGCCTTCACTGGACAATCTTGCACAACTCTGGTTACAGTATTTTCTAGGTGTGCCTGTAGAATAGTCTGGTTAAAGCGTGAAAAATTCTTGACTGCTTGCACCCCTCCTTTCACACTGGGACTAATTATAGATGAGGGCAAGAAAAAACTTACCAAGTTACTGAGGCATTTCACACATCTGTCCTCAGCCACTGCTACTTAAATTGTTGACAAACTGTGTTTTCTCTTTCACCTGGCTGGCTTTGTCTGTGTCTCTGCAAGCAGTTTAATCCACACTTGGCTGTCAAAATGCAGTTTCCTGTGTCCTGTACGCGCTTGCACCAGTGTGTAAGTCACTTAGAAACTGAGTGATGAAGGTTGAACTCTTCTTCCAATAACTTGGTGGCAGTACCCAAGACCAGAATCCTGGTGCTCCTTTTTACATCCACATAGCACAGAGTATGATCAGGACTGAATAGAAATGTCTGTCATTTCTCATTCGTATGAAAGCTGGTCACAGAAGCCAAACTCTGGTGATGAACAGCATCTTGTTGCTCAGTGTTAATAGACAAAGCATATAAATCTACTTGGGGTCACCAGGGAAACGTGCAGCTCACTGCCCTTATGAACTTCCTAGATCGTCTGCTCAGGTAAGATCTCAGCTGTCGGCAGGGTACTAGTTGTCTGTAAGAACGCAGTAGAAAACTGTCACACATAACAAACCATGGGAAAGCAACATACTTTATATGGATTTAGTAAATGTAAATCCTGAAAATCAGCTTCTTAAAGAGGCTGGGGAAGCTGATAATGCMGAGTAGTTGTGAGAACCTTTTCATGCTGCTGGTTGCAGACAACAGTGATTTAAGCTGGTCTCAGGCCAGCAGTGTTTGTGCTAGTAAAGGTTTAAATGTTGTTGCTATTAGAAAATCACCTGCTGTATCAGTGGGCTTTGTACCTGGCAAATTGTATGCAAATCTGCCATGCTTGGGGAACAAAAGCTCATGCACTGGAGGAGAGCGGAGGATGAGGGTGAGGGTTGTCAGGCTGTATGGCAACCGATTGCCTCAAAGAACAAAAGGATACTATCACGTACTGCTCTCACCCTTTTGAATAGGGAGAGGAAATGGCATACCGGCTAATCCCTATTTCATTTMCTATTCTAACGTTACTTGATGCATTAGAAAGGCATACTTCATTTACAGCTCAATTCTTACAATGTTAATATTTATCCAGTATTAGAAGACTAATCTACTCTGTTTTGTTCATTAAAACCCCACCTCAGTCAGGTTCTGTATGTCGAAGGAATGGTTTGTATCATCTTCCTATTACTTGGTAACTTCATTGCAAGGGATCTAGCTGCCAAACAGCTGCCTGAGCTGGCAAACTGAAGGGAGCTTGGTTTGTGCCAGATGGCTGGCTGGCTGCTTTCAGCCGAGGAGGCTGCTCTTGCCTCCTGCCCAGCCAGTCCTCTTGGGAGGGCAGTCAGGAGACCTGCGTGTCTGTGGGTATTTGTGTGCATGTACGTCCTCTGCAGCTGTCCCTGTACTAGCTTTGCAGGAGCAATCTGCTTGAACTATGTGTTCTCTCTTGCTAGAGGGAAGGTAAAGAGGAACATCCCAGCCTGGCCCAAGAGACACAGAGACATGAATAAGGGCTGTTGTTTGGTGGTAGGGTTAGGTGGCTGCCTGGAGGAAGGGGGGACATAGTCCGGGAGAACCTCTGCATCTGGAGAAAAAGGTAGAAATCCCATGCCTTAGGCGAGAGGGGAAGGAGCCATGGAAGAGATGGAAGGAGGCGTTGTTGCCACCTTCATCAAAATCACCATTGGTCTGTTGTGGAGTCCCTTTCCCATCAAATTTATGGGTTTGCTCTCTTGCAAACCTGATGATGTGTTTCAGGTTTCTTGTTTTCTTCCTTTCAGCTGTTTCCTCCTTCCTCACTTCCAGAAGTTGCTCTCCAGTCACCTCTGCAAATCTGTATATTGCCTACATTTCTGAAAGGTGTTTCTCAGGCTCTATCGTCTCTTTTCAAAATGGTCTAGGAGTAAGAGGACAACAGCAAGAATTCCCAGTAAATAAAAAATGCATGATTTTGATTAATACACATATATTCTCCTATAAAATGGTGCAGATTAACCCACTTGGTCACAATGTGCATTTTGCAAAAGTATTTGGGAGATTAAACCCAGAAAAGCTATTTAAAAGCTCGCATTCTCTTCCAATCCCTTCATATTTAAGAAAACAAAAAGTATACCAGCACTATCTATCAAAGAATTTGTTTTTAATAGGTCTACAAAGAATTAGCTAGCTATTTTTTTTAACCTCACAAATTCTAACTGGAGTTTATGTTCTAAGACATAACAGTTCACAAAATCTGTAAAATGAGTTTGTCTCCTAATTTCAAAACTGATTTATCTCTTATTGACTAGAGAGGACCATGGCTTGGAGTGGCAAATAGTTCTGGAGGAACTTACCAGAGAGAGCAGCTATGCTGCTCCTGAGTCGACCATGCTCAGGGCAGAGTCCTGGTCATTGAACTCTACAGACAGTCCTTCTGTGACTGTGACAAGAAAGATCACTTTGACAGGTCCTATCCTAATGAGACCTTAGCTGTCAGTGGTATGCTTTTGTAAAGCGTTTCTGACTAGCCAAACTAGTGCTTTCCAATGGCAAAACAGTTTCTTCTAAAGACATATCTGCCCCTAAGCATCTTGGAAATCTCTCTTACCCAGAATCTCAGAAGACACATATGGTTATGCTAGGTCTGCTAACCTGCAGGAGGTCAGGGGATGCTTTTTAAACAGCACCTACAGATCTGATGGGGGAGAATGTAGTCGGTGAAGCATGGAAATAGCTGCTGTGGGATTCCTCTCTGAGCACCACCAAAACCTGCAAAGAGATACTCTGTGTTCAGTGTGTTCTTAAATTTCAGACCCGAGTTAATGAGAGTGGGGTTGGTAAATGCTTGTTATTGCTGCAGTTGCTACTAAAGGGAAGGATTACAGCTAATACACTCATCAGCCTTCCTGGTCCTCAGGGAAGAAGCAGCAGCATTAGGAAGACTGGGGGGATTTAATATTTCTAGAATGTGATATTTGTTCAAAGTCTTACAAATGTTTCTTCAGAAGGCTGTAGGAGATGAAAGTGGCTTGAGGATAGGGATGTGATAAGTAAGGTATACAACAGCAATGTTAGTCAAGGACCTTGGGGAGAAGGAAAACAGAAGGCTTCATTGCCTGCAATCACAGGAAACGAGGGAGTGAAGCCTTCCTAAATAAGGCCAGGGCAGTCTCACTTGAGAAGGCATCAAAAGGGGTCATATCCTTTGCTTTTTGTCTTTTTCGCTTTTGGGAAAGAGGTTGAGGTGAGAGCAGCAGTGGCMATCATCTTAGACAATAGAAGCACAGGAGGTTTCCTTAATGTAATCCGTCTGCTCAGCTTTTAAGCAATTGTAATAAACACAATTTTGAAAGGAATATGGCATTTCTGCATCAACCCCTGCTGTGAAGTAATGCTGACTGTTGGGGATCTGGCACGCAGCAATGAATTCTGACCACTGGGTCTGGCAGCCTTTAAAGTACAGCAACTGGGAGACCTTAGCAAGTGTCCAGTTTTCTAACCTGTCAGTCCCACAATGCCAAGAAGTAACAGGGTTTCACTGCACTATTTACAYGTGCTGTTTTCAAAGCCAGTATCACAGAGGTCAGTAGAGAGAAAAAATTATTGCAGTGATGTGCAATAATCCAAGAAGTTAATTGGCACATATCAAGGAATGGGAGGGTCAATGGAAATCCAAAATACTTTATTTCATTGTAACCCCCAGTTCCACCTGCTTACCAGTACTGGAGGCAGTCAGCAAAGCTGTTCTGCTAGTAGAACTTCTTTCGTGAGAGCCAAAATGATTTGTCATAGATTTGACTCTTCCTTCCCGCTCAGCTGAAATTATTTGGTCTTAATATTTCTGGGTGAAACATTTAAGTAATGCTTAGAACACTTTTATTTAATACTTCTTCATTTAAAATAATATGATAATATGAAGTCATTTAAAATAATATGATGAAACATAATTGTCTGATATTCACCTTTTTTTTTTTTTTTTGGCTAGGGAGGGTTGATATAATGTTTCATTTTGAAAAAAACAAGTTGTTTCACTTAAAATCTCAAATTGTCCTGCCCCTCATCACACCCCTGCAATTTCCCTGGATGTATCTGCTAAAGTTAAGTGAATCTCATTATTTCTGAATTTAAACAAGGTTTGTTTTCTGCTTCAGGTATCACTAGACTTTATGGGCAAGCTCTGCTCATCTAGAGGAAAAAACAGAGCATAACAATGGAGAAGCTGTTAACTGCTTAGAGACCTCTAAGCAGTTAAATAAATAAATAAATAAATAAATTAGACCTCCTAGAGCTGGGACCAATTTGTTCCCCTTAATTTGATTTACTCTTTAAATTAGAGGTAGGTTGAAGCAGTGACCACATACTGGTTAAGTAACATGGAGAAGACCATGCCTGAATGGAGAGCTCTGTTGTTTTAGAGGGGTTGCTGTTATTTGAACTATACTCTGCCCTTTGAAATATGCTAGTTTAGTTAGACAAATGCTATTATTAACACTGCTGATAAGCACAGTCATGAAGATACAATAAAATACCTCTGCCACTCAATTTAATTTTAGTACAGTTGTTTATATTTGAAGGTTCTTTAGTGTTAGAAACCATATTCCTGTTCTATATTCTCTCAAATGATAAACAGCACCCTTTTGGGCTGTTGCTGGTTTATGAAGATTTATATAATAATTTCATTGACACTGAAATTGGTGCGCTCTGTGAATTTTGACAGGATCTGAGCTGATGAATATGTCGTAGTTTGCTCTGTAGGCTATGGCAGCACTGTTCAATATAGCCAAGGACTTACAGTGGTGGTGCTTCAGCGAAAGGACATATGAATACTCAGGAAGTAGGTTGTTTTTTTACCTGAAAGGATTTTCATTGGAAGCAAAAGCTGCCTGAATGTATTTATATGTGCATGTATCTGGCTTTAGATGGAGAAGTGCCTTGCCTCCCACATGTCTGTGATTAGAAAAATTCTTTTTTTTTTCCTTGATACCAAGCATAACTGCTTTAAAAAAAAAACGGGGGTGGGGAAGAGGTCTGAGAGACTATACCTAAAGTCCAGAAAGGTCCCCTGTTGTTAAGATCTGTTGAAAAGCATTGATGGTAATAAGTAACAAAATATTTATTGTTTTCTTTAAATATTTTTGATGGGGTTATGCTCATGCCTTTCTGGTACCCAGCATTTGTTTAGATTAAAATTAGAATTGCTAAGATACCATGAAGAATCTTATTCTAGCAAAAATATTTTTAACTGGATAAAAAGTATATTCCAGTCACAGTTGCAGCAATATTTTTCAGACTCAGATCATAAAATCCTGTCCTTGCTCTGGATGCTCAGAGAGTTCAGCCATGCTTCAAATCTTTTGTTCCACAGAATCATCACCTACTGTATTTCTGATTTTAGTAAATTCTATTATTGTGCTGATTCTGTACATTGCACAGAGGAAAAATGGCATTTTTTGAAAAGAAATATACTTAGCTTTTTGTGCACACAATAATCACCAAAGTATTCATTCTGCTCATGATAAAATAATGCCAGTCCCTGAAAACGGGCTTTTAGTTCACTCATGGAGAGCTACTGAAGGCTTAAACGTTCTCTGTTTGGTGTTTTGTTAACCTTGTTTCTATAGTTCTAATTAGGTCACCGTAGACAATTGGTGATGGTATTATTTAATAAACTTTCAAAGTTGCTGGCTAGTGATTTGGCTGATTAAATATGGATTAGATTCAGAATAAGCTGATAGAAAGATATTTTATTTTCTGACATGCTTAAGTTTATGAAGATGTGATGTCACATTGTATCTTATCACATTATGTTAATTTAGCACTGTGTAGGCTTTTGATGKGATGTGCTTTAGCTCATTATAATGTTTTCCAACTTTAGAAAAGTTTGTTACCAAGAGGCACAAGACTTGGCTCGTTTGACAAAGCTATTATAGCCTAATGGAGTGGCAAAATTTTAAAAGCTACCCAGATAAAATGCATTGTGTGTGTGTATACATGTATAGGTGTGCCTTAGTTTTAAAACTGGTTGCAGGAATGGACTTTACACTACCCAATAAGAAAGGTCAATGACTATTCCGCTTTCCAGACTGGACCTTAGAAAAACAGGTCAATTTTGCCAGACTTCCGCAGAGGTCAGGTAAGGTGTCTGAAGTGGAAAAGTCAGCTTTCTTTTTTCAAGTCTAAGGTAATGTATTCTTTTCTCATGTCCTCAGTGTGGATATTTTTTGTTTGAGTCATTGGCAACCAGAATTATTTTATATGAAATTGACAGACATTTTGCAGGAATGGCCTTTGGAGCCAATCCTTATTTATTTAGTTTTAGATAATATCCATGTGTATGCACAATTTAGAAAAAAACAACAATAATTCAAGTGACAGAAAGGGGGAATTAATTCACAGCCTGAAGCAAGAACAATCCTTTCTTTTGATTACAGTTTTGGTATCTGAATCTGAATCCAGCATACCCTGGATCTTTCTCTTTTAGCGTATTGTCAGATATCTCAAGGTGAAATTCATATCCCTTCTTGTTACAGTATCGGCAAGAAGCAGAGGTAGGAGAAAGGTATTGTATAAAAAAGAAATTATTCTATCTTGAGTCTTCCTTTGTAGCATAAACCCAGCCCTCTCCACCCCTTCTTCCTCCAAAAATAACCCCTTTCCTCCTGTGTTTTCTGTTGTTCCTACCTGTAATCCCTGTTGAGCATGACCAGGTCCTTGGCGGTTGTGTTCCCACACACATCAGTCTGTTTGGAGGTGCTGCAAAAAGAAGAAAATCTTGCAATAAAAGAGCTAATTTTGGGAGGTAGTACTCAGAAGCAAGTTTATTTTGTCATGTGCTGGTGGGATGGGCAACACTGTTGTAAGAACCAAAGTAAGAGTAGGTTCTGCCCTGAGGGGCAGATGCTCTGAAGCTGCAGTGTGGTAGCACAGAGATTGCCTGCTGCCTCCTGAGTGCACTCTGATCTGTGCAGGAATCTCCTGCTTTATGCTTCCCTTCAGGACCCTGAAAAGGCATTTCATAGCACTTAACTAAAAAGTAGCAAGGTGAATAAGTACAAGAGGCTTGATTGTAAAGAGGCGTCAGCGGAGCTTGGTTTTGGCTGACATTCTGAAAGACACTTGCAGAGCAAAATCTCTTAATGGGTATTGATTGTGTTTTGACATTCGTAATCAGCTAATATGAAATAAAAAACTTCTACGCCATCTTGCCTGCAGGCTATACAATTATTGGGTGGGAAAAGTTGTACAAGTTGCAAAGAACATTTGAAAGTTTACAGGTGAACAGGACTGTAGTGAAAGGATAAAATGTTTTGCCCAGAAAAGTGACCTGGGTGTGCAATCTGCAGAGGTTCCCTTTTTGTCGGATTTAAGCACTTCAGCCAACTGACAGGAGCGTGTGTGTCTTCTCTGCCAATGGTGGAACTCTTTACCCAGTGATCTATGTGCAACTGTGCATGAAAATGAGGGTTGTGTGGAGCTGGGGAGCATTAATGTTGAGCTGGAGGAAAAGACTGAACTGAATCCATTCAGCAAGGGAAGACTTGAGGATGTGCAAGTATGTATCTTTTGAGATCTATATGCTTTCTGAAAGTAATGTCTGATACGTTCATGGGTTTATTGGGATGCTTCCCAAAAAGGTTGCAATATTATCACAAGAAAATATAAGCCATTTACTTTTAAATGTTTTTAAATCAATGTTTTCCACTATTACGATAGACACGGATCAGTTGAACACTGAGAATAGAATCAATTCTAGACATCTTCCCTCCCTCTCCCCACCATGTTTGCTTCATGTCCATCCTTTTGCTCATCCCAGGTATTTTCCTTCACCTCTTAGAGAAAATGACAGTAGAGACTATTTTGCTGGCTTTTTTGTTCTGGTTTGCTGTCCTTTTCAGTATGTTCATATCATTAACTTCTCCTTAACTTGATCTCTGTGAGACAGCTGAACTCAGAGAATACCCAAAGTGCATGATTAATGGCAAATTATCTGTCAACACAGTGAGATTGGAGTCAATAGTAACCAGGGAAAAAAGAAACTGAAAATCTACAGGTAAACAGAAGTTATTTAGTGCTCAATTGCTGGTCAATGCCAAGAGCAGACAATAAAAGGTGACATGAAAATGGTTGACATAAAAAAAAGCACTAAAATATAATCTCCTAAATTAATTCATAGCATTTATAGGGGACAATAAGGAAGACCTAACAATAGTTTTCAGTGTGAATTAGTAATCTCCCTCTCTCAGTATATGTAGGGTTGAACCATGAAAACTTTGTGCATATGTTTTTGAGACAGCAATAAGTGGTAAAAATAAAATTTGAGACATTTATAGTTCCTCATGAAACATATCATTTGAAGAACATAACTCTAATGGTGTAAGTTTGTCTTCCTGTTTTATGACCTTGCCTTCTACCATGATCCCTATAGTAACTTACACTTGATGCTTCCAACATGAGCCAGAAATCTGTGCTACAAAGAGAGGGATGCTGAGACAGTGAGAGATTTCTTTTCTTTTACAGGATGCTTTATATGGTTTCTTTCCCTGCTTTTGTCACAATACACGTATTCCTGTGACTTTTGTACCAAATAGTATGACTAAGTTGTTTCAACTTCATTGTAACTTATTCTTGTCTTGTCAGGTTTTGTCTTTTATTGCTTCATATTTTCTGTCTTTTTAAGTAAATGTATTTTCAGCCTTTTTGAAAAGGACAGGGCTGGTCTTTTGTTCCAGTTTGGGACTGACCTCTAAGGAAACTGTGCCCTGGATAGATGTTCTTTCTACTCTCCATACTTTGAAGTCTTTCATGCATGAGGAGCATATTTCTAAGATGTTTTGAAGCCAGAAACCAGGCCACCGAATGCCTTAAAGATAAAAATTGAGCTTACTCTAAGGTTCTGTAGGAAGCCAAAGCAGAGAGCAGGAATATGTTGTTCCTTCTGGAGTTTTTAAAGGGCTGAAGGATGCATGCCAGAAATGTTGGATTCCTGAATAAAAGAAACCAAGAGGTCATAGCTGAGGCCAGGTTGTTGTTCACCAAGAGGATGTTTCCAGTTAGTGCAAGCAGCGCTGTCAATACTGGTTTTAAGTGTTACTGTTTTGTGAGAGCTTAAACAAAATGCATTATTGATGTGAATTTTTTCTTCTGTTCTCCAATACAGCATTCTTTTTTCACTTGGATTCAGTTTCTGTTAGGTAATCTTGCCCATGCTGTTAAGTGTCTTGTTAATGTATGGTCATATARGGCATTTCTCACTGATGGACTTACAGCCGTTCTAGCAAATCACCCCTGACTCCTGTGAACCTTTTACAGTGGGCAACAGTGTTGCTTGATTAACAATGTCAAAAGGTTTAGAGAGGTCTGGAAGGGTGAGAGCCGTGCTTGCTTATCATCTGTTGACATTAGGAGACCATCTGCTAGTAGTGTGTCTGCCTGGAGCCTGGCCTGAATCCAGGCTACAGTGAGTACAGTACACTGGATTCAACTGCGAGCCCTTCATTAGCTTTTATCTAGTTTTCATGTCCTTTAATCAAAATGATATTAAGTAATAGTTTGGCTGTGATCCATGTATTCTTGTTGCTTTTTATAAAAGAAAAAACCCCCACTTTTTGGAAATGTGTGTTTTAAAGGATGAAAGGAAGATTTCTTCTCCAAGTCAGACATTGGCAGTTGTGACCAGCTAGAAGAGGAAAGGTAGGTAGTATCTTTCTTAGGTAAGCTCTCTGAGCGCTCAGGGCTGTGGACTTAGGGTCTTTCTGAGACTAACATGCCATCTTTGAGTTTTTCCACTGTGGATTTTTCCAGTTCCTTTTTGAACCACTGTACGTCTACAAACACTTCCACAGTAGAACTGTGTCTTCTGGGAATAACTTTGTTCCTGCTAATTTTACATGACACTCTCTTCTTGTTTTGGAACAGAGTGAACAATCATTTCCTTTCGTGTTCTGCACATTACTTAGCATTTCAGTCTGTGAATTGAAGACTTGTTTACTTTTGTCTCTGAAGTTTTCTATTGATAGAGAAGAATTAACATCTCACGTAAGGCGCACCACTTGCATTTCATATTTTAAAAGAAAGGCAATATTACATCTTATTTTTGGTGTCTACTTAGGCCCATGATGGGTGGAAAAACTCCASTGGCAGAATGAAGCAGCTTAGCAGAGGTTTTTGATGTCAAATCTTAAAAATGTCTTTGATTGCTGTTTCTGGATTTGTTATATTCCATACCTCTTCATAAAAGCTGCTTGCTTCAGCCATGGAAGCTGTTGTTTTTTCTGAGTTCCAAAACTCCATAGTCCTACAGGGCTGGTTCAGCTTCACCCAGCTGCCCGACAGTGGGAGCGGCTCTAGCAAGGCTTCCACGTAGAATTGGGAAGACATCTGAATTTCTGTGTGTCCAAAATTTCAGAAATGTGGAAGGAATGGATGTTGTCCTTCAGAAATGAGAGAGGAAACACTGGAATTTTCTGAAGAAGGAAAGTTTCAAAAAAATGCTGGTATTTAAACTGCGTTCTTTCACACAACTTCTTCATAATGTCCCACCTGCTGACTTTTTTTTTCAAGCGTACAAATGTGTAAGCAATGAATTTTCTTGAAGACCGCCCCACAAAAGCAAACCCTAAACCCAGTCTCTTGCTTGTTTTTCATACAGACTGGAGATTGCTACAGTTCTCCCAGTGAACAAGGGCTTAACTCATCTCTTTACATACAGAACTCAAAAATGTCATGTCCTGATACCAAACACCCATCCCTTGCTCAATAGCTATCGTATGAGTTTAGATCAWGAGGTTAGCTTCTGCAGCTGGAAGTGGACATAAAAGAAAGACTCTGGACAAGAAACCTAGAGCCTCAGAAACCTGCAGTGCCCTTGCTGTCCTTAAACAGGGTCGGGGGGTAGATGAGAATTACAGCGTGAGAGAAAATAATGAAACAGGAGCCTTACCTCTGCTTTGCTTAAGTAGTAAATGCCAGGTATGTGGTTGTGAGGGGGTGGAATTGCGGTTGTTGTGAGCAGTAGTGGAGTACTTAAAGTCTGCTTATTTTAATTTTTTAAGTGACTGTTCTGATGCCTTTCAAATGCCTTTTATCTTACTGCAAAAATGGTTTACTTTGCTGTTTTGATACACTGCTTTTAAAGTGGCAGAACCATAGCTCAGAAGTTGTTTTTGCAAGTGTTTTCTTACAATCCATGCTTCTGGTGTCATTAAGAGGTTGGAGCTATCATTCTGAACCATGGCAAGTGAGATAGATGTCAACTGGCAGCAAAATCAAATGCAAAGTGATAGCAGGGTAAAGTTTGGTAAACAATTAAGCTTAATCATGACAAGTAATTTATAATTTATAGGTATATGAAATGCCACCACAGCTAAATTTCTTACTCTGATTTCAGGTAAGACATATGTTCCTTTATAATACTCAAATGTATTCATAAGGAGTGGGTGGGTGAAATTAGTGAGAGGGTGTGGATTTTTGTTATGTTTTTATAATTATCAGCTTCCCTTTAATATAATCATTTTTTTAAAATTCATACATAAAAATTGAAACAGAGCATTTAGAACAAAAATATTTATTTAAGAAACTATTGTGGTAAAGAATGTACTAAAGAAATTATTGTGGTAATATAGAGCAGCTATTTATTTAGCTGAAGATATCAAGAACTTCCTCTATAACAGAACAATTGTTTTACAAGCTATGCTAGAGCCCTGTATTATTTGATATCAAAGATCTTGTAGTGCAAGATGAATTTCCAGAAATTTAAAAAGGAACAATGTAGTTTGCTTATTCACTTTTGAGCTCTAGTTACTGAACACCTTTGCAGTTCAAACAGTTAATTTGGCGAGTTCTTGTATTTTGCTTTCTACTTCCTCAGTTTTTTTTTCCAGTGGAAACACCAGGGGAAGAATTGCAGTAAAGCATTTGAGGATGACCAATTTTAACTTTTTCTTGTATGCAAATTGTGAAAATGTCATTTTGCTTGACATAATATGATTTTTACTTTCCCTTCCTCCATACACTGGGAAAAAGAGTAAAGGAAAAAAAGGAGGAATATCAGGGAGAGAATATTTTCTTTCTTTTCTGAAGCTTCAGAAGGAGGAATAAAGTCAATACATAGGAAATATTTTGCAGGTTGTGTTTTCTCTTCAAACTCTCCAGTGCAAATATAGTTGGTAATGGAAATGATTTTTTTTTTTTACCTGGCATTTGTGTTAGAGTTGCATTTATTACAATTTCTGAAAATCTTAAATGAATATACTGTGATGAAAACCCTTATTTAAGAGAGTCTGAGTTTGTCAAGTATGTTTTTATTTCAAATTTAAAACTATTAGTGGCGCTCTCTAAAATGGATTTAGATGGAATGAAAATTGGGTTTAACAAAAGCATATCAGATTTCTAAAACCTGTTGGAAATCTGAGTGCTCAAGAAACCCTCTGAATTAGTTAAATCACTCCATTAAAGATTTTGAATTTAAATTTGTTTTCTATGCTCTGTTTTGTCTTATTAACTGTTTAACAGTACCTTTTGAAAAATTAATTTTCCTATAAAGACAGAAAAAACAAAAAAAGCTGCAACATGAGATCCTTTATCACCATCTTTGCAAAGAAGAAAACCTGAACCTMCCCGGTTGGTTCAGGACTGCTTTCCTTTGAACTGAAGTCTCCCGTAACAAGAAGGTAGTGTTTCACAGCTGGGAATAGACTGTGGCGATCGGATATATTCTGAGTATGCRCATTGCGTGTATGGTCTTGTGCCCTCCAACAATAACTAGCGTCTGGCTGGGATCTGTCTCGGAGAGCTTGGTACAGGCTGGGTATGGTAGGTGCGAGTCCTTCTGAGCACAGCCTCCCAGAGAGGGAGAGAGGAGCTTTCTCTCAGCAGGCAGAGGAAAGCGTGGTGGCTCCTGCATCCATCCTCTTGGGAGGAGTGTTGGGAAGGTGAGAATTTGGGCTCTTGCAAASTTGCTGGAGGTTGTATGAACTCTGTGCCTGTGGTCCAGAGCACTTCTTCTTGCCCTGACTACTCTGGGAGGGCTTATTTTCTTTGGCACAAGGACACACAAACAGCCCAGGTCCAGCTCTGTGCCCTTTATGTGCGGCATGCTGGGGAGTTGGACACGGAGATGGGGAATAGCCCTGCGGGAGTCTGCCTGTCTGGCAGGTCTGATGAGTTGTGGCTCAGGGCTGTCCCTGCCAAACCCAGGTTGGTGATCCATCTGCCCTGCTGATCCTGGGATATATACACCATCTGCCTTTTCCTTTATCCAGAGTGGTTCTGCTCCCATCATCTTGGGTAATGGCTTAATGATTGTACTGGAGAGTATCGGCTATTGTAGATACGAAAATATAGGTTATGTTTTTGTAGATCTGATCATTTTTACTGATAATAGCATGGTTTTGTACAAAGGAGATGAAACACTAGGGAAGCAGATGATGKTTTATGTCCTTTTTTGTTTGTTTTTTTCCTTAACTTTACTAGCTGAGAGGCCAGAAATGCATGGAAATTATGGGCAAAGGAGAATATCTGCTGCACTTATTCCAGAATCAAGATTTCAGCTGGAACAAAATTTAATGTGAAGAAGAGTTTGTTTTGTAACATGAGGTCAAATGATCCCTGTGGTGTCTGGTGTAAGAGTGCTGTAACTGCACAAAGTGTGGGATGCTTTCAGTCTGTGCTTCGTGTACTCAAAGTGTTACAGACAAGACTATAGGGGTGATGGAGAATCTTGTCTGAAAACATGTTGAATCATCCACCTGCCAGCTCTTACCTTATGTGGCCTAGTTTTTTTCCTTCCCTTTTCTTCCTGCTGCCCCCCTTCCCCCCTGCCCTTTTTTTGTAACATTTCATACTTTTTAAAGTTTAGTTATTCACTGAAAGCCTTGAAACAAAATGTCTAAATACAATTTGAAAAGCCAGTGAAGGTTAGATCATGTTTAATTCATTTTAAACAACAGACCAAAGGAGAAAAAGTCCCCTTTTTCTACATCGGAGTTGCTCTGCGTCCCTGTGGTTTCTACCTTGTTACAGAAGCCACAATAATTTTTGGTTTTTTAATGGCAAAAAAAAAATTCTTTCTGTGTGACAATGATGTACTAGACATATTAAAAAGCAAGCGTAAAACTTTTTGTCAGGGCAAGCTGCTTTTAATATTAGCTGAAGTTTTGTTTGTTGCACTCCAGAGAGATTTATAAATTACTACCTTTTTGCATGGACAGGTGTTCTTAGGAAAATCAACGTTACATTTCAGGCAAAGAAAATGGGTATTTACATGGTGTGCGCAATGTTACCAGCAACCGTGTTGCGTTTTGCTAGGGCTTGAATGTGCCCAGCCTCACAGCTCTCCCTATTAATGTTTAATAGGAAAAGCAGCAGGACCAAGCACATTAGCGCTCCAGCATTGCAAAATGAGTTTGGAAACAGCACTATGGTTGCTAGCAAAATTTTTTCCAAATACCTGGCTAATTACTGTTAATAAATCAGTACTGAGAAGGCACTTGACTGTTGAATCAAAGCAGCACTTGGCAGTTGTATGATAATGAAGTATTATTTGGCTATATATGTTCGTGTAAGGAGCGATCGTGCAGTCCTAGTCAAACTCTGCTTTTGCAAAACAAATGAAGATGGAATCCTGTTTCTGCAGAAATGGCTCCTTTATATAGTTGTGATCTATCTTGATTTGTGTGTGTGTGTGTGTTAAAAATTGCATGCTAAAGTGCTGCTAATTTAGCTCAAGTTTTTGGTACCTCTAGAGATTTAATTTTGGTTTACAGTATCAGTATTGTTCCCCAACTTAATGCTGTAACTTTGAATGCTGCCCTCTGTCCCTGATCACCCAAATCTGACAGTAATGATGAGAAGTGGTAGTATGGGCAAAGCCACTGAAGTGGGGAGAGCTGCTTTTCTAAGGTTTGTCTCCAGCAATTGCAGACTTTTGCTGTTTAGAGTAGTCCATGAGCTGGTAAGGTAGCTGCTGTCATTTGAGGCAACCAAACTTGAGTCAGGCTGTTTTATCAGTATAGTGTAGTAAAGTCTTTTAATTTATAACATTTTTATTTAACAATTTTTTATTTTAACAATTATAACATCTTTCCACAGGGATGGATTTTTCCCAGGATGGTCACTGAAACATACATCCAATGCAGCAATGTCAGTTTGCTTGTTTTTCTGCTGTCACTGCTTTTAATGATGTGAGGAGGGGGATTGTTATGCAGCTTACAATACCTAATTTAATTTTTTGGTAGGCTGAGCCCGTTCCATTAACTTCAATTCTCTCCCTTCGCAGTTACTGCTGCTCTGCCCTTTTTACTGTAATATCTTCCAAACGTTTTGGGTTTTTTGTTTGTGGTGGTTTGTTTTTTTTTCTTGTGTGTTCGATGCATCATTTTCAATAAGATTGAATCGGTGGTACTGTATTCACAATCAGCTTTTTGACAGCATGTGGAATGGCAATATGACTGCTGATATGGGCATCTCTTAGAGTTGTAACGCATTGATTTTGCATCCTGAAGTGAGACTAGATTTGTGCCTGAATCTTCTGAAGTTTGAATTATTCATGTTGCTATGCTTGTTTAGGTGGTAGCCCACTGGCTTCATAGGTCACTGGCAACAATAAAATGTAAACAGGATCTCTCTAGTTAGAGATCTCTCTAGTTAAAGAGACTCGGCACCACTGAAACCATCCCAAAACCTGTCTGTGTTGTAAATGAAATGAATCTTGTGCAGAAATTCATAATGTCAGCAAAACATGTGAAGGGCTCATGAAATGAATGTGGTCTGCAGTGCTACATGAATATTCAGAAATCTATAGAATTGATGGTGTAATAGAATTTGCCAGATTTCAGTAAAACACGCTGAGATGCAGTGGATGTATCCAACAAAAGCATTCATTTTAAAAATACAACTGTGAATCACAAGTGCCAACAGTGAGAGGGGATAGTATCTGGCAACAAATCAGGCCTCATCAATTCATAGCCCAAGAAGGGAGAGAAATACGGAAAGCAAACTAACTAAAGAAGCTGTATGATTAAATTTCTATACAATTTGTGATTCATTCCCCTTTGGGACCACTATGGGGAGGTACAATATTTCAAATTATCTTGCAGAGAAGCAGATATGCTGTTCTGAATCTACTGCATGCAGTAGTGCAAACTGCTAGCAATTGTTGCTAAAGATATGGGTATTCTTGTTCTTTGACTTGAGCTTAATAATTCTGGTTTTTGTCCAGTCTGTCAAATGGGAGCCTATACAAGGAGTGTTATCAACAAGTTAAAAGTTTCTACAGGCCTCGGAACTCCATGCAATTTCTAAAATTTAGTGACGTTTCAGACTGTAAGAAAACAAGGGCTATCTTTATGCCCCTAACTGCACTACAGCTGAAGGTGACAAAAGTCATCAGCTCCTCTACTAAAATTGGTGTCATCGACTCAGCCTGCTTCCATCATCCAATATGTATTCAGCATGTGTCACATGCAAATAATCAAACATGAGCTGGGAGACTGTCCCCACAAAGTATACCTTGGAGCTTATGAAATGCAACTGTCAGCTCTTGCTAAATCAGTGATTCTGAATGCTTTAATAATGGCTGCAAGTACACAGATGTGTATATGTAAACTGCCATCTTGTACCAATCAAAAGATTCCCCACAGAAAGTAGGCTGGTGTGCGAGATCATTCCAAGGAAATCCCAAAGGAGAGGAACTGTATGTTTTAAATGTAATTACTTTTTAGTGCTTTACCATTATCGTACGATACAACTAATTATTCTTGGAAAATGTTGTTTATTTAAACAGTAAATTTTTAGTTTGCTATGTTCAGAATATTCTCAGTGGGACCCAATAATTCCCTATAATATTAATCAGTAATTAGAAAGAAATCATTCTCAAGAACATAATTATTGGTACTGCAACTAGCATGCAGCAGAAGTTATTGTAAAGTCTACAGATACAGACAGATATGGATGTCTTCAAAAGGCATCATTAAAATCAGCCATTTCAGCATATGAAGCTGAAATTTATGATCTTAGTGTAGTGTCTTTGGACTGAAAGCAGTGAAGTCACTGAGCAACTTGCATATCATCCATGAATTTACGAATCGCAGCTCCCTAGCTCACCAAAGTCTAATTGCATGGAAAAGCCCCAAATGTTGTGTGTTTTTCTGTTCAGCCAAAAAAGCAACTCACTGATCAAGAGGTGCAGTACTCCTCACCATCCAGAGATCTTGCCATGCTCAATGAAGGGGAAGGAACAAGGAACAGAGAGAGGTTGTTTTGAGTTCAGTCACTTTTGCCCCGTACATGAGAGATGTCAGATTTGGAGGACGGCCTTTGGGAGGGAAAGTCCTGCTCAGGCCCTCTGCGTGAGCAGGAAGGGCAGATGTGCTTTCTCACTCCAATCATCACCTTAAGCGCTAATAATTCTGCTTTTCAGAGTGGTAACTAAAGCAGTTTCTTCCCTCCCAATTTTAATAAATTTAGTAAATCATATCCAGCATGATCTTTAGCGGAAGTTTTCACAATTTATACTGGTACTTACAAGCCCAACGAGCTCTGGGATGTCTGCTCTCTAATTATAGCACAGTAGAGCTTTCCTTGGCAGTATGAAAAGTGGTCCAGACAAGTAACAGCTGTGTTTTGGTTTTATAACACCTCGGCATGTATCACTTTACACTGACATATAAATCCCAGTTCTGAATTTGGATTCCTAGCCAAAAGCTGTAGTAAGTTTTGTTCTCTCATACAATTTGGTATGTCTCTTTTGAGATGCATTTTCCGATAAGATGCCAGGTGCCTTGTGTGCAAGGCAAGTTCTAGAGGCACTTCAGCTCTATGGGCACTTCAGCACAGCACTAAAAGCCGTAACAGCTGACGGGTCCTTATTTGCAGTTCATCTTCCATTTTCACTGTGGYGTCGTGCTCTCCGGTGCTTTAGTTGTTGCTTTATCCTTCTCAGCCGCCATGGAAAGGGCAACTTTTCATTGTTTGCCTTTGCTGCTAAAACTTGGGAAAGGACCTTGTTTCTTCTGAAGAAAAGAATCTATGTTGAGCTTCCTAAGTTGTTCACTATGCAGTACAGTTATCCAGTTTGCTCATCAACCTTAATCTTCAGGAGAGTATATAAATACAGTACTTATTGAAGTTTTTGAACCGTGTTGATAATGATAATCCATCATTTGGGTGCTGAAACTGCTGAAATCTGCATGTAGTTGGGTATGCATTTTTCCAGTTAAGGCAAAAAGCATTTTTTAAGTATGTGTTGAATTGTTCTTTGCTCGATATTAAATTGTTAGCTTTTTTAATAGGGAGACAAGGCTCTAGCTGCACCAAGCTTGATGTAGAAATTGTGGTATAGTTTTATGACCTGTATTATTCAGTAAGCCAGACAAGATGATACTAATACTCTCTTCTGGTCATAAATTCTGTAAGATGCTTAGATACCACATGGTTACAGTGTTGGCATAAATATGCTGATGGGTACAGATGTAATTAATTTTTAGACGTTCCTTGTAATTATTCCAGTGATAGATGTCTAAATTTGTCCATAACATATTAGAGAAAATGTCTCGCTGTATTACTGCTACTTGTAAAATTTAATGGTTGCAGGGCCTGAGGTTGTGGTTTTGCTGTTGCCTTTTTGTTCTACAAGCGTACTTGTGGTTCCACTAAAATTATGACCTGAACAATACACTAAAGCAGGGAGTTAGCTCCCGGTAATCACAGCCCATGAATGCTTGAGAAGGACTCTCTGGCTAAAAGGAAGGGCAGACTGGTGCGGCTGATAGAGCTGTAGAGCATGGGTCTGAAGCGCCCTGGGTGGGAATGGTGGAAGAGTGAAGGTGTTGACCTTCRGTTCTGTGGCTGAGCAATATTTCCCGAGGGCCTGTTTCTGAATTTTGGGATGGTACRCAACTTCTCTTGTACTCACTGAGAAGTTGTTTGTGGTTCTGTTCTAGAGTAGGTTTTGACTTCCAGCGCATCCCAGTGGTTTTCAAAGGAAGGAATGGTGACCTCACGACAAGTAAGTGTTAGCCTATATTTCCTTTTTAGTTGCAAGAAACTATGACATTTCTCTTTTAATAAATCTGTTGTGTTGTCAAAAAATATCTCTGGAGAGGCGAGAAATAAAACAGTATATGGTCAACTTATTTATACATTTTTATTTTGCTGTAGCTCTTGACAAAAGCAGAAACATCATCAGGGCAACACCACTTTAGTTGCTTTTCAATTACTTTGATATACTTTGTTAGTGCCAACAGCTTTTAAAAAGTAGTGCTGTTTCAGCTAGGGGGTTTGAAGAGAACAGGCCTGTATGCGTAGCCTGTGAATTCCTCCCAGGTACTGCTGTGGTATCTGAGAAAGGAATTAAAGAAATAAGATAATGGTGATTAACTTTGTCCATGTGTGGATAACAACTGAACCTTGTACAGTTTAAACTACTGCTAGACCAAATGGATGAAGTTCAGAGAATGAATGCAGACAATGTCCTTTTATGTATGTTCCCTGTTAAGAGAATAACAGGAAATACAGATATGAAAAGGGATCAGCCATCTACCGGCCCCCCATGGTGGGCTTTTTATCTTGTATATTTTGGCAGTCTGACACTCATTCRATCTATTTGATTGCCGCATGGTGAAGATGAATTAAGTATTTCCATGCATGGAAAAGGTCCGAATATTCTGTGAAGGAGCTTTGCCTAACTATTGCTGTTTCTTTAGCAAAGAATGCATCGGTGACCATGAAAGAATAACTATATTTGAAGTMAAGAATTTATTGTTATTTCAAATAATKATAATTATTAATTATKAATTATTAATAATTATTAATAATAATTCAAATTATTAGTCTAGTTACAATATACACTCGTAGTCCAGGTTAACATAGGAAAGCTTCAATAATGATATTTAGTTTCCTACAGCTGGTAAGGATCTCTAAACTGAGAGAGTGGTTTGGAGTTTGGAGGCTGAGTGCCAGCACATGCTAAAACTCCTTGGCCTGGATATGTGCAAGTGTTCCTTAGTTATGCAGTTTATTAGCAGTGCCCTCTGAAATGGTGAGGCTTCATTATAAACGTAAAGCCTTTTGAGCTTCAAAGGCAGGTGAGTATTCACTGCGTGGTACAAATGAGGAAGGGAAAGGGGCTACCTTAGATATGAAAGAAGCTGCGTGAGAAAACTGAGAGTGATACAGGCTGATTCACACAGTCTTGGGTTTTGCAAAACCAAGTATGTGCTTTCAGGGAGGATGCAAGGCTGCTGGACACCCTCCACCTTGGCCAATGGAAAGGTCATGTCTCATGCCCAAGTCCCATCTCAGCTGAAGCCTGATGCCCTGGGTCCAGGTTGAGGCAGCACTGGCTTCATCGTCTCCATTAGCTCATGAGCTGCTGCTGGGTAACAGACAACAATTAGTGGGTGGGCTAAAGCCCCACTTGCCTTTCTCAAAAATTCACGCAGAATTTTTTTTTTTCTTTAATAGCTGTAAAAGCAGATTCTTCTATTTCTCTCCTCCCCGTGTCCCCCAGTTCCAAATGCTTCCTTCTCCTGGAGAAGACAGGAAAACTTCAGGCCCTCAAGCTTCCCCTTTAATTTTAATGTGCTAACCTGGTTTTGTGTCAATAGGAGCCTCCAACTATGTGCTCTTGTACATGTTGTTTTAATACATTGACTTGAGTAATTCAAATATTCTTGCTGTGAGCAGCTTCTCATGTAAAAAACATGTAAATTTGCAGGGAGTTTTTCCTTAGGGTGATGATAACCCCTGAGAAAGTCTTTAGTTAGTAAAAGAAGCAAACAGTCTGTGTAAACTCAACAGTCTAAATCATGGAGGCGAGAGATTTTAATTAAGGTGGCTCTGTGAGGATGCAGGTGGTGAGCAGCTGTCTGCCATGTGGAGCCTTGCTCTGCGATGGCTCACTGCGCGTTACTGGTGTTTCATGGCAAGCGCCTTTCGTTTGTTGCTGAAGCAGACACTGATATATAGTCAATGTGACTTGGGATCTGTTTGCTTTCTGTTCTTCCCTTCAACCAAAAGGACTAGAAATCTGCTAATTTTAATGGAAACTTGAATACTGAAATATCAAGTAGCTGGAGATTAGCAAAACAGTAAGTGTTAGGAAATTATGTACTCTTCAGGGTGCAGTCTTTTTGTCAAAGCTTTCTCTTTGTCAGTAAAACGCTGTGTCCAAAGATGCACTTGCTCTGGAATTTGGAAAGCAAATACTGATCTGTGCATTTGAACAAGTGGTAAGCCTTAGAGAAAAACACTTGTCCATCTTTCTTGCTGATACTTACCTTCATAGGATGTATATTTATAGCCTTACTGTTCTAATAATCTTAAACAACTAGCCCCCAAGACAACTGAAGTGTGACTTCTGTTGCAATTTATCCTTCTTGCTGAAAGGGATTAAATAATATAAATCAAGGGTTAGTGGAAGCATCGCCTTGAATTTTGGATGTTTTTCAGTGCATCTTTTAGAAGGCTCTCTTTCCATTTCTTTGTTCGAAATGCTTCTGTAGGAGGAAAAACATCACTTGGGTTCTGTATGTTATTCAGTGAATGTTGTGCTGATAGCAATAGGATACAATGGGTGTCAAAAGAACCAGGTGCAAGAATTGCTTTCTAAATGCATAGCAATACTCAGTGCACAAGTTTAGGTCCACGTGTTACATAGCATGGGGTGAGACTGATGGCAGCCAGAGTTTTATATGACCTGAGGATTGGAAAGGAAGCCTAAACTCATCCATGATCAACAACTGTCTCTTTAACTGCTTTGGACAAGAGAACATTCAGCAAATTGTAAGGTTTTCTTGGAAAACACCATAATTTATAGCTTGCTCTGTTTTGTTATCTGTTGACTCCACTGGGGCTGGCTGTCCTCTCTCTTCAGTGCAGCTGTGCCGAAGGTGATGTAGAGTGTTGGTTGAGGAAGGTACTCCATTGTTTCTCAAAAGTTTTCATGGGCAGAAAACTTTGGTCTGTTTGGGTTGCCCATGCAACTGGCTCCTGGAACTGCAGCTGTTACTCTTCCCTTTTAGACCATCCCTAAAGTTAGTAACAGGACCCTTCTGATCAGGATCAGGTCAGGAATCTGATCACTCAATCTCCAGAGCCATGCTTCGTTCATAGGTGGAAGCCCTAGCAAACTTAGCAGGGCTCTCTATACTTCATTATTTGTAACAAGTACATAAAATTTAACCAAAGGTTTGGTTTGGTTTTTTTTTTGCTTAGCTGCTGACCTTAAAATAGATATCTGAGTAATAAAGGAGATGAGATTGAATGAAAACCATCTTAAAAAGACAAATATCACTGAAACCTTAAAARTATGTCTTAATCAAATCCTGTTTTCATTATCTATTTGAAGGATTTTCTATTACTGCAAAATAAACTGCAAAGGGCATTCATGGATTGCTGGTATAGATAAATGCAGTAGTACTATTGGAGAGCTTAATCCATACCGCAGATTGGTGGTACCTAATCTTTCTGGCTGGGGTGGCCACTTAGTTTCTTCTTGTGCCAGAGGAGCACCATTCCTGCATCCCCATTAGGTGGGGTGGCAGTGTGATGAAAGAGTCCCCCCTGAGCATGCGATACCTCGGAGGGGACTGCTGCTGCCATTTATTTGGCTGCTGCCTGCTCCCTCCTTGATCACCGGAAAAAGACCAGGAGTGGCTGCTGGTAAAGCACTCCAGGCTATGGGGTGAGSGTCTGACAGCAACCCACTGGCAACTCCCCAGTCCCAGGTTGCAGGACCCTCGTTGTCACAAGTGCTGTTTCCACCAGCAGGACAGATGGGCCTTGGCAGAGCTCAGGGTCTACCTGTGCCTTTGCCCTTTTCAGGCTCACCCTGCCCCTCTCTATCCCCAAAGGAGAAGCATTTACCTGTCGTGTGTTATCTGCACAAGGCACCGTGTTTCTCTCAAATCAGAATCTTGAGGATACAGCTGTGTAGGCCTGACTTCAGGGAGAATCTGGAGTTCTTGTTGGGCACAATAGCAGACCTATGCTGCAACAAGGTCTCTCACATCACAGTCCTACTTGTTTTAAAACACAAGCACAAGAGCAGAGCAAGCACATAATAAAGCAGTAATTCTTTACAGGTTTCAAAGCTTAGCGTGTATCATTAGTTACCTGCTGGAGGCCCTGTCTTTTTCAGTTCTCAAGTTTATCAGGTTTTTGTTTTAAGATGAGTCTCCCTGTGTCATAGTATTTTACCAGTTCAGGTAAAAACAATCCCACTTATGTACTGTACTACTTCCTTTATTTCACTGCTCGTGGTTGATAGCATTCACATTAGGATACAGAATTACTCAGAAAGCTGGAGGCTTTCTCAGGACCTCCTTGTTAATTATTTCTCCTCTACAGGCACAGACAGCCTTGATTTTTCTGCAGCTACATATACAGGCTCTATGCGAAGAGGCTGAACGGTTCGGGTACCCATTGCATTTGGCATATCTCAGTGATTTGAGGCTCCCATGCTTTGCGCCTGTCACAATTCCTTTTCATTCCCTCTGGAAGTGAGGGAAGGAGGTCACAAACGTGAAGGTAGTTTGAATTTCAGACACGTCTCGTATGATGACCATTGTGTTGCAGTCTGTCCAGTTACTGTGGAAGGAAGGATATGATTCTAATTACTGTTGCTAAAACATAAAATAAAGGCATTCTGAAGTTTGACAGCTATGAGCTGACTCATGCTCCTTTGCTAGAGTCATTCCATATTTCAGTGACAAAAGACTTTTTTTTGGTGAAAAGGACTTTATTAAAAATAAAGGTTGGTGCATTTTTCATTTGTCACATCTTGAAACTTAAATTTGAGCTGATGGCAGAGAAAATRTTCTTTTTATGCATTTAAGGGGACAAAATATTTATCTTTTCAAGTCCTTTTTTTTCAGTGAAGGAATGTGTGGTTTTTGTTGTTTTTAAAAAAGCATTGTCTTAATTGTGCACGTATATAGGAATCTGTCTCACTCCTAGAGCTGATGGAGAAGAGGCTCCAGAACTCATGCATGAAGTGTCAGGAGTCCGTGGGTCTGGGTGAAGGGTAAGAACCAAATTTCCTATGCCAGATCCACCTGCTTACAGAGGCCTATAGCTGTGCAGGCTGGGTTGTTTAGGACAGTGATTACCTCATCCAGCTGTCCCTAAAAATGGCCCTTTTGTGTGTACAGAGATAAATTACTGGAAGCGCATGCAGAGAGTGAGATGCATCCATATGATCGTTCAGACACATCGGATGTCCTGTGCCCTACTGCTTTGAGGCTTGCCAAAGTTGGTAGGGTTGCTCCAAACCTTGTTGCTCAGACAACAGCTGATCTCTGAGGAGGCTTGCAAGATATAATCCTCCTTGTTGGTTACTCATGGGTGGTGACTTAAAAATATGCCTCAAAGAATTGCTGGTTTCCAAACTGCACTGGAAGGCCATGAGCAGCTACAGTTGAAAGGAGTGAGACGGTGTCTGTTGGAAATGATACGGATTATCAGCCTGCAGTGCAGGACTGGCTTGCATAAGAAGGTTCTTTAATACTAAGGTGAGAAATGTGGAAAAGGTACGTGACAAGAAGCACTGAGAAGCTGAAGCACTTGTGCTCTGCTGCAAGCTGTTTTATTTTCTCTTAATGCCAGCAGGATTATTTGGGTGCTAGTGCTATAAACGTTGCCCATGTGACTGCCCCGAGGAACCCTGCAAGACACCTTCTCTTTAACGTCTTAGTAATTTTGCATGAGACGGAGCTGGGAGTGAAACCTGGGCCAAACTTTCTTCGTGTGCAAGTGAACTGCTTAAAAGAGGGTGTACAAGGGATGTCACTCTAACCGTGCAGAACAGCACTGAAGAACAGTTTGTTTAGGGTTTGGTGTATTGTGCTGTGGTCCAGAGACTTCCTATATGAATTCCCTCCCTTTGTATTACCTGGTTTTTAGATTTAGTAGGGAACCTGGCTGAGGCCTGACAGGGTGTGCTAGTTTTGGCTACTATAAAGAAAATTGGCTCTATCCCAGCCAAAACCAGCACACAGGGAGTAAAATGTACCTTATGAAATCTTGGTCTGTGCAAACCGCATAGCTGTATTTCCYAAGTGATTTATATTCTCTAATTATTAAAAATTCAGACATGCAATATGAGCTTATTTCTTTGCAATTATCTAGTAATGTAGAAGAAAATAAGTTTAATTAAGCAAGTATATCTTGGAAACATAAAGTAACAATTCTAGGTCATTACTAATTTCAGGATACGTTTGAAGTACAATGCGGCAGGAATACAATTTAACGTCCTACAATAACCCTCAACTGATGTGAAACAAAACCCAGACCATTTCTTACATGCTGCTGTGATCAGCAAGCTAAGCCTGATTTTCCCAAGCTGAAGGTGTCTCTAACACGTGTCCAAGCAGAGAAGCGTGTTCAAATGTTGTTTGATATGTGGAGCGTGCACTTGAAATGCCACGTTGTAGTGGAAGTAGTTGGAAAGTGCCTTAATTATAATAGTGTGATTTGAAGCAGCYGGTTTGTCTTGGCACACTCAGAGCTGATCATGGGAGGCCGGGCAATGCACTCGCTGTGTGCTCCTCTGGTCCTTGGAGCACTTGTTTACGGCCTGGATAGCCTCCGCGGAGACAGGAGGAGAGAGGCTCAAGCTTCTGCCCTCTAAGCTGTGCTCTCATATTTCACGGTGATGTTTATCTAAGGGGAGCAGTAGTGTAAAGGAGGGGGGATTGCCTGACAAAGGAACAGTCAGTTGCTATGTAGAGAAGATATGGGATTTCTGTGGCATGATTTGACCAGAGTAAGAACGGAAAAGCTTGGTTTTCATGTACCGATCTCCTTGCTTGAGCTGCAGGCATTAAAGTTGTGGCTCTCAACTTGGGAAGGAAAGAAAAGGGATGTTTAAGTAGTCAAGCCACCAATTCTGGATATATTTGTGAAGTCTCACAAATTACAGGGCTTGTAAAATTACAATCAAACAAAGTCTTGTAGTGCTATACAGCAAATTATGTCCACAGCTGTGGATAGGCTTTCCTGCTTTAAAAAAAAAGTTTGCAAATTAAGATTTTGTGAAAAACTGACTAAAAAATACTGATGTGACTGCTTACAGTACAACTTATTTCAGCAGGAACAATTTTCAGTGCTTAGTCAGGAAAGTTAATTCTGGCTTTGCAGTTTCCTTTTTGTTTCTTCTCCGTGGTCTCCGTTAGGCTTTCCCAGGTCCTGCGCAGGTTGGTGGACCCCGTGCTGGCAAAGCCCTCAGCGTCACTCCGYGGTGGCTGAGGGGGTGCGCTGCTGGGGCTGGCCCCTGGCTCTGTCAGAGCAGCCTGTGCTGCAGCCGCTACCTCCTCGTCCGTGGTTCCCTCAGCCCCGTGAGGTGGGGACTGCAAGCTTTGCAGGAGAAATCCAAGCCAATTCCCAGTGCCTTAAAGGGCAAAAAGTTGACACATTTGTAAACTTCAAAAAGTTTCAAGAAAAGAAACATTTGACTGTCAAAAAAAAAAAAAAAAGCTTTAGATAATTGTATTAATTGAGAAGTTGTTCCATGTATCAGACACTGGCTCTCTGCTTCCAAGTCAGGGTAACTGTGTAGCGGAATGGCATGTAATATATCAGATTAACCCCATATGACCTCAGTGTCATCTTTTCAAAATTTGCAATAATTACATACAGCAGAAACTGAGCAAGGATGTCTGCAACTAGAGCTTTAGAAAATAGTCTGTGGTCATTTGTCATCTTGGTCCCTAAATAAGAAACAGAAAAATTCTCAAGAATCTTTTAAAAACTATTTAAAAACAAAATTTTCCTTTCATATGATTTCAGAGTGCTTTTTTTAAATTTTTTTAAAACAGAAGTAGTCAACATGTGGAAACCAAAGTTGTATAAAAATAGCAGCATGTGAACAGCAGCTGAGAAGCTTGGTAGTTTCTTAGGCAACTGAAGTGCTGTTAAGACTATTTCTTTGGAATATTTATCTATGGTAAAGATTAAATATAGGTCAAATGGATGTACAATGCCTTTTCAGTTGGTAACAAAACACAATTTTTCTCCCACCATTGGGCTTATTTTAGCTATGGGTATTGTTACACTAATTTGCATACTATACAGTATTTTCAGTCTCTTGTCRGTAAAGAATTAATTCTGTTTGTCTGAAAGCAAAAGTATGTTTTTTTTCCTTTGTGGAGCATAAAGTTGAAATAGTATGTTTTCTAATTTTTGCAAAGAAAAAGTTCTGGAAGAGTATTTGTTCATTTCATATAATTATGAACTTGATCAGCACACATTTTTGGAAAACATATTCTGTATGCACATGCACAGCTGTTCTTAAATATGGAACAAGTGGGAGCTTACAAGCCATGGGCTTACACAGTTCCAAAAATTACTTCAATACTTCCAGTGCCTGAATCTCATTGATTCACTGTTGGTTTGGGATTTCTTTTATTTTATTTAGAAGGTGTGACTTGGGAAGCAATTACACGATTCCTTTCCTTCCATGCCTACTCTGCATTGGCCAATGAATAATTCCCTACATTTTTAAATTGGAGATGTAGTTTTTCCTGTCTCTGGGCTTAAACATTTCATTTGCATATGTAAATGATGTTTTGCAAAAGGTAATATGCATAATGCTAGATTAAAGAGCAAAATAGCTAATTGGTTGTCAAGTGGTAATTTTTCAGATAATATCCTAAAACCAGTGATTTTGTCTACTCCTTAGATATGAGCGCCGTAGGCTCCTGAACTGTTTTAACTAAAAGATCAGTATTTCGACAGTGTCCATATTTACTTATTTTCTTCATGTACTTTCTGTGATTTTGTTTGCTTTTTGAGAGGCAGAAAACAAATCTGTCACCTACATCCATACTAATTATCCATTACTTAAAATGTAGACTCAATAATCTAGTTTTAGCAAATATCTTTTTAAGCCTTTAACACTTTTCTATGGCTTTAAACCATACTTCAATTAAAATATAAATTTTTTACTTTTCAGTAAAAAATAAATGAAATGCATACCCTGCCTTGTAAGTAAGGAGATAGGAAAGGGAAAGAAATGTCCAAAGCAATAAAATCTGTTCCTCATTAAAACCATTATCTGCCTTAATGTAATCATGTTCAAGTCCAGACATCCCTTAATCAATGCAGTCTGGACAGATATCACAACAGCTCTTCAGAAAGCACAGATAACACCAGTGTCAGTAGTCTAACTCAGGGACAGGCTTAAACGTGCATCCAGAAAGCAATGAAACCAGAAGGAGATAAGAGAGAGCTCTGAACTGTGTCTCTGGTGACACAAGTAATATACTTTGGGTAGTAATTTTTGATAGTTGACTGTACATTTTTSATCAATAAAGGCAGAACAACCAGAAGAAGAAGTACTTGCTGCAAGGGCAAAAGCTGAAATCCTTTTTGGGGGACTTAACATTTAGTGGAGAGACCTTTAGGTGTTTCTAAGTGGCTTTGATTAGAAGCCAACACTTTTAATATTCCAGCAAGAGAAAAGTTAACGTTCTTTTTTCTTCCTTTTTTTTTTCCCYCTCCAACTTTTAATATTTATTTAACATGGCTTTCTCGGAGACCTAGGCTTCTGGCTAACCAGGTTGTTGTCTGGTCTGAAGTGTGATCCCTGGCCCCATCAGTAAACCACGAAAAGCAGTGATGGTGGGAGCTGGAAGGTATGAGAAGGGGGTTGAGATTTGCTCGGACAGAATTAGATTTTTCTTAGTGCCTCTGGTCTATTACACAATCTTCTTGTAGAAGGCAAACAATCAAGAGCATTTAGGTACCAGTAAATACCTTCCACCAATGTGCAGCTACTTAAAGAAACTGAAGGAATTCTGTTGACAGTGCTGAGGGATCAGGAGGCTGGGGTTTAAGTGCTTRGGTATTTGATGTATAATGTAAAATGTATAAATGAAAGAGCTTACAAAGGGCCGAGAAATATTGAGTATTATAAATGGTAGTGTGATCAACAAATGGCACCTAACTTTGGGATTGCCCACTTGACTTACACCCCCCTATTACGGGACACATGAGGCAAATGCAGGAGCTCGCCCAGTGTATGAGTAAATGGCTGCCTCCCAGGAGATGCTGCAATGTTTGGGCTTAGGTGTTACACTGTTTTTTTTTAAGTCAGGAATTGGGCCAGTTGCACTCGAGGGAACAAGTAGGCTTCTGCAAGCACAAGAAATCTCATTCATGTGCAACTCTGAGGGTAATGACCTGCAAGGGGAATCCTTAAAGGATAGGACAGACCCCTGAGAGAGCTGCAGGTATTCAGGAAAGGATCTCATTAACACGGCCCCAAAATGAAACAGTTTAATTGGAGGAAGAACTGAAATGATGCAGAAGGGGGGTTAAAATGGGAGAGTCTCTCCTAGTGTGCAGAACAGCTAGCCAGCTGTTGGCTTGTGGCTCCTTCCTGCCAGGTCCCGAAGGGAAGCATGGGACTCCCATCCTTGCACTGCTCATGTTGGACATGCTGTGAAAAGCCAGATGAAGCCGTTATTCCCACTTCTGTTGGTGGGTAGTAGGAGCTTTTAAAATAACGAATATGAAATTAAAATTGTTAATACAGGTGCTGTCTTGCCTGTCCAGCTGTCTTAACACTAATCCTGCAAACTTCTATTCCTGTAGAGTAGGACCAGTACCTAGGTATGCATTTCTAATCACAATAATGAGACTAGTCACATGCAAAAACCTGCAGGGTTACAATTGAAGCTCTGAATATGTTGCATCTGAAGTGCTGGTGAGAGTGCCTTCTGCAGTTACTTATGCTTCATTTTCCAGSGCTCATCAAGGCAGAAGGTAGCTGTAGAGCAGCTATTACTTCAGCTTTTCCCTTTCTTCTTACTATCCCTTATGTTAGATCTCTTCCTGTATCAGCAGGATCGATTTGAGAGCCTGTTGTTGTATAGACGATAATCCCAGGAGGCTTCTGTGAAACCCATTACAGTTTGTTTGTGCTCCTGGAGCCTTCCAGAATAGTAACCTTTTGAAGCAGAATTCTTAGTTAGAATAAAAGAAGATATTAGGTTTCTTGAAAAGAATGAACAGTTTCATCTGTGTCCTGATAGACCCAAGGGAGTGGATGAGTACTTTCCCCCTTTAGAGCTGAAAAATATGAAAACTCCTATGCAATGTTTGTCTTGTAAAAGTCTTGTAAAATAGATAGGCTTATGGTTTGTGCAAGACTTACTACTGGTGTCAGGACAAGAGGTGAAAAGAGAAAGAACTTTTTGGCCAGACTCTTATTTTATTCTGTACATTGATAATGATTCTACTGGAATGAAGGTCCTCTACCAGAGTGTGGCAAGAGAGAGTGTCTGTGATTTCCCTGAGTTTTTCTGCCTTGCTCTCTGAATCAGTTTTTTTTCCTCTCCATTTCAGTGATGTAATTCCTGGTAACACTGTTTCTTCTCTCTCGTTTAAGCTAGAGAAAGCATTGAACATGACAATAGATGCGGAAGAAAGATACTTCTAACTACACCCCTTTTGCTCTGACATTTGAATGATCTCTCAGCGCTGTTGCTGCTGCGCAGGTTTAATGCCCACCTCGTGAGAAATCTTTCCTGCTTGGTTCTTCCCTGAGCTCTGACTCAAGTAGAATTGCCACTGTAGAGCTTGATCCTTTGGATCCATTTTCTTTTCTGTGACTGACATGATGTGTTCAGGGTAGGAAAGAAACTGGCTTCATGAAGTAGGAGTTGCACTGTGAATTTCAATAGCTTATCTTATGGCACTTTTTGGCTGCAAAAGGATGATAAAAACATTGCCCCAAGAAGTCTCCACCACTGACTCCTGCGGGTGTCTTCTGGAAGAAGTTCAGGCTTTTCACCCTTTTTTTCCTGGGGAAAGATGGTGGGCTTGACCAAGTTTAAAAGTACGGTATGCTAGATCAGGAAGGGCAAAGAGGTTAATGTAGGTTTTCTGTTACTACCTTTTCCAACCACTGCTTAACCAGAAGAACGTAGGTAGAACACTGTATTTTATGAATTTACTGAAGTGTGCAGGGGTGATGTTTAATTAAGCCTTTGCGATTATAGGCACTGGCCTCAAGCACAAACAAAGCTGCAGCTGTTTAGGATGTTGCATGTTGTACAATCTCTACTGCATAGACCATACTCACTGCCAGAGGGGAATGAAGGGRAGAAAACAAATCACTGCCAGAGCACGATGCACCTTGCATGGACCTAGAGAGGAAAGCAGTTCACTTCCACAGCTTTCATTTTAGTGCTTTGTAACATCCAAGTTTGGAAGGGTGCACGTAGGAAATTGAGATGTAGCCAGTGAACAAAGCTATTTGCTTTTTGCTATTGGGATGTTATTTTGTATGTTTTTGTGCTTTTCTAATTGGTTTTTCTTCTTGTATGCTAAGTTATTTAGGAAGCAGCCTACTCGTTAGATGCATCACAGAAAAGGATTAAATTGTGTTTTAGCCCTCTCTCTAGACAGATCAGTGAGAGCATGTGGCTGGATAGCCTAGACTTCTAATGGATATCAAGAGTTTAGGATGAGAGGAAATAAATGGAAGAGATCAAGGACATCTTGTGACAGAGAGGAAGCAGAGTGGACAAAGGAATTTAAAATACCAACCCAGTGCAAATATTAAAAACTGGGGGTAACAAATGGAATTTGATAAGGATTTGATAAGGAAAGTAGAATTAATGGGGTAAGGTGAAATAGCTATCATAATGATACCAATCTGAAGGCACTGATGTATTTGCATATAACAATCTCTTTGTGAGCAACGATTTTTGTCTTTACTTAAAATAAATGTCGTCTGTTACTATGTAAATATAGGATGTACATGACAAGTTGGAAAAGAAAATGATCTTGATAAAGTTCTCTACTTTCTGAATTTATCTGCAAAATTGAAAAAGCATTAGTATCACTAGTATGCACCAGTCAAAATAAATCTGGTAGGTAAGCTGGAGGAAGGCTAGGGGTTGGATTCTTGGTTAGCGTGTATGGCTAAGAACTGGGACTTTGGTGCTTTTTCTGTTATTTACTTTCCTGTAAGATTGGTAACTTGCTTAGCCTCCCTGTGCCTTTGTTTACCCACCTTTAGTTAATGAAAGGAAGATTCATGCTTTAAAAAAGCAAAAAAGGTTGTGAAATTCATGGGTGTATATTTTAACTTCTAATGTTTTCATATCACAAACTTCTGTTTTAATTGGAGGTATATCTTAAATTATTTTCATTAGGAAAATTGCTTTATCACCTTTAAAGATTCTTAAAACCATAATATTTGAAATCGTAGGTTTTATGTCTGATGATCTTTCAGGGTTGCCTACTTTCCTCTTAAACCTCTAAGTAAGCAGTGATAGATTTCTGTGCATTAGTTATAAAATAGTGCTCCAGAGATCAGCATTCTCTTACTGCTTTGTCAGAGAGATTGTGTTTAATTGGAGCAAGTTACTTCTGCCTCTGTTTTCCCACTGTGATATGGGCTGAAGTATTTTTCTTCACGGCAATGCTGTCTTCAAACCTTCTGTCCTATTGAGAGACATTCAGGTATTACAGAGAGAGAAAATGGAAAGAGTGATAGGTAACGCCGTGAGTTAATGTTTTGGTTCCTGTTTCCCATACACAACTAACCAGTAATTATGCATGAGACAGTAATTTAATATTGGAGACTTCTATGAAAACCTGTTCAGATATGCTTTGCTTGAAATTTTGTTCAGGTACATGTTGTTTGAAATAACAGCAGCTGAATGGGGATTGACTGAGGACTCACGAATGTGAAAGCCTCTGGAAAGGGCTAGCAAGACATAGCAAGACCGTAGGATTCAGAACTACTTGTGAGGAGAGCAATGACTATTTAGATCAAAACCTGAACTGATCAAAAAATGTCCTTTTCCTTTCTCTTACCTCCTTCCTCTTTCCCAGCGTTTTGGTTAAAGCGGCGGGAGATCATCAATACTCATGGCAGTATTTTTTGAAAGKGTTAATTGGCTTTAGGTGCTTTTGAAAAAAAAATTTTTTTAAAGCAATAACCTTTTCCCCCGTATATGTGCATGTCTTCCTCGCTTCTTTGCTTGTTTGGCAAGTGGGAGAACTGAGCAAATGTGGAAATAGCCTCTCCTGGGGTCAGTGTAACAGTAGAAATAAGGAAAATGTTTTTCCCAAACATCTGATCTTTTCCTAGCCAGTAATAGGAAATAAAATTTTGAGAGGTAAGTTAAGAAAAAGGTAAAGAGGAAAGCCTTTATTTCCCTGCTGATTCTGGACTTAGACAGTCAGAGGGTGTGGGAAAAGAAACATACTAGGTGAGGGATGACCTATGAAGTTTAAAAAGGATGCAAGGAATAAATTTCGTGTGTGTGTGTGTGTGTGTGTGTGGTTTTTTTCCAAATTTTCAAACAAAGTAAAGTATTTGTTGTGATGAATCACCTGGTAAATGCTTTTAAATGAACAAATTAATATTTATTTCCACATGCTGCTACAACTTAGAAAGCGACTGAGAAATGCTAAGAAGGCAACTGAGAATATGCTAAGTCTGTATTTGTTTGTGCCTGAATATTAAAGCCTATATCATTTTAGTAGTGCTTCTTTTAATTTTTACATACATTACAGCACTCAGATCATGTCTTTTATTATAATAAAACATTAAAACATGACTTGTAACTATGCTTTAACAGTAAACCTCCACATAAACCAAAAAGCAATACCTCTTTCGTGTGGTTTCATCATTCCTTATTAATACTATAAATGGGGACTATAAATTTCTCTCTTCTACAATACATGTAATAAAATACTTAATGGATTGTGAGTGACATGTTATAAAACTTGGCATTAGGTACTGCAATTTATATTTAAATGCATCTCAGACATAAATAAATGCTCTATACATAGACATCTATCTGAATTCAGAATACATATAACCACTCATTTAGGTGTAGCAGTTTGGATGATGAAATCATTAGATAGTAATTTATTTCTGCAGAAACATGAATTTGTTGTACTCTGAAGGGAACTCCCCCAACCGCCCTGAATAAAYACTCTTAAATAGAGAAGGATTTTTATAAAAACTAGAGGTGGTGTGTATATTCCCAGCTGGATTTTGGTAACCTCTAAACAGAATTCCTAATTTCAAAAGCACTAAACCAGAGTAACTGCTGCAAGTTAAAACAATAAGCATGGGGAACAGGATGGGGGGCCTGAGGCAGATGAACGTCACATGCTCACCCAAACCACCAATTATTCAGATTCCAACCCCTCAGTGCATTTCTGTTTGTGGTAACAACTTAATAGCAGTTTAAAACTGATATATGCACAGGTGGTGCTGGGGGTTAATCCATGCAGGCTTCCATCTGTATCTCAAATTGGATTGAAATTGGTTGAAAATGTAGTGGAGAAGGAGCAGGGATATGATGGAGTGATTGCATACCTTTATTTCCTTAAGAAAGCAGTTTGAAAATAGTTATTAAGGTTAATAATTAATAGTTGCTAGGTTTGGTTCTAAAATGAATGACTCTACTGCTCCAACAGAAATCACAAAGTAAATTACTAGCCTGGTGCTGCAGTCGATCAGTGAAGTTGTACTAAGTAGAAATAAGTTGAGAGGGGGCAACGACTGGGCGAGTACCAATACACAGAGGAGATTTTTTTTCACCCTGTTTATTTTTCACTCTTTCATTTACTTGTAATTCTAGTGGAAAGTGGAGAATCACCAAGAAGTTACTGTGGAGTCTGGGCTACTGTCTCTGTATGTAACAGGACATCACTATTTCATAATACGACCTCTGTGTTTCTGTCTCTGGATCACTGCAGCATGCTTGCTGAGGTGGCAAAGCCAAAAAGGCATTTGCTTCTGTCTCTGTCTTGGGAGGGAAAGTTAGAGGAGAGGTAATTTATCTGGGCTGTGGCTCTAACTCTTCATTATATAAACTTGCTATGTAATTTTAGCCAGCAATACCTCTAAACACTAAATCTACTAAATTGACTCTGCCACTGCAAAGATGTTGAAAGAAGGTGTGGAGAGTTTGCATACTTCYATTTTCATCAGATTATGAGTACTTCTCTTGAGCTTCAGTAATAACTAAATGTCTTTTTGAAAGTGCTCTCAAGAGGCAGAAAGTTAGTCTTCTGTGAATTTTCACTTTAGTATATTAYAGAACTCTTTTTCCTTGTTACAATTACTTCAACTTGAATAAATTGAGGATTTCTTTTTGAGATTAAATTCTCTCTTGAGCACAGAGGTTAATTTTAAGGCTTTGATCATGTGAGTCGCCTGATGTCTGAGGCATCGCCAGTAAAAGTTATGTCCACTTGCATTGCTAGATAGAATCCTCTGGATTTCTACACAAAAGATAGGACCTATATGGCACCTAATACTGTAAACTCTTGTGGTACCACTGAGATAACACCTCTTTGGTATATCTCCTAGTTCTTTATTTTTCAATCCTTCATTATCAGGAGTATCACGAGATGTCATTCGGTACCCAGCAATACCTAGGTGGAGGTATCTGGGTGCATCAGTACCCTCATACTCAAATGGTAGACCACAGTCCAGACCACGAGTAGTTTGATCTAGATCTATTAACGTTTCAAATGTTTCTTACAGGGCTCATGGAAGACCCAGTCTGTATTGATAGAAGGAGTTCAGCTGGTTTGACTTGGTCCAAARCTGTCACACTGCCTCCCTCTAAGAGGGCAAGGGTAAAACTAGCTGTGAGATTTCAGTGTAAAGGTAGATCTTGATAGCACCTTGAGCAGAATTTCTGTAACATTTCCTTCACTGGAGAAAGCTATGAGAGAGAAGGTGCTGTTTAACTGAGGTAGGTATGCTTGTASAAGAATGCTACCCTTTCTGTTTGCGACTTTTCCCAGATGCTCTTTCTGTTTTCTCCCCGATTCTGTTAGTCTGTAGGGCTAATACTCAAGAGTTATTTATTAGATGGCCTTACTGGCTGTAAGGTAACTGAATTGGTTGGTTTCCCTTTCCTTTAGGTGGAAAGAGTGCAACCAAGTAGGTGCTCCTAGCAGCACCCTTCACAGCTCAAGAGGCAATGCAACCACCAGAATTGAATTAACTTGAGACAACCCATCTTAAGGCCAAAACAAAAACTTGCCAAAACGAAAAGCAAGTAGATTTCCTTTCATTAATGCTGCTTTTTCTCTGCTCGGAGCTGGTTCATTAAACTGAAAATTGTTCAAAACGGGCATCTCTGTAAAGCATGCTTGGAGCAAAATTAATTAGTTTTGCTAGGTTAGTAATGCACCTTGCTTGGACTGAAATTGAAATTATTTTTCACAATAAAGCCATGCCACTTTTTATCAGAATTGTCATTAATTGTAGGAAATGGGAGTGTGATGGAAGAATTTGTCAAGTCTAATTTATTCATATGGTGACCCTTAAAAATTATTGATTTGCCTCATGAGATGCAGCAGGATTTAAAGTAACGTCTGAACATCACCTGGCCAGCGCTGATGTCTGTATCTAGTCTGAGGAATTTCCAAGCCGTCCTTTCATATTGTTAAGCAGTAGATGGGTAAATTATGCCTAAGGGTATTCATAAGATGTTGAAAAAAACTGATTTAATCTGACCATGTTCACGTTTGCTGTTCCTTTTTTTATAAAGATTCATGTCCTTTTTAAGTTGCAGTACAGTTTGGAGAAGAGCTTTATTTTGTATGAACATTGTTTGTGTGGTGATCCACTGAGAAATTAGCATGGGCTCATAAAGTTTTACCTAGTTTTAATTCTGCAGCTGTTTCTTTGATACTTTAAATGGCTGGGTTTGATGCTTTTCAGTGGCTAAGGCAAACACAACTGCAAAGTCAGATGAGTAAATCTTGTTAAGAAATGTTTTTGTTCCTACAATGGATACCCTCAGAAAACTGTGACTGCCACAAAATTGCCCATCACAGAAACTAGGTTACAGGCGAGCTCATGGAGACGACAYCCCTGCTAGGTATTCAAAGCAGTTCCCGAGTTCCCTACTGATGCACTAAGAATTTTAGCTGGAAATTCCAAATAGCTTCACTTGATGATGCTCGCTTCTGGTAGCGTCCCTAAGTATTTTTTTAAATGAAGAATGAGGATATATAGATCATATGATGTGTGATAGCATCACTTTAATCTCACCCCACGAGGATATTGTCAAATTTCTAAGGCTGACTACAGTTCAGCCTTATCTTGGTATTCTGGTTCCCTCTGAGAATAATTGAAATGTTGCTGTTGCAGTTTCAACAGAAACAGCATGGTTTGGTTTTTGTGGGGAGGGGTTATTTTTGTTTTTCTCAAAGACARCTTTTTAAGATTTCTTCCCACCAACAGTTTTTTTTGTCTCTCACAGCATCCTTACTGTGTCTTTTTGGTTTGGTCCCCCGTCCCCCCCTTCTTTTTTTCCCCTCCCTWTATGTAGATCTTGGTGCTGAATATGCTTTTCTTGCATGGCATTCTGCCCAACACATAAATACAGGAATAATAGGGACAATAAGTATCAGAAGTATTTATCACTTTGGACATTTTTATTCCTGCTTGAGTCCCTAATTTCCTCCCCCCTCCCTCCGCTAATCTCTTCTGTGTTGATTGATACATTCATTATACCACGGTGAGGTTTTTCCCCTCCTTTTTTCTTCTTGTATAGAGAACATTTTTGCTGCAGTATCTTATTTTTATGCTGCTGATCAGCTCATTATCTCTCTCTCAATAACTAATGTATTTTTAATGTATTTAACTTTCTTTCATGGTACCAAATCCATGGAAGGAATAGACACCGCTTCCCCAGCCCCCTTTTATTATCATACCTTTGAAATGATTCATCAGTGATTGCAAGTATCAGATTCCTTAACTTGGAAATCATGTTCTGTGTGTAGGTTTAGATGTAACATCAGTCTGACAGGATCTTTCTCTTCATGGGCTGCTTGATGAGACCAAAGATACAGCCTGAGCCATATCGGCACAACCTGCACTTTGTGGGGAAGGTATTTTCCCCGTGTTTCCCTTCCACAGAAGTGGAAGAACTACTGTCCAGAATTCTCTGTGTACCTTTCTAATCACACAGTAACTAGTGCAGTCACAAGTGGTATGATAACAGTCAATACGGAAATATTCAAAGGGTTTTGCTGGTGATTGCTGTTCCCTTCGCCGCCTCCGGCTTGCCAGAACTGCATGCATGAAATCGAACACTTGTTTTTGCGTGATAGGAGACCTATCATAGGATTTTATCTCCTACGTTAAAGCGAGCGTGTCAAGCCTGCCATCTGAGCTTGGGATACAACTAATACAAATAAGTGAAYGGTTTGTTCTGGGTTAGAGGGCTGGCTTTAGAGGAAGGGGCAGAACTGTGTGAATAATTGATTGGGGGGGGGCATACTTTGGATGAGCTGGGTAATTTCTGATTTAAAGATTTTGAAAAGTCTATTTTCTCATTTAAATGAAAACAAACAAMATAATAGGATGCAACAGTTTTGCTCTTTTTGTTTTTGCTGGCAGAAGTATTTACTACCTCTGAGATTAATTTTGAATATTATTTTTCCTGAAATGGAATGTAATTCAGTGGTTCTGAAGGTATATGGACAAGAGTCTGCTCCATCTCTGTCAAGTTAATTCTGATTTTCTCTAAACRTTTTACAACTGTATTCTCACCCAATCTGTCCAGTTGCTGTAGTGCCAGCACCTTGCCTCATGGTGCAGCAGGTGTTTCATAAGGCAGATAGTGATTTCAACTTGCTCCCACTTCACACTATGGGCCGTGACAGCCCTACTCCTTCTTTGTCACTTCAGGCTCCCTTCTTGTCTCCAGATTGATTTACCCATTTAATTAATGGCTTTGGGAGCGTGTTTTGAGTCCACAGATGATGATAGGAAATAGGAGTTTCAGGGGGAAATACTGTGTGGGTGCTCCTCTGTTCTTGTCCCACTCGCTGTTTGTTGCAAACCAATTATAACTGATGCTAATTTAAGGCACTTGGCACAGGATTTGTAAGGAGAATACATCCACTTGGCAAASGCTGGTTCTTGGAAATTTTGCTGCAGAGTAACAAAAACAGTAACTCTGAGACAAATCTCTCCATTTAYTTGACACAAACTGCCTCCATGAGAATTTCCTTAATACGTTCTCTTCAGTGAATAGTTTTTTGTTTGTTTTATAGTATTTCGTCTTTGAATACTGTTTTTTTGTTGTTTTTTTTTGTTTTTTTTTGTTTTGTTTTTTGTAGAAGTGTATTGTGTTTAGAACTGCTTGATAGAGGTTAATCCTGGAGGAAGATCTCAGGTCTAGTTTTCCTGTGAATTGGGGAGACAATAGAAACGAGAAAGGAATTAAAGATCTTTAAAAACAAAATGTAAACTAAAAGAAAATAATCTGAAATAAACAGTTGTGTTAACTAGGAAAACTGTCTGGGAAACCTATCGGAGACTATGGTCCCTTTTATTAYATGGGTCAGAAATGTAGGACATTTTTGTCAAATGAAATGTAACAATATTAGACTTTCCAGTGTTACTTTGATAATTAAGGTTAATAAATTGCTTATGACTCATTACTCACTTACTAACAAACTTTCTGAGCGTGAAAAAAATCTTAAAGTTAGATGATGAGAGAGGGAATTGTTGAAAATTTATCATGTTGAAGGTGATTGACACCCTTCAAAAACTGAGATTTTTTAAATGGACTTTTGCACTGGGACTATTACATGGATGATTCACACTTGTTCATAATGAACTGTAATTGACGTGTAACATGTAAAGCACATGTTCAAAATATCAAACAAGAATAATAGCAAGATGAAAATTATCATAACTAACTAGCCAAGACCTGTGTTTGAGAGAGAAGTGGTAAAAAGATTAACAACTGTAAATGCAGTTTTGCATTCACAGTGGGAACTGAGCAGCATTGYGTGGCAACTGGTGAGATTCCAGCTGTTCCTATTGAGAAAATTYGTAAACTAGCAAAAAAAATTCCTAGCTATCAATAGGTGATTCTGAATTTCTGGTCTGACTTGCACCACTGCCAATTACTGTAGCCAGGGGATATCATTCATTCAACATACATTGCTCACGGATTGTATTTAGACCCCTCAAAGTGATAATGAAACTGAGTGGCATCTTAAAGTGTGTTCAAGAGCATGGAAAAGGGGGGGTTGTGGCGATATAGAAGTGCAAAACCTGAATGAAATAAATACAGGAGACTGGCAGTTTTATAGCATCCAGAAAAGCACATTTGTGTGATCTACCAATGCATTGCCGAACATAAATAGCTTTGAGAATCTGTTGGGTTGTTTGTTTACAAAATTAAATATATCTGTGTTATATTTAACCTTGACAGGCATTGTTTTAAGCATGTGATAACTTATTGTGTACTTCTCGTCAGATATCATCTTAGAAGCTCAGCAGAAAAGCTCAGCATTTCTCAGGAAGGAAAGTGGGAAAGTACACAGAAACATCTCAGCTCTAGCAGGTGTCACTTGCTCTTTGTTCTAGRCATCCTTCTCACAAAAGCTCCGCTGGACTGTGTTTTCGTTATGCTTCTCCATGCAGAAAGGTTTCTGTGTAGCAGCACACACTGGACTAGTAAATAGTTTTCCTTACAATACTGAGCAAACATGCTGGGTACTGTCAAATCGCAATAAACTGATTAGCTTGGTTTTTCACTCTGTTTTGGCATAAAGAGGACTCCRTTACACTAGCGTTTCGCATAGATTGTTGTTGCAGCCGAAGTGCCACGGAAAATGACTATTTACACTGTTGTCTGTCAAATAACAGATAGGAGAAAGAAAATACAAACCAATGTTACTATGCTATTCAGTATTCCTCTGTAATGCTGCTTCCCTGTAATCTCTGAAGAGATACAGATAGGGATGTCATTTTACTGTGCGTGTTGATGGTGGTTAAAGTCAAGAACCAAATATTTAATAAGGCTTTAATTATAGTAGTTAGTTATTTAAACATTTCTGGGAAGTAATATTATAATTAATTACAGTTATTAATTATAGGGCTCAATGCTTGTCTTTGAAAGCTCTGTGCTGCTACAGTCTCCAGACCTTTTCTATCAATGTGTGAGTCTGGGTTTTTAGAGATGATAGACTCTCCTGGGGAAAGCACCATCTCCGTACTGCCCTTCATGATTGCTTTCTGCTCTGTCTCCCAGTCCCCGGGATGGTGTGTGCCACTTGTGGGGAAAGGAGAGTGAGAGGGGCAGGAAGCAAAAGGGCTAGCCCTCCAAGGAGAGATAAATGCCCAGGGTAAGTCAGAAGTAATGCATGTCTATTAAATTTAAATGGCTGTTCCAGCACTTGGAAGCTCTTTGGAAGCTTCAGTGAGAAGTACTAAGACCACCAAGCATGCTGTTCTTCACTCTGTTTTTACACTGCACAATACTACTTGACATTCCCTTTGGAGCACAGCTGTAATGTAACTGTAACCTGCAACATGAAGAGTATGTTAAATATGCCAGAATTTTTTTTTAATCTATCTTGATTACTGTATTTAACAATTTAGATCTGTTACATTCTCGATAAATCTTTACGGAGTCCGTGTATTGATTGTAAGGATATTCTGCATCCTACTATATGTTTGAAAGTGTTTAACTTACAATCAGGTAGTTGTTTCTGTAGAGTAAAATCAACTCTTTAAAACTTGATCTTAACCCTGGTACCATTTCTTGAAATAAGAAAGTTTTCAAGATCTGTGTTCAAAACCGTTTTCTGTCTTTTGTAATTCATTTATATTCCTTCTAAAAAAGGATTGAGTTACTTTGACAGAAGTATGCTTATTACTTCATCCACTCCCTATAGTTTTTGATAAAGAATTTTTTTGATGAAGAGTTTTTTCTAGACAAAGATAGTCTTCAGACAGGCATGCTTTACAGGTCCTCCAAATCTTATCTTGTTTCCCAAGACTTTAAACCTTTTTTCTTTAAGGAGAGTGTCAATATGCCTTCTTCCACAATCAATATTTTTAAGACCAACTCAAGCTATAAATATAAATACTTTGGGGGAGTTTGAGCAGGGGATCAGAGTATGTCTGCGTCTTTGTGGAGTTGGAATCTATGGTTCGAGTGAGGATTTCTCCCATCTCTCTGGAGGATGCTGCATGTAAATAGCACACTCAAATAAAACCAGCAGGGGTGTGCCAGCTGTTATACAGAGATGGTTTTAATGCACACCTCCATACCCCCGTGCAGCCACCTCCTGCGCAGACACTGGCACAGCAGCCACCTGCATGGAAAAATGGCAAGCTATGTAGGAATAAGTGACACTTATTCCTCGCTTAAAAGCTGCTTGTGAGGCAAGTACTTCAACCAGATGCTTTTGCAGGAGACGTACAAGGAATGAAGGAGGTAACTTCTCTAAGGCAGRCCTGTGCTCCAGGCAAGGTTTTTGTGCTTGACTTTAAAGTCTGAGAGTCCTGTTTCTACTGAGAAGGCAGGTGGGGAGTTCATCTTGCGTTTTGTACCTGTAACACATGAAGAGGTTTGATACGATGCCTCACTTTAAGCCCCGTTGCTAGAGCTGTATCTGAGGAAAGTATCCCTATTGTGAGACTGAAAGGTACCCAGGAGTCTTCTGGAAGTGCAGGAGCCTCACTGCTGCCAGGGCAGCCTTCAGGGGGAGGGCTTGGTTGCCCTCACCTTGGGCACGAATGCAGTAATACCTTGCGGAAGGCCCGTGCTAGTCCTGCTGTGGTTTCATAGTTGTTTTCTGACAGCAAGTGACCTGCTTTTGTGATGTCCCAAACTTGGGATTCATGTATTTACTAGCAGAAGTCCACACTGCTGTGCTGTGATCCCTACAAATAGATAGGCACCAGTGACATTTGAAAAAAGCTGTTCCTATTGTATTTCATAGGAAACTAATTTTGACTGGCAATTTTAAGAAGGTCACATTCATTTAATTAGGAATTGTATTCAGGCCTTCTGCTGTTGTTTTATAAAGATTACTCACATTTTTTGTGCAGTTTAAATCTTTCTGTTTTCTCTAGTCAGAAAACTTAAGATGCGACAAAAAGACAGAACCAATTATATGTCGAGCACTTGCATAATCCTAAAATATACCTCTCTGTAAGTATATAATGACAGTGTGCACTTTTAAATCAATTCTTCTAGCAGTAACAAAGCTGGGGATTTGATAAGTCTCACAGGCCAATTTCAAGTGAACAGAAAGAGACAATTTGTCACAGTCAAGTGATCTTAGGACCTGCTGTCTTTATTTTTTTTTAAATATGAAGTATAAAAATTTATGCTGTAATTTTATGGAGATGTTCCTAACTCAATTCATAGGGATTTAAATACAATAAAGTAGCAGTGTTATAATCGTTTTTGTGGCAAAAGTTTTTGAAGTCAACCCACGTACATTGAAATAACTACCAGTCCTTAGAAGTTAGGGGAAAATGTAGAGATAAGTGCAGAAAAAATTCTTCAGTTATTCTGTACTTCTGAATGCAAAATTCCTGATTTTTTTTTTTCTTCTCTCTGGAAGGTGGACTCTGGTTTGTAACTGGTTTACTCATATTAAACACACAAGAAGTTGGATTGCAGAGGATGGTTTTGGCTCACTATTGGACCTTCTTTACTTGCTTTTTTCAGTCTGCCAGCCTCATTTGTATGCTGTATGCAGGGACACCAAGCATGATCTGAGTGGGATTTTTGACAGAGTTAATGAACATGGTTATACTGCTCTTTGTGCCTGTTAGGCAATGGAAATGTTCTGCAAGTGCTAAGCCAGTATAAATAACGCAAGTGGTAAATAAATGGAAAAGAAAGCTTTGGAGTAAATATTGTAGTATGATTAACCTTTTATCTTTGCTGATACAGAGTGTGAGAATGGGCAAATTGAATTTGAAGCAAACCTGTGCTCCCCTGTCAGATCCCTGATCCTCCCTTCCCTGAGGCTGCAATGTGGAGGGAYGCCCACCCCACTCACCTGCTGGCACCTGCATAAATCCTTGGTTCTACTTGGACTGTTCCAAGCTTTCGTGACAGTCACATATTTCTATAGCTCTTTTCAGTGGCCCTGAAATGAGTCGCAGGATGTAAAACCTGAATGGTGCTGGGGGAGAAGGGGCTGTGTGGAACCCTCTGTATGTCTGTTCATTTTCATGGATAAAGTGAAATTGCAAGTGCGTTCTGTAGAAGTGATTTGACCTGAATAGGAAAACACAAAGTTTCTACCTAGATGTGATTTATTTTTCCTGCTGTTGATGGACTTAAGCTAATATTTTGTCCTAAAGATTTAACTCTAATTTATAGTAAGAAAAGTGACTTCTCATATTCCTGTAGTTATTCAAGTCCATCTTACATGCTGGCAAGTGAGCCATGACACCAGTATATCGTAACCAATTAGGTTTCCTTTTTCAGTGTAGCATTTCTAGTAAATGTCCTCCACAAGAACTGGATGATGATCATGCCATCCGATGCTTTATAATACTCTATTTTCTGTGTCTAAGTAAGTATTCAAATGTTGTCTTACTAAGTGGTTGTTTAATTGTAGTAGTTGGTGTGGAAAACACTGTTAGGACCTCGCTGTGTTGCTTTGCCTTTTGCTTGTTATCACCTGATTACCGTAGTAGGAATACATACTGTAGTGAGCATAGGTGGGCAAATTTTGTTTTTTTGGGATGATTTATTTAGCATTACTGTATAATACTGTGCAATATCTTTATCTGCTTTGAGTAAGTGAGTAGTAGCTTGAGTGAAGCTTCTAGATTTAATATTGTAGAAAAACGACAATTATAGTGCAGTGTGGCCAGATGTAATTTCTTTGACATAATGGTATTGAACTGATGACTTGCTTATTACCTGCAGCTACTTCCAGCAGAAAGAGAAAGGACTCATAATTTCTTTTCATTATAGAATGAGAGAAAAGGTGAGTCTCGGGTCATGCTGTTGACTTTCCTCAGAGAAATTAGAAATGCAGAAATCCAGCACAAGCTGATGAAGGACAAAATAGTCTGTAGGAGAAAAGAAAAGTTAAAAGTAATCTGACAAAAATACACAACTGCCCTTAAATTGGGTAAAACTGAAGAAGATAGTTTGRTGCGGATTTATTTATGTTTTTTAAAAAGCAAAAAACCTCTCTCTTCAATCGCTACAACAGCACAGCAGTAATGTTGCAGTGAGTAGTCCACTTGTTATTTATGGCTTTTTTGGTGGGTAGACTGTGTGCACCTTCTACTGCTTTTATGTAGTCTATGCTATTGCAATTTATGAAGAAAAGGAATTACCATGGGAATCAGAAGGGGATAATTAGTATCAACAACCAAATGCAATTATAATTGCAAAATTAAGCTATTTGAAGAAGGTTGGTTTTTTTAAGTGATGGAATAATTTCAACCAGAAGAGGGCTACAAAAAGTGGGTGCCAATCTCATGTTAGTTATCCTTTTCCCTACTTCCCAGAGCAATTGATCCTAGCTGCAAAATTTAGATACAGACTTTGAATTCTTGCCAGGCTGAGCCAGGTCTGCATCTAGAAATTAAACTAGGCTCCATTTCTGYGTTAAAGTATTGACTAAACATGGAAAGGAATTTATTAAATCAATCCATGTCAAGCCTTTGGTTTAATTCTTCTTTTCTGTTTTCCAATTTCATTATTCTTGAAAGCTTTCTTTACCCTTTATTACTCTGTTGTTTTTAGATATAGAAATATTTCTACTATTATATTGCACTTTGAAGAGGAAATGGGAATTTGAGTGGGAAAACAAGGAAGACAATCCAGAACATATTTACCTGTTTTTGAGAAACTGCTGGAATATCTCAATCCTATAAGCTGTTGGAGATGCTGAATGTTTTTTTCTGCTTTGCTCTGGGATGTCCTACACAATGGTGTAATACTGTCTGAGAACTGGAGTCAAYGTGGCTTCTTCTGAATGCAGCATTGATGGTAAAGGTGTGACTTACCCAGTCATCCTGTAAGCGGGTGCTGATCTTGGAGCATGCAGTCTGCACCCCTGGTTCCCAAAGTGGGGTTTTCTGGCTGCCTAGCAGTCTGATACTGGTTATTCAGGTGAATCCATTGAGCTGGAAATCTCAGTTTTGGAAGAGGATAGGGAGAGCATGCTGGAGGGGTGGCCATCGCTCCTGCTGCAGTGTGTACGGTTCACCTCTGCTGCAGCACTCAGAGGAATTTCTAGCGGAGGAATTTCTAGCAGAGGAATTTGTACCAAAAAAGCAACCAAGAGGAAGGGCTGCTGTAGAAGTAGAAGGAYGCCTGTCCTGCTGCTGCTCCTTTTCCCTCTGCCCTGGTGCGGGGGGGAGGGAGGGAAATTGAGAATTTTGGTAATGGGAAGGAGGGAAAACAATGTCTCAATTCAGATGGGAGGGCAAGGAATGCTCCAGGTTTGTCTACCAGGTACCTGCAACTCCTTTCTATGTGATGTCTTCCACAAAATGCCTGTATTTGCATTACTGCCATTGTTCAAATCACTAATGGAAATATTAAATAGCACTGGATGCAGATTAGGTTGCACCTGAACTGCGCTTGATTAACTCTTGCAGAGGAAGGGTAGACTTCCAGTTGGTTATGCAGCTGCATTCTCACGGTGATACTGATAATGTTCCTTTGTCGTTTATGAGAACAGCCTGTTGGGATAGCATTGAGGAGCAGGGGGGGTTCTGCAGGCCTGTTACCACCAAACTGAGAGCTCCTCCCAGGAAAGAAATAAAATTGATTTGATGTTACAGGGCTGCTTATTTGTAGTCGCCTTAAAACAGTGTGCAAATACCTGCAACTTCTTAGTCTGAGACTTGGAAATATTCTGGAACCAAGTTAAGCTAACTTATTTCATTTTATTTTGGGGGGGGGGGTGTGTGTGGCAGAGTTAGGGTGTGAAAGATGCAGAGAAAGTTTCATCTAACGTTTTATGTGATGTACGGTGGCTTAGATCAGGACCATCAGGCGACTCGGACAGAAGTAACTTACCTAAATATTCTTCAGTTGGTTCTTCCTCTGCAGGTGAGTAAAGCAAAATAACCCGGCCCTGTCCTTCCATGACTGAGTGTCTTTATCCCTGATCCATATAGCACTTTGACTATCCCTATTGAATATCCCTCTGAAGTTAGAGGAGCTTTATCCTGGTAGAGGTGACCACGTGGCTGAATGCATTTCTCACACACCGCTGCCAGTCCTAGGATCATGGAAGGTCTTATGTTTAAAAACAAAATCGTTGCTTTAGCTATTGTAGAGGCAGCCGTGCCCTAAGGGTGATCACTCTTTTGAAAGGCCAGGCAATGTTTGTTTATTCTATGATTTCCTCGGGAGTTACCTGAGAGTGTCCCTTTGATCTAGATCAGTGGCTTCAGAGGAGCCCTGTTATTAGATGCTGCCTGGGAATGTGCCCTGCAGGCTGAAATGGATGCTGCTGCTTGGGAAAGCTGCCAGAGTCTTTTAAATATTCAGAGCAGAAATAATAAAACTCTTTGGAATGTCTCATATATTCTAAATATCATTAAATAATTTGAGTTGCAAACCTGGAAGAGGAAAACAAGAGGGGTTTTACCTTCAGCTGCGTAATTTGCTGAAAACATCATGATGTTTAAGAGGAAAAGTCTGACATGAAATGATTAGTCAGCTTATGTACAAGCCCGTTGCTTAGCAACTAACAAGTAAACTTTCACTTCTGACTATGTTTTCCAGATCTCATTAGATTCAACAGATAAAATGAACTTTATCTTCAGAATACAGAACAAAACCTTGCAGTGTAGGAAATGTAGCCTTCCTGTCATGTTATATATTTAAACTTACATCTTAGGAGCAACAGGTATAGCAGAAATGAAATGTAATCTTCCTACAAACTGCTAGGATAATGGCAGTTCACGTCAGTAAATATTAGCTAACTATGTTTTCTAAACTAACATCTTAAGGTAGAAAAAGAGGTCACTTACTCCGTAACTGTTGATCATTTACTCAGTTGATTTCAAGTGCACTCCTTTGATTGGTGTTGGACCAGACCCTTACAGGAGCTGCTAACTGCACTTAAAGGTTTAAGCACAAAGATAATTTGGAAAAGTATGTGTATCTTGCATTGTATGATTTTGAAGTCCTCTTTTCATAGCTTTAGAAGATCTCTCTTACCCTCTAGTTTACGGACCTTTGAATATAACCATTTTGCCAGCTGGTTAAAGTCCGTTGTGTGGTTCTGAGATGTTAAAAATAGTTTAGCTGTAGACCAATTCATAGTCATTTTTTCCCYTCTAACTGAATGTGTACTGTTTAGCAGGGCTGAAGGTACTTACCGTCTTCGTGTTACAACTCGCTGAAAAGGGAAAGCCTCAAATGTGCTCTGCCTTTTCTTTTTCTTTTTTTTTTTAATATTGTGTGTTCATAGAGAGGTTGTAAGAAATCCTCTCTAGCTGAATGTTAAATGGGATAATGCTGATGCAGAAGTCCCAGTGAAGGTTTCATTTTTCTCAGTATCGTTGCTGGATGAGGACTGCAKTAGAGACAATTTGTTATGCATCTCTGTTAGTTTGCATCTGTGCCAGACCAATGCTGGGACGCTTTCAGTATCTGTGTGGTACAAAAAGTTTACGTTTTTTAAGAGGACCTCTCTTTTTCTGTCCAGAGATTTCTCTTCAGATCACAAACTGATGTCCTCACATTAGGCGAATTAATGCATGAAACTGCATTTAAAAAGAAAGGTGGATGGGAGAGGAGGAACAGGAGAGTCCTGCTGTGGAGATGTGGCTCCATCACAGAAAAGTTCTGTCCTTTACTGCAGTACAATGAAAATACTAAAAGATGCAAACTGTATTCAGGGTCAGGAGTTAAAAAATGGGCATAAAGCAAGGTGAATCTAAGCCTAGTTTCACTCTAGATGTCACTTTCAACTATCTTGGAACAAAGCAAATCTTGCTGCATAAAAACATGTGAAAACTAAGAATTACGCAGCTCAGTAAACTTATACTTGGTATATATACTGGTATGAATGCAATGTGCTTTTCATTACATTATGGTGAAATAATGCTGTAGGGTTCAGTCTGCAGGCCACATGTATGAATTTAAGACATTACTGGATTATTCTTTCATATGAATGAAAAGCCACATGTCTCTCGGAACAGTTAGTCCTGAGTTCTTCTAAAACCAACCTTTGATTCTTGCCATATAAAGATACACTTTTGGTATATGCAGTTTTTCATCATATTTTACCCTGTTTCAAGAGCTGTTGGAGAACATTTAATGGCTAAGCTATAGAGATTTCTCTAGGTGGTGACATGAATATTTCTAAATAGGATTTTCAAAACCTAGATTTATATAGTGAAGGCTGCACTGCAACCTAAATTTTTTTCCTGCAGTTGCAGAACAAATCTTTGGATTCTTTGGAAATGTCTGTTTCATACAGAAACATAATGAAATAAGTGTTCAGAAAATATCTAAAGGATATATAAAAATTGTTAATGTTCTACTCTAAAAGTTTTTGCAGCATTTTAAAAAACAAAATACTGTGCACTGATCCCACAGCAGTTCTTTCCAGCACAGATGATAAGACTTCATGCTCACAGATGACAGGAGCTGGCCTGGGATTTAGAGTTAAAATCAAAATACTGTAAGTGAAAAATACAATGTATATGTGATGAACTATTGCTTGAATGGGCCACTTCTGTCCTAAGTTAAGAGTATTATGTGGCCAGCTTGACAATTAGGTATGTAGCTGGAAGCTGAGTTTGAAGGTTTAGGTATGTAGTTTGAAGCAAAGTTCCTGTGAGGTGCCGAGTACCTCTGAAACTTGCTGAAGCCAGGTAGTATGGCTTCAGGACAAGTAAGTATTCTGAATCCTGACGTGTTCCAGCAGTTATTAACCTGTGTTGAAAAAGGCATATACATACATATGTCTATACGTATAAAACAAGAACTGAAGACCACATTATGTGTTTGCGCTCAGGCCAGAGTGAAAGGAGGAGCACAACTTTTCTACTTTAAGAGTGTCCCGTGAAGCACTTGTAATCATCTCTGGCCACTCCATTTCTTCAACTGCTGAAAACAAATGCTGCTGACTTAGTTCAGTGGTCAAATACAGGTTAATAAGCACTCAGTCTGACAAATATGTCTGTAAGTATACAGTGAAAAAAGACGTTGAATGGGAACTCTCAGCTTTAAAAGGCGGGTAATAGTATCAGCTGGCATTACAGTTGGGGACCGAATCTCTGCACATTGTTGTGTATTTATAAACAGYGTCTGTGATGTAAGGGCTGACAAATGTGTTCCTGTCTGAGGGTCAAAAAACTGCCTGCCAAAAAAACAGTGATGCCTGATACACCCGTAAGAGATGATGTCCAAAATCAAACAGGTTTTGCAAACCAGCATCATTGATTTCAGTTAAGGTTAATATTATGTTTCTACATAGACAGCTATTAAATTGGTCAAATTTAACTGGTCAAAGTTACTCTGTGTCAATTAACAATTACATCAGGGACAAATATGGTCCATGTTTGGAAAGCCTAGTTTGGAAAATCAGAGATCTTCTCAGAGCAAAGTTCCATTACTATTTCACATCTGGTACAACTGGAGAGATTTAAGGTATGTATACKGGGCTCTTAATCTGTAGCAGAGAGAGGGTGACCTTGAGAGGTCCTCAATGGTAGCCTTGATGATTCCCCCCCCCCTCCTTAATAGGGCTATTCTCTTTCTCTTCTTTGGGAAGGTGGAGCCACTGTGGCTGGCTGTGCATCTCTTCCATGGTTAAGGTGCTATGGAGCTACAGTACTTAAGCTAAATTTACAGTTCCTGCATTTCACACTTCAGTGACTTGAATTTACTTTTAAAATTGAGCAACTCTTTAGAGAACAATTAAATTTTTCATAATACTCATTTGCTAAAACATTTACCAATGTTTGTACAGGGTACAGTTTACAAACAGTTCCTCCAGGAAATGTTTTTAGGCTGACTGTTTTTCAAGTCATTTTCATGTTGTGCACTTAAAGGGAATTATTTCCTTTATCACCTAACCGTCCTGAGATGCTGAATGCAACGTCACAGAGGAAAGTGGCTGGATTTGCTCAGACTTACCAGCTACTTAGTCTCAGATAAGGTTGCACTAACTTGCTAGCTCTTCTACCTTTTCTTTCACCCTTGTTACCATTATCCCAGACAGATGGAATCCAGGTGTGACTGGGAGCAGCTGCTGGGTGTCAGTCGCATAATGTGACGGGGCAATGTGCYTCATCTGCTGGGAGAGGTGGGAGTCATGCATCTGCACATCAGGAACTTAGCTGAGCTGAGCCTGAAACTCAGTGTGTGTTTGAATATATGCATGCAGAAGCATGTGCTCTCTGCAGCTTGTCTATCCTCTGGTGTCTGAGAGACCGAGACATGAGACATGGGTTTGATCGACAGGGGATGTGGGTGATGTGGTTGGCTGCTACCTGCTRCCAACCAGGTAGTTCCTTGATTTAGTGATTCAGTCTCGACTGACTGTGGTTTGAGCCACTTTCTAACTATTCTCTATCCCTGAGTGGATGTGTTTAATGAGGTTTAAGTGAATCTAGTGGCAACGTGGGATGGAAAAGCTGTTACTCTTCCCTTTGCTCAAAAGTAATTGTGCACACAATAGAGATGTCCATTTTGTTTACATGGAAGGTTTTCGTGACTATTACTTCTTGGGTTATTCACATCTTTTTACAATCAAGATAGGAAAATACAGTAGATCCTTCTTAGTGAGGCAGACCTGATGGGGTGTTAGTATTTATACTGAGACTTTGGTCTGTGGGTGCAGAGTAGTGGGAAGACTCAAAAGAGCCAAAATAAACACCTCTTAGTAAGAGCTCTGACTGATGGGAACAGAGTCCTGAAAAGATCAGCCTTGCTTTGCAGTTTCTACATCTTCCTCTTGTTAGCGATCAAATCAGACTATCAATATTTGGTGCTCTCATGTTTCTACAGATAATTACATTTAAAAGCTTTTATTTATGTAAGTCTCGAGGAAGAACTTCATTGCATTTGAGTAATTTTTTTCTCCTATTTGTCTGAGACCAATCAGGCAGACAGAACTGTGCTTTTGTTCTTTCCCTTCCTAATTTATCTTCTCTATTTTTATTTTTTCCACCAGTTTCAATTAATTTCTTTCTTGGCTACAGAGGACTGTGATGAGCTTTTAGTGAAAAATCTGAAACCAAAGACAGCATTTAATCACAGCATTTGTATATTGAACTTAATTTCCCCGATTTTATTTATTTCTTTAGACACCTGATATAGGAGTTTAAGTGATGGGGCTTAATAGTAAAAGCAAACGCTCACAGGGAGAGTTCTGCTGGTTCCCACAGCTCTTGTCTTGGGTTAATAGTATTTCATTAATTTAATTTGAGATCCTATGTGACAGCATAATTACGATATAATAAGACTTAGCTAGGTGGCATAAAATTATCTGCCAGTAAAGCCTCAAAGACAAGGTCACATAGAGTACAAGTAGTCTTCAAAATGATGTTTCTAAAACTAAGTGTTCCATCTACAGAAAAAAGAAAACAAGTAACGTTTTAATTTTTGACACTGCTTCTACTGGCTGCAAAGCAGTTCACCAAAATGATTTCTCTAAAGCACTTTAAAAAGCCATTGATGTTAATTTAGAGTTCATTTTTGTTTGTGCAGGGCTATATTAAAAATCAGTTTTGTGGATACAAAGCTGGGAGTTCAGAAAGCAGTAAACCGTTCTTCAACCATCTACTACATTTGGTAGGGCAGCTTTAAATTTGCTGTTTCTGAAAAAAAAACCCTGAATGCTCTGATCCTTTTTATGGGATCAATATACAGAGCTGCTTGGAACAGGTGCCTGTAGATAATAATGTACCTTATGTAGGCTTTGCTGTTTCTAGATTGTTCCCCAAAATATTTTCTTGACTTATTTAGTCCTATTAGTAACCATTCTTCATAGCTGCTTCTGTGTAGGGCCACCCTGTCAATCCCTATATTAAGAGAACTCCTAATATAAAGACCAGGTTTTTATTCGTCCCCACGATACTGAAAAGAAAAAAGTCCCCCTCGGGATTTTGTGACCATCAAATGCATTTGGCAAGACAGCCAGTAAAACCATTAGGATATTTGACATGTATTTCATTTATATTCCAAATAGTGTAGCAAGATGGTTCTTGTGACTAAAGCAGACCTGGAAGCCAGACTTATCTAACCTTGCAGAGGTCACTTGAAGCACAGCCTCCCTTGTGAACGCACTGGGACCAGCCCCGATGCACCTGGGCTCCACAGGGCTCCTGAGCAGCCGTTGCTGGCGATGATGCCAGTCACTGGGGTTAATGACATATGAAGTCACTTAGGTATTCAAACATAAAGTCTGCCCTATGCCTTCCTCTATCTCAATCTCCTTGCCTATTAAATGAGAGCCTGCTTTACCGCCTGTATCGAGGGCTTAATCAACTATGCATTTTTATGAAGTGCCTGGAGATCCCAGCATGTATTCTACAGCATTGCAAGGGATTTGCTGTTGATGCTTCTAAAAAATAAAATAAATTTAGAAAAATCTTTTTTTTAATTGCAACTTCAAGAGTTTTTAAATTAAAAGGAATATTTGTGCCCATTTTCTGACACTGAGATGTGTGTTGTTGGATCTCCTGCCTTTCTGCGGGAGATAATGTATTCTTATCTTGATCAAGAATAATTCTGATAAGATCTTCCTAGATTGCCTTGTGTATATGTTTCTGCTTATATCTCTGTGTGTGTATGCATATACATTTATTTTATGGGTTATAGCATCCACTGAGCTAACTCTGGGGCTAGATGATTTCTGAGGTTTTTTGTTTGTTTTTAGGCTTCTTGTTTGTTACTGCTTTAAAAGCAATCCTAGTCACTGTTGTATAGCAATAATGTATTCTGCTTTCCTTTGCTGTTTTTTGCCTCTTCTTTCAAAATTTAACTCACCTTGAATTCTACATAACTCTCTCCTCCTTTGGGTGCAGTATTTTCTTTAGTCTTTGCACTTTCATACTTCCCATGTGAAACTACAGTTATTGTTTCTGCTCCTGCCTTATTTGAAATGAAAGGTAAAGAAATGTAGCAGAGGTAACTCAAAGTACTTTGTTGATGAGGAAGGACTAACTTTGACGATTAATTTTTAATTAAAAGCTTTAGATGACTCTTTATCATCAAGATGTTCACCACAATCAACAGTGATTATTTCTCTGGTGTGATGCGGCCATTCTGTCTTCGCTGTCTGATCTGTTTTCACGTGATCATGTACATGGCCTGGCAGAAAGCCATCAGGGCACAAGTGGAACATGTGAATCTTTACTAAGTAGGAGGAGGTAATTGTTTCTTCTTTTGAGCTTTCTGATTTTTATTTTATTTTTATTTTTTGGGCTTGAGCTTGACTCTGCACTTCACCTAGAAACTTTTAAATATAATTATGTGTAATTAATGATGTAAATCATTATGTGTAATATTTGATTATCTTAGTTAATAATATCTTTGAAATACAGAAAGCCTGTCTTCCTGTAAATAGTTAAGAATTCAAGGCAAGGAGGCAACCTCCTTTCTATTCTACACCAGAGCAATGAATAACGCTTGTCCCTTGCCTCGTAATTCCTCTTTCCCCATCCTGAACTGGCAGTAATTTTGTGTAGGGATGGAAAATGTTAGATGGTGGGGACCATGCGGTGCGACCCTAGTTAGTAAAGTCACTCTGAAAAAGGCAAAAACGTTCCATAAAACGGGACCTGGTTTACCTTGATTCTTACTGTGACTTAGTTCTACAAATGGCTATTTGGGCTGAAGGTCTGGGGCATAAMCAGTCTTTTAAACAATTTGTAAATATGCTGCTTGCCTAGAGTTGACATAGAAAAGTGGAACAATTGGACTACAACCCCCCACTCTACTCCCTTTTGTGCCCTCCCCAGCCCTCCAAAACAAACACCTTCCCCCCCAAACCCTCCAAAAGAAACACCTCCCCCCGACCCCGACCCGCTGAACCAGCTGTCCAGGCATGTAAGACCCAATCTGTTGAAAGAGAGAGGGTGTAATTTCTCATTAACATCACAGGAGCAGTGAGCTGATTTCCTCAGCTTTAAGTTTGTTTCTACGCTTTATGGCCAATTCCATGTTCAGTTATTAATTGCCTTCATTTTTATTAATACAGACTTCCTAAATAAATAGAAAAGACTAATAATATAGAGAATTGGTTTATTTGTGATCATGATCTTTGTATTTTAATTGGAATTATGATGACCTTCCTAACTCTAATTGTGAATACTAGTTTACATCTTATATCCCTTTTCCTTATTTGCATACAAATTGCATTCTAACAAGTAGCCAGGTTTTCACACTCTGCATTTTTAAATGAAAGTTTATTTTAAAAATCTAATGCCAGTGCACTTTTTTTCACAAGATTTGGTGTAATATGCTAAGGTTATGGGATCTGCTCTCTGATGGACTCCAATATGTTTTAACAGGTCTCCTTTCAAAAGGGGGAAAGCAAGAAGTAAACTCAGAGCTTCATTTATGTGTACATGTCAGGGCTGTGATATTTTTATACCTTCTCAGGATAACCTTAGACCAGCGTGATTTAAGGCCGATGCTGGAAAGACGACTAGCTGTTGTTTCAGTCCCACGTTGACCACGAGGGCTCAGCACAGCACTGAGAACCCAGCAGTAAGTATCGCCAAAGGAAGTTCTGGGTCTCTGCTGTGCTTTCTGGATTTGACTTGTACATCTCATTACAAGTTCAGCTCTTTTAATGCCAGAAGAAAAGCTTGTCCCTAATGGGTCAAAGCAAGATTTATTTTCCTCAGTGTCCCATCTGCAACAGTGGCTCTAAGTAGATATGCAAGGAAGAGTGAAAACATAGCAAGCAAATACGTATTTCCAGCCTTCAGCTACATGCATCTCTGTGGACTTCCTGAGCTGGATGTGATTTTGATCTATTTACTAACCCTCAACAGGAGTATTTTCCATAAACTTGAKCCTTCGTAAGCTTTTAGCATCTACCAACTATTTTCTCAGCAATTACCACAGCCTTTTTACCCGCTGTGTGCGGAACCAAGAACTCCTTGGTTCTAACCTGTATCACAGTTTCTACTAATTTTCTCGGTACAGATATTAGGCTTATGATTCCCTTGGTTCTACCCCAGCCCCTATTTTTATATCGAGTATAGACACCTCCCACCTTCTGGTACATACCAAGGTGATTAAAGCAAGTGGGCTACCTACTTAGCAAATCAGATTTTTCTACTTCACCTGAATACTCAGATGAATACCTTTTAATGCTAGTGGGTTTGTTGTTCGTTTTGTCCACTTACTTGACATCTGATCCTGCAGCTGCTTCAATTCCAGACAGATCTCTCCAGGTTCTTCCACAGTGAACATTAATGCGAATAAATTGGTCAGCTTCCCTATGGCAGCTTCCCTGTCCTTTGAGTGCTCTTTGTTCCCTGGGCATTGGTTGGCCTTAATGAGACTTTGGTACTTCTGCTAACTAGTATTAGTTTTGGTTCCTTTTTCCTTAGCTGAATTTTTGCCTATCTCACTGTAGTTTTGCGTTTAATTTACCAGAGATTAGAATCTTCTGCATTTTCTTCATTTGGACACAATTTCAGCTTTTTAAGTCTGTCATCTTGCTTCTAATAACCCCTCACTGTGCTGTTCAGCTACTCTGGCTTCCTTTTGCTTGTTCTCCAGCTCCTCTCAATGGGCAGACTGCACTTGCCCAGTGACTCCACCATGCTGCCTTCAGCAGTCTTCACCACTGTCTTTCAGCTTTCAAATCTCTAAAATGTCATTTTTAGCTGCTTTTTAATAAGTTTCCTAATTTTTATGTAATCTGCCTTCCTGAAGTTGAGTGTCACTAAAGGATTGTTTTTCCTTCTGATTTTTTTTCTTTTTTTCATTTTTGTTACTCCTGCAGGAGACAGATTGCCTCTAACTACTTTGTGGTCTCTTCTGCAGAGATCATTTCTAGTTGTGCGATTCTGATTGACCTGTACCTGCCTAGGACCAAGTAGGGTTTTGCTTCTTGCTTGTGAGCTCCCAGCAAGCTGCTTCACACAGTTGCTGGCAGCATCTGAGCAAATGTCCTCTCTGCTTCCTGTCACAGGGTGATGTTTGCCTAGTCTGTGACAGTAACTGGAAGCCTCCTTATTGCTCATTTGTTTACTACCCTTTCTGATCTCTCCTGGCTTATTGTGGTTAGTGTAGCTGCTCTGTTCAGCTGAAAGGTAATATAGACCCAATCCTATATTCCTCTGKTTTAGGCAAAACATTTCAAGGCACATGGATTCTGTGTTACTTGCTGAGATGATTAGTGTGTTAATTTGATTCAATCCTGACCTCTCCTTAGCATACAATGCTAAAGTACAGGTAGCTCATTTTCCTGTCTTTTCTGGTTTTGGGTGTTTTGGGTTTTTTTTGCCTTTTTTTTTTTAATGCTGGTATTACAGCGCCTTGCTTACTGTCTTTCTTCCCCCAAGTTTCTCATATGCTTTGTATGCCAGTGCCTTCACTTAGCACTAGGCATTGCGGTTCTTCAGTTGCATAATTATTGGAGTTTAAGATAGAAGAAACTTTATGAAATTAGACATTTTGTTAAGTAACTCAGAGTGAATGCATTTGTTATTAATTCCTCCCATTGTGCATGGAAGAAATTTGTGCTGCTTCTGAATAGACTCAGAAGTTGAATCTATGCCCTCCGAAACTCCAAAGCACTTCACAGCACTGCTGTCTTTCTTTTCGACAATTGGGCTCCATTTTTCCTGTCTAACTCTGCACACAAACTTTCAAAAGTGTACAAAGATATATTTTTTTGGACCCCTTTTATATTCTCAGAATACTGTATTTGATTCTAACTGATCTATGAAAAATTAAAACCATTTGACCAGAACCAAGGCACGTCAAGCTTGGCTCTAAAATCTATAGATATGTTGAAAATATTGGCAGTTACCCATTAATGACTAGCTCTCAGCAGTCAGTGCACTACTTCTGGGAGGAAAGGCCAGACAAATATGAATACAACTGCTCTCTGCATAGTTTCTTCCCCTACCCTGCCATCTTTTCCTCAAGAAGTATGTTTATACCTGTTGTCAAAAGGTGCAAAAAAGGTAGATTAATGGTGGTGGTAATTTAGCAAAATCTCAAGCGCACACTTTCATATATTGTATCTGCTACCTTTTAATCCAGTAAAGATATATATGGAGAAACCCACTTACGCTAATCTAGTTTCTGCAGTGCTTCATATCTTGGTACAAATATATTTTGAATTACAAAATGTAATGGTATTTGCCATTAGTAAAATTCCAAAGACCAGATACGTAGGTACCACTGGTTATCTGCAGAAAGGTTTGTCAAGTTGATTCTTTTCAGCCCTATCAATGCTACTATTTTAATGGGATATCTTCCAAATATATTCCCATTTTAAAGCTTAACTGTTGTCTTTCAGTTCTTTATAACTGAATGTGAAGTCATTTTGTATCAAGAGATTTAGGTTATGGGCTGTAGTAATGGAACTGTCTTTTTTTCAATTTAGCAAAATACCATTAAGAATTAATTTATGGCCCGGCTACATTACTGAATCATAGAGGTATGTAGGAATGTTACACTCTGGGTACCCTTTCCAAGAAAGTTCTAAAGATAATTTTTAAAGTACAGACACTTTCCTCCTCCATTGCACTGTAACTCGTATATAAAAATATGATTTAGGGAACATGTTTTTACTGGAGATGCTGAGGTAGCAAAATGTACAATTACAGATAACACTCAACAATGTGACACTGTGTATTGGATGCAATTTTGCATTGCATAAGCAGCAAATGGAACAAAGGATGATTATTTTAAACTGAAATAGTAAGATCCTACCATCCCTTAGTACAAATGTCAAATCCTGGGAGGCAGTTCTGCCTGACTAAACTTTAAAAATAAGTAAAAGGGGCCCGAACAAATATAGAAGATCCATATGGTACACTGATGGACAATGATGAAAAGGTTTCATTTGTGAAGGAGAAAGTTTTGTTTAGTAGTAATGTCACATTTATGTAAGTTCCTTATTTTTTTAATAGTTCATCACAAATACTTTTGTTCAGAGGTTTCTGCAGGTTTAGGGGATGTGGCAACACAAAACCCCGAAAAAACACCACCCCAAAACCCAACCCCCTCCCCCCCCAAACAACCCACCAACAAAACACCACAAAACACAAAGAACCCTTTCCACTCCCCTACCTCCAAACCACCCAAAAACCCCAGAAAACACCTCAGGACTGGGAGAATAAGGAATACCTTGAAGTATTTGTGAGTATATTTTAGTGATGCAATATGCTGACATAACTCCACTAGTGTGAAGTGACAGCATGGATAGTTGAGAAAAGGGAAAACCTTGTCACCTTCCCCCGTTCAGCAATAAAGGATTTCAACCACGTTATTCATATTAGCTGGTATCACGCTGTAGATGGTTTTATGTAGAACTTTATCCAAGGGACTTGATCATGGTGAGTCAGACTAGGAGGACAGCATACATTAGGACCAATTGAGGTCAGGTTCAGTCATCTTCTTTTTTGATTGGAGAATCAGATTATTTTATGACCTTGAAAAAAATTGAAAGGTTCCATTCAGCACATGATAGGGATGTGTGGAAATCAAAAAGGGACAAAATCATAAAGGTACAAACATCGGAAGGGACCTGAAAATGAAAGAATGCAAAAATAAATATAGTTAGGGAAATACACGCTCTTATTAAGCTTTCTTGCAAGCTGAAGTTTGGGGGTAAAGAAGGAGGAGAACAGCTTCTGTGTTGAGCTCCTTCCAGTTACTCATTTTATGTTATAAATGTGAAATCAGAGCTCCTTCGGGAGTTGCAGCAGATATCTCAGAAGCCGAGGCAGCAGCGATGCAGAGGCAATGCCTCCCTCCTCTGCACTCCACTGTTGTGCTGYTTTTGAAGAAAGGAGGACTTGGAGCCCTCCTGTCTCCACATTCTCTATTATGTGTGAAATTGCCTTGCTCTTCTGCCGAGGAGGAAATGTTCCCTGGAGTGCTTTGTCCATACTAAAAGATAAATCCATAATTTGTAAATCTCTCTTCTTCATCTGCCCTGCCACTTTTGTAATTTCATGCATGCAAGGTATCTGTAAAATGCTGCGTAGTGGAAATAGTAGTGCTTTACCTAGATGTGTGAACAGCGTTTTGGGTGTCAGGCAATGGCATATGCTATATTTAGCTCAAGAGTCATTTACTAATGGCAGGATTTCTGCCTAGTACATATTGGCTCCCGAAGCCCAAGAAACTGGGCTGATTTATGTTCAGGACCTGACCTCTTGCTGCTGTTTCAAATCCTTTTTGCTGTGAATTGTGATCTGGATGTAAATTTATCAAACTTGGGATTCACAGGTCGCAGTGTTACAGCCAAGCTAAAAGAGTCTCATAAAGAAGGGTACATTCATCTTGTGACTGCATGTAAATATTCTGAGCTCCTATAGCTTTAGCTAGGTGACTGTATTATCTCATTAATCATTTTCTGGGGATTTCTGTGTTGTTGTTCTCTCTTCTCAAGGATAGACAGATATTTACCACTTCTGTGATCAATAAATGAGTTATTGGAAACTATAGTGCTTATAAACTGAAGAAGTAGCATTGCTTTCTGCTGCTTTTCTTGGCTGGCTTCTGTAAGATAGTCTACAGGTGAAAAGAAAAGCCCAGGGTATAATTGCTGGCCAAAATGCAGACTTGCTGGATTTGAGAAATGTAATTTCAAAAAGAAATTGAGTTTGGATCTAATGTCTTCCTGGCTTTAAGCAGTGATATATCTATCCTTTCTTTTAACCTCTCAGGGTACTGATTCTTTGGAGTAACATACCTAACATCTGCTGTAGAGGGGCATCCAGCTCTTCCAGCTGTGGCGAGCTGCCCAGGCAGTCCTGCGGGGTGTGCAAGAGCCAGGCTGCAGGGTGGGAAGGGCGGATGCCTCCTACAACGCCTCTTCTCATGATCCTGCTGTGCCGCTCCTGGCCTTTCTTGCATTGGAGGCTTGCTGAGAGAGCTGGTGGGAGGCAGAGACCGTGTACTCACGTATTATCCACATGGAAAGAACCTGAGCAAAATAGTTTTCCACTGACCAGTGGGCAGTTTTACTGGAGCTAATAACTTACTGCACTCTTAAATCGCAGGATAGCTGCTCCTTCTTCCCTGCGCGCAAAGAGGCTATCCAAATAGATTAAAACCAGGACTGTTGTGGCTGTGTGAATAACTAGGCATGCTGGCAGTATATATGTGCATGTATATATATATGCGTTTTAAAACTTTTTWWAAAAAAAAAAAAAAGCTGGTTGTGCTCCTGGGAGCTACCAAAATGTGAACAGGACAGCTGCCATCAGGCCTAGTTTCTCACACAGCCACAACAGTCTTCGTTTTAATCTTTTCTGATAGCCTCTCTGCATGCTGGGAAGAAGGACTGCCGCTGTTTTTTTTCCCCAAGTAGTTGGTTTCCTATTCTTTATTTTGTTCTCTTCTTCCTAAAGGAAGCCCTGTTTAGCAACCTTACCCATGCTTTATAATTAACCGAGTTAAGTAAAAGTTTGTATATGGCGATTTCATTTTCCTCAGGTGAGATGTTCTTTTGCTTACAATGCTGCATGGTTGATTTTAACTAGATGTCTTTTCACGTCTCTCATCTCTCCTTACAATTTTTCAAGAAAACACAAACCACCAAAATGACCTTACAGTTCTCAGAAAATGCTAATTAAATTTTTCTCATAAAAACAACAGAGGAAATCATGGTTCTGAAATAAATGACCAGCCAGAGATCATTAATATCCTCAAAAAAAAAACCAACCCAACACTTATACCGACAAAGCAAAAATGCAAGAATCAAGTTTGAGTAAACTGATATATAATGAATACGGACAAAAACCTTGGAAAATGTCTGAGAAATAACTGACAACATGTAGTAGCTCCTGTTCGCTAATGTAGGTTTAAAATGTTTCTGACATAGATGGTTCTTCTACTGAAAATTTAGTGTTCTGGGACAACGATTTTTGGGAATGCTAGTGGATATTCAGTGTAGCCTTTCAAAATGTAAAGTATATGCTTTATTTGTTGAGCTGAAGAGATATGCTTTGTGTTTTTTTTTTTGTTGTTGTTGTTGGTTTTTTTTGTTTTGTTTTGTTTTGGTTTTTTTTTTAAGTATTAAGGAAAGCCTGTATTATATGTTGAATTTAACAAAAATAAACTTGTCTATATTCTTCATGCTGAGGGATTTTTGCGGTTTGGGGTTTTTTGGTTTTGTTTGGGGATTTTTCTTTTGTGCGTTGGGGTTTTTTGTGTGGGTTTGTTTTTTTTCCTCTTCCTTCCACAGGAGTTTATATAAATCGGTTCAGAAGAGTAAGATGCTGGAGAAGATGCTCCACGTGGCTATCCCAGCAAAAGGTTAATTATGTCCACACAACATAAAACTTGAAGGATAATTGCACTATGTTTGTAGGGCACCCATTTATGGCCACCAAAGTATTCCTACCCTGAAATCAGATCACTGGGCTATAACCAAAGCTGAATGGAAAGGAGAGTATTTCTCTCTTCAATCATTTCTGGCCACTGAGATGACTCTGGCTTGTACAGCTGCTCAGGTGCAAGCGGTGCCCTCCAGCTTTTTACCTAAATGGCTGTGATAATCAAGGGCCTGTGTTATACCATGCCTAGTGGTGGAGAGACTCTGCCTTTTCTCGTCCGGCTCACTACTGCTGAACAATGTGAACTTTGCTTATAATCCCTAGCTCCAAGAGTGTATGAGACATCTTCATTAAATTTGGAGAACAGCAGTAAAGAATATAGCCAGCTCTTGCATGTAGCTTTACTACAGGGCAAGCTCTTGCTTGGCCCAGTTCATCAGCCAAGTGATTAATCCTAATCATCATGCATATCAGGGCTAGAATACCTGATTGTGCATATGCAAGCTATTCATTTGAAAGAAATCATTGTAAAATTTAAAGTGCAGTGTCACTAGGCAGCTGTCTGCCTTTTCCAAGTGGGAAGGAGTCACCCCGCCACATGTTGGTGGCCTCCTAAGTTAGGAGAGGGGTGCATGCCTCTGGGGCCAGCACCTGCTCTGCCAGGAGATCCCATGTAGCCAAGGGGGCAAAGGGACAAAGCTGCAGTGAAGCAGCAGCCCACGCGGCGGCTTTAGGGGCTGCAGTTCCCTTTCCTTTATTTTGGAAGCCCATTTTGATGTATCTCTCCTGGGTTGTTTTATCCTGAAAAATGTGTATCTAGAACGTRGGTCCTCATGGCTTGTTCCCTGCAACGGAGGAGGAGAAGGGCAATTTGGTGGGTCAATTCACTTTCTGCCCAGTGTTTTTATGGATAGCTTTCAGATTTATCAAATGCCTTTTTTTTCCATGTACTTGTGATTTGACATTTAAAGGCCATATTGTGCAAATTAGGGAAATCACTGGGTACTAGAATGAGAAACGAGCTGAAAGAAAAATTGATCTGTAATTAGGAAAGTTAATCCACTTATGGCAGTGAGCCTGAGATTTATCCTGATGTACTGCTATTCAGCTAGTGTAGATATAAATAAAGCAAGTTGGAAAAAAATCTCAGAAGTCCTAGTTACAATGACATGGGTTAGGATCATTAGGCTTCTCAACAGAGAAGAGATATTTAGCAGAATACAGGTTTTATTCATTATATAAATTCTCTAATTTTATTTCATTCTTATTTTTCAAGTACTGAATATCTGCTGTTTGAGTTGTACCTGTATCTTCCCAACCATAACCCCACAAGAAAACATTTTAAAGAGCTAAAAATAGGAGAGCAGAGAATATCGAAGACATCCACCTTCCCTTTGCCTTGTCAAAGAACTATTTCCATTGCAGAGATCAGATTTCAAGCAGAAATGCAGGCTTAAAATTTTTTCTATAATTATTTTCTCCAGTTTGTGGTGCTAAATATAAATGTAGAGATGCATTATGACAAGAATACTTCTCATAATTATTGCAGAAGTATATGGTTCTATATTTGAAATTAAAGTAGCCTTTGGCAAACTGTCTGCACAGTTGTGATAAGGAAACACATTGAAATCTTAGCTGGGTTTACATACAGTATGGTCAGCCATACAAGAAGACTCTGCTGTCCACAGATCGTTATCTTACGGTATTTTCTCACTCTCTTATTGTTGGTCATTTATTGTAAAGTTAAAAACAAAATCAAACATTAAATTTGAACATAAAAAATAGATGAGAAAGCCACCGCAAATAGTTGATTTTATCGCGTTAGGTGAGCGCATTGTTAGCAGGACACATATGCCACAAAACCAAGCCACAAATGCTGCCTCTGGCCGTTCCCCTGGTCAGCACCATCCCCGCTGTCCTCCTGGGGCTCGCTCCCGGCATGAGCTYGGTGACAGTGCTCGGGGTGCCTGGTGGGCTTACGGGGCTGCTGCCAGAGGTGTTTGTCACTGGGCACTCTGAAAAGTAAGCTGGGAGACTAATGGTTTTCCTTATTCTCTGCTAGCCTCTTCGTTGTCTGACCAGGGAACAGAAGATTTCTTTGGGTCCTCTCCTTATTCTCAGTCCAGAAATAGCTTTTGTATTCAGGGCCAGCGACTGTTATGAGAATTATGTCRCATTTTTCCACTTTCTTTGTTCCACATTTCATGTTTGGCTAAATTTGAGCAAACTTYAGGTTTAGTTCGTAACTGAGCAGTCAATGTAAGTTAGAAAATGCTGATAAACTTAAGTTGGAAAATTATTATAAACTTAAGTACTTATTTGAGCAAARTGATATCTTGGCATTGCCAAACCTCATAGATGGAGAGAAGAAAAATAGGGGAGGGAGGGAAGGAGGCATAGTRGGAAAAAAAGGGGTCTTGAACTCAAACAGAAGTCCTTGGCCTGAAAATTTGTAAGTACAGAAGGGTTTTACTGCCTCATACATGCTTTACTAAGTAAGTATAATTCCTCTTTTCAGATATTTAAAAAATATTTTTATTTTTCCTTTCTGTAATGATCTTATTATTTTTTGTTGCTTTGGACAGCTAGATATTAGCCATGATTTGGTATAGATCATTTTRTAATAATGATCCTTTTACAACTCCTAAAGGACGTAATAGAACGAAATATCCTGATTGGAAGCCAGAATAACACATTTCCATAACAATTTCATTTTACTTGTGTGTAAACAAAACTGTAACACAGAGGCAGAACTGGCATAACACAGCACTTTTTATAGTCCAGATTCCATGGAAAAGTAATGAAAAATGGGGCTATGCTGTAAGTGCTCATCCCAGAGGTGTGCAGCCTTGGCTGAGGGGAGGGGAGGCCCTATGGCTTCACCAGTGCTGAAACCTGGGCACTTTGGCAGAGCTCTTTGGGGCTGAGACGTTTTGCAGACCCACCAGGAAGGAAAGGGAGGATGCCCAGGCTGGCTGCCTACTTACCACCTCCTTCGTTGTGGATTTTCTTTCTAGTGAGGCAGGTGACTGGGTTCAAAAGTCTTTGACCTCAGGGAGCCCCAGGAGTACTGGGAGTGGGGTGTGTTTGAGAGAGCGTGTGCYGTGTGTATGTATATAGCGCCTTTTCTGTAGTGATCTAGGCAGGGAAGAGAGCTAGAAGGAGTATCAAGAAAATCTGTATAGACACRATGATTAGCAGACCAGCAAGCGGGGAATAAAGGAGCTAGGAGRAGATATATCTGTACTTGGAAAAAAAACACCGCAGAAACAGTATAGATATTCTTAAAGATGGCAGATCAGCACCTACAGGGAATAGTGTGTTTGCCAAATAATGTGGAGGGATGGAGGGCTCACCAGAGACCAGCTTGATAAAGTGGCAGCATAACCTGGCAGTCACATCTGTAGCCGATGCCAGGGATGTGAGTAACTGTGATCCCGGTCCCTGTGAAGGGGACTCTTTAGTACAGAATCTCTCTACCACAGGCTGAATTACTCCTCTCAGCCACGTCTCCATCCTCCTGAACTGGCTGAAGTCTAAAGTAGAATAACTACTTGCGGAAGGATGCACAGATTTCACATGGAGACAAAGCAAAGGACAGACCTTCAGGTGGAGCGGACATGCATGGAAAACACATGGAGCATCATGCTGCAGCTCCACAGGCTTCAGGAGGCAGGAGGATGTGCTACAAAAGGRCAGTGCTGGCAAAGCATCGTGATAGGCACACAAGCCCTCTGAGCAAAAGCGTAAAAGAAAAACAAGAAAACAATCCTCAGTGGTGTCATTTTAGTGACTATACACACTTAAGGTAAGCCCGGAATGCCTTCTCTCATCTTTGTCAGAAGCCCTTAAACTTTAATGGGATGGCATTGTTGCTCTCAATTAGATGTGTTATTTGTGCTCTGCACAATCTGCAAGTGATGTCACTTTAATGGAAGAAACAGACTAAAACTGGTATAAGGAGGGACAAGCCTGCAATTTTCTATCACTTAGGAATCCTCAAAGGAGGTGGAGCAAGGCAACAGCAATGAGAAGTCTTCAGACAAGAAGTTTACACCAAAGTGAAGAAATCTGAAYGAATGATTCTGTTCATTTACCCCACAGATACTAAAACAAGACAGAAAATACAAGAATAAAGAATTGTCCTAGCAGCAAAACTCRACCATTTGTGGAAACCTTAGACCTTGCAGTGATGGCATCATTAACGTCTCTTTATAGACATGAAACCTGCGATAGTTGCCATGGAGTGAAGAGTTCAAGCCCTTAAGTTCAAAATGTCTTCAAATGACTTTGCATAGACTGTTCTGACAGCTGAGAACTAACAATTGCATTAGAAAGAAGTGTAATCRTTTGATCTGGTGGACGTGTGCTGGCAGTGCTAAAGAAGGTGGAAACTGAACCAGTTTTGCCATGRGATCAGAGTAACAGGCCAGGCGGACACTCAGCTGCAGGGAGCAATCAAAGGGGAAAAGGTTTCCCAAGGTTAAAAATAAATAAGTAAATACATCAATCAATTGAGTATAAGGAGAAATTGCGAGCTAAATACCACTGAGTACTTATAAGTCACAATCAGTGCTTCTAAACGCCACCTTAAGACAGAGTCAAGAGCAGGAAGATGAAGAAAGGTCTCAGAAATTCCCTCCTTAACCAGTTCAAAAGACTTCTGTTTACAGGGCATGCATTAATCTTGCAGAGTAGATAAGCTGATTTGATTTGCATTAAAGTCTGGTGTAAATACAGCATAAGACAAATGTAAATTCTAAATGAAGCAAAGAAAAGGGAGAGAAGCTCAAGGCACTTGAAATGCTAGAGGAATATTACAGGAGACTTTTTTTTTTAAGTTCAAGGAAGAGAAAAACTTAGATTGGTCTTGACTCTTTATTCCCTTCACCCTCACCCACTGCTGGCATTTGTGGTGTAGGAATTGATTCAGCTCAGGCGAGTCCCGTTGCAGGAATAGCACAGCTTTGATCTCAGTCTCTGTCCATAACTTAGGAGTGGGAAGGGAGCGTGTATGGGTACACTGGCAGCTTCTCCAAAATTCAGTGCTTAGAGTAAAGTGACATGATGCCTAATTTCCTCTTACTAATCAGTGAAAGTGGATAAAGGCAGAGGAAATGACTGCTTATGAAGCAAACATCATACATAAACTGGTGAAACATAGAGAATTTAGTTGGGGTGGATATATAAATACATATGTGTAAAAATAATGGCTTGTTACTTTGTAACTGGACCACTGCCAGCAAGTTTTTCAACTTCTTGGGGGCAGGGGAAGTAAAAAGCATTTTAGAAATTATGAAACCCAGTGTTTTCAAGTAAAATATTTCCCCAGGACCTTGGTGAAGTTGATGCTGTCTGTGTTTTGGGAACACAAATTTGTGGAACACAGGAGGTTTCAAAAGAAACCCTTCAGCCTAGGAAAAACAGTATTTTGGACCCCCTTGGCTTTGGGCATCTTGCYGCAAACTCCCTGTGAGAGCGGGGGGGTGCTGTGCTGCATCTCCTGGGGAGTACCGCTCCACCCCTCTGCTGAGAATTGGTTTCACTTGCCMCTAGCTGGCCTTCGTCCTGCAAAGGTAACTGCAGGTAACTTATAATGAATTCGGCATAGCTGAATGATAATGAACCTGATTACTATATCAAAATGACAATAATGGGCATTTTTGCTGCAGTATATAGTAGAAAATAATGGGAAAAGCTGGAACTGTGGTGAACTGTCACTGTGACAATTGGTTTATAACAGCAGCTGGGTATAACTGAAAACTGGATTTTTCTTTAACTGCTCCCTTTCAAAGAATGTTATAATTTTTTTTGGTTAGAGATGTGCTAGCATGCTATAAAGTTGAATGCAGGAATGACTGGAACAGTTATGACAAATTCAGTTTACTTGATAGTAACCCCAGTGGTTAAGAGCCACAAAGGGCATCATTGGCTTAGAAAATTGGCATTATGATATCGTTAATCCTTCACTTGTAGACAGTGCAGCCTAACAGAAAACACACTTGAGAAACCTGGCCTCCATTTTTGGCTCTGCCCACGGCCTGCTGATTATCTCTCTCTCGTTTCTGCCKCCTTTAGTCAAATAACAACTATTTGCTTTGACATACACAGAATTAAAGTGCTATGTCTTTAAAAAAAATGAGGTCTRTAATACAGTATAGATGTTATTAGAGTATGCTTATTTTAGTCAGACTCTGCTGCAACAATGTTTAGCTTATCTGAAATAAGCCCCTGGCCTGCAAAAGGTTTTGGGCACTATTAGCCATCAGATGGTCCTCTCTTTTTGGGGTGGGAAGTTAGTGAGTTTGGGGACAGAAAAGGAGCAGCCCCTGGTGTGTTTTTCTCGCAGTTTAGCAGAGTAGCAGCATTGCCAGCTCATGTTGCAGACACTGCTCTGACCTGGCCACTAGCAATCTTCTTCGTAGCCATGTGTTTCCTTAACATTTCTGGCTTGGTTTGGATTTTGTCTGCATCTTCCAGAAGTGGCAGGCAAAGTAAGGAAAGCGCATGTCCTGAGCTATTTGGAGAATAACTGCACCAGTTTAAGGACTGTTGATAAAGAAGTCGGTATTTTAAATGTTGTTTCAGCCAACTTGGGAGCGCTGCAGTTCAGGTTCAGATCAGATCAGACTTCAGAGGTTGTGTTAGCACATCTCCATGACTCCACAGAGTGGACATAATGTCTTGACCTTGTTCTAGGGCAGCCGATCCAAAGCAGTATCTTGCAGTCCTGCATGGGAAGTGGTAGGTCGTCAGCRGTCTGACAACCAGCTGCTGTCCTTGGCTATTGTCTGCCCGTGGCTGCTGGCCTAGAGCTTGCCTCTGGCCTCAAGTGAGTCCTTGCCGTGGGTGGCCCAGCATCTGCATGGTAATCTTTAGAGGGAAGAGCACTGAAACCAAACAACTTCCATAGCCTTTCAGAAGTTGGTGTTAGACCTGTTTTAGCACATTTAGAAATATGGCYGATATCCTCCTATGAGCACGCTGTTTCTGTTATGTACATTTTAAAGAAGTATTTTTATTCTGTTCAGCCTTTCTGCATGAGAGAAATTCTGGAGACAGTTTTTGTTCATTAGCTTCAAGTTAGTAGCTCATGCATGTGTAACTGAGCCAGAATCTCCTGCATCTTTTGTCATTTGAGATTTCTTCCAAGTTCTAAKAAATTCACTCTTTAATTTAATCTCAGCATGTGTGCAAGGCTGTCCCTGAAATAACTGTTATCCAATGATTTTAGCTTCTGTGTTAGTTGACTGCAGCACAGCATACTTGATATTTTATCATCTATTGTTAATAGCACACCATGAGCAAAGAGCTATGTTTCGTAGGTCTCTTTTACAAAAACTAAGTAAGTGACAGGAAACCTCTGAGAAATCTAAGTTAGAAAAGATGAATGAAAATAAAAAGTAAAATTCTTGGTGCAACCTTTATCTACTAACCTTCTTGACAGGATTGTATCAGAAATTACAGCAGTGCTGTTCTTTCCATTAGATTTACGATTGTGTCAGCATTTAGGCAATAAACCCATATTTTCTGGGCTTGCTATAAAAATTCACAGTGAGCTGGAACTTGTTGCGCATGTACTACATTTCAGCATATTAGAAGTCTTATTAAAACTGGAAAAAAAATCCATTAATCTATTTTAAAATATTAGAGAAGAATAAAGATTTTATGGTTTGGGTTGCATGTTGTCATGCTTACTGTCAGACAAAATCAGCTGAGTTATCCATTGCAGATAGCTCAGAACCACTATTTACTCACCTGCATGCTTGCTGTGAGCTATGCATCAGAGCATCTATGTAGTAGCCTTACTTACTGCAGTCTCCATGAAAGGAAATGATTAAAAGCACAGTGTATTTTKGGGGAAAAAACTGATTGATATTCCCCCCCTCTTTAAGTGGAATGGGTTTTGTTTTCTATTGTCTATTTATTTTTACTTTGTATAGTAAGAATCTAATTTATTACCCATGTATAGGCAGGCAGCTGCAGTAAAAACCTGACGCAGTGCTGGTCGGAGTGGCTCAGTCTCTGTGTTGGCTTTCATGACCTCTGTGTTGGGCCCATTAAATGGTCACTTACTGGAGGTAAGGCATTTTGGGGAAGGGGGTTTAAGCATGCAGGTATTTGTTGTCATCCTGGTCCCAGAATAAGATGCCTGAAAAGCTGAATGATAAAAAGTATGGCAAACTAAAGCTCTTAAGAAAGAAAGTATTTGTTAAACTAGCCTTTATGACAATAGTTTGAAAAGATTTGTCTAACATTCTAGTGCTCAAAATGTATGGAAAAATGGAGGAAATAATTTATTTTTTTGCCATTCAGCATACATTTACAGATAAGTACTTTGGAAGATTCTGGATTGCAACAAGTAAGACTAACGAGATGACAAGTAGCAGACTAATATATTGGATCAAGTGTGTACCGATTGCTTTGGATGGAAATGATAACTGTGCCCTGTTTTGTAATTCAAACCATTGGTAGCAAAGTGCAGAGCTGTGCAAAAGCTGGAACGWCCATTCTTCAGAAAACTGGGATATCTCAGCATTTTTTTCTTYCTAAATCTTACCTTTGGAAAAGTTAACTTATTGACTTCTTTGGCTTTGCTTATGGCTAAACTAGACCTAGCTGCCGCCTCTGGTAGCAGCAACATGGGTGAACTTGATCACTGCTTGCCAACAGATCCCATCTCCCGTGATACAGACTGGTGGCATGGCAGGGAAAAAAAATATGGTGTGAAGTTTTTGGTCAACTCCAGGAATATCCTGACCATGAGAAAACTTACTGTAGGGGTGAGGAAGAGGAGAGAGAAGAAGCACTGAAGTTTGCTTGGGAACTCATCTTGTGAGTGTGATAGGAGAACGTGGTCATTCCAGTGTGCAGCTCTTGAGAAACAGCAGTTCACAGTTAAACTAACTCAAAGCAAAATTTCTTCATGTCATCCCACCAAGCAGAAAAAATTTRATTTGATTCAAACTACTTGAAACAAGATCTTTTGGGTTTGGTTTCCCATAAAAATGCACATTAACAAAACTAATATTTGCCTGAAACTGTGTTTTTCGTGTAGGAATGAATTCTGTAGTTGCAAAACAATTAAATAACACAGTCTTGGTACAGGCTTGCTATTCTCCTGCCTTCTCCTCCTGTGTGCTAGTTCTCCAAATGTTTTAGTCTTACCTCCAAATGTTTAAAGATAATTTAATTAGCAGCAAGGGCTTCTCCTGTCTAGGAAAATCCCATGCAATTTTATTAAGGGGAAAAATGGAAAGGGATAAAGATTAGGACCATCGTTTTTAATTCAGTATCACACTCTCCAGTGTCTCATTATCCTCCTTGTAAATGATTCATGGGCAATAATTGTCTGTGAAGAACAAATGACTCCCCTATTCCCAAATCTCCCACACTTATCCTTGARCTACCTTTATTTTGGATTGCGACTTTCCCCTACAAAGTCTGCACAAATGTCTCTTTCCCCTTGGCCGTTACCAGGCAGAAAAGGAAGGCTGGCTTGGAAATGGTTAGCAGGCAGGTGTTGGGGACGCTTGCACTCACCTGCCTCTGCCAGCAGGTTGCTCTCTAGTCCTGGATAACTTCTCTTGTGCCTCATACCTTATCAGCAAGGTATCATGCAGGAGCTTGTTCCCCAGAAAATGCCCTGCCTGGGAGCCTCTCATGGTGGGGTTGCAAATGGGGAAGGTTGCCCTTGCTCCAGGAACAGTATTTGTAAGGTGAAGCAGCGAGGATGTTACCTCTGCTCCTTTCCTCAGGCTGGTGTGTGTCAGGGTTGATGCTCAGCAAGTCCTTGAGAAGCCACAAAGCTCAACCTGGGTGCAGATGCCAAAGCACAGTGGCTATCGTGGCCGGTTGTCTTCTGCTTTCACACCTGTGAAAATCAAACCACAGTGTGAGCTCTTGAATGCAGCCAAGAGAGGCTGTGCTTGACACTTCTCTCCCATGCAGGGATGCTGAGGAAAATCTCTCACTGTGTACTTGGCATCTTGAAAAAGACTTTTTTGGAAGCATGAAGGATCCTTCCTCTGCCTTCTGCTCAGTCCTGGCTTGTCTGGTCCTCTCCTGGCCCATGGATGCCTAAAATAAATCCTGCTACTTAATACTTAAATTCAAACATTGTGGGGCAAATTCTCTGTGCCCTGGCTGAGCGAGAGTTGATGAATGTGTGTAGTGCAAGAACAGATGTGAACCCTGCCTTAAATCCAACTACAAGACTTTTAATGAAGAGCCTCCTACAGTCTGTGCCAGGGCTATTTGTGTCCCGCTCGTTACAAATCACTGTAGGCATGAGCTGCTGCTTATAGCTCACCTGACACAGCCTTTCTGGCAGGTGAGTGCTTGAATGAGGATGATGTGGGTATGTCTCCAGTTGYTTCAGCAAGACACTGTAGGTAATTGGGTGGTGTGAGGAGCTGCCTACTCTTAAAATAGCTTTGTAAAGTGTTAACGGTGGGAGAAGGGAGCTCTAGCCACTCTACAGTGCTACTCTGCTACCTTGAGGCTCAGTCAGTGCTTTTTGGTCCTCTCACATGCTCCTACCCACTGTGATGAGTTTGCTGCGTGATAAATTGCACATCATAAATATTTCTCCCAGTTTGCCATCTCACTGAAAACTGTTTCTTTCRTGCTCTCTTTTCCACATGGATACCAGTTCCTCCTCACCCTAACACTCATTTCATGCAACTTTTAGTCTTTCCTCATGAGAAACTGTTTCCTTGCTTGTTCAGGGACGCTGATTTTTACCCTACAGTTTTAYCCTATATATATTTTATATTATATATGAGTTACATTTTCTCTATATATTTTTCTGTGGAATAGCACTTTTCTCTGCTTCGGGCATGATGGTGTAATACAGAGACCAGGGATGCTGCCGAGCTCAGAGTGGTCTTGTATGACCCTGGGAGAGAAAGGGGTGCTGTGTTGGCACCCATTCTTTTGCCTTTGGAGTGCCATGGCTGCGGTGCAGCTTTGGATGCCCTGCTCTTTCCATGTGTGGGTGCTGAAATGCATTRTTCAGGTAGGCCTTCAGAGCACTTATTTACAGACTTCTTTGTTCCTGTGCAAATTTGAGRTTGCAGTTGAAAAGCAGGGTAGGATGAGTGATAAATATATTCTCTAGCGGTGGAAGGATCCAAGATGTCCATAAAAAGCTTTAAGAACTCCTGCAGGCCTCCTGGAAYAGGCAGGCAAATTACTGCCTCAGACAAATGTCTAGGCTGCTAGATAACTCTTCGTTGAACAGGCAAGTCTAAATGGACTGATACTGACTTGAATACGTGGTGSGTTTTTTCCTCTTAAAACATTGCTATTCTATTAAACTGTTGACTCTCCTTCCTCCTTTTGCTCAGGACCATGTGGTATTCTTTCTTTAATGGAAGTTGAAATGAACTTCCATGAAGTATGTTTCCTTAGAGCTAGGAAACACACTCAAATGTTCTTAAATTTTTTGATATCAGCTTGTCATTTCTCTCAGTTTTACTTGTGGCATGTTATCATGTCGTCTTCCTTAGTTTGCCTTTCCAGCCCTGGCAGTAGGTCTGTGTGTGTTCATTCTGAGTGCTGCCTTGTCCCACAGCAAGGTAGGATGTAGAGAGATGCTTGCTAAGGTCTTCAGCCAGCTTTCTTAATTACAGAGCCACGCAGTACCATAGGGCTGTGGTGTGATCCAGCCTCTTTGAGGTCTGCTATTGTGAACGAAGTTTGGCAGCAGTTGCACTGCTGCCTTCTAAGTCTCTGGCAAAGCCAATAGCCTTCATTTTGTGATGGCTGTGATATAAACATCACGCCTTTTTCTTTTCTTACTAGAGGAAAAGAGGGGGACGTATAAAGGCTCTGTGTTCAGAAGAAGACCAGAAGTGGGCTTGACTTGATCTCTGTAGGAACTTGGAAATTARCACTAAGGAATTGGTAACAATCCTGAGCATCACACTTATGATAATGTTCCTGTGTATTGATTACAGAGATTCTCAGGAAACGTGTGTGTGAATGAAGAACATCTCCTGATGTTTTAGTCKGGAAGTAAGAGTCCCTTTTCAAATCTGTCTTTCCAAATGGATATATGGTGGGCTTGGTCTTTTGTATTTAGTATAACCCAGTCGCCCATACAGAGTTAACTTGCTCTCTCAGGACAGTGAATGAAAAACTTTCAGTTACAACTCCATTTCTTTCCAATAGGAGCCATAGATGTATTTTAAGTTGGTCTATGATATTCATGCTTAGCTCACTGAATTTCTCAATTATTTTACTTGGAGACCTTCAAAGAATTATTTCARTGGTCTTGGGGAAATGCGTTGCAGTGGAAGGGTTCACTCAGAAGCCTTATGTGATAGAATAAGAAATAAAGTTATAGAAGAGRAATTCACGTACTTCAGGTGCATCTGCCAATAAACAAGTGTTATCCATGAGGGCACATCTGACTCTGTGGAACCAGGAAGCTGCTTTGATGTCTCAGCAGTYTGTTGGACACCAAAACAAATAGCTTCACGATGATCCATGCATTGGCTTGGCTGTTGCTAATCTTCTAATTATAGTGAGTCTTTGCCTGGATCCCATACTGCCCCAGACAGTATTGCCTGTTGACTAATACCTCATCAGTACGCTTCACTTAGCTCTGTTAASATGCCACTCAAAACATGCAGTGAAGATGAGGTCCAGGAGCAGAGTGACCTTAATTATCAGATGAAAGGTGTAGCAGTGCTAAGGCTTTCCTGGCTTTGCAACTGAAATGATCTTAAAAGCAAAAATTTGCATCCTATAATTACTGACCCAAAACGTAATTCTATAATTGGTGATGCAGCTTGCTTTTCAAGGTGATTTCTGCCAAATGCCTCTCTCTGAGCACTCATCCATGTCACCTCCTGCACCGGCTTTGGTATGCCAGGAGCTCCTGCAGCATCTTCCTGCAGCTGCAGGACCCTCATTTCAAATGCAGCTCAGAAAAAGCAATGTGGCAGTAGCCTTGGGCTTTGCACTCGCTCACACACCTTTTGTTTCTGCCTTTACCCAGTACGTGGTTTCTAATTTCAAATGTATTGGATGCATTGCAAAATTAAGCAGAAACCTTCCTTTTTAAAAAGAAGTGCTAACTTTACTAGACAACAATAAAAAGCTGTTACAAACTGATTTATTAGAGAGCATTAAAAATATTGGATCTCAATTTTATAGGTCARTAATATTTCTGTATTTCTGTGTAATCAGATTGTGATTGTAGAGCAATCACATTTGTCAAATGTAGTGAGTTTTAATTGTGCCTCACAAAATAGTAGTTTGTTTTATTATAAGAGTTGGCCTGAAAATACGAGTTATAATCTGTAGACATTTGGAGCTAGATATTGTATTAATAGCAACATCCTAACAATGAGTGTTTTATGTGTAAGTGGACACAACCTAAAAAACATGTGCATTAGAAGAATCATCTTTGAYGTTGTGAAGTCAAGCACCTAAAAATCTGGAAAATGCTGCAGCTAAACCATTTGTGTAAATTACATTTTCTCTTTTTTAGGCAGATGGGAAGGTGTGGGACAGTAGGAGGAAACTACCTGAGACGGTGTTTAAGGTTGTAGCAGTTTCCACAGTTGCCAGAGAATCTGTGGTTTATTCAGTGTATAGTGCACTGACCGGTTAACAGAGGAAGGAAGAATATGTGTTCCATAAGGCTGTCATTTAATTTTGAAATACGGTGTTTGCCTTGTTTATTGCAGAAGGTGAAAGGCAGATACTGAGCGAGAAGGTGCAGGAGGAGGCGTGTGCGAACACTCAGCCAGCTGGATGCTGCACAAGGAAACGGCCTCCTGGCCTGGCCTCTGCTGCCGAGTTCCTCAGTGATGGTGAGTTAGTCACTTAACCCAGATTTCTCATAAGCCTTTTGCTAAACCAGTCTCACTTTCTGGACACTTGTAGTTGTGGCATAAATCAGGGCCATGTTTGCTTTAAAAATATGAAGTTTTTATTGATGGGTACTCTGGGGAGAGACAGGAGGATTGATCGGAGGTGTCCCAGATTATCTCCATTCTTGAGACTGCTGCTGTGAAGGTAGAATAAATTTGAGTTGCAATTGGAATAGAAAGCTTGAGTGCAGTTGGCATGGAGTATATTTTTCCAGTTTAGGAACAGCTGCAGCACTTAAGATACTGCCTTCCTTTCCCTCATTTCCTTATCAGCTTCTTATTTTCCATATGCTAAAAGCTGTGTCATCTTATCCTAGCGGAATGGATCGCGCAGTGATCTTTTCTGCTTCATTGCCAAGTCAGCTAGGTCAAATTAAACAGCCTTCAGGTTAAACAGCCACAAATTAAGCCAGATGTCTTTGTGTTGAAGCTGGTGAAGAGTAGTTGCATTAAGGAGTACTTTCTGCAAAAATTATGTTGGATGATTGTCTTAAGTCCTACCGTGAAAAGCACTCAGAAGAAGCTAGGACTTCTAAAGCAGGATTTAAACTGTACAGAATTAATAAACAAAATTAAACAGAAAATTGACTAGGTGCTCATTGGTTGAATCTAGTTTAACCTATGTAAAGAATGAAGTAGATTTTCATGAAAATCACAGTGGCACAACTGTGTCTGTCGAGACTGTATCATAAATCACTTGTGTTAAAGAACCAAACTAGTGTTATGTGTGTAAGCTTGATCCTGGACATCTGTAAAATGTTTTCTTTGCACCTTTATGTTCTTTTGAAACAGCTGATAACCTGCATCAAAAGGCTACTAGATTTTATGAAAGGGGCATTAAAATTTCATGCTTTCGGTCTTAAACAGATCTCATCTATAGCTGGTGGGGAGAGCAGGTTGTCCCTTGTCTYCCATTACTAATACAGTCTCTGAATGCATCTGTTACCAAGTATTGCCAGGGATGTGATTTTAGGCTTGGGTCTAGCCAAGGCTGGAAAATTGTTAAAACCCTGTTTCTTGCGGGGCTCTGAGGTAAAAGCCTATTCTTTTCCCGTGAAAACACTGTGGTGCCTTGGCCTCCATCAGCCAGGTGCATTTGTTGCTTAAGTTGGACAAGCCATCGGAGTTCACAAATATCCATAAAAGCAGTCAGGCAGTAGTCAACTCTCTTGTTATCAAATTCAGCAGGAGGATCAAAGCTTAAACCAGTATAGGCATTCCCTGCTTCTGCAGAGCAATGGTGTCTAGACTGGGCTTGAACTGTGTTGGAAGCTTGCAAAACTGCTGGAAACCCTGTACATAAAGAGGGATTTTAATTCTGCTATTCCTGGTTTTGAACAGCTGTTTCTTATGTTGCACCACAGGAAAGAGATCTCTGTGCAAGAATCATTTGAATGCATTGGAAAACAGATCAAAGCACATTCCTGTTGCAATGAAAAATCAAACCACACATTTTACAAGCCCTTTTTGTTGGACAGCACTGTCCACGATGCCCCAGTACAATGTTAGAGGGACAGTTCTGTGTACAGCTCCTAAACTGGGTTTTGGCAAGGGAGTTGTGGGTGTTGTGAACAAAAGACATTTCAGTGGCAAGTTTTTCACTGTGTCCTGGAGCATGAAGCTAATTTCTTTTCTTTGTCCTCCTCCTTCTCCCCTTCCTGCCCCTTTCCTCCCCACCCCACCCCCAACAATGTTTGTTATTATTTTAAAATTTAAATCTCAGCTCTCCTGTGGGTCTTAGTGAGGTTCAAACACATTCCGTTCATGTTTTTAGCAAGTACAACCCCCCCAAACTCAACTAAATTTAAGCCAACCTACAAATAGGTATAATGCACAGTTTTCAATCATTTTGCAGTGGGTGCATAAAGGCACGGCACAAATGTTGGTGATTTACAGAGAATGTTCAAGAATTCTCTCGGAGCATGGCAGCCCTACCAGGTCTCCTGGGGGCTGGCAGCTTGGTTCATTTTTACTTGCTGTCACACAAGGAATTAGATATTCACTCGGTAAAATGCATTTGTTCCCTTGTTAAATGTTAGTAATGTACTCAAGTATGAAAATCACTTTTAAGCCAGTAACAAGAAAACCCTTTTAGCCTTTCAGATGCTTTTGCATTTGAAAAATAGTTACTTTGATAAAGCAATGTGCAACTGTGTTTTGGAGGGTTTTTTTATAACCTTTTCAAATGGGTATACATTGAATGCATCAAAATGAAAAAAAAGGATATACGATTTCTTGTCTGTTACAATTTTCAGTCATTTATCTCTTTCTCTCATTACCAGGATGTTGCATGTGAATTGTGTGGCCATTTTATATTTTGGGTTTGGAAAGGTTTTATTGTGGAGATGAGATTCCTGCTGTGGTTACTGCTATATGCACAAAGACATGTGAATTTATAGTTGCTTCCATTCCTGTGGCTACAATAAATCGAAATGGGAGGGAGAACTCTCACTGTGCCCGTCAAGCAATAGAAAGATGTGAGAAGGGAAAATGAAGTTTAAGCAAGTTGGAGAGCCCGAGGCAAAAGAAGTTCCCTCTCCTTTTTGCGGAGAAGGAGCTTTCCTTGGATCTCTGCTCAACTGTGGTGTTCTTGTGCAATAATGCTGTGCTTATCCTAATCAAATGGCATTCACACACAGACCCCCTCTGTCACTATGCATTTTTAAGGACTGCCTAATCAAAGCAACTCTTGTGAATAAGTTACATTTGTTAGAAATTTATTTACATCTCCTCGGTTCAGTTGAGTTCAGTGTGCTGGAAAAAATAAAAACCTACTTTTCCAGACACCATTTTTTTTAATGTATTTTTTTTCCACCTCAGCTGTGAATGTTGTTTAGTTTATCTTAAGGACTGTGTGACCAGACAGGGTTTGTGATGAAGTAAACCTACTGAAATCAAAGCTCCCCATAGTCAACTGGAGGTGAGTCCTTTGTGGGCAATGCTGGGGGAACCTGATTCTGTGGGTTGTAGGTGTCCTGCTGTGGGGTTGTGGGGGGGGTCGGAGGGAGGTTCAGAGAGCTTTGGCATGCGCTGAAGTGTAACAGCCCAGGAGACCGTGGCTTATCCAAACAGCCCCTAGTAGAGATGCRATGTATGCTCACGCTCTCCCCTCACTCTTTTTCTTTAGTGTCRCAACAGGTAAGGTAGCCAACATCAAAGACTCATTCCAGTTAAGCTCTGATGTATATTTCTCATTAACCACATCTTAGGAATATTACACCTGCTACAAAGGCTTCTTTCATGTATGAAATAATTGGGTCAGGGTTTTCTAATGGTATTTTTTTCATTCAAGATAAATATGTGAAATGAAAGGTAGTTAATTGAACCTGAAGCTTTTCCTAGCTTTTCTGTTCAAAGAGAGTGACCCTAGCCAACATCGGAATAGCCAGCAGTCCAGTGTGCAGAGTGACCCACGGGGAGGTAAGACACCAGTGGGTCAAAATCCTGCTGTTTCTCAGAGCGCAGACTTGAATCTGCTTTCCTCTGTTTCAGAAAACAGACCCAGTCTCCAGGCTACTTCTCTCTTTCTCTGCAGAAGATATGTGTATAAACAAATATGTGGGTGTTTATACATCATGGAGCAGTTCCAGTGGGGAAGATGGATGAATGAGAACGTGTGAATTTTTGCAAATAAATGTCCTGACAGAGATTTGTTGGAGGCAGTTAATCTGCCTGATAAAAACAGCCTCTGTTACGTGTACCTCCTCCTTTGAAGTTGGAAGATGGAGTGTCCTCCCCCTGCCCCCTCTGATTTGGAGTCAGGAAGACCTACCTCACACTTCATGGCTCCTGTATCCAGGCAAAGGGCAGTTTGCTCATTTGTGGCTGGATGAGGATCGTTCCAAACTTTTGCCTTGATGCAAAATTTTTGAAATATTAAAAAAAAAAATAAATTCCAAAAGACTGGATAATTGTGTTGTGCCAAGTGCCACTAGAAACTGCAGTGTACATGACACACTAGAAATACTTAATGGTTGTTATGCTCTAATGTTCTGTGTGCGTCACCCAAATATCACTCTTTCCAGGAGAACAAGTAATTTGGGGTGTATATGCCACTCTAACTTGAGTTCACTCCTGGGCTGTACTGGGAAGGTTTCAGGGCTGTGTATCTAATGAAGACTGGTGAAATGTTCGGAAGTACCTCAGCTCTTAAGCTGGGGTGTTGGGGAGTGGTTTATTTTTTCAATTGTTTGTTCATTTTCCAGCTGCATCTGAAGTAACCAAGGCAGACGCTAGTGCCGCCCTCAAAGACTAGTGTGTGAGAGGACAGTGGTGACAGGGCTGGGTATATAGGGCTGGGGCACTGCAGGGGTTCCGTTTGTAAGAATTGTGACAGCAGATGTCTAGAGAGGCTGTGGAGGGCTTTGCCTCAGGTGCCCAGCAGTGACCTCAGCAGGCAGCGACTTCTGGGTTGAAGGGTTAATTCAGCCCAGGTTTAGCTCTGAAGCTCTTCTGCCCTCTCCCAAGCTGGCTGCAGATGATGGACTTTGAAACTTAATGTTTACCTCCCCTTTTCTCTTGGCTTGTTGCAAAGAAAAGCTCCTCAAGCTTGGATTCTCCTCCTAAACCACTCTTAAGCAGCATGTTTTCTACCTTTATTAGACTCATTTAAGTAAAAAAAAGATTACTCATGGCAGTGAGCACAGCTTACAGTAAACAGCTTTTGCTTAAATGCATTGTTGAACAAGAAGCATAAATATTTGCTTATAGAGAAAGATGCATATGTGCTCTATTGAATCACTCCTTGTGCTGCTGATGGGTACAGGTTCATGCCCTGAGTTGCTTCTCTGAATACTGATAAAATAGGGAAGTATGTACCAGAAACAAAATTCCTACGTGTTTTTTTGAAATTTGTTGTATAAAGGGATGACTGGGGGGGGGAGGGGAGAGGGAGACAAAAGACTTTTTAAGAATTACTGCTTTATCCTTTTTATGAAAGGATGGATTAAAGCATTCAAATTAAAAATCATTAAAGATTAATAAAGAAGAGAGGCAACAGGAATCATTTTAATTTACTTTGTTACCATATATAATGATAGCCTTAGGGTAGAATGGGAAAAACGTCGAATGTATGAATAGAAATGTATCCATTAGGACTATACTATTTTTGCTTGCCTTGACATGAATACATAGCTAACAAAAATACTGTTACAGTACAAGTGCTCACTCTGTAAATAATTTAACTATTAGCTAACATAATGTACAAACCATGAAATGGCTGTTGGGGGGGCTTTTCTTTCCTCAACATGCAGAAGAGTGATAGCTACTTGAACATCATATTCATTTTAATCTTAAGCACCTGCACCAAATTCATCCCTGTAATGATATCAGGAATGGATTTGGCTCCCTGACCTGATGCCACCGTAGCACAGCACTTTTGCATCTGCATAAACAAAGGTGAAGCTGGCTGGAGTTCAGCAGAGCGTGGTGTGGGAGGCGAGAGCAGGCTCTGCAGCAGAGAAGCTCCTGTTAGAGGATCCTGTATTAGGGCAGGGTGAGAGCGTGCTTTGCAACGCCTTTGTATCGCTACGTTTTGCTGCACAGAGAAAAGCACAGCTAAGACCTGGCGAAGGAAAGAGAAGTGGAGCCAAATGACTGGTATCTCTATCTGTAATGAAATCCACTGGGCAAGCGGAAAGTAATGCTATGGTGGCAGTGGTGATGAATAGTTGCTACACTGAGCGCTCTCTTCACCGTCTCTCTTTTGGTAGATTATAAAGTCCCTTTGGTTTTGTGCATATTTACAGTGAAAATCCTTTTTTTCTTGATGTAGGTCTTGTACTCCGTTTGCTTGAAAGGTGCTTACTTCCAGTAGGGTTATTGTATGATTCAAAGTCGTTAGCGTTTATGACACTGAGTAGCTGTAATGCTCTCAGGTCCATGCTCATGACTGTTTGTACACGTATTTCCTAGCCCGTGTCATAATATATCCGGGTTTATGATTGCTAATGAACACGGAAGGCCAATTTGCAAAGCAGAGCAGATGGACACATAATCAGTCTAATGACTTAATGTCACAAATGAGATGACCTTGCAGTTACCTATTATTCATTTCTGCCAGGACTGTTTCTGAAACCTTAATACAGACTCTTAAGGCTGCTGCGTCCCTACTTAGAGCAAATGCTACAGCTTTACCACCCTAGTCACATCGGTGCGTGCCGAAGTCCATAGCTGTACCAACAGGATGATGGGTTTTGCCTAAGAAAGCTACTGCTGCATTATGCCTACCTGCTTTTTTGTATTATCAGTGTGCCACACAGATGATCACTTTTTTTTCGTGAAATTTTAAAATCTTTCCTGAACACGTTGCTGTCATGTAGTCTCTTTGACGTGTGTACCATTTGTTCTTGCATTTGTTCTTTAGTTTAGTACCTTTACTCCTCCTCAAATACATGTCACACCTTGTTGTGTGTCCTTATTCACAAAAATCATCCTTGTCTTTTCCCTTTCCCTTTTAATACAGAAAAACATTTAGACATGTGACTGAGTCCTCATTAAATCAGTAGGACTTGGAGAGATGTTTAATTTTTATGTTGTGCTGGAGTAGTTTGAAAAGTTATGGTCCCAGAAACCACCATAATCTTGCTCATTCCTTCTGAGCTACCCAATTTTTTAAATTTTTATCCCCCGAAGTATATAATTATTTAAAAAAACCTGTGTGTGTCTGTCCTCCGTAGTTAATTTTGTATAGCTTTTCAAAAAAAGCATAATCAGATGTGCCTTTTGGTTTGTGGGGAGGAGACAATCCGGGGAACTACAGGCCTGTCAGCCTGACCTCGGTGCC
>JASVER010000024.1:5397089-5558325 GCA_030449065.1 Oceanodroma leucorhoa
TGGATATTAGGAAAAATTTTTTCACTGAAAGGGTAGTCAGGCATTGGAACAGGCTGCCCAGGGAAGTGGTGGAGTCACCATCCCTGGAGGTGTTCAAAAAACGTGTGGATGAGGTGCTTCAGGACWTGGTTTAGTGGGCATTTGTACTGGGTTGATGGTTGGACTCGATGATCTTAGAGGTCTTTTCCAACCTTAATGATTCTATGATTCTATGATTCTATGACAGGTGTCAGTTCCTACTGTGCTTTCCAATGGACTTGTAAGAATGCACTGAAGTGCCTCTCTGATTCTGGCTTGAGTAGTGTTTGTTGACGTTTTTAAAAATGAATAGGTTTTCCAGCTGATAATGTCAGACCCATGAGCTTCTGCCATTTCTGTACTGCAGAAACTTTCCTATTTTCCCTGTTGAAGAGAGTCAATCATCATAAGAAGTAATTGCTCATTAGTGCAGAGGAGAGGGGGGTAATAATGTGGCATCAATTATTTAATGTGCTGCTGATCTATTAATGTTGTCCTTAGTAGGCGCATTACTGAAAGAAAAGACATGAGGCACTTAAATTCCTTTCTAGGTCTCTATTTTATCTTTGCAATTTTTCAGAAAGTTATAAATTAGGTTGTTAACTAACTGATTTATGGGATATGCTTATTGTGCCAGTAATTTTCTGCATCAGTTGTAAATTACCTTCTTTTATTTTGCCGTCTGCATAATTATATTTTACCCTTTTGCCTGTGTGCATAATTTGTTACCCTGACAACCTTTATCATTCTATCATTTTTGTGGGTTTTGTCAATTTTTCTCATGTGAATGTGATACTGAAAATACCCCAGTGATATGAAATTTTAAGTGACAGCACTATCTAAGGCTAAAATTAATTAACATGCCTGAATAAAATAAATGGAAAAATTGTTTTGTAACTGCACAAAACTACATGGAAAGTATCCTTTTTATAAACTGGAGTTAATATGGAAAAATCAGCACTAGTTGATTTTATTTTTGAATAGATTTACCCAGTTGAATTAGCTTGACTTATGGAAATGTGAAATGTGGGCAGCTGTAGTCATTGTTGCATTGGCTATTTGAGTAATAATATTCCCATTGATCATCTCTTTGAATATAAAAATATCCATGGGAATCTCTGTGGTACAGGTTGGTTTTTCAAGATGTGCCATAATTAAAATAAGCTAAAGGACATTAATTCACACTTACTTTAAGAAGCTATTTTCTGCACAACTACTGTGTAGTCTATTGTAGGGATGGAAGGATAGACATTTGTCTCTTTTGTATACCTATAGATCTCGATCTCTCTCTCTCTCTTTACATGTGTCTGTACATACTGAGATAATAAACCGAAACAAAAGCAAAACCAAGGATGTGTCTGTTTTCCAGTATCAGAGTAGATGATATAACTTTACTGGTATTAACCTTAAGTTACACGCAAGGGGCTTTATTTGTATTTTTTACCTGATAAATGGTGTTCCACATCAGGCTTYGCCACATAGAAACTTCCAGTGATATGAGGTGATGAAATAGGCAATGATAATATCCTAGGATAAAAATGAAAAGGTGCTATCTAAAACCTGATGTATTATGTAGAATTTTTTTTTTCTTAGCATCAAATTACACCACCTGACCCAGAGAAAGAAAGATAGCATGTATATGAAGAGAGACCTTAAATTCTGCTTATGATTTTTATTTCTTAAATATGCTACATCTAGAGGAATTTTAAAATGGCTTATTCTTGAAAATTTCATCTTGTCAGGGAGAAAGATTTGATTTACAACTCAGGTCCTAAATATAAATATAGTTTGTCTTTTTGTAGAGGTTGTGCTGGTATGTAGTCATAGGGTGATTGGTTTTGTGGGTTTTTCTTCATTTTTTTCTGATGGATGGATATTGAGTGGCTGGCTATTGCTAGTTCTTTCTCAGTCAGTTATTGTAATAGGATTTTGGCTCAAGCTTTCCATAAACTGGAGACATAATGTCATTTCATGATCTTTCACAGAGACAAAGTTATACCAGCATCTTCAGAAGCAATCACATGATTTCAACTTTCTGATGTACTGAAGAGGCTGCAAGTTTATACCCTCTGAGCTTTACAAAATGCTGAACTTCTTTTGGTTTCTTAATTTTAAAGCTCAGGTAGCTTTTTCCAAGCTGACACTTGCTAAGGATGAGCTCACTTGCTCACTCTGGCTCAAGTCAAATTCTGGTACCTCCCGATGGGCTTCGCCATGCCAAGGTGGTCGTGGCACCAAGGAACTGYGGGGAAATAGCTTTTCCCGGTTTTCCCCCAGCTCCCAGGGGTCTGCTGGGCCTGGGGTGGCAGCCGGTGCCCACTACCTGCTCAACAGAGCTGTGTGCTGGGGCACTGGGAAGGCTGGAGACCACCAGCCCCTGCCTGTCCGCTCCTGTGGTCTGTTAGCTGAGGAAGAGCCAAGTCCTTCTTGGTCTGTATTAGTGGGTATAGATATGTATTCCTGTCCATGTATGTGCATATGAAGCAGCTGCCGGAGAAAAAGTGCCTAATCAAGTTTAGAAAGCCCTAAATATGATCTTGTAAAAGAGAAGCATTAACATGTGTTTTGAAGTATGGTAGGAGGCATATTTGTATACATAACAGACATAYATCAAACACTTCTGCTACTCCGGGTGGATTTACTCCATGCTATGTTTTCCTGCACTTAGAAAGAAAGGCTCACTCACCAGTCTATGACGAGAATGTATAAACCGTATTTGACTCAAAGGTTGTGATTTATTCATTAGCTAGTAACTCATTTTCCAAATATCTAGCTACTGTAGATTAAATTTGTTGAATTTTTTAAATTGGGATTTATAGCTAAACACACTGCAATTTCTACACATTCATTCTTGTAAATTCAGTAGATCAGTGATTTTGTTCTGTTAATTCCAATGGTTTAAATGGTTTTGAGGGCAAACTTGCAGTTAGACTAACTTCTAGATTTCACTTAGATATTGTTTTGGTTCAGCATTTGTATGGCTCTCTTTGGTTAAGTAGTGGTTTATGTTTAAGGGCGCATCTCGGTTTTGTTGCTTGTTTGGGTTTGGTTTTGTTTGTGTRGTAACTGTAATAACAGGTCACCTTATGGCAGCTTGTTTCTTKTAGTCATCAACGTGGATCCCAAATGTCTAATCTGGTTGGAARCCAGCTGGTCCATCTAAAACTGTGGCCAGTTACCTGTAATTATCTTCACAGCAAGTTGTTCTTTCTTCCTCTCAACCTTCCCTGGCTTTAGGCTATTTATCACTTTAAAATGCTAAAACTGTTATTTCATTCTCTCTTTTCTCTGAATGTGTCTCATTTGAAGTTTTTAAATRCTGCAAATTCCCAACTTAACATAATTTTAGCAATTGTCAACAAACAATGCATTTTGGAATTAACTTAATGCTTTAGCGATTTGAAAAGCTGGCAGAAAGTACTGGGTTTGGAGATACACAGGTTGAGGGTGTTTACTTAGCTGGAAGGAAGGACAGGATGAATTTTACCAATGTTCCATAAACTATATATAGCAAATGTATTTTTTTTTTCTTTCAGACCAGAACTCTATGAGCCTGGAGTTTACAATCTATTCATTGGATGTAAGAAAAAAAAAAACTTTCAGCCTCTTCATTTTAATCTTATTGATTTAATAATGAMATTTAAACCCATACTTTAAAGAGACCATGTACAGTATTAGTTTTTTAAATCTTGTTTAATAAAGCTTCAGAGATGGGATAGGAAACAAAGAAGCAAAGTTCACTTAAGAAAATAATTTTAGGAGACGGAACCTTAGAAATCTCGTCTGCTGGTGATTTTGGCAAGTAGTTGCAGCAATATTGCCAGGACGTGAGAATTCACTTGCTAGAGCTGAAGTTGAAACAAGTGCAAAATATCAAGAAAAAAACAGCAAGCACAATTAACATGAAACACCCTTATGCATTTCCTTCACCTCCTTAAAAGTTACTGTAAGTTGTCTTTTCTTGCATTTATCTGGTTGGTTTTTATTGTAATTTCACTGATCTGTAAGCTGACTGTTTTAGTGTTTGTCTTATTTAATAAGAGTATACATCGGAGTAAAATGAACAGCAAACAGCAAGGTTTGAAAGCCGTGTAGTTTTATTTGTCTGCCCAAAGAGAAGAAATAAAACCCCTTCAGTTTAGAAAGTGTTTGAATTTGTTAGCTTTACTGTTTGGGGTAAATATGATAGATTTTTGTAACATTGAGTTCTATAAAAGATTTTTCCTAGGAAGGTGATAACTTCACTTTTGAGGAACAGCTTGGTCTTCCTTACAAGGACCATGTGATTTCAACTTTAGTTTCCTTGTTCTGTAAAAGACTGCACAGTGTTTCTTATCGGGATTTTACTTACCCCCCTGAGCGTTCTCTTTAAAGAACATACACTATATACAGGAAGTAGTGCAGCTCTCCCAAAAAATAGGTAGGGAATTTTCTTTTACTGTTGTATCTGCAATTATAAAATATAACGAAATGTGGATGATCCTAAAAGCTTAGCTGTACAAAATTATTTGATCACAAAGCTATGAAAAATGCCTGTTGCTTAATGGAAAGATGATGTGTGAGCACTGGATTTTCAAAGTAACCATTAAAGTGGTGGGGGCTGGCCAAATTATACAATGGAAAGATTTAAACCTATCTTGGCTTTAAACATTGTGTTAATTATTACTAATGTGGATAAACGTTAAACGAGTATGTGTGGTGTGTGATTTGAGGAGTACTTGCATTTGCAGGGTCCAAAACCAAATGGTACTGACTGAGTTTATAACTGCATTTTGGGTAGAACACGTAAATATAAAGTAAAGCAAATACTTCCTCAGAGAGCTGTTTATCAAATCATCAATATTTTTTTCATCATGGTAGTTTCATGAGCTTCTATTGATCTGTACTGTTTAAATATAATCCTGATATGGGTGACAAAATCTTCTTTGAGTGAAGGTTTCTTACTCTTCAGAGAGCTTTTAAATACACAGCTTAACATTTCCATTTAATGCCACAGCTTGTAGATTTTAACATCAGCAAATTATTTTAAAAGAATACGTGTTGCTTCACACACAAAATAATCACTAAGGATGACAGATAATAGATTAAAGAACCAGACCTTCAATAAAAAAAAGTACTTGTGCACAAACTGGAGGTAATTTCAGAAGCTGGTAAAGTTCTCAAGCAGATGGGCACCTCTTGGACAAATGTGCTTGTTTGCTTGTAGATAACATGGAAAGGACTCCTGCACCGTGTTCTTCTCCAACATTAGAGTAAAACCTTTCTTTAAATGCTTGCGATTTGGATATAGATAAATGAACTTGCAGGTTTGTGCAAGTAGGTAGAATACTGCTATAAGCTGTGTCTGCCATAGCATAGGGCAAAGGAGAAGTAACAGCTACCAGGGACTTGGCATTTGGATAATGCAAGGCCAGTTGGCAGCTACTAAACCTAAGTCATTTGAAAGAAGCAATCCCCCTCTTCCTTAATGATTCTTTTGACTTCCAATTAGCACGTATGGTTTGATGACTACAGCATAACACTTCTTGCTTYTGTTAGGCAAATTCTTTATTTGCATCTGTGTTCTGTATGCAATAAAATAATGTAAAGCAGCTCAATTACCGCACTTGGATGAGGTGCTCTCCCTAGCCCCAAGGGGAGAGTGTCAGACGTATTATGGTAATTTGGACCAGCAAGCATACCTACACTGCCCAGATCTTCTCTGGCATTAAGTAAATGTCAATGTCTTTGTAGCATCGTGCTTTGTTTTAGCATGTTTTCTTGCCTGCACGTTACACAGCTACTGAGAAGTTACTCACCTATAAAGCGCTGACAGCATGGTCATCCCTGCTGCCAATTTTTAGGGATGGCCAAAGGGAACTTGGTGAGTGTGTTTACATGAACATCTCAAGATCTGTCTGATTAGAGGTAAAATTGCCTCCTGATTTATTGGAGCTGATGGCCCTTAAGCAAAGACCATTAGTCTGCTGAAAGACTCCCATTTGACATAAGTGGGCTCTAGATCAGGCTTCATGTCATTAAACAGCTATATTTCCTGGTTCTTGGAGATGAATGCACTGGATTCTTGCGATGATATTTGAATTAAGCATTATAAGCCTGATGTAGGAAGTAATGGGTGATATTCTGTAATGTAAGTTATAAGGGAAATTGGAATAGAAGATGATAATGGTTCCAGAGGGCCTCAATGGTTATTAGTCTTGTCATCCTTCTTCCCTCTGTCACCTCCCAGAGTCAGAAACTGGTGTGGAGGCAGAGACCACAATACTGGGGACAAATACCAATAACTTTGCAACCAGCTTGGTAAATTCAAGCCTGCTGTGTCTTTGTGAAAGGTAGCTAGCTGTTCCCTGTCAGCAACATGCAGTTAGAAGTATATTTATGGGGAAAAACAACAACAAACTTTCAAGTCTTAAAGCCCGATGTAAAAGAATTTGAAAAATGCTTAGAAAAGAAAAAAGCCAGTGTAGTATACAAAACGATTACAAGAACTTGCTGTAGCTATACAAATATAAGAGTTTTCTCATAAAACTGAGATGATAGTGAAGAAGTCTTTATATATGAAATTTCTTTTTTCCTCAGAGGTCAGGGCAGATTATGCTCTCTCATGAATTTCATAGTTCTAAGTATTAAATTTGAAGGGAAAAAAATCTGACATTTCAGGTAGCACTTGAACTGCATAGAACTACTTGGAAAGATGCCTGATTTTACTTCTCTTTCTTATTTGTCAAAAAACCCCCAAACATCTGATGGCCCAAGTGACTGAAGTCTAGAGTTGTGCTAAGTGATACTGCGCTGGGTTTTCAGACTGTCTTCTGCCCAACTGAAGGTTGAAGCTGCTCTGATCACTTGTCAGATTTATGTGTGGTAGCAAAGTGAATGTCTGGGAGATCTCARCTGTCCACAGTTGCGGATGGGTGCCCTATATAATTTCTCCTTAGCATTTATAAAATGCATAGCATATATAAGATTATGTCTCCTTAAAATATTTACATCTCCTTAGCATTCCCACTGTCGTGTGTGCTTTCCTGCAGTGCCTAACTAAGCACTGATACTGCTGCACTGTCACTTTGTAGATGGCTTTCCCTGAGCAGAGAGAAGAGGTTTTTGGGGTTTTGTGGTGTTTGTTTCTTGGAGAGAGAAGGAAGAGAATTGAGGATAGAGTGCAGTAAATCCAAGTAGCTGCCTTTTCCCTTCCATGTGGTGTCCCCTTCCATTTTTTTCTCTGCAGATTTATCCTGTGCAGTCTATTCAATAGCAGAGAACAGGCAGAAACCAGAGAGAAATCTGATTGATTTGCAAAACAGGAGTGCAGGCAATATATTTTTCAGATCCAAGTTATTTTTTATGTCCTTCCTCACTTTTCGGGGTCTTAGCCTTAAAACAAGTACATCTCAAAAAAGGTTAATCTTGTCAGTTAACTTGATGGTACAAATTCTAATCTTGCATTCTGAGCATGAATAACAAAGGCTGTAGTACAGAGAAAATTAGAGGTGAACTCGTTTTTCTTTATTCTTGATTATAGAGTTCAGTGCTTGCACTGCTCCCTTCGCTGAAAGAGCCCTGTAATCACCCTCTGCACTTCCTTTTTATGCTCTCCCACTACTCAATTAAGAACTCATTAAGCTGCACACCTGCGGTGTCTTTACCCTGAACTGTAGTTTTTAACCCCCTACTTCTACATGATTGTAATACAGCCTGTGGATTGCTTGACTTCAGCCAAGTAAAAATGACAGTAAAACTTATTTACGAAAATAAAACTTCTGTATTATTTAAAGCCAGTTCATAAACAAGAAGTGGAGAGTTTTTTTGGTGAGCACTCAGGACTAGAAATTATATTTACCATGACTTTCTGAGTAGATAGGACAGGGTAGAGTGCTAACTGATGAATTACTGTAGTATACAGTGAATAACTATAGTGCAGTGATGCTCCCATTCGAGTGGGGATGACGGAGCGGAGGCTTGGGGACCTGTTGTAATATTTATGTTGGTTGTAACTCGTGAGGTGGCACTGATTTGTGATTTTTTTTGAGTGTCCCTTCTTGGCATATGAGCTTTGTTAAGCCTTGGAGGAAGTGTTTTGATTCTGATCTGTTTTGGAGGATCTGTTGCAAGAAGCGTGAGTTTAGGGCTTTTTCATGGTGTTTTGGCAGAGGTTCCCTAAAGAGGGCACTGCCTGTATGCTCTTAGTGCTCAGCTGTGTTCAAGGAGTAGTGTAAATATATAGGACTCACTGGGGAAACATCCGTACTTCATGTCTCTGTTTTTTTCCTCCAGACGTGAGGTTCCATAATTTGCTAATGATTACTGATGATTTGCTAGTACGGCAAGAGAGGCAGCAAGAATAGTGAACCTACAGATTTGAACAATATAACCCTTAGCGCTGAGTGATGTTTACATATGAGCTCTGGGACTTGAGGTATTTTTTGCTTACATACTTTCTTAAATTTATTTCCTTCCAAGTCTAGCATTTAACACAACTGTAGCAAGGTTTTGTAATGCTGCTTTTTCTAAACTCTTTACTTACTGTCACTGTAAGATCCCAATGGTAAAGGAGCTGCAAGAAATATCTGCTTTGCTTTGATAATGGTTTAGCATCCTAAGAATGATTTTTACCCTGTGCACCTTTACAGTGTACTTTATGCACTTTTTCTGCCTACACTGAATAAATTTTATGTGGCACTGCTTCTTCCTCTAAAGTTTTAAATGACAGCAAAATGAGGAGGGCAGAAAGGAAAAGGAGGTGATTGCAGGTTCTCATTACTTAGTAAGAGACAACAGAGACATCTTGGAAGCAGGGGAAAGACGAGTCCCAGGAGGGAAGGCATAGATGTTTCAGGAATATGGGGAAACAAAGGAGAGAGGAAGAGACGGTAGCAGCAGCCCAGAAGAGTAAGTGGGGGAGTTCAATCCCATTGACACAGAATATTGCCAATTTTCTCATGGGAGGCTTAGCTACAAACAAGCTGACACCCTCATAGCAAGTGAGGTGTGGAAACTCATGAGGACTGCCAAATGTCCCCCAAATGTCCCAGTAACACTCCTTCTAATAATAACAACGTGTGTGTTCAAAAAAGCCCAGGGGCAATGTCTTTCTTGGCTAGTTCTGGCGGGGAGTCGTGCTGCATCTGAGAGGGCCAGCATGTGGGAGAAGCCTTTGGGAAGCATGCTGGAGCTGTGCCTTGGTCAGGGTCAGCCGCTGCCTCTGGGAGGGCTGCGTAGCCAGAGGCAGGCAGCAGCCTTGTCAATGCACGTGTGCCTGCGGATAGGTAAACATCGCCTGCTGTTGAAGGGCAGTGATGCCTGATTCTGTGCCTTAGGTGGTTCCCCTACAGAACATATCTATACTGCAGATATATGCAGTGTAGAATAATAATCACCTCTCCCACTACAAAACCCTATCCGGACTCTATAACCTTCACTGGGTGTAGTGGATAACAAGTAGATCCCCTCTGAGAACTGGTATTTTCACAAATGTATCACACTTACCAGGAACTCTGAAACCTGGTTATTGCATGTATTTTGTTGGGGGGGGGAAGTCTTAATGTGTAACTTAAAACTATATGTAAGAAGGCGGCAGGAAAAAAAACAATCAGCCTAATGTTGTGGCTAAATGAGCTTTTGTCAAGGACATGAGCAAATACATAACTGTCAGTTCGATTGCAGTTCACAGCCAGAAAAAATTGTACGCTTGCTGGGCTCCGTCAGGAACACCTGTTAGCGGGAGGGATTCCTCTCTGACGAAGCTGAAAGCTTCCCAAAAGGGAGATTGTTTCAGATGCTAGTAAGTGTTTCCCTGGGCTATTGCTGGAGCTTGCAATCTCCAAAGCACCAAAGGGAATCCTAACAAATCGGAGCAAAGACGCAAAGTGTAGCACTTAAGCGCAGCACTGAGCAGCAAGGGAATGCGGGCAGACGGCAGGAGGCCATCCAGCCCTATACGCGAGATGGGAGAAAGGAGATTGTACTAAACCAAAACGGGAATAGAAATCTAATTTTCTGCATTGTATACCCCAGATAGTAATTTGGGGACTTGATCACAGAGTGTAAAAGTAGATGTAGCTGATGTGTATTCTCTATATGTTTACAGTATGTTTACTGTATGTAATATTACACACATTGCAGGGTAAGCATTATTAGTGGCATGAATTTCGGAAGGGTCACAGGGCGTGAGGCTGTAAATGAGTTATGCACATTCTCTTAGATGAAGGGCTATAAATCTTGTTAAATTTTCCAGCAATATAAAATTTACCAACAGTTGGTACAACTGCTTGAATATTACTTTTCTGTTGTTAACAATTTGTGTGAAATTGTTCTCTCTTATCCCTTTGGCTGTTCGTTCCACTGGCTCAGTCAAATATTTGTTGAAATAAAGCTCTCGTGGGGTGGCATGGTTGCTTGGTAGCATGGACAATATGGAGCAGAATGTATGTAACTTCCACAAATAACAATTGTAAAGTACCCATTGCCTTTAAAAGATAAGTGACTTGCGCAGAAATCTAAGAGTGGCCTAAACCAGTTTTCTCTGCCTACTCAAAATGACAAAGCTTTTACGTATGTTATCTTCGGATCCTTTTAATGCTAAATATGTATTCCCAGTTTCTTTGGCTTTGTGGGGAAGTTGTTACTGTTAGCTCAGGTTCTGGGATATAGAGTAAGAGAGAGAAGGAAGATGAAGAATTTCAAGTGGCATGACTAAACCATGTGATAGCACAACAGTTTAGCAGACAGAAGTTTATGGGCACTTAGTTTCCTAATGCCTTTTCTTTGCAAATCTGTCACACTAAGAAATTATACAAACTCACAGAAGATTTTATTGAGAATGTGTCCTACTTCTTTTTCTTTCGCAATCAATAGTAAAGAGACTATCTTCTCTGGGAAACCTAGGAGTTACTGAGTAGGTTTTTATACCAATATTAAAGATGTTTTTATTTGTAAGAACATTTGCCATACTGTAAACCTAGGTTCACTTGGAACATTCAAAGTTGCATCAGAAGCTCTAAGCCAGATAGCTAAGATGCTATCTTAGCTATCTAGATCCGGAGGGATTTTTATTGTGCAACAAAAGTAACAATTGAAATGCATTTTCTTAATGGTGTCTGAGCTATGACTCATCAGATCTACATCTTTACATAAGTGTTTTGGTCAAATCGAGAAATCTTTATGCCATGGTACAACAGCTGTGTTCATTAGCATGCCCTGACTGTAGGCTTTGGTGACTGAGATTCTTCTTTGCTCAGCTTTCTCCTTAGTGGATCATGCTATTTATCTTCATACTAAAAATTCAAGTTGGCTTTGTATCACTCAGTGTGACGTTTTGATATTTTCTCCCGAGCTGTGACTAACAATGAGATAATTCAGGAAAAGCAAAATCCAGGATGTTACTTGGTAAACAGGATGTGCTTGGAAATGCAAAGTGAAGACTGCCCATGATTTCTTTATCGTGCCCCTCTGTGCGACAGTCCTGCATATTATTCTTGCACAACTGCTGCCCTGTTCACTGCTCATACTGAGCAGCAGTTACAGTAATGCTTCAGTATTTTTATTCAGGCAGAAAGGAGTTCTTGCCCTATTCATATTACACCTGTGCTCAGAAATGAAACAGGTATTGTCCTCCATAAATTATTGCCAACTTTAATTGTCTGTCTATTTGGTGACAGGCAAATTCAACAGGCACAGATGTTTACACCAGTCTCAGCTGAACCTGTTCAGAATTGGTTCATAACATAAATCTGTAATCAAGGCAAAAAAAAGAGAAACTGTTTTATGAAGACTGAACGCATCTTGAATTTTTGCATAGTATACAATTATAACACGTACTTCTTACAATGGAAAAAAGAAATATCAGTGTTACAGTTCCGTGTTGGAAGTACTTTGTCCTTGAAAAGCTTGCCAAGGGCTGTCTCCCACAGAGACTGAGTAATAGCTAGCTTTAAAAAAGGATTAGCACATGTGGTGTTTCATGGAATGGGGCCTAATCCTGACTATGACTTTTAGATTCCACCAAAGTGCAAATGCTAAATGAGATGGGAAGTAAATCAGAAATCTCCTGAGGTAACATCAAAATTGTTGTAGTAAGAGGAATATTTTGGAAAGACAAATAAAGCTGGCGAATACTGAAATACGCTTTTCATTGTAAATCGACATAACTTTTTAATTGTGCTCCTAAAAGGTGCGGCATAACAAATTAGTTATTAAGGTCCCAGAAGCAGCTGTTGTCTGTAAACAATCAGTTCCTAACTGCTAGTTATGGTATTGTTTTCAGGACTAACTTGTGGCTTTTATAACCGTAGGCAATGTGAAACTTTTTGAGAGTCTTTGCTGAAGCTGCGTGCTCCTGTTCTTTGTTCAGTTCCTATATGTAGTTGCTCCACGCGAGATGTGCACTTTTCAGCTTACCTTAAGAGGGAGCCCACTAACTTGTTAGCTCACCTCCATCAGGTGGAGCTGGAGGTGAAATCCTGCTGTAGAACAAGTGCCCCTGCAGTGGGGACCGCCGAGGTCGAGGCACCCGTCACCCATGCAGGAGTGTGCTCCTGCAGAGGGCTGAGCAGTGCTTTGCCAGCGGCTGCTGTTTCAAGGTCAGTAGGGAAGCTGGGGGTACTTACGGCTTGCACTGAGGTCTCTCCCTTCTGCGAATCCCTGAAGGCCTCAGAAAAGCTCGTATTGGTAGCTCCACCTTGGACTCATCCGTGTCAGTTTTGTGATTTGCTGCTGACATCAATCCAGCTGTAATTTCCCAGTGTCATTTAAAGAGCGGTGGGCTAATGCTGCTGCCATTGTGCTGGCCTGGAAAGTAGTTATTTCTACTGACCCATACCGTCTGTAAGGCAACTAAGCCGAGATATGTTCACTGTTCATCACCCCACTGTGCTTTTAGGTTGTCCAGGTGTCCAATTTGATGGGGCGAATACCTATCTGCTTCCATATTTCCTATTTTTCTGTGTGACAGCTCCAATCAGCCACTTCGTGGGATCACTGTGGGAATGCGCTCAAGAAAGAAAACATTAGTGTTGAAAGAAGTTGTATTATCCTGGATAGGGTGCCACACTCAAACATGCCTTTACAGTTGTTTGAGCTTACCTGTCACTGTTATGGCATTTTCTGAGGTTATTCCCATGTCCTTTGGGTAGCAACTGTCTCTCCGCTACTTTCTCAGAAAGGCCAGCCTGTAACCCCAGTGGGTGCTGCTGGGTGAAGCATTCGTGCTGCTTTTATCTGGGACTCTGGAGGGACTGGGACAAACAAAAGCCAGCTGAAGGATCCAACTTCTTTAAGAGCAAAAATTCTCCCTCTGACAAAATTCTGAAAAATAATGGACCAAAAAACCAAATTCACCACTGGCGTAACCAGGTGTAACTACAGCAGAATGAGTAGAGGCTGGTGGGGAATTTAATTCTGTGTATTTGTGCACACAGAGCATACACTTTAATAGGAAACACATACCTAACAGAGCAGGATTTATGGTTATAATTGTTTGTGCTGACATAAAAGTTACAGGATCAGTGTGTACAGTCTTTGATCATCTAAGTCATTGATTTTGTTTCTCACTTTTAACTGCATGTGTTGAATGCCCATATGTCACATGACTTCCATCATTATTTTTAGTTTTTCAAAATATGGCAGAAATCTTATCTGCAAATTGAGATCAAAGGTAAAATACAGCTGATTTGCATCTGTGCAGTCTTCAGAAAGGCTGCATGTGTATAGTCAAGAGCCAAACTTATCCTCATGCTTTTAAATTTTAATCTTATATCTATATTGAAGATATTTTTCTGTAGTGTAAAAGATTATTATTGCATTTCAACCAAAAAATTATCATAATACTGCAAAAATGATTGCCACTTTTGCGTTTCAGCCCTTGCTTATGAAAAGCTTTTGCAGCTTATTTAAGTCAAAGTTCAAATCCTACTTTGATCTGAATGCCTATTTTTGGATTTGTATAAACACAAGCATAGAGAACATAAGAACCTTTTTCCTTAAATCAAAATGTATTTTTTCTTTTTTCATCCAAGAACATTCTTCTTTCAAGGAAGCTTTTAGAAAACTTGCATCAAAATTCTTGTTTTGCTTGTAGGTAAAAAATTTATCTGAGACTATTACGGTGGAAACAAATGAAGTTAAATCCAGTGTCTAGTGATTATTTTTCCCCTCTTGTGGATTTCCATTGATTTCCCATAGCATTAATTGCTAAATCTTTAGGAAACCAGATCCATATGCTTTTACACTCCCTAAGAAACTTAGGCTGCCTCAAGCAAGAAGGGACAGCTAAGCAGAAATGGTTGTGCATAGTCAATATGCCATCCTTAACCTCACAGCACAAACCTGCCTCTGGAAGGACAGCATATCTCATTTCATCCCCAAACTTTAAGATTCTTTTGTTTGTCCTCATTCAGTTGTTTCCCAACAGCTCACTTTTATTCTGAATAATGATCGCTCAGCTATACCCCCTCACTGTGGAGAAGGTATAACTATGCCAGGTTCTTTGATGGTCTGTATTTTGCAGTGACATAATCCTCCCCTTTATGAACACAGATTTATGACCCCATCTCTTCTGCCTACCCGTGGCGGCTTGGCCAACTTATAAAATCAGCCCCCGTCAAAGGCCAGCCGCTAAACAAGAGACCTAATGCTTGACTAGTCAGAATGTAGCTCGCCCGCATCATACCTGTTACTAAGTCTCTAAGCCTTGTGATGCTAACAGGTATTTGGGATATAACCCAGAACCTCAGCTGCAGTGTTTTCTTTGAACAAGCTAAGTAGCAGGCCCTCTAAAGTCATCTTGTCAGAAGCCTACGATGACAATTGCAGAGTTGCCTATGAATGAAAATTATCAGTCTCAGGATATGCATTTAGCATATTGTGCTTTCTGCACGTACTGTAGTAACTAGGTAGGATGCTGAGCAAATGTGAGGCATTGCAGGGAAGAAGGACAGCACCATAGGAATTGAAGGTGCTGTTCAGCTGCTATCCAGCAGTCTCTTGAATGAGGAGCAGTCCAGTGGTCAAGAGGTTATTGGGGTTATTGGTCATGGATACCCAGCCTGGATTGTCTCATCAGCAAGTTCTGGGCAGGTGTACGGGTGCCTCTGGCATGGTTTGTACGTGCTTAGCAAGAAATCGGTCTCTCTCTTGTGTCCTGGCTGACGCAAGCCAGAGAACTGAGCTGAGCTGCCAGCGGGACGGGAGGGCTGTGTCTCTCCTTCCAGCTGGAAGTGAGCAGCTCCTTTGTGCACGAGCTCATCTGCCCCAGCAGAGCATGTGGGGCCAGGCTGGCTGGTTTTTAAAAAAACTAAAATGTGTTGTACAGTGGCACAGATGATAAACTCCCAAGTACATCCTTCACTTCACACTGAAAATTATGAAGGCAACTAATACATGGATTTAAAATTTTATTTGAATGCTGTTATCACAGATATGCCTTGTGGTGTATTTCTGTATGTGTGTGCTACTTGACTATGACCTAAATTGACTCTTCCACCTTCCACATAATTAATGATGTTGAAATGACTTAAGTACAAAGTCAAGTCATATTATTGAAACGGTATGTGTTGTTATTAACATGTTATCTAATTTGCATAATGAAATCAGATGGCTTTAGAATATTTAAGCTTTTGTATTTTAGATGTCATTGTCATTGTGTCTTTCATTATTAACTAAAAAAAGTTACAAGAATAATGTTTATGAACTTTTGGAATGATTGATTTAAAACTAACAGCCAGGGCTAATTAAGTGCCTTGTACTGATGTGATCTGGCACCAGCGAAGGACAATAATGGTTTTCAGACTCATTTATTTAGCCTTAAGCTTATTTCTAGATCTGATGTTAAAGACTAAAAGCTTGAGCTATAAGATAGACATGCCTTATGTAAGACTCACAGAAGTTCCCTGCATACAGACAATTGAGTCATCTTGGAAACAACATAGAAAGCAGATAAGCTTTGCATCAACTTATCTTACCAGTGCAGTTGGGGGTAAGAATTGGACTTATTCTGAAAATTTACATGTTCAAAAAGTGACTTTTTAAGTTGAAATCAGTGAGCACTCAGCTGTTTGTGTAAATGTGGTAATTGAAGAAGCAGGTAGTTGACAACGTATAGCTATTTGTTTTCAGTCTCCAGGTGAGGTGCATGTGTATTTTTCCACATGTGGTCTGCTTTATTGGGTCACCTCCTAATGTCTTTCAAGAATGTCTTCTAGTCCTAAATGGGCTGCAGCAGATCTATGCTGGCCCCTCAGTAAGTCGCTAATAATTTAGAGGCAAAATTGTCCTGCCTTTTTCTGGAGCATTTTCTAAAAGGCACTGAAAGAATACAGTTAAGAACCTACTGACCCTAGTGGAGCTGGAGAAAAACCTCTTCTCACTCAGCCTTTTGTAGGCTCAGCTCCTCAGGCAGCACAGGCTTAAGTGAACTGCAAAGTTTATGACCAAGCTTCTTACAATACTGTGAAAACTGCTTTAAGTAAACCTGGAAGACAAGGACTTCCCAGGAAATGATTTGAAGCAAATAGCATTGACATGAGAGGAAAACCACACCAAAACCTATTCACAAAAATTCCTTTAAGAAGTCCAGTGAATTGACTCTAGTTATAATTTTGCAGTGTGTGTACCTTGGATTGCTAAGGGCCTGCCATAACATGGTAACTAAATACAATAAAAAGTGTAGAATAAAAAAGGATGTACAAAGTGTTGAGCTGAAGAATGCCTGCTAAAGATGCTAAAAGCTTCATGGGGTCAAGGTGGAGTCTCAGATCCAGCCCTGCCAGGAGAGTAGCAAAGGCCAAAGCCTCTCTAGTCACTCAATCGTATCTGAAGGCTGAACAGGGCTATAGTAAGTAGATATTAACTAGCACCTATTTACTATTTTTCTCAGAATAAATTGATAGCTTGGAAGGAAATTATTGTGTTACAGTTCAGCACCTGGTTTGTCTTTAGCAGCCTACATATCTGCTTTCCTCTCCTGATGAAAGTTAAATTTTTTACAATTAAACCCAAAGTTTGCAAGTTACAGTTGAAAGAAATTGCTTGCATATCTCTGGTATAGTCTACAGACTGAAGAAAGCAGCAATACAAATTCAATCAAGAGAATTCTTTAAAATTAGCTTATATGGAAAAAGATTTTACTGAGCAATTCAACCTAAAATGTCCAAGGTTACCTTATTTTTGATGGACAAGGCGTTAGCTTTCATAAGAATTATTCAGAGCGCAGATGAGGTTTTGTAATTTCATTTTCAAGAGCAGATAGGTTTTAAAGTTAGAATGAAAGGTTTTTAAACAGGTATTACTACTATGAAGACAAAGAAAATATCTACAATATCAGACAGAAGTAACTTTTCATCCACCCATAATTTCTATGAAATTTTGAAAAGCTGCACCATTATTTTGACTTGTAGATATGGCTAAACAAAAATCCCAGCTCCACAAACTCTCCGTGACTTTGAAGATCAGACAGTGATCCAAAACACCCATCGTGGCATTAAGAGGAAAACTTAAGATCTTGGACAACTCCTGAGCTCTAGGAGATACTAAATCCAGAATGAAACTTCCTTGACGAACTAGTAATCCCTTGGTGAATAGTTCTGCATTTGTTCTATTCTGGAGCACTGTAGGCGGGGATAGTCTAAATCTGCTGATGTAAAGCTGATTTGGCATATTGTAGTACTTTCATCTGTTGTGTTCTTGGGTCAGTGTCTCTCTAGTAGATGTGTAATAGACATTGCATAGGATATGCTGCCAGATTTTATTTCCCTTGCTTTGCTGGCTGGTGTCACAGTACTTCTTACACGCTCCAGTGCTTAAAATTGCATAGAACCACATATTCTTCTTTTCCTTCATGCAAATATTGGGCTGCCTCTAGAGAAGTTTTAGGATGCAGCCCCTGCTAAGGGAGGGAAGCTTTCAGTGTGCATTGAGCGGTAGGCAGAAGAGCTTCAGGAAGGAAGGACTTGTAGCAACCTTCTGAGAAATTTGCAGCTGGTGCAGAGAAGCTGCTGAGGTGAGCAGGGAGCAGACCCAGCCAAACCGCAGAGGTGCTAAAGAGAAAAACTTCCTAAGGACCACAGGAAAAAAATGTGTGGTTTGCTGCAAGCCAGGAAGCCAGAGCTGATTAAACCTCCACCTGGAAGCATGAGCCTATCCTGCAAAAACCTAAAGCTCTGTCCGGGCCAGGTCCCCATCACACCTGGTGTAAGGTGTAGATCTCGCTTCCCTGGTCCTGTTTTATAGTGGAGAGTCAACGTGTGCTGTGAATGGGTGCAGCCAAATTTTTTGTCTGGTTTGGACTGAAAACTCAATTTGGAGCTGAGAAGTCTTTGTCAGTGAAAGTTTTTTATTAAAATCGGTAATTTTCCTAAAAGGTCAGGCCTCTCAGTGGAAAAGTGCTTAAATAAATTGGTGCATTTGCAAAGAAAAATCTTTCAAGAAAAGTTCTCATTCAGCTGTACTTCTGTTCCATATAGTGTAGGAGGATGTTTTTTTAAGATAAGCATTTTTATATTCAAGCTGGTGAAATTAATAGTCCTTTGACTGTTGTACCTTAAGGTTTGTTCTGTTTTTACAGGTAACTATTTTAAAAGCTTGCAATCCATTGAATATGGAAGGAACAGCTGCTATAGCAAATGTACCCCTTGATGCAAGCAGCATAAAACATGAGGAGGTCTGGAAACTGAAAAGTTACTTTACTTTGAGGTGTCGCAGACCCAGTAGGAAAACCCCAAACAGGTCCCATTAACATCCTGTTCAGAAAAAAACAGGCTGTAAAGAGAATGTTTTTTAAAAGGTTCAGGCATATGTTTTCCAATAAATTAGAAAGAGACATTGAATGTTGCATTCGCTTTTGGTGGAGGAGAGAAAGAAAAACTATTGTTAGCAAAGGTCTGGGCTGGAGCTGGAACTTAATCCTCTCAGATGCCTTTTCCTACTCAGCTGAGTTTTGAAAGCCAGTAGTCACAGTGTGTAAAATGCACCGTGTTAGGAACAGTCCCTTTCTTCGCTCAAAATCTATTACCGGAATTGAAGACAATTAAGTATAAACAATGTGCAGAAACAATTGGGATGCAAACTGCCTATCTTTAATATTCATTTATAGGAAATGGAACATTACTTTTAAATCTAATAGCTTTTGCAATAAAGTCTAACTGAAATTTTGTTTGTTATCTGTTGGCCGCAGAAAATACTGCACATCTGAACTTCACCTGTGTTTTGCTTAAAGGAAAAACGTAAAACTTTGCCCCTCTGCATTAGCTTATAAATTACAACAGCTCCTAAACAGAATTCTTCTCTTTGGCTTCAGTGGGAATCTCAGATGGGGGAAAGGTCTATTTTCATGTCTTCTGGAAGCAGTTGCACAGAACCTGATACGTTTTTTCCGTTCTATTTTAAATGAGAGATTCCATTATTTTGATGCACTTCTGGCAGTTATAGCATAGAGACATCTAAGCATATATGCGTACATAAAGTAATTTCTAGTGCATTTTATAAAATATACTGGAAGCAAAAACAAGGAAAGGGAAGGAATGGATGGCAATAATAGCATAAAGGGACCTAGCTCATTGCTTTAGTCTCTTTTTTCCTTTGAAATAGTATCTCCTACAACCTGGATCTGGGTGGGCAGTCTTTATGTGGATCACTATCAAAATTTTCAACTACAATGCCTCAATGTTTCTCCCTAGGTGCGAACTGGGTTGTATTAATCACTGGAGACTGATATTAGCTCTATTTAGCATTTATTCAAAAATTTTAAATGGAATGGATGCCTGGCTTCGGTACTGTTGACTGATGCTCCCATATGAAGTATTTAAACAGGGTCCAGAGAAGATTCCTTCCCCACCTTGGACTGCAATAAGCTTGTGGTGTTGTGGAACTTGGCGAAGTGAGAGACTGACAACAGTACTGCTGATTTAAATGAAATTTTGCAGAATCATCTAATTACTGCAAGAGAGATGGAAAAGACCATTGTCCCAGAATCTTTGTTTTGCTTTAAAAGACATATATATAAATATCTCTGCATTTGTTAAAAAAAAAAAACCAGAAAAAAAGCCCGCAGAAAAACAAAATCACGATTTCCTTATAGAATTACAAGAAAACAGGAAAAAACTTAATGAGAGTCGTGGAAAGGTTGCTGTGGAAACAAGAAAAGGAACAATGAAAAACATCTTTGAGGAGATAGGTCAAGAAACTTAGGTCGAAAATCATATACCTTTAATTATAACTAAAGAAATCTTAGGGGAGGATTTTCATCTTCATTTTCTGTGCAAAACTTCAGGAACAAATAAAGTATCTGCTGTATTAAATGCATAGACTTTCTATAAATCTGTAGATGAGTTTATGCCAAGGAAGCAAAATTGATAAACAGAATAATTCTGTAATTGGGAAGAAATAGTGAAATGAAGTTGTGGTGCTGGATTGAAGAAAACAGTCTGTTTTCTTACTGCTCACAGCATGTGCTCTGTAAAGAGATATTGATTTGCGTGGTCAAGTACGCCAGCAAATGTCTGAGGAGTACCTCATGAAAAAATGCTTCCTGTGCCAGTAAATCTGCTCTCTGCAGTTTGTTGGATGGGATGTCTAGTAGCAGAAAATGGCATTGTGGCTCCCAAAGATGAGATGCTGTATAGCGAAGTTATGCGTTAGCAAAGCTGAAATCCGTATCAGGATTTTCATCAGGATATATCATGTGCTCATTTTTTTTATACCCTGGTTGATGTGCCATAACAAGAACACCAATAAGAATGGTAGAAGAAAAAAACCAGGCTATTCATAATGCTGCTGCTCAAGCAGTGCCATCTGAGAGCTGCAAGCACGACTGCTAGCGTGGCAGGATTTATGAGCTGTTATGCACTCTGTTATTGTTTTGTGCCTTTTTTTGCAGAGCACAGTGGCCATAAATTGGCTCAAAGTATCCAGAGCTTATTGCTGAATCTGCTGTCAAGTTTTAATTTTGGTTCTTGGTCATGTTGTTTTTTCCAGCGTTTTCAAAGACTTGTTGGAGGAGTTAGGGATGTCATAGAAATGTCCCGTGGGAAGACGAGTCCCAGTAAAGGGCAGCATCGTGGCATAAAGGAAGGAGACCACTTTTTTTTACTCACAGACCATCTTCGTTACTTAATCGTATTGTTGCCGTGTCTGGACAGAGAAGCCTGACATATAATTAACGTGTTTTTAGGTGCCCTGGATTGAAAAAAACAAAAAAACATGCAAGGTAGATGGCGTAGTCGCTATGGTTCTTCGAAGGAGCAATACTCTTGATACTGCTCTCAGGGGCATGTTCCTAACAAACTGAGAATAAATGATGGCTCCAGGCAGTCAGGTAGCTTTCCTCAAATCCAATGAGCAAAATACAAGTGAAACTGGGAAGAATTTCACTTTATTTCACAATATTTCACTTCCTATTGCACAGTTAGGAAGAATTATGTTTAGAAAGAAGTGTTAAATGGCATTCAGAGTTTTGAGGTGGACTTTTTCTAGGCAGTTGCTGCACACAAAATCCTCTACCAGCCGTCCTTTGCGCAAGGCTCTGTTGCAGAACAGACGTCGTTTTGGTAGTGAGATGAGACTTATTATGAGACTGAAATTAATTTCTCTGTTAAATTTATCTGTGTAGAGCTGTTATAAAATTGCTTACAGCAATCAAGATCCTGGTAGCTTGCCAGCTTTTTAACAGATAAGCAGTTTTGAAATAATTATTTTCCAATAGTGTCATTGAAGTTGAGAACATTTTTGTTCCTCCTACTCTTTCAGCTTTCTTTTTAATTAAGGGGGGGGAGGCACATTTCTAGAAATGTGTAATGAACAGACTGTGAATACCAAGTGTGAATATTGTACTTCTTTCTCCTTTCAAGTGTTCCCACGAGACATTGCAACACTTCAGCAGTACAACTTCTGTACTCTTCTGTTATATTTTTAGTGATATTTAAGGTATGTTGTAACCCATATCTATAGTGCTATTAAGTAAATCTATCCATGCGTTATATGAAAATACTTCTGTGTGTCTTTGTATTTAGCTGGGAAGGAACATCTATGCTCTGAAGTTATGTAAAAAGTAAAAATTATGGAAAACTAATTAATGGACATGTTAAAATGCATTTCAGACCTCTAATCAAGGTGGTTGTACCTAAATGTAAATTTACTGTGGAAAGAGAAGGGAATGTAAGGAACAGATTTACCTCTCCTTGGGGTTATGCTATGTTTTTTAAACCAACATCCTCCCCCAGTTGCTGTGTGGGGCATACGGTCACTGAGACACTGAAAGAGCTGCTGGCCTGCCTCTGTTAGGGACTTGCCGCGGGTGCTAGGGAGGAGATGGAGGACTTGATTTCCTATTGGCAGACTTTATAAAGTCCAAAAAGGATCATACACGGTCTCCCTGCAGGTGAGATAATGATGTGGACAGGGGAAAGAGGGAGAGAAGAGATGCTTTCAAAGGCAAAGAAAAGGCTCGAGGGTTTCTCCGGTGGAGAAAGCTGCTCCCCAAAGATGGGCAGAGCATGGCTATGTGCACGGCAGGAAGGAGGGCAGAGCTCCCTGCTGCTGTTGGCCGGGCAGAGAGTACTTGTTGCTCTGCGGGGAAAGAGGGGGTAAAAAAAAAAAGACTGATTGGGACATTTAAGACATTGTATGCTAGAATATCTGTGGTATGTGTTGTCCAGGCCAGCAAGAGGTGTGATTGGGCTGCAAATTACTTGTTTAGAATGATGAGAGTGTAGTCACTGCAAATCAAAATGTTGCTCAAATCTGCAGGCTATTATTTCTCAAGTTCAGTTACACACCTACTGTATTTTTTTACTTCTATTTTTCTCTGTGTGAACAGAAGAGAATTATTGATAAGTTAGAAAAATTACATGGGCAGCCTGTCATTTTCTAAACTTACTAACTTTCTGAAATATATCCCCAAAGTCATGAATAAAAGGTTTTTATGAGAGCAACAGAATTGCAGGTAATATGTAGTATTGATTGATGAAACTGGGTGGGAAACAAAGCAAATGAAATGCATTTACTATCTTTGTTCTCTTTTTCTCTTATTTAGTTAAGTAAGTTTAAGCTTTGGCTTTGGCTTATTTGCAATGCAGTAGCTTTCAGAAGCAATGACAAAGTGTGGTAGTTAACAAGATATTAATAGAAACAAAAATAATTAAGAAATTTTATTATTGATGCAAATGTATGGAAGCGCCTATTCCTTGGTTTTTGCATTTCATTGACAGAGACAGCAAGGACAGGCTTCTTTACCTAACGGCCCTAGAATGGTTTTGCGCTTGCTTCAAAAGAAGTTTTCCAGAAGAAAGATTTCTATGTGAAGCTTTCGCCGTACAATCAAAAATAGCCTTACTTTTCAAATTAGAAATCTGTGAAGACATAGATGGGCCAAAAATATGAAATGGACCAGAGAAGAAGTCGGAGCAGGCACCAGCCAACGTGATGTGGTTTTGACCACCTTAAATAGGTTGGTAAATTTCTTGATATTTTCCATTTCTGGATTAAATCCAGGAGCACCCATGGGTCACTAACATACATGTGTGTGCATCTTCTTCTGTCTCAGTGCTCCCTTAGCTAAGGAATCAGATCTACACTATGTCCTTCTAAAAACACCCTTAACCCAAATTAGAAACTCCAGAGCACTGGATTAGAAACTTCAAAGTAATCCCTGATTTTTCTTCTGCATTCTGGTCTGCCTTTGGGATTTAGTTTTCGTTCCCCCCTGGCATATCTGCCATTCCAAAACTGGCACATATCCCTTCTTTCCAGAGGAATTACCTGTACTAAAATGATCCTGCCAGTTCCTGATAGCCATGTGGTCAGGTGACAAACGCATCTTTCCCATTGGCACTCTTCAGTCCCTCTGTTGCTAGTTTTAGTGGGTATATATTAGAGTTAAATGGCTGTAAAGAATAAATTGTACACTGACTCTTACATAGAGATGCATTTTTTTTTGCAGAACATGAAGGTGTGACCTTCTTGATAGGGCAAAGGATAAGAAAGAGGAGGGAGGAGATGCAGGCAGGAGGTGAGAAGAAAGAAAGTGAGCTGTTCAAAGAACAGCCACTGGCTTTGCCTTCTGTGGAGCTGCTCAGGTGTCGAGAGGGTTGTCTCAGCAAGGGTGCAGTGCTGGCACCCGGCAGGATGCCTTTCTCCTGAAAGGGAGGTGGGAAAGAAAAGCCACACTGGGAAGATGCAGAGCTTGAAGGGCAGGCAGCGAGTCATGAAATGGCTCTGGGGGGAAGCTAGCAGATGTTAGGGGCATTCGTAAGAGGTGGGCGCTGGTGGAGAGTGTGCTGTGCGCTCAGTAGGGCTTGGGGCTTCACGGTGGAAAACGTGGCATGAAAAAGGGCAGCGCAGGAAAACAGAGCAGGCTCAGGTAGACCTGAGCAAGTAACTGCAGTGATGATACTTACCACATTTTCTAAGTTAGGCTGCAGAAATTGGCTGTTGTCAAACAAATTTCCAGGCACGTGAGAGAGGTTTTAAGGTAAAAAGTACAGCAGAGTGGGGCTACATCTTAAAACTCCTCTTGGCTCCGGTAGTGTTTGTGAACTAGTGATGTACAGTATGAGAGAAACTGCGTATGGGTCATCCTGGGAGCCTGCAAGTGCCTCTGGTCCCTGTGGGTGCTCCTAGTTGCCTTGGCTTGGGAAGTCAGCAGGAGTGCCAAGACTACAAGCTATCCTGTTTCTGGCAGGCTACATCTCCTTGTTGATCACTGTCTTAGCCATAGCAATAAAAACAAGCAGGAACGCACATGTAGGCAGTTAGGCTTTGGCCTGACCATAAGACTTTCTCAGCTGTAAGAATAATTTCAGAAGAGCAGACTAAGGGAATATTTTTTGCTTAATTAGTTACAGCATCTCATCAGTCACATACCGCACAACACACAATTTTATAAACCGTTGCACTTTGCCTGGGTATAAATGGATTGTAACTGATAACCCATAAAAAAATAATAGTTGTAAGTTTTTTAATGAAATAAAAAACATTGCGGTAATGAAAAAGCCGGTATTTTAAGGACTGATAAAGCAACAGATTAAACAGAAGAACGTGTTAGCAGAACAGCTATGTATACTCTTGGCTAAGTATAACAGACCTATCATCAGAAGATAGCAAATGTTACATGATGAGGATAACCACAATTGGGGTAACCAAAAATCCAGGAAATTGAAACTGGGGCTATGTGAATTTTAAGAGATTGAAGGAAAAAGTATTACCTAAAAAATGCTTGAAAGCTAGTCCTTTGGCAGAGTTGCAGTCCTGGATGCTGTTGATCTGGTCATTAGCTTGTATGATGCTGTGCAAAATCATCTCACCACAGGGTTGCGTGGTCAGAGCAAAGATCTGAGCCTGTGCTGTTTTATTGGGTTTTGCTCTTTAATGTATATAATTGGCCATTTTCCATTCAAGTTAGATAGGATTTTTATAAACCTCAAAGTCATTTCATTTTCATGAATTCCATTTTCCTCTGCCCTACAGGAGGGGTGTAATCATTTCCTCGTGACAGAAGGAATCAAAGGGGATGTCAAACAATGCATGGCCTAATCAATATTGGTAAGTGAATGTCATTGAGTAATTGATCTGCGTCCTCTGTGGGATTTTTCATTGCAGCCTGTTACCATAATGAGTGGTCAGCAGAGCAGAACTGGTCTAGACAGAAGATAAAGGTCTCTGGTGAAAATTAGCCTTTTTCAAATGTAAATTCAGAAAATATTGGAACAGAGAGTAACTTTCTTTCTAAATCAGCACCAGTACTTCCTTAAATTAAGAAATGCAGTAAACACTAGAATTATTAATGACATTGTATAACTGTACCATGCCTAGTTATCTCTATCCCCCTTTGTTATTTTTAAGGACCTGTTTACTGAATTCAACAGTAAAATCCCATTAATAATTAAATACTTAATTTTCTTTAGAGAGAAAAAATAAGATAAACACTCTATTTTCTTAGGTAATTCATGGTTATGAATTGAATGACTTGCTTAAAATCAATGTTAATAAATAATGTATAGGATTCTTTTTCAGCCACCCCATAAATACTAAGCTGATTGAAGAAAACAGAGGACATACTAATGGAAATATATCTTTATGCAGTGGTAAGGTTTTTGTGTGTATGTTCCAGTTTATATGAAATTGATTTCACACTTCCACTGGTGAATGAAACCGTGTATCAATCAACTGAACACACGCACGAGGAGGTGAGCACTTAAACATAACTTTCCTCTTGCTCAGTTGCTGCTCAAGGCCCCCATTGTAAGGGTTGTCCGACACTCCTTTGCCATGTGTATAGTCCTGCACATCTTTGCAGGATTAGGACCCACATTTCACAACTGTTACTTTAGGCGGCTCCTTCTGCATTATGTATATCCCATCGAGTACTCTTTTGTTGTGCTGAATCTGGTCTGCATGTGTGCCCCGCATAAGGATGGCACCTTGCCTAACTGAGGCAGAAAAGGCACTACCAGGTTACTGTTGGCAGGCAATGGCTGAGTTGGAAGCAACTTGTTTTATAAGGGCAGGAGGAAGGATGAAACTGTAACGCTATTTATGGCATGGAGGTAAGCAAGGTTGTGTGAGGGTCCTGGCTGGGGAATTTCATAGTCCCTGAAGTTTGTATCATCAAGGTTATTAAGGTTTAAACTCTCAGCTGATGAAAATCAGGACAGATCAGTTACAATTTAATGGTTCATAATTTTGCCCTTAGGTGATGCAAATAACTTTTGTTTGTTACACTAGGCGTAAAAAAGATGGTGTGAATCTGGTCAGGAGGTTCTTTTGTCTTCCCTTCTCTGTGTCCCCGTCCCCACCACACAAAAAATCAAGTATTTATAAGGAATAAAGTGTATAGCAAATTGAATAAGTAGGTTTTGGTCAGCCATATGCACAGATCCTGCTAACGTGCCTGATTCTATTAGCTGCATCCATGTAAAACTAAATGCAAGGAAAATTATTCCTAATTGGCACTGATGAGCAGCAAGTGTAGTCTGTGAAATAGCCTGCGCTGTCAAAGGAGGGGAGAGTCACATGTGACAGCCTTTGAAGCTAAGTACCGTTCATCTCCTGGAACATGCAGCAGCTTTCCTCAGAGAAAATAAAACAAATATTCTGTTTTCTTAGGTAATTTATGTTTACAGTTGAAGGTGTATGATGTCACCAATAAAGGCAGCAAGGTGAAGGGCTTTTTTTCTTTTTCTTTCAAGAAGGCATTAAAAACTAGAGAGAAAATGTGAATCCCTTGAGATGGGAACCGTGGTGCTCAGCACTGGGGGCCTGTTTTCAGCTGTGGAAGTAGATGGTTGGTTAGGAGGGAGTATCATCTCTGAAACAGTGAAGATGACTGAAGTGTGGGGTGATGCGTCATGGACGAAGAGGGAGTTTCTGTGTTTTGGCTGCAGTGATCCTGAAGCTCTGAGAAGGAGGTGAAGTGTTACAATGAGGTCTGAAACCAGCAATAGTACTGAGAGCTGTTAAACAATGCAGTATTCAAGGAAGGCAATAAATTGTATAAGGTAATGAACAGATTTACAGACTTGGAAAATGGTGAAGAAGAAAAATGCATTTAGGTTAAAAGCAAGCAATGAGTTTCTGGACAGGTGTAAACATACATCCTGAACAAGGGAGAATGAGGTTGGGAACACTGTGTGAGTGCCTGCTATAAAACCGATCTCTCTGACTTGGAAACCTTCTGGAAGTGACAGCAGGCTTAATTATGTGAATACTCTGGCTGTTTTATTAAAAAGTTTCAGCACAATTCGTGAAACACTCACTCCAGAAATCACTTCAGACATGAAGTGCCCCAAAGTCTTATCGGTCTGTGAATTTTGAATGTGCCAGGCAGTGCTGAGCGTGTCACTTGGGCGAGCACACGGGCCTTGGCCTGCAGAGTGCATTAACCGAAAAGAGGACTATGCAAACAAAAAAATTTGTGGAGAAAGTGTACTGAAAACCAGAGCAGTTCCAGAAGGGCTTGGGAGTCACTGAAAGTAAATAAGTGGGCAGAGTAGAGCCACAGAGAAATTGCAGGTAGGAGTAGTGAGTAACTCAAGCTATAAGAAGTCAGTATAAGGACCAGAGGAGAGAGATCAGAGTTACGAAAAACTGAGGTGAAGATCTCTGTTGGAGATTGGGTTTAGCGAGTATTCACGTTGGTGAGCCAGAGTTGTAGCAGTGCCTGCTAGCACAAGAGTCAAACGAGTGAGTGAGGCTTTTGGCTATGAGGGTTCAGGGGTGGGACACTGAGATTGCCTGGAGATAGTATCGTAAGAGTATGGTATTATCTCACTGGAATAACCTTGCAGTGGCAAAGAAGTTTTGTTAGAACTAACAGTATATTATAACTTGTTTCCAAATGCTATACAGATGTGTTCTCCTCAAAAGGTTGCTTATCAATTGGTACTTGCTCATTTATTTCTTGGCCCGGAATATTCTCCAGTGTTACTCTTATCTTTTGCTCTTGTCTTTTCTGACAGTGGAATTACAGTTAGAACCTAGGACATGCCTGACTCTTTCCCTATGTAAAAGCAGATCCCATTTCTGTTCCAAAGTATCGTATTACTGATTTAGATAATTTTTACTCTAATCTCTTTCTGGTCTTTAACTGAAAGCTCTCAAGGACAAGTGGTTTTCTTAAGTACTGATTATCGTATGATCCTTAATCATTATTGCTAATTACATCCTTTTCAAGCATGGAATTTCTCAGCACCTCCATGCAGAGGTCGGTAGGAGGGTTACAGCATGCTTGCTCTCTAAAGTGCAGCACTTCTGTGGTTTCCATTTTCAAAGCATAAATTGAAGCTAAAACAAAAGTTAGGTCTTTACTTTCTGGCATTGCACTTCCTTTCACTTCAGTGTTCCCCTTTGCATGTGACAACTGTGGCCCCAAACCTTGAAGACTGTGAGCATGCATCTTGTCTTAGTGACTCAGCCTTTTATTTTGTTTGTTTGCCTCTTTTACATCGTTTTGATGACCTGCATTTCTTTCAAGGGAAAAAACCCATACACTGTTACCAAACACAGCAGAGACAGTAAATCGCAGAGGAATGCCAAGTGAAATTTTCAGAGAAGCAGAGGGCAGGCATCCCCATCCTTTAGATTGCTGAAAGATCAACTTTGTTACTTTATAAAGGGTTATATCATCAGCTACCTGTTGGTAACAAGGTTATTGCAATAAGATAATGTTATGCTATGAGTCACCTCCTCCCAAGAGGAGAAATGGGGAGGAAGGACATTTTCACATCAGCTTTCCTATAGGTAAACCAGAAAATAAGCTGTCATGAAATTTGTCTCCTATAGAAATAGGAGGCAGAATACGTAAATACGTATTACATCATGACAGTGGCTTATTGCAGAACGGTATTTTTGTGTATGGGGTAATGCAATTCTGCAGGGCTTTTTGAGTCTAGTTGACAAATCACTGAGGGTATAAATGTCTCTCTTCTTTAAGGATGCTCTAGAGGAAAGCCATTTTTCCAGGGAGAATGAGGCTTCAACCTTTATCTCCTTGTGCATGCTTTTTACTAGCATGATTTTTGTTTCCCTCTGGTCTCAGACAAACAAGGCTTTATGTTTCCATGTAGAGGAACCATCAGATGATTCCCACCAATCTCTCCTTAACCACACCGTACTTGTATTTTCCAAATGCTCCTTTGCAGTAGTGTAGTATCATAGCAGGCTGACAGAGGGGAAGGATGAGCAAGATTAATGTCACCCCTGGCAGAACCTCCTATTTCCTTTGTTAGTAAAACATAAGGAAAATCAGCAGCAATCATGACTACCTCAGACTCTGATGTATGGATTGCAGAGGAGTTTTTGTGGCCATTTCAGTGGCCTTGGGAGTCTGCTCTACCCAGCAGCTGCTGGCTTTGTTCTGCCTACAGTCAGCTCTGCAGCGTCTGCTCTTATGGGAGAGATTGCAGGACTGAATGAAAAACCATGTTCTCCCCTCTTCCCCCAGCAGACCTTGATAGAAGTTGACTGAAACTGAAGAATTACAGGTGGATTGCATCAAATTTCTTTCCTGCTCACTTGTTCAGATTTCAGTGGATTTTCACTGGCAGTGCCAGAATCATTGTCCTTCCCCATCCCACCAGAAAAAACAGTCTAAATGTGCATTAAGGTGGGTAAAAAAGAACGGTTTTAAATCTTTGTTTTACAAGAAAGTGTACACAAAAGGACACAAGCACATTTTTCACCTTAGCAAGTTACCTTTAAAGTAAAAAAATTTTTTTTTTTTAATTATTTTTTGGAATCTGGGAATCTGTTTTACAACGTAGGGTTTTTGTTTGGTTTTGAGTGGTCTGTAGTCCTGAGAGGGATTTGCAGTGCAGGTGCAGAAAACACCAACTGCAGTCTGATGGAGAGTCAAAGAACTTAATTAGATAGTAAGACAGATGATATAGGCATCGTTATAGGCAACTTAGAAAATTGCAAGCTAGAAAACTCCCCCTTAGCTAAGGATTAGTTATAGTTGAATGTTTCTCATGGAAAAAACAAGGAGGGAAGAATGTTATGCATGTCAGCATGTATGGGGTTTTCCTGTTGAGAGCTTCAATGAGAGTATCGCTGTGGTTTAACTGAGACCCCTCGTTGCACTCAGCTCAGAGGAACGTACTTAGGAGCCTGATCTCCTCATGGGAAAAACCAGCTGCTCTGCCTCACAGTGCCTGTGAGATGCCTGAAGTTGATGGAGACTATCCAGCTACCTGGATATCCAGCAGAGGACTGTCTTTTTCTTTAAAAAAAGAGTGACAAGGGACAAGCCTCTTTGGAACCAAGAGACATTATGAAATAATGTGACAGAGAGGTGTGACTAATATATACTATTAAAGTCTTGATTTCTTTGAGGCAAAAAGGTTCAGTGTGAACTGTAGAGTAAGTGCCTACATCTTAAAAGCCTGTAATAAGAAACAAAACTAAGTTCCATATCATAGAATCATAGAATCGTAGAATCATTAAGGTTGGAAAAGACCCTTAAGACCATCGAGTCCAACCATCAACCCAGCACCCATGCCCACTAAACCTGTCCTGAAGCACAACATCCACACATTTTTTGAACGCCTCCAGTGATGGTGACTCCACCACTTCCCTGGGCAGCCTGTTCCAATGCCTGACTACTCTTTCAGTGAAGAAATTATTCCTAATATCCAATCTAAACCTCCCCTGGCGCAACTTGAGGCCATTTCCTCTCGTCCTATCACTTGTTACTTGGGAGAAGAGACCAACACCCGCCTCGCTACAGCCTCCTTTCAGGTAGTTGTAGAGAGCGATAAGGTCTCCCCTCAGCCTCCTCTTCTCCAGGCTAAACAACCCCAGCTCCCTCAGCCGCTCCTCATCAGACCTGTGCTCCAGACCCTTCACCAGCCTCGTTGCCCTTCTCTGGACACGCTCCAGCACCTCAATGTCCTTCTTGTAGTGAGGGGCCCAAAACTGAACACAGTGTTCGAGGTGCGGCCTCACCAGTGCCGAGTACAGGGGCACCATCACCTCCCTGCTCCTGCTGGCCACACTATTCCTGACACAGGCCAGGATGCCGTTGGCCTTCTTGGCCACCTGGGCACACTGCCGGCTCATGTTCAGCCGGCCGTCGACCAGCACCCCCAGGTCCTTTTCCGCCGGGCAGCTTTCCAGCCACTCTTCCCCAAGCCTGTAGCGTTGCCTGGGGTTGTTGTGACCCAAGTGCAGGACCCGGCACTTGGCCTTGTTGAACCTCATGCAATTGGCCTCGGCCCGTCGATCCAGCCTGTCCAGATCCCTCTGCAGAGCCTTCCTACCCTCAGGCAGATCAACGCTGCCGCCCAGCTTGGTGTCATCTGCAAACTTACTGAGGGTGCACTCGACCCCCTCGTCCAGATCATTGATAAAGACGTTAAACAAGACCGGCCCCAAAACTGAGCCCTGGGGAACACCGCTCGTGACCGGCCGCCAACCGGATTTGACTCCATTCACCCCAACTCTCTGGGCTTGGCCGTTTCACTATCATTTGATAGTGGAACCTTGTAAGAGATTTTGTCTTCTGAAGACCAATCCCAAGAATTAAATTAAAATCTCACTTAAAATAGCAGAAATGCCAGTTTGACAATTATTAGAAAGAATCCTGAAAGAAATGGCAGATAGGATTTTAGGAAAAAGTCTATTAGCACACAGTGCTAACTCATGTATAAGATATGTGAGTAGCTTAATAAAACCAGTGGCAGCGGAAAGTAAAGTGCTGCATGTACATTTGCATGAAATCTCCATGTTTGGCATGCTCTAAAAAAAGTAGAAGATTGAAGACAACAACGAGAGTCGAGGAATAGTTTTACCAGTTACTGTTTAAGAAATTGCAGGATTGCAGGAACAATGCAATGTTGAGTAACATTACCCAAACCGTTCACTCTGCAGTATTCTGTGGAATTGAAATCCTCTCATCTTCCTTTTCATTCAGTACTGCTTGATTTCTCATAATTCCTTAATAAAATAGGCATTCAAAAGGTTACAAAATGCCAACTAGCTGGTTACCAGCGTATTTTGCAATACCGATTTGACTGTGGAAAGCAGTAAGAGCTTAGTGTGCCCTTGGTCACTGGTGAGCAACCTGGTCAACCCTGTATCTGACCTGAGGTGGGACCAGAGTCCTCCTGAGGTCCCTTTCCAGCCTGAGTTATCCTGTGGTGCTTCGGATACTTGCATTAACATTAGCATAAGACAGTTATGTTCAAATACTCTGGTGATGCTGAGCAAGGAAAGCAAACTGATAATGGCCTCCTGGCCAGGCATGCTGTAGCGCCCTTTTTTTCTCAAAGCCTTGTTTCAGGCAAGTCCCAAACAGTGTTACCGTTCGCCCCTTCTCAAGTAAGAAGCAACACGCCATGGCAGAATTGGCACGTACTGAGGCAGGCAAACACGTTTTGTGATGTGTATTGGGCATAGAGTGCAGAGTTTTAGTGTTTCACCCAGTCATCCATAAGCCATAAGTCAAATTGTTTACATCATCTTTTGTCTCAGTACCTGAGTCAGTGATTAGGTGTTTGTATTAATTGGCAAGAAATAAAATCAAGTAAAAATTCCCCAAGTTAAGACAGTTTTGCTCGCTTAACAGTGGTGTCAGTCCAAGGCTGTGTGTCAGGACCTGCTTGTGGAAGAATTCTCCACTGACACCTGCCTTTGAAATGCTGAATGAGCCTTTCATTTTGAGACCTAAAAAACTTACTCCTTTGAAACAAAGGTAACATAAAAGGTAATGCGTTAAGATAGGTTTCCTTTTGTAGCATATCCTGTTAGATGACGTTATAATCCCACAGGAATTAATCCTATCTGAAAATTTTAGTAAAACTCACTCCTAAACTGTAGTTAATAGCACTTCTGTGTAATACTTTTGAATTGGAAAAACATCATGGGTTATTGGTATTCAAGCAAGTGCACCAAGTGTGCCATCCTTACTTTAAATTAATATCTGATAAAGTCTTGAGAAGTGGTTCTTAAATTGGACTTGCCTTGTGTATTAATTAGGATTTGCTCTCAACTGTTCTCGTAATGCTTGTGATGAAACAAATCATTCCTCCAGGCCAGATGGTGCCTTTTGTAAAATACCATGCCTGCTATATAGGAGCAGTTATGCAAATAATTAATTTGTCACTTTTTTGACCAAGCTAAGAAAAGCAAACAAAAAACCATCTACCAAAGCTCTGCCAAAACTTTGAAAATGGTTTATGGAGCTGTTGGATTAGATTCAAATCCTTTTGCTCTTGTTGATTTGTACCTCACTGTCAGGACTTCTCTGGCTTCAGTGGCATCACCTATGGAGCACAATGACATTCCAAAGGGCAGGAAAAGTGAGAGTAAAAATGTAATCACAGGTGGAGCATTGACATTGGCATTGGTCAGCCTTACCGTAGCCAGCAGTGGTTTTAGCTTTTGTTTGTTTGGAGAGCAATACAATGTCAGTGTGCCTTCCTTCTCCCTTGCTAGTAGAGAACTCAGCAGTTCACAGCATGACAGCCTTTGACTGGAAACGCTTTTAAAAGCAAATACAAGGAGATGAATTTCCTCTCTGAGGGTGATATGCACGGTGCTAGCCCAGAGGAACAGATACTTCCGCATGGTGGGACTTTACCAAAATTGATCTGATCCTGCAGATGTATTACTGTGTCTCTATACAATGAAGCTCTAAAAAAGGCAAATGATGCATTATAATTTACTTTCCATTTCATTCTTCTGGAAGACTTAAGTACTGTAATTTATTACCAGCATTTCAAGGGAGAAGCTGGGAGGCTAACGCAGAAAAATATGATGGGAGTTTGGAATTCTTTTATCTCTACAAAGATTTAAAAAAAACCCTGCCCCTGGTTCTACCAAGACAATTAGCTTGTGCTTGCTTAAGTTGTAGTTTTAACCTTTGAAATGCTGAAGAACATTGTTCTATTCATCAAATGTTTTTCATGGCAATTGGATATGTCTTTTGTAACTGTTCAGGAAATAGGTTAATTTTTATAATCCCAGCTTTCTATCATCTTTATGGTGACATTAAAAACATGAGCCAAACTTGTCTGGAGATGACTGTTCTAGCACATTTGCCTTGTGTTTATGTTCAAACCACCTCCTTCACTTTCCCTCAGTTGCTGTGTGAATACTGTACTCCTAGTGCTGTATGTAACCCACAGAGGAAAGGTGTTTTATTTCACTGCTGCAATAGGAAACTTTCTTAGGAGTTTGAGGTGGTGAACTTTTGAGGGACTTAGTTTCTTCATTAAACTGCAGATTAATCATGCACCCCAGTGCTTTGTTAGAGGTATTACCTTGTCATTTTCTGTTTCCTACACATTATTTCTAGTAATACTTCTGAGAGAGGTACCTCTCTCCTAGTTTCCGCTCCTAAAGGGTAAGAATAAGATCTTTACACACTGTGTGGATCCTCAGTACAAAGAACAAAAGCGGCGCTTTCAGCTAACACCTGCATAACAAAGTTGTGAGTTGTATTAGCCCTCCCATGTTTTCAGGGTAAAATACAACCTAGGTGTGGCATGGGAGATTGGAGGACAAGTGATCTGGGACATTGTATGAACAATCTTTTAACTTTTTGATTAAGTTATTATGTAGCCCCAAGATTGAGAAGAAAGTAGCATAAAACAATCAAGTTATGGATTTGAGGAAGCTTGAAATATTGCTTAGGGAAACTAGGGCTGTTATTCAAGGTGTTGGAATGCACTTAGGAATGACATTTGTTAACTGAAGGTCTGATATACAACCACCTGTTAGCAGAAAAACCTGCTTAACTGAGAGTAGCTTGATAACTCGCTGCACCAGAGATTAGCACAAGATGGTATATTTCATGAGCTCCGCTCCCCTTTTTACATCTAATGAATAATGTAAGTGGTGTTCTTTATTGCTGCTTACTGTTCAATGAATGGCAGAATGATGTGTGAACTGAATAAATATTTAAATGTATTAGTGTCTGTGAAACTTTCTCTTTTTTATAAAATGCATTTAAGAATATGTTAGTCAATTCAGAAGGGTAAAAGCAGTGAACTGGAATTGTCCCAGATTATATGACAGAAAACATATTTTTAGTTTACTCAGTGTCTTCTTTAATGTAAAGGCTAAACAACTTTCTGATGAATAATGACATCTTCATGTATTTTAAATTGCAGCTGACTTTGTTAAATGTCAGCTAGGCCGTATAAAGCAATACCGAAAGCGGTAAAATAACATGTGCAATTATGTATGGTGATCTGGATGCACAAGATTAAAGAAGGCTGCAATGGGAATAGGTTTAACGTGACAGACCATAAATTCATTCAGTTAATGCCAAGAGAAGGATGGGGAATGGGCATTTTTCAAAACAGGAAACTGGGGATAAAACGATCTCATCTAATTGTGGAAGTAAAGGAATGACAGCTATCTTACCCGTTCAAACCCCTATCGAGGAATTTTGTTCAAGGTGGGATATTTCTAACAGTGATTCAATCCATGCTAAGCCTAAAGCTGCATTTATCTTAGACCCGGTGAGCTTTGGTGCTGGTACTTGTTTGGCTTTGATGCTTTCGCCACAAGAAATGTTTGCTTCTGTGTTTTATAGATTGTGCAAGACACTTCTAATAAATTGACCTAAAGGCTGTTGCTGTGGGTCTTTTATCTCCAGATGGTTGATGCATCGTCTTCCAAAGCCGTCTTTCCCCATGCTCATTCTTCATACAGGAAGGCAGAAAGTGAAAGACAACTATACTAAACATTTTCCCTATATTGCTTTACCTGATTATTTTTTCCAGTGCATCACATTCAGTTTGTTAAAACCTCTGATTTTCTGAATACTTCTCAAAATAGCAGAAATTCTTTGCTCTAAAGGGATTTTTTTTGCCTCGTGCAATTCTTAATGTTGTTTTTACTCATTGTCTTAGTGCCCATTTTTGTATGGATTTTATGGGTTTGAGATGCACAGTGAAAGCACAGCTGCTAATTCGTTCTGGCAATTTGGCTGGAAATTGCCAGGTACTGCGCACTCCCAGACGTTTTAATGGAAAGTTTCAGCTGGACTGTCTCAAGGGTGTGCTTATTTTGTTTAAACTGGTTCAGTCATTTCTCATCATTTCAGAAGCTCTTGGCCTGTTACCTTTTCAAGTGTAGATTCAAAACCAGGTCTATCTCTTGTTAGTATTCGTATTAATAAATACTAAATAAATTGTCAGTTTCTAAAGTACAGTAAGATTATTTGCAATTGATGGTATCTTTAAGAAGCAGGCAAATCAAGTTGAGATTTGTTTTGTTATTATGCTGAATTTCAGTTTGTGGTTTTGTCTCCTAGTTTGTTATGGGGAAAAAATTATTAGCTTGGTAGTAACCATGAGGAAGAGATCCAGTGAGCTATCTTCTGCAGTTGTTCTCAATTAACAGTGCTCTCGGTGCAAAACTCTGAATCGTCAGATTGCCTGTCTAGAAAACCAAGAGGCAGTGTGTGAAACCCTGTCTGATCAGGGTGGCCAGAAGTCATCCCGTCACTCGGTAGTTAGGTCAGAAAGTTGAATTGTTCCACAACAAAACTGTATTTCAGTTTCTCTTTCGTGAAGGAGCACTTGTACTATGAAGTGTGTTGGCCAGCCTGCTTACCCTGGGCATCTGAGCCTGACCACCTTGTATCATCATGGAGGCAGGGAATAAATGGGAGTCCATATGGATGATCGGAAAGTATCTGCCAATTTAGGGATGAGGAGGAAATGTACAGGGCGCCTGATCTTCAAGAACATCTCCTGCCAGTGACCAGCCGTCACAGTCACTCCCTGTCATTGAGGACACGTGCAGCGGAGGGCACGGTGCTTCTGACTCTAGCATGGATGAGTATTAGTGGTCGCAGCAACTTTTAAGCATTTAGCAGCCAAATAAACAGGGTTTTGCCAAAAGTTTTGCAGCTCAGAGTTTGTCACAAAGAACAACTGCGTAACTCTAAGGCTTTATAAAGCATAATGAATTATTTTAACATTTGCACTGTTTCCTGTATTTCATATCACATATTTCATATCACTTAAAAGTATATGCATGCAGATATGTATGCAAAGATATGCAAATTTTGGTGCCTTTTGGTATTTATGGAAGAAGGCATCCAACTTTGGAGTAGGGTCCAGAATACTGTGGACCATGTGTGCCATAGGTTGCACGGGGTGGGAAATCTGCAAAGGGGTTTCAGAACAAGCAACACTGAAAACAGAGTAATCCGGGGTTAAGTAATGGACAGACTGGACAGTGTATTAGTCCATTTGCACATCTATGGACGGTATCTCTGCCCATGTGAGATGCTCAGTTCAGACCCCTGTCTGGAAAGCAGATAAGGATGGACTTGAGCGTGGTGTAAGCGCTCAGACAACAAGGGCACCTTCTCAGTTAGCAGAGCTCGAAGAACAGCCCCCTGGCAGAGGCACTACTGCCTTGAGTGGTTTCTGTGTCTGTAGAAAATGCAGCACCACAGTTAGAAACCCATGGTCAAAGTCAACCAATGTTGCATTAAACTAATCTGTTGAATTTCTTGAGTGAAATCTTGATGCCACTGAAATGAATCGCAAAACTTTTACCAACTTTTACTCAGAGCAAGATTTCATCTCTCATTTTGGGTAAGTACAGAGAAACAGTAACTACAAAGACCAAGGTTTTCAAAGCTACCAGAAGGATTTAAAGTGCCCTGAAAACATGAATTGTGGGTGTTCATTTCCCTTGGGCAGCTCTTGCAGTCTGAATTCTATGTTAATGGAAAACCGTGATGAAATATTAAATACTCTCATAGTCAGGACATGTGAAATTCACTGTATGTGGATTGCGGAACTGGCCACTCAGCAAGGGCAGCCCTCATCTCTCAGTGCACGAAGGTACAATTCCAAGGCATGAGATTTGCAGCATGCCTGCGAGTGGTATTTTCCTTGCAAAAAGAAAACTTGAGTTGTAGAATTACCAGACATAGACAAAAAATGTAAAGGAGAAGTACACACAGGTACCCTTGGGGTTGCTGACACTGAGTCAGGCTGCCAAAGAACAGAGATGAATAGGAGTACAAATAAACTATGTAGAATAATGAAGTTCTTTTTTCGCACATGAATGCTTTTTGATCTTTCCAACAGAAAAACAGGTAACGTCAGTTAATGAAGTATCAGATTAGTATCATGACACAACCTAATTAAACATTGATCATGTGAACATGCTGGTAGTAACTGCTGAGAAGAGCTTTTTTTTGTCCTCCCTTCATTATAATCCATATATTGGTGTTACAGGGCAACATTTCTTCTTTGAAGCAATACAACTTTTGTTTAAGAATTTGGTGGGTATATAGGATAGGACTGAGTTCATCTGTGAACTGCAAGAAGTGTATCTATCTGCTTGGGATTATAAAGTACCTTAATGCTGCCTATGTTCTTTAGGTTGATAAGGCAGGGTCTTAATTTCACCAGTTCACAAAAAATTACTCCCATCATAACAGAAAGCAGCAAGGGACCCCAATAGATGAATGTGATATCTGTCTCTGTTCCCTCATTACAAAGGTCATAAAAATGTTCTTGTCTTATTACAACAGAGAAAAGCCAACATTTGAATATTTTGTAAATCATCTAAATCAGTCCTTGTTCTGAGCTGCTCTCAGGGATGTAGGTGTTGTTTGGCAAGTTTTCTTTTAAACAGAGACATTTTTTATTAAGGAGAGAGGAGTGGAAGATTCCCTACAGTCCCACAGGGGGTTAGCCTGTCTGCACAAATGTTTAGTGCTTGGATATTAGAAACGGGTGCTATTCAAACTCTAAAATAGCTCCAATTTTTCTTTCTTGAACAGCAGTGAACATCACGATCAATATGGTCCACTGTCATTCTTTGTCCCGGTCTTGAGCAATGTCTTCCAGCTTGAGTCTGACTAGGACTCCTAAGATCATTCTCCTGGCGTGGTCTGGTTGTCTCATCTGCCAAGGGTATGGTATTTTGTTAGTCATTCATTTGCTGAATCACAAACTGACTTTGTGTTTCTTCCTCTTCCCTCTCCACTCCCAGTTTCAAAAGCTGAACAAAGCTAATAATTTCTGCTCCCAAACTTTCAAGAGAATAAAATGAAGAGAGTTCTGGAACTGGGAAAATTTACTAAAAAGCCATTTCCATTCTATTCTCCCATTTTTGCCAGAGGATCTGCGCGGTCTTTGAGTTTCAGACCCCAAGGCGTGCATTCAGAAAGACTGCCTGTCCTTTATATATTGCTCTGCAATACAGAACAGTAATGGTAAATGTATAATTTCACTTTCCTCAGCCAGCTCATTGAGATCAAGAAGTTAAGCAATATGTGTTTCTAAATCCCATCCATGTCTTTGTATAAGGGGAGACTTTTACTATTCTCTACTTTTGTTCATAGAAGAAAATGGAGAAATAATCCTATCTGAAGTACCTAAATGATAGAAAATTGTTTTTATTTTTTGTGTGCTTGGATTGTATTTTATGCTTTTTATATATTTATTGTGCTAACAATACAGTTCTCTTCATTAAGTAATATAAGTTATCAAGAAATAGAAAATGTCTTAGAGGTTACCTTGTTCCCTGACTAATTGAAGTAAATATTCCCACAGACACTAAACAACCCTAAATTAAAACATTTGTGTCAAAAATCCCCATATACAGCAAATCCTTAGACCTGATCCAGAGAAAATAGGTATGAGTTAGGCCTACAAAACAAAAGTAATAACAGTCTGAACAAAGAGATCTCCTAGAAGATTTTTGTTGGAAACTGGATGTTGTGTTAAGTGGAACTAGTTGGAATTACAAAAGCTGATAAAAGTTGGAATTACAAAATTACTTCAGCTGAAATCTGAAGTGTTGTTGTTAACAGACCTTGTACTTGCTGACTTCTTTCATGTCTTAAATGTTGCCAGCCTGGCAGAGTGTGGTAGATCAACTTTGATCTCTGGAATGGCCCATAGCTTGTATCCTTTCGCTCCGTAATACAAACAGAGAATAACTACTTTTTATGTATCTTGAAAATAGATATTAAAAAATAAAATTAACATGGAGGCCAGCTAATGAAAAACGACATCTTACGTCTCCAAAGAGGGAGGATTAGGGATAAGTACACAGAAGCACTGCCAATGCTTCCCTTGATTTTTGGACTTGTTATTGTCTTCCTCTGTTTTCAGATGTTGCTAACCTAAGACCTGCAATTAAGAGAGCAAAGGGAAGGAGAGAATAAGTTAAAGAGAGTGGAGGTTAAATTAACATAACCAGTGTCACTGAATGGAGCCACCTGAAAATTCACAACTGCCAGGGAACTTCCTGCTGCCAGAGGGAAACAGTCATTTTGACAATCCATTTCTGGCTGATGTTCTTGGTTTTGGGTAAGTGAATATTTTATTGAGTCATGGTTGTGAGGCTGGATCACTGAACTTGGTGAAAGCTATGTGCCATGTGCAGGTGGGAGAACTCAACAGATGTGGCAAAAGGTAAATCCTTCTGTTCAATTAACAAAGGCATGATGGTTTTAAAATATCAAGGCCTATCCCCACTTTGGCAATTCTTAACAGTTGTGTTACTGATAATTAACTTCTTTTGATGGCAAAATGATGATGTGATCAAGAGAAGAGGACTTCTGTCATGCAGTTTGTCCTGACAATGAGGAGGGGAGATGTCTAGAACTTTTACTGGAAAACTAACATCACACTTAAAGGTGTTATATTGGGTCTGTATATTGTTAATATGTATTTTATATAGGTTTTATTTTAACTTAGACAAATTAGAGAGTTTTGTTACGTGGAGAACTACACAATGCAGAATGGCGTGGCACGTTCTCAGAAAATTCACAAGAGCAACGATTTGTTTTGACAGCGGTTGTGTTTCTCTACCAGAAAAACTCTGCTTTTCTTAAATACATCCGACATACTGCATGGCATTTATTTTTCTGCCAAATTAATTATGCAGCTTCCCTTTTCACCCTGCCATCACTAACATTATTTTATCCAGGGATGAGCCTCAAGCTGGCCCAGCTGGGCTGGCTGGGCCCAGGCGAGCCATGCCAGGGGGTGAGGCTGTCCCTCTGCGTTCTTCCCCAAGCCAGGGCAATTCCTGCTCCACACCACAGTTCCAGCTCTTTTGTTTTCTGGGGTGTGTTTTCCGAGGTGTGTGGCATGTCCGTTAAACTTACATGGCAGATCTGCTTATGTAGAGATGGCAGAACAGTCCTCTTTATAGCTGAGGGAAAGAACATTTAATTTTACATCACAGAGTGCCACCAAAGCCACAGCTGTCCTTCATTTGGTATCCAGTGTGTGCTCTCGAGAAGTACAAAAGCAGCCTTCCAAAGCTGAGGAAATAAGGCTGCACACCAGTTACCTGTATCTTGTTTAAGTTTTTGGGAATATGTTCTTCTTGGATCTAGAAGCAGATTGTAGGTGAAATACTCTGATCTCCATACTTGCAGGGAGACCTACCTGTGATTCTATAGGTGTAATGGTAATCACAGCTAATGTCATTTTTCTAATGTGCTTACAAAATTCTAGGGAGATTTTATTATTTTGTTCTTATGAGGGTTGTTTTTCTGCATAACTTCCTGTGCAATACTGTTTAGCTTTTCGCTAGTCTGTCAAAGTGACGTTCTCAAGGGAAGGTGGCAGATTTTTTCTGAGGCCAGCTGTATTCTAAAAAGGAAAAAAAAGGCTCTATTTGTTTTTAAATTGATTTAAAGATGGGTTTGGAAGGAATTTGGATCTTTATTTCTTTTGTAACTATAACAAACTTCTGTGGAGTTCATGTCCCCATGATTTTCTTCAACAGCATTTACTATGGTACGACAATTCAAAAGAATATAATTTAGTTAGACCTGCATGTAGCAATGTTTTGTTGACAGTTGTATTGTCTCAGCAATGCCTCTAACACATTGTTCGGAGTAGTCCAAGGTTCAATCTCTTTCTGCCTGTTAATTGTCTCTTGGTGATGTTTATTATTGGATACTCTGCCTCTTAATGGAGATAGGTATTCAAGAAAAAAGTTCAGTGATGTTCCCACCAAAACCCTTTTCCTGCATACTGAATTATAATAATCTGAATAGAAAGACTGGTTTTATAGTTTATTATAATGTTTTAATTACAAGTGACTCTTTTAAATATTTTAGATATTTAGAAGAAATCGTGCTTTGAAAATTATTTATAGCCTTGCAGAGCCACTTCAGTAGACAAACAGATAGGTTGTTTTGTTTGAACATCCAGCAGAGGCATTAGATTACTTAATCATCATCAGCTTTTATTCAACTGGGTTTTTCCTCTGAGAGAAGCTGCTGTGGAGAGGGGCGTTCTTCTGCATAACACAGTGGAGAGTTCAATTCCTACGCACAAGAACATTTTTACCTAACGTGACCTCATATTGCCAAGATTCTAGATATCAACAACACACTGCATGTTTCCTACTGTCTTCCTGTGACACATGATAATTTTTGGGAGGCCTTCTCGAATAACGAGTAGAGCCCTTCAAACTGTACCGACTGGGTGGTCATCTGGGTCATGTCTATGTTTGACCAGATGGTCTACGTTTGGCAGATGTGACCTGAGATTTGGGAAAAGCCCATTTGTTTATGAAATAGTTACAAATTACAAACATACTATCCCTACAGGGCTTTGCATATGAGCATATCGCCATGATGACAGATTTTTTTAAACCTATGAGAGAGACGTATTTAAGAAAATCATGTGTCTATTTTTAGTCTCAAGATTCGCTAGAGATGGAATTGATTGGAGTCTTACTTCTGTCTTTAAGTCCAGCAATTCTACTTTATCATTACATACTGCCTTCCAGCAATTAATTAGTTAATTAGTTTTGTCAGTCAGCAGTCTTGAATTGCATCACTGAGTTTTTATGGAACACTTTTATCGCTCTGACAGCAATATATGGGAAAAGACTAATGGTATGAAGGTACCTGGAGGTACATAGTCTGAATGAAAAATAAATAAATAAAAGAGCCCAACTTTGTTCAACATGCATATCTGAAACACTATTAAGGAATCAAAGTCCTGTCTACCTTCACTCTTTAGGATCTTTTTGTTCTTTTAAGATGAAATGTTCTCAAATACCTGTGCTAATAAGAGCTTTCTAGTGAGGCTGAAGTTTTGCATTAATTACAGTAATAAGTGGTATTGAGAAACATGAACTTAAATAATTTGAAAACTTGTAAAACAACTTTAACACTGTTTTAAAATTAACTTTTAAATTAATGCTGTTTCTAGACATTTACTTTACATATACAGAAGGAAACAATAATAAAAAATATGTATAGGGAGAAATTCTGTATAGGGGAAACATTGCTTCATGGATGTAGAATTAATGGAGAATTAAATCTGTGATTGTTTTTACAAATATATTTGAGATTTGGAGTAGGTTTCAGAAACATTTCATAAACTATTAGCCCCTTTTTCTTAGGAATGAATAATGTTAGGATTTTATTCTTAATTTTCTTTAATTTTTTATCTCTTCCCCAAATATACTCCCATTTATTATTGCTTCATCAATCAGTGAATGGGAAATTGCCAGAATAAATAGTGCACTATTATGCTTTTAGATCAAAATAGAAAATTAAAAAAACCCTATTGGAACAAGTAATGAAAGAAAATTCCATCAATGGCTGTTGAAGCATAGACATCTCCTCTAGGGCAGGAGGGCTCTGAGCTTATGAGCTTTTGAAGTCCAGCAGAGTTTTGGGGGGCAGAGGAAGCGTCATTTCAGGCTTGTGCCACCATCTTTTACTCATTCCTGGGCAATTGCTGTTGGCCACTGCTAGAGAGAAGATGCTTGACTGAGCTTGGTTTTGCTTGGGGCGGGTGGCTGATACATCCATCTTAATGTCAATTGGTTCATAAGATTTCTGAGATACCAGATCTAGAGCAACACTTAATCTAATCAAGATATTAGTCTTTTTTATGGGCAGTACTATGCTTCCTTTACACCTGCTTCTCCCTTCCTGTCTTTCCACTGCTCTCTGCATTATTGCTCATTGCTGAATAAGGAAGTTGGGAAGTAAAGGTAAATTCACTTCATCAGTGTTATAATGACACTATATTTACTGTTCTAGAGCATGTCAACGTGTGTTAACAAGATCTTTTCGTTTGCAAAATGTATACATAAGAAAATAGTGTAAAACTGGGAAAATTCTGTTGAGCAGAATCTTTTGGTGAGTTTTCAGTTTCTCTGGTTTTTAATTTTTTTTTTTAAAGCAGAAATGAGAAGTTCCTTAATATGCTGCCTAGTGAGTTTGGACAGCAGCTGCAGTAACAGCAGGGATATGAGCAGGGCAGTCCACCAGAGTCTACAGGCAGCCACAGAGCAGAAAACATTCTTTTCATTATTTCTCCTGGCTCCCTTCTAAGCTTTTTACTCCCTCTAGTTAATGGGTGATAGATCTGAAACACACAAGGGAAATAAAAAGAAGGACAATGATAGAAATAACAGACAATTCTTGATAATAATGGGGCACTGAAGATACAGCAGTGTGTTTGATTCCTTGTGCTGTCTTGTAGTAAACATGGAAAGAAAATAATGCTCTTTGGTTTTTTTTCTTTTCTGTCTTAATTTAAAACTTGAATGAAAGCTAATAGGCAGCAAGAAAATTCTGCTATCTGCAACGTTATCCCCATATTTTAACATCCTAGGTGATGGAATCAGGAACCTGATTACATCATTCTTTGCTTGTAGTACCACTTAGGCCTTTATAAAGATTTTCATTTTGTAAAGAAACTGTTCCCTGTTTTTTTCAGTGATAAAAGTGTTCCCTCTTTCTTTCCTTTTTTTTTTTTTTTAAGACTGTAAAACGCTCCTAATCCCCCCTCACCACACCCCAAATCTCTTATTAACAACTACTAATGTTTAATATATGCAAGGAATTCAGGCAGAGGCCTAAGTTACATGCCTGATGGCAGCTCATCGGGTGGTGTAGATGACCACACCTCATCGACTTGCAAGTGGTTTCAGTGGCAAAGAGTGGGAGTATTTGCGTCAGCAAGATCCTGGTTATGGATATGGCCACTTCAAAAAGGTTGAAAGAGGCAAGGTGACCAATAGGTTAACAGTTAACAAGTAATTTGCTGTCTGGTTTTATTTGCCTATTATCCACTAATACCACCATTTATTTTTAAGCATTGCCTTATAACACGGAATTTTTCCTACCTTCAGTTTAGCACCTTATTAAGTTTGCCTTTTGTTTTCATTACTGGCAAGCTAAGGAAACATCTGTCTTCTTCTGGCGTGTCAAGTGATGAGGTAATACACAATCAAAGCAGAATTCAGTACATTTGAACTACTTTGTATTTTAAGATTTCCAATAGAATATCATCTGAGAAATGAAGTTCTGCCACTTCTAAACTGTTTTCATCTGTACTTACATCTGAAATCAATGTTTACATGCATTGGCTCTCCACTGAAGCCCTCCACCAGTTTTCTAATTTGTTTTGGGATCTATTGTACTGCTTACATGATTATTTGTTGGCTTGTGACTCTTCTGAAATATATAAGGGGCTGATTTTATAAGATGCTGAGTGTCCCTGTGCACTATCTCCAAATGGTACTATGGCACAATGACACAGACTTGCATCAGTTATTTAACCTACAGCTGTTTTTTTTCTGGGCTTCTCTCCAAAATGACCTGTTCTTGTGGAGGTAACCAGATCAGAGCCACTCTGTGGACGCATGTCTACATTCATATGGAGTTGGTATGCTTATAATTTGTGGTTAGGCACAGTACAAGAGTGTGTTATCATTATCGAAAAACCAATGATCTTTTCAACCAGTATTTTCAGAGTTGATTACTGTTATCTGTAACTATTCAGAGTAATTCAAAAACATCTGAATGAGCATAGTTTGGGCTCTCAAACTGCATTAACAATACCCTGCAGTGACTCCATACACTAGCCATATGGCTTTAATTAAGGCATCTTAGTATTTGTGTTTGCACACTAGAGGAAAAGAAACAGCTACGTCTTGGATGATAATTTCATCCTTCTCTTGACTGTGCCACTTTATGCCATAATTAAGGATATATACACATCCTAACTGCGCATTTCCACTTTTAATATCTATGGATTTCTTTTCAGTACGAGCTCAAATCCAGCGTCTAATGTTTGAATTGGGGATAATTGCAACAGTTAGGTAAGGCACTTTACGGCGCACCAACAGTGCAATTCCAAACCAGACCCCTGTCGTCAGCCAGCTTCTGCCAGGAAACTCCCTTGATTTCGCTTTGTTTAGTGTCAGATAAGAATATTTGAATGAAAACTAAGCAAGCATTAGCACATAATATTATTAAATCATGGTTGTTTTTTCCTTTGACTTTTCTGGTCAGATTCATCAGTGTATTCTGGCTGCTGTATTTATTTTGGAGAAGTATAAAACCTCTTGATCATATTTAAAATGGCTTTATTAGTGTTTGAAATATCCAGAGCTGCAAAAAGAACTTGAGGGTGTATCTCCATTTCCCTATCTTCTGTCTTTACATTCCCTTGTCCTTTTTCCATCTTTCCATGTTTCCCCATTCCTTCATCCTCTGTGTTTGCCTCACATTAATACGAACGATATTCTGCATGTCTTCCCTGCAGTTCACATTCCTTCCATCCACAGCTATGCTATTTTCACTGCCAGTCTCGTTTTCCCAGCCCTACTTTTTATTTCCTGTCTTCTCTGCTGAGATGTAAAGGAACAAGTAACTCTTGAAAAGAAATATTTTTGAMTAATATATATTGTTTTGTCCTTCTATTGTGAGATTACAGTGTAGTCTGTTTGCAGGGGTCAGTGCATACAGATGTCAGCTTTACAGAGTTCTCTTTGTTCAAAATGGCTAATGGTTTCCATTGCATGATAACTGCCTGCACTGAACTTACCTAAGCTGTCATGTTCTTTATTAACTAAATAATTGTGGCAATTAACACATGGTTCTCATTAATAACTTTATTAGTTACAATGTAAGCATTTAAATAAATACATGATTAAGAATAATGCTAGCTACTTTTAAAAGGTCTCACCTACATTGATAAGGCTCTTCAGACAAAGACAAGACTAATGTCTGTAAAGAATGTTAGTTTTGGTCAGTTTTAATCCCTGTATTTTTTTAGAAGATACTGTTTCAACATACCATTGCATGGTAACCAAAGGTATTTTTTAAAAATGTTTTTCAAACCAAAGCTTTTGAGGAAAGTCTCCTATTTAGCATGCTTTCGATGAAGTACATACAGTCTTTCTCTTTGATAAGAAAGAGGGATGAGAGGCAGTTTATCTAATAAATCAACACAGCTTTGATTTAAAACCTTTAAAGCTCAGCTTGTTTAAAACATATATTTTTAAGAAATGTAAATAGCTTGTTCAGGTCACTGGACCCTTTTTAGAACCAGTGCCCTTAGGACCAATGTCCTTAGCTCACTGGACCCTCAGTTTTACTGAATTTGAAATATTTCTGATTAGCTGTTTTCTTGACTGGTTGGTAACTCCAGTCATCAGCTACTGCTTATAACATTTATGAATAAAGTGAAATATTTTCAAGTCTACTACTCAGTTAACATACGGAAAGAAACTTCTATGAAATAAGGGCACATAATTGTGAAAGACTATACTGCTTTTAAAAGGAGATAGTGTTTAAAAACATAATTTCACAATAACTTGCTCATGATCCTTGGATTTTCTGTCTCTTTTATTTTCACATGAATGGTATGTTTACTATTATACTAATGAAAATATCCTCTTTTCGTATGGAGTTCTGTGTTAAAGTTTCTTCCCTAGAGCTTCGTAGGCTTACCTTAATATTCAATACTCCCATTTACTAGAGGTTGCTGCACACAGCTCAGACATGAAGATGCTTCTTCTAAAAATATGCTAATTGTTAGTGCATACTTGAAAATAATATATGAAGGCAGGAACTAAGGAAATTTTACCCACCTGAAACTGCTGGGGAAACTTATGAAAGAAAAACTAATTGATAATTTGCAGTAAATATTCAAATTGAATTTTTGCTAGGACTAAAACATAAAACCATATGCTAAAACTATAACAGGCCCCTATTTAAGTTAATCACTAAACCTTATTTTCCACAACACTGACTTTTTCTTAAATGCTTTTGACTAGGATATGTCCTGAGACAATGTCGAGCTTTTTACGGGGGGGAAAGGTTGGGGTCCAAGTCCCAGGACTGGGATGTACCCCTGCATGACTCGCAGCCAGGTCGCACAGCGGCTCAGATGCTGTTAGAGTATTGCTCTCAGCAATGCTCAGCTGCAGGTGGTGGAAATTATGCAGGACCAGTGAAATTTGCAGGGTGTTTGCCATCTTCATCTGCAGTTTAACAAGAGCCGAGTCCAGAATTGAGCTCCAGCCCTGATCCTGCGTTGTGCTTGAAGGTATGCTAGGTTTTTGTTTTCTTAAACCATCTTTTCTTGGTGCTGGTATTTGAAGAAAGCAAGCTGTGTTGTACAGAAACCCACACAAGCTGTATTCTCACTTGAGCCATAGCCTCGTACATTAAAGTAGGAGAGTTTGCCTTCCCCGCAGCATTTTTGCTCGCTCTTGTTCAAATCGTGGAGTTCTTCCTTCTGCACCAGTGGCAGAGGATCTTCTCAGTCAAAGTGCCAGCATGGTATCCTTACAACTAAAACTAAATTAGACAAATCTTCTATTTAAGCATGTAAACATATGACTGTAGTTCCTGCATTTTTTGTTGCACAAAATGTCCCGAAATGTTAAAATGCCATTATGGAACCAGTTTTCAAAGCATTGTTACTGCTGCTACTGGTGGTGAATTATTACCACTAAGAAAATCAATACTGGCATATGATTTTCCAGCATGCAGGTGTCTGGCTGATCCACTGCTTAAATAAAGACATAGGTCTAACCTAAAGTCAGTAATAGCAAGAAATATCAGCTGATGTATTTCAGGACCACAAAAGAAAATTAGATTCCTTTGAAACTTGGGAGCAACAGGCCACATATATAACTACTTATGAGGATTCAGGGTTTTTTCTTCCTTTTTCCCATTCCCCAAAATGCTGCTGTGAGCAAATGAATGCCTTTCTCATGTTTATACCCTGTATAACCCCTTGCCTTGAAGAACTTACCTCTTGTTGCACTCACAAAAAATATCCCAGACCCTAACTGGTAACTGAGGATCACTGAGTAAGAGAAGCAGTAATGCAGTGCGGAGGCGAAGATGTTTGTTTGGTCCTGGGTCACGAGACTGTTTCAGTTGTTTGTGTTAGAGGGGACATCGGATAAGGTACTTGGAAGAAGGACTCAGAGCTCCTTGTTTCATCCTTCCTTTCTTGCTCTCCTGGTGCCATCTCCACAGCAGAAGGGCTGTGCTGGGACCGGTGGCTTGGCTCCTTCCCCTGGAGCCCTGCCCCTCCTTTTAAAGGGCGAAATGTGGGAGCAGGTTGTGGGTTTATCCAAACTCCTTCGATTTTAGCCCACTTCAAGAGAGTCCACTGATATAAGCGAGTCTCTGTTTTGAGCAGAAAAGGTGCCGGGGGACAGGGCTGCGACCGCCTGTCGAATGACAGGGGCCCAAGGCAGCAGGGAAGAGGGGACTGGGGGAAAAGGGAAAAATCTGGACCGAAATTGAACCTACCAACCAAACCTGCCTCAACCCTATCGCTGAGACGCGCAGTGGGGAGGCCACTACCGGCATTTTGTTAAACAGGGGCTGTTCCCAGGCTGCTGGGGTTGGTGAAGCCGTCTGGGTGTATTTCACAGCAGTGGGACTGCATGTGAAGCGATATTAAGCTGTTATCAGAGACCTTTTCTGTCTGCGAGCTCTTTCTGCTGCAAAAGCATCACTATGGAGATAAGCAAGGGAGTACCCTACAGCAACAGTGGTAGAAAATCCTCTTTCTATCAGGTTTTCTGTAGCCCAAACAGAATAAAAAGGGCTTTATGAACGGGGAAGAGTCTGTTCAGTTAGTGTCTTCCTCTTATCATGACTGGAGTCACCCGGAATGAAAATAGAAATTATCAAAGGTTTTAAAGGTGGTTATAATTTCAAGGTGGTGATGCATCCTGCTCAAGACTGTAAATAATGCTAGTAACAGGTTTTTTGTTACTACAATAGTTAGTAATGCTTTACTCTTAACATGCTGGGTGAAGAGAGGAGAGCACTGCAATGCAGTCTTGCATCTGATATTTTTCCTTGGCTTATTCCACGTGAAAAAGAATTCTTTTTGTGAAATTATGATGATAAGAATGTTAATGTGAGGTTGATTAAGCTATGGCACGATAGCTCCCAATTAGATACATCGCCTCAGTCAGAAACTAAAAACCCAAGAATTTTTACTATAGTGAGAAATGCTTATCGTTCAACCAACAGTAACCAGCAAAACCTCCTGAACAGAAGAAAAAAAAGATTACTTCACACTTTAAAAGATTCAGGATGTGGCAGGCAATGTAAAAAAGCTAAATACACTGTAGTAGAAATCTCAATACTTACTAACGAAGCAATCCATTCTGCAAATATATGTTAATGGTGCAGGCTACATGTACCGTAAAGTGGCCTGCAGACTATAAAAAATATTTAATTTCTAATTCAGTTTATTATAATTTTGTTGGCTGTGAGCTAAATTTGATATCCATAAGGCTCCTGGTGATAGAACTCCTTGCTATCCAATGTCTCTTGAACAGCTGTTAAAATACGTATTTCAATATATTTGCAGAGTGCGGCTACAAAGTTTGCAATCATGACGGTTCCAGTCACGTGGGGAGTTAGAGCAAGTTAGAAAAAAACCCCTAGGAATGGTCAGAAGAATAATTCTGAATAATGAATTAATTTGTGAATGTGGTAAAAAATAAAAATCTGTAAATAGAACAAGATATGAAATTTGTTATAGAAAATACATTATTTCTGACTGATCTGGCCTTCAGGAGTGAACTTTGGCAGTATCAGCCATATGATATTCTGCAGGCACATTTCCAACAGGAGAGAGCAATGTTAGCTGCAAAGAAAAGCCTGGAAGCTCCTGATTGCACTTAATTGCCCTGATGAGCCTCACCTGGGCCCCCACCTGCCCCCACCCACGGGCCAGGAGACCCATTTAAGCGTGTGCCGGAGGGGGGCCGCTTTCCTGCTCACCCACAGCYCTGGCCTGCCGGGCACTTTGGTTAGCCCCTGTGTGTCCTGTTTCCCGGGATGTAAGGTAAGGGGAAGGCTTAAAAGGGGAGTTTGCTTTTTCTCTTTATATGTATGTTGTGGTGTAGCAACAGAAAGATATTTTTGTTGGGTGAGAAAAGCTGGTATGGAAATAAGGCGAAATCTCGGGTCTGTTTAAGTGAGTTGTATAAATGCTGCTGAAGGCAGCCGGGCTGCTGCTTCTGGCCTTGTGACCGCTGGGTAGCAGCGGGGTTCCGTGTGCTCTGCTCCGGGCTGCAGCACAGCTCGGTAGGGACCTTCTGGTTCCTTGCACCTGCTGTGTGGGCTCGGGGGGGGGGGACACCATTTCTCCTGGCGAGTTTGGCCCCATGCGCCATCCCTCTCATGCCTAAATAGCCGTGTAGCTGTTTGCCGAGTTGACTTGTAGCTCTTAGCAGGTGTAAAAGCATAACTCTGCTCCTGGCAGTGTGCTTTGAGGGATCTCTGCCTGCTGGGGGCAAGAACTTGATTTGTTCACTACCCCGTCACTTGGAGTTGTCTGTAATATGCTGCCACTTGTATTGGGAGGAGGGAAAGTTTGGGTATTGTCTCGTGAGACCATGATTCTGTAGGATCCTTCAGTCCTACTGTCTCTTGAATTCCAATGACTTATTTTAACTGGCCGAGGACTTGTAAAAGCAATTACGCTTAAACAGGGCGGCATGGAGGTCTGCAGTGGAAAGCCTCTCTGACTTTTATCTGATCCTTTGTCCATTGGCTCACCCCCCCCCGAGACTGGTTAAAGAATATTGAAGTACTTTTTATTCTGTGACAGAGATTTTGCATGCATTTGAGCTGGTTATTTCTATGGCAGTTTATCCATAAAATTACACTATGGGCACTCCTGGGTTTCTGAAATATCATTGTCCAAAACTAATTTATTTAGGATGGGGAATGTTGTCCTTGTATATTTAAGAGCTATGCTACTGTAAATAATATGAAGTAAATTTGGTTGTTTTTATTGTTTTATGCAGAGCAATAAACAAACATTAAAGGAATAAGTAGTAGCAGGACGGGAAAAAGGGAACGATTGAATGTAGAGGAGATTGCTTTAATTAAAATCTGTAAGAGCCTCTGATTTCTTTGACATTTTAAATTGCATTGAGCTGCAATGTAATTTAATTTTGAAGGCATTTAAGTAGTCCATTCTTGAGTATTGACTGATTATCTTTTGCTCCATATACAAAATTTGAATAACCATTTATCTTATTGTTGGAAAAGTGAATACTGCAGCATAGCTTCTGCTTTTCAAAAATATTTTCTATCAGTAATCAAGCCAACATCAGTTACTGTGAATTAATGGAATAAAACTCTAATGGCTGCAGTAGGTTAACAGAAGTGCAGTTAAACCTTGCACCAAAAATAAGTCTTATATGAGCTGTTACAACGCATCAGGAAGATGTTCAACAGTCCCAAATTAACTCTAAATCTTCTTGCTCATTTAATTTGGATTTTTTGTGCTGCTTTGCACCAGGTTAAGTATGTGCGGTACTTCTGAAATCCAGTTGTGTTGGCGTAGTTTTGAGCCCCCGTTGACTGATTTCAGAGAAACTTGTCTTGATTGATTCTTTTGAGTATCCCCTCAGTTGTCTCATCCTAACGGAAAACTTGCTAATCATCCTTGTGTAGGCGTGTTGTAGTAGTTTGGCCTGTGTTAGCAAATTATGTTTGGACTTCTGCTCTTGTCACCTAGCATTTGTCATTTGCCTCTGAGTCTCTGAGTCCCCATGATCTTCTGTTGAGGAGTCTCAGGGCTGGATTATGCCAGACAGCTGGTGGTGATGGAGGTATCCTTTGGGAGGAAGGGGCGAGCACCTTGATGAGAACAAGGAGCACTGAGGAATGTGCTCGGACTGCCTGATTTCATCCCCTTTGCCCGTTGTATGATCTCGCCATAGGTGGATGCAACATCCTCCTCCCATGTTGGGAGTGTCCTGGGACATGAGGCTTGCCGAACTGTTCTGGGAGTGCGTGCCACAGCTTTGGACACAGAGCAAAGTATTTACATTAGTGTGCAATTTTATGTATACACACATACATAAGGGAGAAAACTAGCTCGGTACAAACAGTGGAGTACAGCAGGAGCTTTTGGGAAAATGCATTATTTCAATGTAGCTAATTTGCCATCTTTATAACTGAAATTTGGAGCTCTGAAACCCATGTTTTTATTAGAAAGTAATGACCGTTCTTTCACTTCGAAGACTGCTCTATCAGAATTAACAATTGTCCTGGAAAATTCTCTGTTTCTGGAGTAGAAAAAAGTTGTAAAAGCAAACTAGTTTTCAGGCCGTTAATCATTCAAATCAGGCGCTGAAGCATTACAACAGCTACCTGTTCTCATTACTTGTGGGCCAACTGTGTGTTTTTCCTGTCTGAATTAGATTTACCTTCTGTGATTTCAAAGTTAATCATAGAATAGTTTGGGTTGGAAGGGACCGTTAAAGATCATCTAGTCCAAGCCCCCTGCAATGAGCAGGGACATCTTCAACTCAATCAGGTTGCTCAGAGCCCCGTCCAACCTGACCTTGAAAGTTTCCAGGGATGGGGCATCTACCACATCTCTGGGCAACCTGTGCCAGTGTTTCAGCACCCGCATCGTAAAAAATTTCTTCCTTGTATCTAGTCTGAATCTACCCTACCATTACCCCTTGTCCTATCGCCACAGGCCCTACTAAGAAGTCTGTCCCCATCTTTCTTATAAGCCCCCTTCAAGTATTGAAAGGCTGCAATGTCTCCCCAGAGCCTTCTCTTTTCCAGGCTGAATAACCCCAACTCTCTCAGCCTTTCTTCATAGGAGAGGTGTTCCTTCCATCCCCCTGATCATTCTTGTGACCCTCCTCTGGACCTGCTCCAACAGGTCCATGTCTTTCTTGTGCTGAGGGCTCCAAAGCTGGATGCAGGACTGCAGGTAGGATCTCACCAGAGCAGAGGAGAGGGGCAGAATCCCCTCCCTCGACCTGCTGGCCACGCTTCTTTTGATGCAGCCCAGGATAGGGTTGGCCTTCTGGGCTGTGAGCGTACGTTGTCGGCTCATGTCCAGCTTTTCATCCACCAGTACCCCCAAGTCCTTCTCGGCAGGGCTGCTCTCACTCCCTTCATCCCCCAGCCTGTATTGATATTGGGGGTTGCCCTGACCCAAGTGCAGGACCTTGCACTTGGCCTTGTTGAACCTCATGAGGTTCCCACGGACCCACTTCTCGAGCTTGTCCAGGTCCCTCTGGATGGCATCCCGTCCCTCAGGCGTGTGGACTGCACCACTCAGCTTGGTGTCGTCTGCAAACTCGCTGAGGGTGCGCTCGATCCCACTCTCTGCCATTGATGAAGATATTAAACAGTACCAGTCCCAATATGGACCCCTGCGGGACACCGCTAGTCACTGATCTCCATCTGGAAACACATTCAATTGTGAATTTTCCTGATTTGTACCTCTTGTAAATATTCACCTTCCTTTTTTTTGTCCCCTTTCACACTAAAGGATTTTAATTTTCATTCACGCTAAGATTTCCCATTACTTAAATGTTTGCTCAGCTGTATTATGACTGTTACCCCTTCACTGCATGTTTTGTAGATTATCTACCATATCTACTTTACTCAAATAAAATTATTTTACAGCTGGAGCTGTTGCTCAATAAGTATGGTTAACTTGTGTTTTTTCATGGAATACCAAATTAATTGGATCTCCAATCTAGACTCTCAAATATCTTAAATTATTATTGTGCAATGTCTTAGGAAATTTCCTGTTTATTTGGAGCTAATTAGGTCCTTGAATTAATTGCAAGTGTGACTTTTGGCATGTTCAGAATATTTTTTGTATACTCTAGAAATGAAAATGCCAGAAAAGCACTTAGTATTTTGAACATATTCATCTCAATGGATGATTCCCAATCTATAAACATGTAAGAGGAAATTCTTTGAAGCCTTAAAAAAGCCATGCAGTATCTAGCTGTGGAAATAATTTCAGAAGCTTTCAACATTGATCATTTTAGTATACGCAACAGCTTGAGCTGATGCAAAGTATGTTTAGTTTCATGAGGCTACTGCGCTTGCAAAGTATGAGAAATTTTTTTGTCCTGCTTGGAAGAAAAATAGATCTGGTGCATACATTTTCTCATAACCTGTGTTTTTTGTTTACAAGATTCAATAACAAAAAATATTCCTGAAGGTGCTTATAGAAGAATCTGTACTGTAGCAGTTCAGTAAGAACTTAACACTTAAACACCTTAATTTTTGTGTCATTTTCTTTTTGATAGAAACAGAGGCTATACGTTGTGCTTTTGAAAGGAATATTTGTAGGGTTATTCCACCAGGCATCTAATGTATTCTGACCCTTGATTCACGAGATGAATGTTGAATTGCAATGCTCACATGGAAGAGGATCCTGGAAAGACCCTTTAATCTATTCCTAACCTTCAAATTAATTTCTTTGTTGAAATAGGTTAAAAACAAACAAGCGGCAATAGATTGCTTGGGAGTTGTGGTTCGTGCAGCTGCACCTCTTGCTCCAAAGCAGGCAGGCTGAGGGACTTCTGTGTAAAAGGAGAGGGCCCCTGGGAATACCTGCTGGCAGTTTCTGTAGAAAGGTGAGCGCGTCCAGTGTGAGGAGATGGTCTCTTCCAGCAGGTGTAGTTTATGTCAATGTAGAACTTGTAGTCTGAAGAAACTCAGAACTAATTACTGTGCTGTGTTAATGTGAATTAAGGCAAGATAAGCATCACAGGAAAATAAATCCATGGGCACTCTGGCCTGGGAAGGAAGTCTGTTTGGGTCAGTTTTTGACATAGGTGTGCGCCGGGGAGAGAAAAGGGAAGAGTGAGAAGTCTTATGCAGGGCGAAGATGACGATCTGGGCAGCGGCTGCCACGTGCATGATGTAGGACAGGAGCGGGGCGTGCGTGGCCCTTTGCAGAGGGCTGGGCCCTCCGTACCGAGGAGGGCTATACAGATACGGGCAGGCTAGTGACCATGGTCACTTGGGCACGTGAGCAAGCCCCATCCTCACCTTTTGGGAGGCTTAGTTGAGTTTCCAGAATTGCAGTGACTTGTGCCATACTTCTGTCTCTTCTGGCATTTCTCACAGGTTTAGTTTTAAAAGTGAAAACAGAGCTTGTTCAGGTGATACCCTGCTGTACTGCCATCAGTCACTCTCTTAACTACCTTGTAGTCACTGATCTGTCCATCCAGACTCTGTCAGCTCCGTGACTCCCCCACACTTTCTGTTTCCAGGATAAAATCTCCCATCTGGAAGAAAGAATCAATCATTTACCCTGTATTTATGATCCTGCCACTGTTTCCCCTCAGCTGTCCCTTTACAGCTCTTCACTGTCACCAGCAGAAAGTATAGGTAATCAAGGCTGTGTCAGTTGTTCCTCCTACCTTTCCCTGCCCTGAAGCATCGCCCATCTGCCCTTTCAAGTGGTGTGTAAAGGCGTCCCTCAGCTTCTTTCTGCTGGCACCTTTGTGATTCCCAATGTTCGGGGCCTCTGGTTTCCTCTTTAACAGACTCCCCAAGTACCTACTGGCCGCTCTCCAGTGCTGATGTTTTATGACTCTGTACTGGCGCTTCCCGGGGCCGCATCGCAGGACTGGCACCTCGGCTTCGTCGCAGGCTTTTGAGCCACCCGGGCAGACTCTGCGTGGGGCCCTCTCGGGCTGTGTGCCTGCGCTCCATGGTGCTCGGCCTTGCCACCTGCCTACTCCTTTACTCTGTTCTTGAGCTTCTTCCCGTCCCCTCCACCACTTAGGTTCCTAAGAACTAGAAGTTATTTTTAAAACTGTAGTGTAGTCACAGTTTCTAACTTAAATTTTGCAGGTAGATGGAGCTATTACTTTTGTGTATCCAGAAATCGTGAGTCAGTTGTGCCTTCAGATCTCTCCTTGTTTGTTGTTGTTTACTTTATTGATTCATGCTTTTTGGTTATTGTACTCCCTTATTTTAACATAGAATTGACAAAATTGTCTCTAAATAAGAAGAGATCTAATCCAATACTTATTTGATTGAAACTCGGGGGTTTTTATGTTTCAAAAAAGCTTGTCCATCTCTTTTTTTTTTTTTTTTTTTTTTTTCTCTCCACTCTCTATTTAAAGTTTTGCCTGTGGCAGAGAGAGGTATTGGAGCAGGCTGGGAAACCTTGAAAAGGTGAGATTTTTCTGCAGTTCCAATTGCATCAGGTTAAAATGAGTTTCTATCAGCCTAAGACTTCTAGTACAGAGATGCTTTGATAAACACTAGGGCTTTAGATGCTTAAATGAGCCTTTAATCGTTTGAGGTTCATTTTTTCTCTAGTTGTAGCTGTTCTTGTAGAACATATGCTTGTACTCCAGATGCTTTTAAATTCAGCAGTTTTCCTTTATCTGAACAACTTCAACTTTATTTGTATATTTTCCTGTTTTGCTTTTATGAGTCACAGTATCCAATTCTCTACAGCATTATCTTGGTCTTTTATCTCTGTATAAAGTACTACGTGTTTTATTAAATTGAGTTTGTTTGCTTTGTATTATACCGCAGATCCTTTAGTCTCTGTGAATCTTATCCTAGGCAGGTCTGTCCGACCTTCCTTCCTATCCCCTTGCTCCCCTATCTTTTTAATCAAGATGTCTCTCGGCCGAGAGGCATTGCTCTTACACAGCTATTGTAAGCGGAGATCAGACATCCTTGACTTCGTGGTATTTCCCCAGCGAACACACTTGTGCCTCTTTGTAGCCTTCATCAGAGATACTTTACAGAGTGGAAAATTCTTGAGCTTAGGTTAGAGATAGCGGGGGAGGCGGCAGCAGCTCAGAGCAAAGTCGCTTAAATGAAAAGAAATGAGATCTTCCCGAGAAGAATGGAGGGGCCAGAAAAGATCAGTAATTGTAAAACTCTATCCTGGAAGGGGCCTTGGAAGAAATGGCCACTGCAACCTTCCTGTGGCAGGCAGAATCTGAAGGCAGGTGGTTTATTTACCAATAAAACATTTTCTTCAAAAAGTTAACCTTGCTGACTTTTTTATTATTATTCTTCCAGAACGGAACAAGATAGGCCAAATCCTTCTTCACACTTCATTTTTAAGCCTTTTCATTCTCAGCAGCATTAGATGTAAGATGCCTTAAAATTTCTTCAGTATTTTTAGGAACTACTTGAGCTTGAAAATAAAAGAAACCCAGCTTGATTCTTGTGATGAGTTTGTGGGTCTAAAATGGTCTTTATTTGGGAACAGATCAATTGTGCTACAAATTTATGCAAGTATAAACAGAATTTATGCAAGTATAAATTGTTAAAAGGTAGACTGCCCTGCCTAATGACAATGGCCTTCAAGGGAAACCAGTGTCTTCCTTTTAATTTTGGAGTAACATTATTTCTCAATCTCTTGGTTATTACAATATGTCCTACAAAGCAGTTGCAAAACCACCTTATGATCTTTATTTCACAACTTACAACTTTTTCATATTTTTAGAAAGAATATAGCTTTAGGTTATAAAATAAGAAGTATCAGAGCTAAATAAAATAGCAGAAAATCAAATTCTACCCACCAGTTTAAAATATCCAAAGAAATAAGAAGTGGACATTATGATTATCACCTGAAGAAAAATGGCTGGGGGTCTTATTCCAGTACCCTGCAAAAAAGTGCTAGTAGTTTTTAATACACTGTTTGTTGTTTGTTTTTTGTTTTGGTTTTTTTTATAGGCCAGTTTTCCTTTTGTGGGTGGAGCTCTGATATGCTCATATAGCAGAGTTGTTTAAAATGTCCATCTACTCTTTCCTCTTAAATCAAGTGGACAATAATGTAATGAAAAATATTTTCATATATGCAATACTTCTGCTGTCTAAATAGCAACTGCCTAATCAAACAGTTTGCATTCCCATCTTTTGTGTCCCTTTTTGAAAACAGCTCTGTATTTCACTTGTTAAATCTGAAAAACACTTTTGAAATGGAAATCAATCCCTAACTTAATTTAAATCTAAAATTGCTTGCATATCAGAACAGCCTGGTCTCCTTCAGGCATTTTATTATGGAGTAACAATTATGGACATAATTTAACTTGTGAAACATACAAATCATATGGAATTCGCATGTGCTATATAAAGAAAAACACGTGTCAATACTGTAAGATTTGTGCATTTCAGAAGCTAAATTGCCTGTCATCATAATCCAGGCCCCCCGTGCACTTTTCTCGTTCTCATTGGCTTGTTGAGAATACAAAAAGGAATTAAAAATGTAAACATCATTTGTATTAAAAGGGGAAAGTGAATCTATTGGGCATTTGTTCATCATCTTATGCTGCAAAGATCTTCACATAATTGTACCTAGGAGACAAATAGGTGCAGATTTTCGAAGTAAAAAGTGGCCTTTTGGGTTCCAGGCCGAACTTAAGCTGTTAAGACTTGATGCCCCAAACACAAGACATACAGGGAATTTTGGGTCATGGTAATTTTACTGAGATTTCTACCCTCCCTCCCTGAACCCATCTTTTTTGTTTATTAAACTTCTTTGTGTGTCACAGTGAGGTAAAAAGAGGTTAAAGAATTTTCTCTGCCTTCATGTGTTAGGCATCACTTTGGCCACCATGTTGGGGATATAGGCACGGAGATCCATGCTCAAAACTCCAGTTTGAATTGAAAAGCTGATATTTCTGAATGAGTCTTTAACAGACTTTTATTTCTGTAGAGACTTTTGTAATGTATTTAAGCATCATGTAGTACTTCAGTGGGTACTACAATCTGAATAAGAAATTCCTTTTTTTTGGTAACAACTAATCTCTGTCATGGTGCACTGCTCATACAAGTGAGTTATTATTCCATCTATATAATTCCATACAAGCTACTACATGTTACTTCATCTCTACCCTCTAATTTATATTACCTTTAAAAACACAGATTTAATTATAGCAATTTTACTCTCAAGATTAAATATATACTTGCCCAGAGAACAAAAGATAATAGAATAAAAATCAGTTAAGCAAAATCTAAATTAAATTCAAGCTATATTGAAACTGAATGCAGTTCAAATAATGATCACAAAAAAAAAAGAGGGTAAGTACTTTGCTTATTGGGTTGGAGGGGAAATAAATACAATCAGTGACAGTCAAACAGCTTTTGTATGTATGGTAAGATTTTGGCTAGATTAACAATTTAATTATTTTGTGAAGAAGAAAATATATCAGATGAAGTTGCCTGCCTGAAGCAAAAGCGAGCCTCGTGCAGAATGGCAGAAGGGGGGTTCCCGCAGCCCGATGCAGGGAAGTGCTGCAGGTTGGCTGTGTCAGGCCTGGGGTGGGAGTGACGGGGCTCGAGCATGGCAAAATCATGAAGGTGATGGTTTTGCATCAGCGAAGTCCTGAGAACGGGCAGGAGGGGAGCAACAGCCCAGTGAAGGTTTTGCCTGAGGGGACAGGAGTTCACTGTAGTTTTATGACAGACCCTGTGTGTCTGCTTGAACGAAAAAAAAAAAAAAAAAAGCCCAACTTTGGTAATTAAATTAATGTTTCTGTTCCCCTTCTAAACTGAAGGTCCTTAAGGATTAAGGTGAAAGTTGCTGCCTTTTTCTAGTTAAGTAGGGCATATCTCTGGTGCAGTGTTTTGCCAGGGGTGTAAAGGATAGATTCTTGGTGTCAAGATGTGTTTTACTAGCAGCTGCAGCCCTCTCAAACACTGTTGTCCCCCATGCACAACAGGAGTGCTCCTTGTCCTGCCTGGGGCCAGGCCTGGCAGCTGGACGTGCCTGGCACCGCTGCTGCTTAACTGGCTGAGCCCTTTGGAGCTGCCTGCGGGGGGGGGGTGGTGGTTTCCCCCTGCTAGCAGCGGGGTGGTGTGGGGCAGCTGCCTCCGGTGGGAGGGCATCTGCTGCCACTGAGCATCCCACCGTGTGGTGGCCCCTTCCTAGGGGAAGACGTGTCCAGATCCTCACGCCTTGGAGAGCCATGCAAACTGCTCCAGTGCAAGTGAGAAACCCCTTTGTGTCTCAGGGCTTTAAGGATAAGGGAGGTCTTGGTACTGTCGTATAGGAAAAAAAAAAAGATCATCCCAGTTTTAGCGTGAGAAGGGAACACCCTAACACAAAGGAGGAATCTTTCTGTATATGGATCACAAGGCTCATGGGCGTCAGTGCCATTGCATCAGCACCCGCCTCGGGTTTGGTTACATACTATTTTAAGAACACCTCTCCCGAGGCTGAAGAGTGGTTCTGTGTGGCAGTGGCTGGTAGCAGGTGCCTGGGGAAACAGAGAAAATGAGTAGGAATGATGCTTCAGAAAACTACCAGTTTCCTGGAATGGATCAGAGATGTCTTCAGGCAGAGGTGATGGCACATTTGCACTTAGGGCTAAATGGATTTTTTTATTTTTTTTTTTTAAATCTATTCATTTAGCTGATTGCTTACTGACCCCATTTAAATGTTAGCATCTGCAGTAACCAGGGCAATAAGTTCCCCAGTCCAGTCACTTTTGTGAAATCTTTCTATTTCCTTGGTTTGAGTCTACCATCAGGTAACTTCATTTGGTGTCCCCTATTTCTTATATATAATGTGAGATAGTTAATAGTCATTCCTTATTCATCTTCCCGTGTCACTACTGAATTGACAGACCTGGTTACAGTGCTGCCTTGTCACGATTCTTCCAGATGACAGCCTTAACCTGCCTAATTGTTCCTTGTGCAGAAGTACCTCCTATCACCCACTCTACCTTTCTACTTTCCTAAATATACAGTCCGCTTATTTTCAGAAAGAGAGGCTTCAGAAAGAGGATCTATGCACAGTACTTGAGGGTTGAGCTGAGTGGTGACATGCTGATTCGTTTTGTTTTCTATTCCTCTTCTAACTCACAAGCTTTGCTTTTTTTTTTATTGTTCTTTTGACCAACGGTGAGAGTTGAACTGATGTTTGGAGCCTTTTGAGCATGCACGGTAGTGACTCAGTGGATTATGTACCCAGTTAGGGTACTTTTTTTGCCTTAAATGAGAGCATGACATGTGGGATAGGGCATTGCAGATCTGTGATACTTCCATAACAGAAACAAGGCTAATGGAATTGTGTTTGGTTTTGTTATAAACACCAAACTTGCTGAAGATTACCATAGCTCTCAAAATCCAGAGGGTGAGGGGCCACATCTCAAGCTTCCCTTCCTTCAGGGTAAGGATTCATGGGTAATGGGGCATCTTCTGGAAAGCCGATACTTCGGAAAAAGAGATTGAAAGGAGTCCTTTCCAAACTGTTACAATTGCACTCCAGAGGGTGGCTGGAGTTTGATAGCTTTCAAAGTAGTCTTAATTGCCAGGGCTATGTGAAAGTCGGTGATTAGGATAGAAGCTGGTCTGTGCTGGAAAGCTAATGAGATTCTTGTAAATAAACATGCTAAGGTGTGGGGAAGGATGATGTTTTCCTGCAGGCAGTTGTCTTTATTGGAGGGAACCTGCCTTTACAACTCGGATTTCAGCTGTCTATTGCATGGGTGATTGGAGACAATGAAGGCAATGCAAAAAGCTGTCAGAGCCCAGGATGAGTTGGGAGGAGTTTTACCAAAAGCAGAAACCACTTTTTCCAGGTAACTATCAATTTATGAACATGCTAAGCCAGTCTTCATACAGATATTTTACTTTAGCTTGCAATGTGTTATGGTATTCAAAATAGTCTAGTTCAAATCCACCAAAAATAGTTACTGAAACCAGAGAGATTATGTGATGACATAGGTTTTTTTATCATTAGCCTTGATATAATCAATAGATACAAATACAGTTTGATTTTTTTTTTTTATTGTACAGCTGCAACGTGATTTTGAAAACAGATTCATATTTTATAACACCTAACCTGGAGTGCAACAAAACCTATTTCATTAATTCAAAACAAAAAAACCCTGAAAAACTTTCTGCCTTCTAATAGTACTTTTCTGCTATTAATTTTCGCACTTTGCAAAAACACCAGTGGGAAGGATTCACACAGCTAATTCAGTCCTGCCCATCTACTGGTTGCTGTTTTGGCTAATGCATTAAAAATTTACTTGTGTATGATTACTTCTAGGCTGCTATTTATTAATGGATTAAGAATGGTCTTTTGAAGTGAACAGCATGTATGCAGCAAACCGTTTTGTTCAATTTAAATGAAGAAGAATGAAAGAAGTGCTGTTAGCCTAGTTCTTTGAAGATGTTTAGATTCAAACATTCAGTTTGACGTATCGCTGTACTTTTTTTTAATAACATGCCCTGGAAACAAAATAAACAAATTTTGGTGGTTCTCTTTTACCTTTTTATATGAAGGTTCTTTTCTTCAAAGACAAAACTAGCTGAGGGACAGGTAATGCTTGTTGTGCACAGCCTCGTGGTCCTGCTACGTGAGCACAGTCTCTGCAGCTCTCTGCTGTAGCAGCAATAGTGCTGCCGGAGCCTGTTCCGCTCCTGTGCCCAGAGAGCGGGGGTGGCTCCGGCTGCGCCCACACCGAGCCCGCCAGGACGGACGCGCAGCTCTAATAGCTGCCTCCCTCGAGTCCCTGCTGGTAGGGAGGTTTCTGGGCCAGTTTTGAGACAGGTGCTCCTGGAAGGAAACCTGTTGGTTTCCTGCTGCTGGAAATGCTCTGAAGACACTTTCCCGCAGGAGAGATGCATCCTAGGCTCTCGTCTGCCCCTGTGGTGGCAAGGGAAGATGGTGCTAGAGCTTGCCTGGAAGTGTTGGCACGGATCTGGGAGGTCTCTGTCCCTGCAGCACCTGCAGCGAAAGGTGGCAGCATCTGTAGGTTTTGGGTAGGTAGGTTTGTAGGTAACCGTTACTTACCTTCAACATATCGTGGGGATTTTCACTGCTCATTGTAAGACGAGTAATGTGTCAGAGCACCAGTAGTGTCCCAGGCTTATTTGCCTGGCAGACTTTTTGTATAAATTCAGTAAGTCCAAATAAATAAATAATTAGAGTAGAAGTGGTTAACCCTGATGTATGCACTGAGACCGAGGACTACCATCTGTCCTTCTGTAAGGGTCACCGTTCCCAAATGATATTTAATACTCCTCCTAGTTCTTACTAGGTGATCGTGGTGACTGGAAGCAGGGCAAGGAAATGAGAACAGAAACAGCAACAGCGTGAGGAGGATGAGTTCAGTGGAGTTTGCGTTAGCCTCAAGTTTTCTGTTAACAAGCTATTGCATACTTGGCAGAGGCACTCATAGTGCAATGAAAAACATCAAAAAACAAGTCAGTAGAACAACAAAAATAGATTTTGTATGAGTGGAAGCTTCCTTTGCATAATGAAATGCGACACGTGGGTTTTTTGTGCTCTGGCTTTAAGAAAGCATTAGAAACCTATGGGAAGGACTGAGGGGAGGCTGTCCTCCCCCCTCGGCCTGTATTTGCTTCAGTGCCTAAATCAATCCTCTCAGGAAGAGCATGTGGGGGGACAGCTTCTATAATGTGCTTTACTTTTTGGATGTATCTCGTGGCTATGTGGCATAGTGATTGTTTGAAAGCATAACTCTTTATTACAGCTATGCATTATTCACAAAGAGAAAAAAGTGTTAATTATTTCTGCTTGGTACATTCAGTGATAACCTGCTGTTGTAATAATCTCCCCCCCTGCTGTGGATTTCTGTAAGTTTTTTATTTCTTTGTGCTAGGAAATAGATAATTTCTAGTGATGAAATTGCAGATCCTTAGTGCATTCCTTTTTAAAAAGGGCAGGTCCAAATGCTACAGCTGATACAATTTTGTGGCAAAAAAACATTCATTTGTTTTAGCTGTACAAAATTAAAGAGATTAAAACAGTATGTTTAGCCTGCCATGTAAAGAAAGAATTGATTAGATTTAATCGCTAAAGAAAAAGTCAGTGCTACAAGTGCAACCTCCCCACACCAACTCTAAATAAGATCATTCAGAGTGAAAATACAGGACAGTTTGATTGATACTTACTGCTATTTTCACTGCAATGCTCCATAAGTATAATTAAACCAAAAATGAAGATTTAAGGTGGACATTTTCATCACTCCTTAGAAACAAAAGGCAAAGGGTGTAGAACCAGTGTCTAAGAACTATGCGGTGGAAAGAAATGAACTGATTCTGAATGGACTGGCTACTTAACAGTTTTTATCTCGATTTCTGTTTTGCCTCGCTGTACCAGAAAATATTTTGATCTATGTGGAAAGCTTCATTAAAAACGTTTAATTTCTCTTTACTGAAACTGCTTTCTGTATCATCTGCTCCCAAGTGGAAAATTCATTCCATGTTCATCAAAAGATGGTTGTGGATGGAATGGCATTGCTGAGCGTGGCTGACTTTGTGGGGACGCAGTGTTGGTGACCATGTGAAGGGATGAGCTGTGGGCTGCTGGAGCAGCTGCGCCTTGAGGAGACCCTCTATGTTTGCATCTCCTTGCTTTCTGTGAGCAAAGAAGTCTGCACCCATCTTTGTGCAACTTCTCCTGCTTTGTGCAAATCTGCGGGTCCTGGTCATAACTGAAGCATTCACGCAGCTATTGCATAGCTGATAGTTTGCCATTAGCTGTCAGAACAGATATAAGAGCATTTACACCATCACTTCAAAGCTGCAATGAACGAGCTCTGTTTCCAATTCAGACGTGAGGCACATGGGCTTCTTGTATTTGCTCAGTATTCCCAATTCACCATTAGACTGTGGCTGCTCTGTGCAATCTGTTTTGATCTGTTCCCATCTGCTCCAATCTGATGTTTTTTTTCTGAAAAATGAAGCTGGCGGTGTGTGATTGTTGCAAAGGCGATCAATTACTGAAGCTGTAAAAGTGTTCTGCCTGGTAGAGACGGAGTGTGCTCTTACCAGACTGCTGCATTTCTTCCACTCCTTAACATTGCGCCGGTAAACTGCACCACAGGCTATTGGCACAGACTTAACTGGCAGAAACAGAGGCAGCTCCAGCAGATCTGCCATTGTACATAAGGACAAATCAGAGGCTCCCTGCTGTATTTCATGTTTTGTGGGGGAACTTTGTTAGTAAGAACAGCTACTGGTGGTGCGTGAGTGGCTGGAAAATTGTATTTGTGGAATAGCTGTAGGCGGCCAACTGTGAAAGAGGACAGGGGTACTGACTGGAGTTCCTCAGCAGTCTGTCCTGGGTCTGGTACTACTCACTTTTTTGGTGTGGTGGCATTTTTTTGTTTTGTTTTGTTTCGGGTTTTTTTATGAATTACTTGAATGAAGGAATAGAGAGTATATGTAACAAATTAGTACATAATACCAAACTGAGAGGGAATAGAATTCCAAATGGAACTGGATGAATTACAGAAAGCCCCCCCCCCAAAAGCATGCTATTTTACTGGTACAGCAGATTCAGCAGTTCAACAGGTAGAAGTGTAAGAAGAGCACCTACGCAGACACGGGATACAGAATAGCCCTTCAGAAGAGAATGCTGGGGGTTACTGTGCTCTGTTCACTTGAAGCTCAATGCCAGCAACGTCAAGCTTTTGTGAAAAATATTAACACTGCTAGGATGTATGAGGGAGACTTATTTTTCTGCAAGAAAGGAGGAGTCATCCCCCCCACTCTGCTTGTTATGCTGCCAGGTGCAGCCTGGAGTACTGCAGCTAGTTCAGGCTCCGGTCTTGCAGCAGGTTGCAAACCAGGCAAAAGTAGCCTGGAGGAAAGCAAGGAGTGATCAGAGGTAGATAGTCTGATCTTGGAGAGCTTGAAAGAACTATGTTTGCCTAGGCTTACAACGATAAAATTAAAGGGGGAGGTTTGGAGATGACATCAGCTCTCAGATGCAGGATGGGTCTGCGGAACACCAGGTAATGATCTGCTCTGCTTGCCTTGTCTAGGGGCAAGAAGTAATGTGCTGCAGTTACTGCAAGAAAGGCTTGGCCAGAAACCAGGGGAAACATCCTAGTGATAAGCTAGGGGTTTTTTTTAAAAAAAAAGCTTTTGGATCATGCTATGCACACTGGGCCAGAAATAATAGAATCATCACAGAACATCCCAGGTTGGAAGGGACCTTGAAAGATCATCTGCTCCAACCTTTTGTGGGAAAAGGGAGCCTGGACGAGATCATCTAGCCCCCTGTCCAGTCGTGTCTTGAAAACTGCCAGTGATGGTGTGTCTGCCGTGTCCCTGGGGAGGTTGTTCCAGTGAAAGATTGTTCTGACTGCAAAAAAATTTTTTCTTATATCGTGATGAAAATCATAATGTAGGTCTCTAATGTTACAGACCTATGATTTATATAACCCTGGCTCTGAAATAGCAAAAACCTGAATGTCTTCATGTGTAACAAGAGAGTATTTCCTGGTTTGGGGGGGGAATCACATTTTTATGAAATATGTATTGTGTAGTAGGGACTTAAAATTGTTTGCCTTTGGCTGCTGTCTTACAGAACAAACTTTCCTACCAGCTAATATATGACAAAGCCCTTGCATGGCATTGGGAGGGAAGGTATCCACAGGTTACTGCATTAGGCTTCAGATCTAACTTTGGTAGACCCTGAATGTTTCCATCTATTTTAGCAGTTAGATGGAAACTTTAGCAGTTTAGATTTTCACCAGGTATATTTGAGAATACCAATACCTACTACCAGATGATGTAAATAAATACTACTTACTTCTACCTTTCAAATCTGCATATTAATAAATGCTGTATTTCCCTGGATTAAAATTATACATCGTTACTCTGACATAGCAATTACAGCATGTATGATATATGTGAATCTTCATTTATTATTGTCTAACTTTAGGCTTTGTAAAACTTAATGTTTTAGAAAGCTGCTTACACAAACCATTATTTTAATGAAGCTGGCCCAAAGAGAAGCTAGCGGTGGAAAGCAATTAAATGACACTGCTATGCAGAGATGACAAAGATGGATCAAAATGTTCTGATAAGAATACTGATTAATTGTGCTACCTACTTAGCTATAAACTTGTGGAAGTTTAGCTGTTGCTCTTGTAATCTTCGTGGGACAGGTGCTTTAACTTTCAAGGAGTGATTAAGTGCTACAGCATGCAGGCTGCTATGGGAATCATAATCTTCAGACTAATGTGCGCCTAAATTAGTAATTTACTAAATTATGAATACGGGAAATATTTTGCCATGATTATGAATAATTAATGTAAGGCTGTATTGGCAACGTCCACCCAGTAACTCATCCTTATTGCTTTGTGACAGAATGTTTCAGGCTACCTCTGGGAGGGAATTTGAGGAGTAGAGTCAGAATGACAAAGCCCACAACTGTAAGGAGGTCCTGTGGATCGGTGGCTTTGCAAACCAACTTGGTCAGTTGGGTAGGGCGTGCATCTGTGGAAGCTGGAGGCCTTTTTGTATAGGAAGAGATGTTGTATGTCATGCTGAGGGCTCTGAAGGCTGCAGCTCAAGCAGCTATCACTTCAAGGGAAGATGGAAAAGAGAATGCGTCTGTGCTTTGAATGTTAAGGTGCCTAAAGTTTGATTGTAGCCAGTGGCAAGTGTAACTGGCTGTGCATATGTATTTTCTCAGTTTTGCCTCACCTGCTACATCATCAACGTCTAATATTCAGGTTCACAATTTCCATTAACCACTTGCGAAGAATTAGAGTGTGTTTCTGTCTTTTAACCGAGCAAAACCTCAGGTACTTGCTGTACCCTTTACAGCTGTTTCGGCAGGGTGAGCCACTGAAGGCAAAAGAGGGGAAGGGCATGTTGGAGATGGAAACGGGGGATCTGCGTCAGAAGGGATTGGGACATCTCTGCATAATTTCAAGAAGCGTGTCTTGGGGGCTGGTCTGCTGCGGGCAGTGGAGCCAGCCAGGCTGGGAAGAGAGCGGCAGCAGTCTGAGATGTCCTGGTGCAGCTCCGCGCGGGGATCAGCGAGGCCGCGTGTGCCGCTGCAGCGTGGCTGTGCTGCGCCCCAGCAGAGCCGCTCGGAGCCCTGCGGCGCGGTGCTCCCCGCGCGCTGCTCTCACCGAGAGCTTCGCTGTTCGCCTTCGCTGTTATTGCTGGGGTTTTATTATGGCCGTATGGTATGAAGCAGACTAGCACTTTAATAAAAAGTAATACGTTTTGGAGCGTGGTGTCAGACCCTGATCAAGCAGAGGCCAGGACCAAGTCCTGCGTGCCCTCCCTTTGTACTTCCCTTGCTTTCCAGGCACTTCACACCCAGGCCCTGCCTTGGCTACACCGCACACGGGTCAGTGCTGTGGTGCCGACTATTTTCCTCTCACTTTTGCTTTTTAGTTTCCCATTTGTCGCAAACTGCTTCTTATCCTTGTGCACGGGTAGGTCACAGAGGCTTTCTCGGTGCGTTCGTGTCAGCAGAGCTCCCTCGCAGCGGTGCGCTGGGGAGGATTTTCTGCCGGTGCTGTTCTGCACCATGGGCAGGGCTGCGATGTGCTCTAGCTACCAATGTGGTTAAGAATGCTAACCTGACCCCCATAAAAGCACAGAAGTGAAGTAGCTCCCATTTTAAGGATCCATTCTAAGAAGTGAGGAAGGAAATATTAATGGATGTTGCTGCCATTTTCCCTGACCTCAAGAATGGTACAGGTGGGATTGTTCCAGAGTGTTCCCCAACATCCCCAAATACAATATAAAATCAAAGACATACAAATCTGTTTTAAAGTCAAGATGCTCATCTGATTCTTAAGAAGAATTCTTAAATTGAGTTGTACCAGGAACTGACTTCATTTTCTTAGAGTAATAAATGAAGAAAAATAAGAAATTTTGAATTGTTATTATTTTTCTCTGTGTGAAGTTCATGAAAATAGTTAACGCTTTGCTTGGATGACTCCCAACCTCCTTGTGAGCAACACTTGGAAAAATATTTTTAGAAGTTCATAACCAGTGAAGGCTGAGTTTTACAGTTATGATTTGAATCATGGTCTGTGTTTTTTTTCTTTGACAAGACCTTGCTTGTTTATTTTACTTTCTTAATCCCTCTCAGCTTCCAATATTTGTGTTTTGCTCGTTCTAAAATATTTGGCTCCTTTTGCAACAGCCGCATTGAAGTATGTGTGTGTTGTTGCTTTTTTTTTTTAAGCCTTCAGCTCTATTTTTCAGAACTGCTTATCTTTCTCTCTCCCCTCTTTTATGTATTGAATTAGACAAACTATGAATTCCTTCCTGACTAGAAAGAAAGATCCAAGACTTAGCAGGCACCAGATGGTGGCACTGGTCTTTCACATCTGACAAGTCTGGATCATGCAGTGAAACATAAGAAGCTTTATGCAAGTTGTACTGCATGCCATCCTAATTTTTTTTCTTTCAAGCTGCATAGTTGGAATGGGGAAGGTGACATATTTTTATGCTTATCTTTAGAGAGTGCCTAGAGAAGGTGAGATGTGTATCCAAGGGAGTAGAAAGGCTAAGCCGTGGCAATATCTGAGCATCGCTAGTACTGTTATTTTCTGTATTTGTATCGTGCCATTACATTTCATTACATTTCAGTTGAAATGTAGAGTAGTTTGGATGCCAGCTGAGCTGTGCCAGCTTATACTAGATGAGGCTGTAGTTGTGATTCGTAATATCAGATGTGTACCTTGTATTCTCAGCCTTTACTGAATCTTACTGCATGTGTAGTTTCTAATAGCTACTTTTTTGCTGAATTAGCTCTATAGTGACATTAGTTACTAGCTTTATATTCCTGAAATCTTCACTTTGGTATTTTCAGAGTATGCTTAACAGTATTCTATTTCTCTGCTTTAAGGAGCAATGGCTGGAGAAATCTGTATTTGAAAAAGAGAATGAAGTCTTGAATTCCATATGAAATATTTTTAGAGAAATATTGAAGGCAGAAAAATGCACTACTTTCTTCTGGAGATTAATCCTTGCAGTCTGTGCAGTGATTCTTTCCTGTTTGGGTACAAACTGTGCCAGGGAAGAGAGAGCACTTTCAGATGTGAAGGTGATGGGTGCAAAATGAGAATGTAGGTAAAGGCTGATTATGAACAACAAACACAGAAATAGCTAAATTCTTTAGTAGTATTGCGCTGTGTGAAAATGAGTTGATCTATCAATATCACTTGTTACAGTCCTGAGGCTCACGTGGCAGCTGTAACCAGTGTTACATGAAAACAGGACAACAGAAGATTTGCTGACCATGCATGCTCCCCCATAATCTGCAGAGCAAACCTTCCAGCCAGGAAATGTTCCGGCACTACCAGAGATAGGACACGGGACCTGCAGCCTTGGGTTTCATCCACGCAGAGAGGTGGGCTCTGAGCCCCTAAGGTGTGTTTCTCAGTGGTGCTGTCAACATACCTAGTCTTCAGGCAACTAAAATCCTGATGACTCAAGCAAAAGCAAGGTGAATTGGAGAGGTTCAGATATGGTGCCCTGTTTGAGTTCAGGAGAAGTTAGCTGCCTTTCAAAGCCACCTGTGAGCGTTGCTTCAGGGTTTGGTGGGGGTTTTTTGTTTGTTTGGTGGGTTGGTTTGTTTGTTTTTATATTATGTCTTGAATAAAGCAATGGTGAATGTTTTAAAGTCACCATAGTCTCTACAATGTAATACATTCCCTGGTTACTGAAAGAAAAAAAAAGTTAAAATGCAGTTGACTTCACATAGCGTGCAGTCTGTCTTTGTATATCTTTGGGGAATTTAGGCTTCCTCCCTATGCAAGGCTTAGTCCCCATCGGATCTATCACGGCTCTAGTGCATAGTTCAGTTTTATAATAAAACTTTGGCCCTCACTCTGAATTCAGTTAGAGATTTCTCACTGAATTACCGGGCTGAGATTTTGCTTTTTTTCTTTGTTTTGAGTCAAGTTCGGGACATGGTTTAGTGGGCAGGGGTGCTGGGTTGACGGTTGGACTTGATGATCTTAAAGGTCTTTTCCAACCTTAATGATTCTATGATTCTAAGCTACTTTTTCTAGTCTGAAAAAGCTAGAAAAGCTCCCATTTGTCCCATAAGACGCAATTGTTACTTATGTATTGACGGTTGTAAGAGAAACCAGGAAAAACTAAATTGATTAAATGATCAATGAGGATGTTATTCTTCTGTTGGAAGGTTTGCTATTGAGTGCATGCTAGGAAAGGTTGGTGACTTTTTTTCTTTTTTTTTCACTTAAATATGTTTAGAAGTTTCAGTCTGAATAAAGTGTAGACCGTGGATCAAAATAGAGCCTGAAAGTTGTGATGTGAAATTACAGGATGCCTGCGCAAACAGTGTGTACTTTTCAACTGACAATGTAATAGCAGCTATACATTTTCTGCTTTCTTAGCAGTACCTGGCATTCTGTAGAGTCAGGCCCTTATCAGACACTTGAAAAATAGTTTTTCCACTTTTACCATATTCTCACAACTTACTGTCCTTTTGTCCCTTAACGTGACCTCAGCTGTGAGCAATTAGGAGGAAGAATAGTTGTTCTTGATTGTGTTTGCAACATTATATGGCGTGTTGGCAAGCTGGGGTCCTGACAGATGGCACTGGTTTGCAATATAAATGGTATTAATACTGAATTGAACTGTTTGGCCTGAAGTAAGATTTAATGGCTTTATAATTTTTTAATTGTTTTTGGTTTGTGGGGTTTTTTGTTTTGGTTTTCTTGCAGGGAAATGCAGCTATCCTAAGCTGATCATGTGCAAGGAGCTGCCCTTCTGATTTCAGTTAAAGTGCTTTTATAATCAGAAACTTGTAAAAGTAAGATCTATGGTTACAGTTTTCCATCTTAGTTGAGGTCATTAAACTGTTTTGTCAATGTACAGGCGTTGCATCTTATTGCTCTTGTGTTGAGTGGGATATGTAGGGATCAAAGTGAGTATAAATGAAACCAAGGAACTTACATTGTGGCTGACTACTCTTACAATAAAATCATTTTTAGAGTTGCTGCTTTCATTCCTCACTGTTGATTCAGACTGTTAGCGGTTACTTTTGAGAAACTGTGGTGGTCAGGTGGGGTGCAGGGATAAGCAAGCATAGCATCATTCTTCCAGAAGGGAGAAAAAAACCTAGAATGTTGCTTAACCTGGAAGAATTAATTTCTTTGTCAGCACTGATAAGATGAGAAGATAAGTAGTAGCCCACACTGACACAATTTGTTCTTGGTAAACTCATCTGACTTCCTTCTAAGCAGAAAAATAGGACTTTGTTACAGGAGAAGAGGGGCAGTAACTTCAGTAAAGCTTTTGGACATCCCATGTAAGATTCTCCAAAACCAGCAGTGACAACCTGGAAATACTCATGAAATAACTACAGCTAGATACAGCTTTAGCTGAAGAGCAGTAAATGTTTTGGTGTATGACCCAGCTGGCAAGTCCATATCATGGTGGAACAAGTGGGTTGAGAGTGTGACTGATGAGAAAAACTGTCCAGAGAAATGAAGACAGGAGGTGGTGGAGTGGTTGGGTGGGGAGAGGATGCCCAGAATGGATTCTGAAAGCGGAACAGTCTCATTTGTTCCACATATCTGTAGTGGTTAGAACAAAAAGTTAAAAGGCCAGATTTCAGCAAGAAAGATGCAAGGTGGGGGTTTGAGAACTTCCTAGCAGTAAGACAGTAGAAGGACTGAGTGCTGGGAAGGTGTGGGCTCTCCACTGTCAGAAATCTTCAAGGCTAGATAGAAACCTGTCAGTAAGGACATAACTTCTAACTCAATTTTGGTGATAGGAAACAGAGAGACTATATACTGCCTTCTAGGGAAATCACTAGTACAGCAGAAAGAAAAGATTTAGGAGTCTTTTTCTCATTTGTTTATAGGCAAATTCTGTAGCTATTTAAATAATATGGAGTAAGATGACTGTGAAAGGGGAATCAAAACAGCCCACAATTTAGTCTCTATCTTGAAAAGAAAATGTTTATGCACCTGCTCTGCTTTAAACAAATTCCTGAAGCAAATGAATATTTTGAAGTGGTATCTGCTTAAAAACAGTAGATCACAAAATAATTCTGTCAGAGTATTTTGTCATTACTTGTGTGGGGTTTTTTTCTTTTTTTACAAGAACAAAGCAGATAAAAGGATTCTTCAAATAAGATATTTTTCTACTTTTTATTCCTGCGAGTAAGACGTTAGTTATACTCCCTGCAAGGTGCTTGTGGTTCTATTTGCTCTTTTAGCTACCCTTAATATTACCAGTATGTTATCCCTTATTCAAAGCTTAGTCCGAGGAAAGGCATGTGATACTTGAGCTTATCACGTCTTGTATTTTAGAAACGCTTGCATAATGGTGACTCGCTTATGCGAGTTCTAAGCATGATCAGTTTTGCATCAGGTTATAAGTAGATAAGAAAACCAGCATTTTTTACACAATTACTGATTTTTGGCTGCCCAGTTTATCTAGTGAGTTACTCAGCTGAGAGGACAGTAGTAAAAATAGCGGTTTTAATGCCTACAGTCTGAACAACCTCAGCTCTTGCATTTTCACTGGTGTATGCTTGTTTATCCCATACAGGTATGCTTCGTTACTTTAGGTATAGTCTAAAAATGGCAAGCAAATCAGTGTATCATTCTGACTCGGACTGACAGAAAATGCTGGAAGGCTGGTAAGGAGGAGGGGAGAGTATTTCTACCTCTTCTAATAGCAACAAATATAATTGCTAATATTACCACTGTGGGCACTGTGACCTGAAACTCATCGGGAGAAGGTGTCAGGGAAATGGGCCATGCTTCGACCTCATCCAGAACAGTCTGGATATAATCAGTTGTTGCCTAAGCTTTTTAGCAGAGGCAGCGTGGCATTTCTGTCTTCTCTGGTGCTTGTGCTTTAACTGCTTTTTTGACTCAAATGTTAAACTTGAGCTCAGCTATTTCATGAATTGCTGCCTCAAAGTATTGCAGTTGGGGCCTGTTGTCGATAGCAGGAGGTGATCAAGGTGAGGAGTTACCCCAGCAGCCTTGCAGGCGCCCAGGGGATGAGGGCTCCAGTCCATGGGGAGTTCTTCTCTGCAGGGCCAGTGGGTATGTTCAGTGAGTTTCAGCCTCATTTATGGTTACAAGAAGTACCAGCTGGGAGTGTTGTGATCAGCATATACTTAATTTGGAGGAAAAAGTTATTGCTCTGTCATGTAACAAGGAGGCAAGTGGATAGAGGATGATGTGTTTTGGTTTCCGGGTGGGAAGCTTGACTTTGTGTTAAGCTGAACCTATCTACCTGGTTTAACTCACCCCACCTGTAACACTTGGCAAATGGGTTGTGCTGTCTGCCAGACGTGACCACATTAAGTCCATTTGTTTTACGAACACTTGATGCAATTTTAAGATTCTAAGAAAATGTATCCAAAAAGATATCATATGAAAATCAATAGTTCTTTTCTATGTCATCTTGTTTATGAGCTTGAATAGAAAGAGGGTTCACTGGAGCAGGGCTAAGATCAATAGCTCTGAGAATTTTAATTGGACCTTCTTTTACTACCAGCTGATTGCAGTCTGCTTTTAACCCTGTAAGAGTAAAATATAAGACCCTTTGGCAACTAGTGACTTTTCCATCCTTCAGTCCCATTGCAGCCACTTGTGGACTGTCTTAAACAGAAAGTGGAAAGAAAGGAATTGAAGAGGAACTTGATTCTTAATACTGTCGTATAATATCATTTAAAATAACTTTTCCACCATTTTGGTTTCTTATTTAAGCTGGTCTAATATATTCCTCTTTTTACCTCCATTTTGTCTTCTCACATCGTCCTTGTTTCTAGTCTAAGTGAGTTTTTCCTATAGTTTTTTCCCCACCTTACACATGTATGTTTGGTGCCACCTTACTTTACAATATAATTCTTATGTATGCAGCGAGTTAGTAAAACCACATTCTCCATGGACTCTCTATGAAATGTGGAGATGATCATGAACAATTATGTCCGTATTTCCTCATAAAGAAACAGTCTTCTCTTTTTTCACTTTCATTTATCCTTCTCTTACTCTCTGATTGCAAACTGCAGTGGCCAAAATAAGTTAGTTTATGCTTCCTTTTTCAGCCACCCATATCAAAAAGCTCTTCTGAAATACTGTTAATAACATTCCCATCTCCTTTTGGTTTCGTCCCCTATAATTCCGCAGGGCCAGATAAGTCTCTCTTTCCTCCATAGTCTCACTGGGATCATCACTACTATGGCTTCTCCTTCACAATCTCAGTCTCTCAAGTCTAGTATAATTTAATTTGTTTATTGCCTTATACTTCCCAAATCCTCTTGGTGAAACAACTCTGTCTGCTGGCAGCATGTGAGTGTTAATGGGGGACCCTTGACAGCATAGAAAACTCCACATTGCTCCTTATAGTAACTTTTGGAAATGGTCACCAGATTAGATCTGGTTCCAGGTGTGCAGGCAGAGGAAAGAATAAACATACCCCTTACTACCAGTTCACAGATGATAAAAATCTAAGAATAGTAAATGTGGAGGTTGGGACCTCTGGCAGAACAGAGTAAGTGGTCCTAGAGAAGTTATCTGCTCTGTCTGTATCCTACAGATTTCCACCAAAGAGAAAGTTTTACCCACTGACACGATTTTTATGAAGAAGGCTGGTTGCATTTTTACAGTGTCTGCTAAATAACAGACAGATCACTGCTTCTTCAAGGACTCCTGGCTATGAAGTGGTGATAGGATTTATCAGAATGTGTTTTTTCACTATGTTTTATGGGATAGGTTGGTAGATGGTGCTGTTCCTGCTGTTTGTGATGACTTTTAAGAAGAAATGCTGAAGATTGTGGTAGTCTCTAATTTTTAAAATTCCACAACAGTGTAACTTTACTGACTTGAGTGGCATTTTTCCTACTGTATAAGAGACTCCTCTGAAAAGGAGAGGATCTGTTTTGTACCTAATGAGGGCAGATTCTAGTCAAAGACTGTGTTTTATGATTACATGAAATTCCTCTCTTGTTTTCATTGAAAACACAACTGGTGAATTTTTGTGCTGCTTTTATAAAAGGCACAACACATAGGGAACATCCTGGAGGGAAGGGGGGCTGTCATGGCTCCTGTCTTCTGTCCTGCTCCAGAGGAGGCAGTAGGATTTGTAGAAGCTTGATGGTAAACCAGATGTATTTGGGGACTTAAAAAATGTAGCACAGCCCATTGTGGCAGCTTTGCAAATCATGATCAAAAGCATTTGTGACACCATTGTTGAGACCTTTATCAGCTCACGTTGTCTCTTTTCCTCAGCAATGTCCTCCTGACCCATGCCTGTCATCACATTTCCTTTTCTTTGACGGAAACTGGGGCATATAGAATCATAGAATCGTAGAATTATTAAGGTTGGAAGAGACCTTTAAGATCATCGAGTCCAACCATCAACCCAGCATCCCTGCCCACTAAACCATGTCCTGAAGTGCCACATCCACACATTTTTTGAACACCTCCAGTGATGGTGACTCCACCACTTCCCTGGGCAGCCTGTTCCAATGCCTGACTACCCTTTCAGTGAAGAAATTATTCCTAATGTCCAATCTAAACCTCCCCTGGCGCAACTTGAGGCCGTTTCCTCTCCTCCTATCGCTTGTTACTTGGGAGAAGAGACCAACACCCGTTTCTCTACAGCCTCCTTTCAGGTAGTTGTAGAGAGCGATAAGGTCTCCCCTCAGCCTCCTCTTCTCCAGGCTGAACAACCCCAGCTCCCTCAGCCGCTCCTCATCAGACCTGTGCTCCAGACCCTTCACCAGCCTCGTCGCCCTTCTCTGGACACGCTCCAGCACCTCAATGTCCTTCTTGTAGTGAGGGGCCCAAAACTGAACACAGGATCCGAGGTGCGGCCTCACCAGTGCTGAGTACAGGGGCACGATCACCTCCCTGCTCCTGCTGGCCACACTATTCCTGACACAGGCCAGGATGCCGTTGGCCTTCTTGGCCACCTGGGCACACTGCCGGCTCATGTTCAGCCGGCCGTCRACCAGCACCCCCAGGTCCTTTTCCGCCGGGCAGCTTTCCAGCCACTCTTCCCCAAGCCTGGAGCGTTGCCTGGGGTTGTTGTGACCCAAGTGCAGGACCCGGCACTTGGCCTTGTTGAACCTCATGCAATTGGCCTCAGCCCATCGATCCAGCCTGTCCAGATCCCTCTGCAGAGCCTTCCTACCCTCAGGCAGATCAACGCTGCCGCCCAACCTGGTGTCGTCTGCAAACTTACTGAGGGTGCACTCGATCCCCTCGTCCAGATCATTGATAAAGACGTTAAACAAGACTGGCCCCAAAACTGAGCCCTGGGGAACACCGCTCGTGACCGGCCGCCAACTGGATTTGACTCCGTTCACCACAACTCTCTGGGCTCGGCTGTCCAGCCGGTTTTTTACCCAGCTAAGAGTACACCCGTCCAAGCCATGAGCCGCCAGCTTCTCCAGGAGAATACTGTGGGAGACAGTGTCAAAGGCTTTGCTGAAGTCCAGGTAAACCACATCCACAGCCTTCCTCTCATGCACTAGGCAGGTCACCCGGTTGTAGAAGGAGATCAGGTTGGTCAAACAGGACCTGCCCTTCATGAACCCATGCTGGCTGGGCCCGATCCCCTGGTTGTCCCGCACCTGCCTCGTGAGCGCCCTCAAGATGAACCGCTCCATGATCTTCCCCGGCACCGAGGTCAGGCTGACAGGCCTGTAGTTCCCCGGATCCTCCCTCTGGCCCTTCTTGTAGATGGGTGTCACACTGGCAAGCCTCCAGTTGTCCGGGACCTTCCCTGTTAACCAGGACCGCTGATAAATGATGGAAAGCGGCTTGGCAAGCTCCTCTGCCAGCTCCCTCAGTACTCTCAGGTGGATCCCACGTGGCCCCATAGACTTGTGTGCGTCCGGCTGGCGTAGCAGGTCATTAACCTCTTCCTCTTCGATTATGGGGGGTTTATTCTGCTCCCTGTCCCCATCTTCCAGCTCAGGGGGGTGAATACCCAGAGGATAACCGGTCTGAATATTRAAGACTGAGGCAAAGAAGGCATTAAGTACCTCAGCMTTCTCCTCATCCTCAGTGGCAATGTTCCCCCTGGCATCCAATAAGGGAGGGAGATTCTCCTTGGCCCTCTTTTTGTCGTTAACATATTTGTAAAAACATCTTTTGTTGACCCTGACGACAGTGGCCAGATTGAGTTCCAGCTGTGCTTTTGCCTTCCTAATTCCCTCTCTGCACGACCTGATGAGATCCCTGTACTCTTCCTGAGTCGCCCGCCCTTCCTTCCAACAGCGATAGACTCTCCTTTTTTCCCCGAGTCCCAGCAAAAGCTCCTTGTTCAGCCAGGCCGGTCGTCTTCCCCGCCAGCTCCTCTTACAGCACAGGGGGACAGCCCGCTCCTGCGCCTCTAAGACTTTCTCCTTGAAGAACGTCCAGCCTTCCTGGGCCCCTTTGCCCTTCAGGACCGCCTCCCAAGGGACTCTCAACCAGCGTCCTGAACAGGCCAAAGTCTGCCCTCCAGAAATCCATGGTAGCGGTCTTGCTGACCCCTCTCCTTACTTCCCCAAGAATTGAGAAATCTGTCATGTCGCTGAGCCCCAGACGGCCTCTGACCACCACATCTCCCACCAGTCCTTCTCTGTTGGTAAACAGCAGGTCGAGCGAGGCACCTCCCCTGGTAGGCTCGCTTACCAGCTGCGTCAGGAAGTTGAGGAAGTTGTCTTCCACACGCTCCAGGAACCTCCTCGACTGTTTCCTCTCTGCTGTGTTGTATTTCCAGCAGACGTCGGGCAAGTTGAAGTCCCCCACGAGGACAAGGGCTAGCAATCGCGAGACTTCTGCCAGCTGCTTATAGAATGCTTCATCAGCCTCTTCATATCAGCATCTTTATACCTGTTAAGCTGCTTTGCCAAGTTAAGTTGGAGCACGGGCAAAGCTCTGATTTGGGATGCTTAAATTCAGCTAATTGGGCTTGTTTATGGGAATGTACATAGGAAAAAGTGCAGCCAAATTAAATAGAGATATTCCTGTTCAGTACTTCTGGGCTTGTAATTAAACTGTCTTGAGCAAACAGAACCATCCTTAGGCTGTGACAACTGCAGGAAACTATGACTCATCTTACTGCTTTTTTTCTCTGAGGTTTTCTGTAGTGAAATAGTAGCTCAGGTGCATCACCCAACTGGTGTGTCTACAGGACTCCTGGACCAGAGGTAGCTTGTGCCTAGTACCGTGTACAGGGCCAGAGGGGTCAGGTCTGTAGTCATGTAGCCTCTACCCAACTGTACGGACACGCTTTGAGTGTTGTCCATAAAGTGCACTTGTGATTTCAGGGCTTATGTGCAGATTTTTCATGGAAAAATGAGAGTTGTACAGTTACAATGATTTACCTGAAGTAGTAGGTTGGRGGGGGGGCACAGAGGGGAAATAGCAAAACTGCCCTGGGGAAGGGAAGTATTTTGTTGGTTTGGTAGAGCTTTTGCTCAGCAATTTCTGAGCTGTGGAACATGTGTTCAGTCCTACTTTTCATTCTTAATGTAATTTTAATTTTACCAAGAAACTTACAGTATATATTCTAAAAACTTCTTCCACTGGCAGTTCTTCAAAATACACAAGTAGAAAAGTGATTTATTTTTTATATTTATTTGTTTCCATCAGATCTTTTTGCAACCCGTATCTAATCTTGCATCCACTATCACTACTTTTGGCATTGCTGCTTTTCAATTCAAGGCATCTCATTGACTGCACATTTCAGATTATTTTTCACTGGTTGTATTTATCAAGTTTCGGGCCAGAGGCTCTCATAGAGTTATAAGCCTCTTAAAGGAGGGAAAGTGCTGACATAGCCTTAAATTGTAGTATGGCAAATGTTACACTATAATTACCTTTATCTATCATCAAACTCCCTTTCAGAGGCCTGGCTGTGTGCCGTAGGCCTCCTGATGGAATGCTCCATTACACTGAGATTTTTCATGGGGAAAAAAAACTCTAAAGCAAAACATGATAAAGTACTTCTCTAAGAGTAGTCTCGGTGGCAGTGACAGGGTGGTGAGAAGAAAAGAGATGATGGTGAGTTGCAGGAGGAAATATTSTGCGGCATTAGTAGATCTGTATGAGAGAGAGTACAATTTCTTTTTTCCTACCGCTGTGTCTCAACCACGTTACTACTTGTCTTCCAGATGCTTTGACAAGTCAACATTTAGCATGAGCTTTGAAATTTAAGCAAATAATATGTGTATTTTTACTATGTACTGGAGCATTGGACGAAGACATACAAGCTGGTGGACGCCAGGCTAGCTGCAGAGTGGAAAGCAATATAATAATGTCAGCACTTGAGCTAATGCACCTGGCAAAATAGGGCTTGGTAGTGTAGGCACGAGTCTGTGCTGAAGCTGCTTTGCGGATTTCATGACTAATTCGGAGTTCATGTACTATATCGTGTCCTTGGGCCTGTGCTCATTTAATCGCCCTGTCGGCTGGCCCACACCCTGCGAGTTGTGGGTTTGGTTTATCAGCTTCATGTCCTTAAAACAAAGGTAAAGGAAAGGAAGCACTGCATTGAAAAAGATTGGGGAAGAGTGAAATTCAGACCAAGAACAAAGGGGTAGATGCTTGCATAATGCAAAGACTTTAGGTACAGGGAAGGAGGCATGCTACTAAAGCAGTTTAGTGTGGCAACACAGACAGTATCATCTCAATAGCTGGAATATAACACCACCCTTTCATTTGTCTGTTGTGGTGAGGTTTTTTTATATTAATCATGAAGACCTATTAGTCACGTAAAACACAGATAAAAAGAACACTTAAGAACAATACTGAAAACCTATTTGGGAGCTCTGTGTGTGCATTTTATCTATACACAGACACACTTTTTTGGGTTAAGTAAAATATTTGTATTTACTTGCTACTTGTCTTCACTGGCTTAAGTGACTCTTGTATGGTTGCTGGTTGCTATTAAACTGGTAAGGACATAGTGTATCCATTACTGAAATGTAGCCACGATTAATGCTGTCTAAAGTGTGTGGGAGCATTTCATGTGCGGATGCTATGTAAATAGATGGAGAAGGGAAAGAAGAGTTTGTATATTGGAGAATATTAACATTTTGGGTGCAGGTGGCTACTGAGGTAAATTAGATTCCCATAGACAGCTAAAGGGAAATGGTTTTCTGTACTTAGGTCACTAGAGTTAGTTTAGAGTATCAGATTGTATAATTGTCATTTGAGCGTCTTTACATTTCTGCTCAGTACTTTGTTATGGTGGCTAATAAAATTCACTCTCTTCTAATACAGTTCTGTTTTCTGTTTAGGGTGTACCAAAGCAGATAGGCTTTTAAAAAAGAAAAAAGTGAACTAAGCATGTTATAATTGCATCTCTCTTGCTCTGCATGTTTAGTCATTTATCTCACTACAGAGAATGCAAAATATTCCAGTCATGATGTGTTTGGTTTCTTCTTCAGTAGAAATGAATGAAGACCAGTGCATTGAGAATTGAGGAAATGGTTTCTAGCCCATTATGCTGTTACTAAATAGTGCATGTACTAAATGTTGTTAAAGTTATACAATATAAACTTATGTTAGGCAGGACTCAAACAAAATCAACTACTTCGTTACAAACTAATGGAGTCAACTAAGGGGAGTAGCTGGCGTATCTGCGTGGGGGCCCTCTTTCAGTGCGGAGCTGCCGTATACAAGAGAAGCTGTGCAGTCCCACAGCTTAGATGGCCGAAATGGGCCCAGCAGCGTATGAAGAGGTGCACCTGGGGGTGGGCTGGGGAGATTCTGCAGTTGAATTTTTTTGGCAGAAAGGAATGAAGAAGACTTGAAATACGACATGAAGCGGCTGTTCTGCCTTAGGATGCTCCTTCTATGAGTTACAACAGGTGACCTTGAGGGAGAGGTGGTAGGGGAGCGTTGGTAACTGAATAGGTGGGTTTGCTCTTATATGCCCCCGAAAGAAGTAGGCAGTTTGTCCACATTAGGACACAGTGTGTTAAAAAGGGAAAAGAACAAACAAAAAAGCCCCAGCCTTTAGATGCTGAGTCCTACTGCAGCTGGAATTTGAAACGGTGGTGACATCTTGAACTGCTTTCATCCATATTGAACGCAGGCACTCTGGCCTTTCTCCCGGAAAAAGGAGGAACTAAAGGGTAATAGCTGGTGATTTGCACATTCCGTAGTGTGGTTGGTTTGAAAGATAGGAGCCTTATCAAATTTCTGCAGCAATCAGGTGGTGGTTATGTGCTGAAACCTGTAAATTATAATTCTATTAGTTTAACCTTCAAGCATCTATAGCAATTCTACAAGATCTTAACTATTGCACCTCAAACAAATTAAAAGTCAAGTTTAGCAATCTACAGACCTAGGCTGGAAGATATATGTTGTCAACTGTATTCTGGTTCTATGAATATTAATAGACCAGAATGATGAATTTTCTCTTGTAATTACAACTTTGTATGGTAGGTGCTAACACTTATTTATTTCAAACCGCTAGAGATTCTTATCTTGAAGGAGACCAGATTTTCTCAGGGAAGATGGGAATAAGTCAATTCTTCAAAAAGCATTTGTGTTCTAGGGAGGGGGGAGAAAATCCAGGCACTCTTTTTTTTTTTTTTTTTTTTCCCTTTCCCCCCCCCCCCCCCCTTTTTTTTCCAGTTTTGTTTGGTTTTGGGTTCTCTGTACAGAATGAATGGAAGCTGTCTGTCAGCGAATGTTGGGTTTTCACATTCACTGGGAGCGTAACTGGCCTCTTTCTCTCCACTAAGCATTTCTTGATAGCCTTTGTTGTATCACAAACTGACTTTTACATGCAAGCTCCAGTTCAGAAAAACGTGGTGTAGTGTGGAGTCTTAAACTGTTTTGTGCTTTAATGAAATAACCAGACCTTTCCAACAGCAAAATCTAGGATTTTGCTCTTAAAGAAGTGGGGCCTACTATGTGAATGAAGCTGTACTGTCTTATAGCTTCTGTATCACAAGATAGCTGATAAATTTATTCAGACATCTAAGCATAAAGGTAGGGAAACAGGAAAGTAAGTGGATGCTGAGTGGATCCAGGAGTGAGGATCTTGGGTGGAAGTCCTCTATGGGACACCTGCAGAAGCAGGCATCCCTTGGTAGTTAGAACGCTTTCTGTTTGTGTCAACGAAACGTAGGAACTGCACCGTATACGAGACTTCTGTTGTTGGAGAAAGATGTTAGGTGGGGCTGTTAAACATGGGAATACAAGTTTCAAGCTATGTGCCTTTTTAAGAATTTGTTCTCTACCTTAGGTGGTTTAAGTCACTGTTTGGTATACAGCTGCTATTCCACAAGCTGGATTTACTGGGAAGGGGTTCAGAAAGATGGCTTTTGCTATCATGTCACTAATGGGCGAGTGTGTGGCCTTCTGCTGTGGGACATGACTATGGCTGCAAGCCATCTATTCAGGCTGCGCCTGGGTCATCTGTGCTGGCTTGCTCAGAGGATCATGTCCACATACTGCTTTTAAAAACTGTTTTCTAAGACAGCATCACCTAGATGTTGATTTGCCCATAGTTCTTGCCTTCTGCTCTTCAGATTGAATCTGGAAAACTATTTTCCTTGACATGACAAAGAAATGTCAATATAAGCAGATATAATTAACTTTTTAATATATTTAGTCTTTAGAAGAAACAATAGGACCCAGTGGGGATGGGCACTTTATTTGTTTATATGAGCCTAACATGGGAGTTTCAGTTAGACCTTACTTTGCTGTTTTTGACTTTTATTCTGTTAATAAAATGAGAAGTTAACTTCTGTTTTAGGAACATCAAATGAAAAATGCTATTTAAGAAATTATTTTTAAAAAGACTGACTTCTCATCTGTAGATCTTGTTTTAAACTTGAAGATGGTTCTCCTCAAAGCTCTTGGCTCTGTTTTAATTTATCTTTACTGTTCATTTGAGATGTTGTATATGTCTAAATATGAATACACTGTGCAAACATAAGAAACATTCAGTATGTTTTAAGTGCAAGAAATTTTTCTAACTGATATTTATCTAATATGAAATACCAAAGCAACTGAGAGCTGTCAGGCCCATCTGTCACTTTTAAAAACAGAAGTCCTAGGAGCTGTATCTGTGGTCTTGGAGTGCCCCAGAGAACGTTGGTGTGCTTGAGCATAAAGTGCGTGAATGCATTAACAGTGTTTGTCCTAGAGTAGCTAGTTTGAGTGTATGGAGATTCCAATGGCATTTTCCTGCATTAGAAGACTTGCTATGCTGCAGGCTGTGACTGAGGGTGACAGAAGACCAAGATCTGGCAGCAGACAAGGGCTAAACTTCAGTTCTTCCACTGAAGAATCATCAGTCAAAAAAGCTAAATGGGTTTCTCACACTTCTTACCTGATAAAATAACACAGATGTTCAAATATGATTCCCTCCGCTCCTCCCAGGATGTAGACTTGTATATTTTTAATTTCACTCCACATTCTAAAAAGGACGGGATAATATGATACAGTGAGCATCTAATTTTCCCTTTTTATGTGGGAGAAAATGCAGGGAATCCATTGGTTTTGCATCTTTTAGCCTTATACAGTTTCTTCTGCAGAGCTCTGGGAGTTGGCGTGGAGATTATGGCTTGCCTAGGAATTAACCAAGTATCCGTTTGTTGAGGGAATATAGTTGTTTTCCTTCGGACTCAAACTCCAAATCCATTTATAATAAGGATGAGTATATATTTTGTTTTGTTTACATGTGTTAGCTGCTCTACTCTCAATAGGCATTAAAAAAAAATAACATCACAGTCATCATTCTAAAAAGGCTTTAGTGTCTCAACAGGGCAGACATGAAACGAAGGGCATATGAATATGGGCTAAATTTTGGGAACCTTCCATGAGCATTTCTATTTAAAATATTTACTGGTGGCAAGGCGGAGACTTTTGGAGTGACCAAAAACGGTACTTTTTACTTGAGATATTTCTTGTAGTTTCGTATCTCTATTGCCTGCTTTCATATGAGTGTTTTTGCTGACTTATTTGTAACTGACATCTAATCTTGTGTTTTGGTTTGTGTGGGTTTTTTGTTTTTTATTTAATATAAATCCTTGGGCATATGCAAATTTATTCCTCATTCATGATGCCAGTGAGAGGAGAATCGAGTCCTAGAGCATTAGTCAGACGATATTATGGCCTTTCAAAATACATGATACCATCTCTGGGTAGCAGTACAATTTCCACAACTGGACTTACTAATGTGAAAGCTGGCTGATGAGTGTTGCTGTGTTTATGGAACTGAGTGCGTAGAAATGAAGCAGCCAGAAAGCAAGCAACACAGCTTTGTTACCAGCAGATATGAACAACACAGGATGAGATGGGCTCTCTTGACCTTTCCAGCTGCTGGTGTATGGGTGGAGAGAGGGGAAAACCAGCACCTACGTTTTGTGCATCACAAAGAGCGGTGTGACATACACAGCAAATCATTTTAGTCACGCGTGGTGTAAATGCTCAGCAACGGCCCCTCCTTACGCACAGGGCAGCATCCCAAGTGCAGGGTCTGTGCCTCCGGGCAGCTGTGTGATCTGCTGGGGCGGTGCGAGCCAAGGAAAGCAGAGCTGCAGGTCTCTGCCGAGGAAACGGCCGTTGTATTCTTGGGGGGGGGGGGGGCATGCTGTGGGCCGCGCTCTGGTGCAGTTGGGCTGGCTGTGTTTTCCAATAGCCCGTATCCACAGCCAAAGGTTTTATTGCAGATTTATGCTCAGTTAATACTGCTCTGCAGATAAGAATTCTTCAGTACCCAACTTTGCTACTTAATATTTCTGAAATGGCCAATATGTGTTCATTGATCAAAGCTGACTGCTTTTTATTCTAGGAATAATACTGGCAGCTCTGACTTTATAGGTTATGGCTGATGCTGGGAGTAAGCAGTTTGGCAATCCAGACAATTTAATGCAAAACCACAAGCAGTTTGACCTGCTCCCTTCTCCACCCTCCCTGTTGAAGTGCTTTATGCTGGTTATCATTAGAGTTATCAAAGAGGCTTTGTACTTAATTCCAATTACAAGTACTATTAACAAAAAACCCCAAATTCATGGACAGATTAAAGTGGAGTTTGACAACTGGATGTTAGTATGTGTTGTAGGGGCTAACTTTGGCCTGTGTAGGTGAAACAGCTGACACCAACTGAAGCAGCATCTATGCAATGTGTTTAAGAACTCAGTGTGGGGCAACTGCAGTACTCTCCTGGCAGTGAGAATCTCGCACAGATCAATAGAGCTACTTGACTTTTCCATCTCTGTCTGTGATCAGTAGGATGGTACCTGTGATGTTTTGACTTTGGTGAATCATCAGTCACTGATGTGCTATTTTCAGCCTCAAAATAGAATTGGCCTTTAAAACCAGTTGTGTTAATCAAACGGGAGTGATTTGTAGCATTATTATACTGATATGGGTTTCTTCCAGAAGCCTGAGATGGCTTAAACTGAAATCTTTATATAGTTAATGAAACAAAGTGCTTTTGTTTCAACCAAGTGTTGCCCATGCCTGGTTTAGAGAAGAAGATTGCAACACTATTTTTGTGCTGGGTGGGTTTTTCGGTTCATTTGGAGGGGTTTGTTTTATTTTAAGACAGATGGTCAAAAAAGGTAGTGACTTTCCAGGAAAAAGAAGGCGGCAATACAGCTAAAAGAACTGAATCCAAGAGTATTTGCTCAGCAAAGCTAGAGGGGAGAATGCACAAGAACAGCAGCTGCGAAATGCTCTTGTCACTGAAGGGTAAATAAGTAAAGCCCATCAGGCTGGGTTTTGGATGGCATGTGTGAAATTTGGCTGTTAGGGACAGAGAGGGACCTGTGGGTTTGTAAGCAAAGCTGGTGGGGAAGGTCCCAGGGTTTGGGCAGGGTGTTTTCCTCCATCTCTGCAAGTGGAAGTGCAGGAGTTGAGTCGCCCCAGCGCTGGTACCCTCACCTTTAGAGCAGTTTCACCTCTGGGGTTCATTAAAGAGAGGGCTGCCTGCTCTGCTGGGAATGTGACTGTCCTGGGGCTTGACATAAAATTATGGGCTTTTATGCTTTGAGGTTGTTTGTGTGGGTTTTTTCTGGTTTTTTTGTGTGTGTGCTTTGGTGTTTTTTTTTTTTTATCATTCTGTCGGGTTTTGTGGTGTTTTAGTTTGGGTTTTTGTCTCTTCCCTGTTACTTTGGGGTCTGCTGGGATGGGGCAGGGGATGTGTTTCCCTTCAGCTGCTGGCAAGTGCCTGGTGCAGCTACTTGCTCCAGAGGGAGGCCCATATCCCTGTTAAACTTGAAGCGGTGTCCTGCAATGGCTTTGCCTAAAGCAGCTGAGAATAGGGTCGGCGCTGCTGCTCTCTGATCCAGCCGAGAGACTGTGTGGTGCGGCCGGGACTGGCAGATGCTGGAGTCCCAGGAGGTGGGTGACTGCAATAGCAGTGACTGGCACTAACCTGGCGGAAATGATAACCGAGGGATCCTGGGATCTTCAGTAACTCCTCCTGCACTGCTTCCTAAGGGATATTTATAAACCTGCGGTAGTGAAATACATAGCAAAATATCCACTGAAACTTGGTCGGTCTGTGAGTGAAACCTGCAATGGAGAAACTACAGTTTGAAGGTTGACATAAACTACTGAACAAGAATTTGAAAGGACGTCATGCTTCAGTAAGGTGGTTTATTGTGGGCTTTGGGGTTTTTTTGGTTGGTTGGTTTTTTGGGTTTGTTTTTGTTGTTTCGTTTTGTACATGTTGGGTTTTTTTGGTTTTGGGTTGTTTGTGGGGGGTTTTTTTGGTGTTTGGTTTGTTGTTTTTTTTTTTTGGCAAAGTGTTCATTTGAAACTGTGTCTTGCACTAGAGCTAGAAGAAAGGCCTAGGCGTGAAGCTCCACATTCTTCTCAGATTCTTGATGTCCTTAGGCTGTTTGCAGCTCAAATCCTGTCTGACAGGAGAGGTGTACAGATTCAGACAAAGAACTGATAGATGCTGAAGTCTGGATAAGAAAGTGAACTTGGAATGTACTGTCGAGTGCAATGAGAACATTTTAAATAGCGAGTAAATGTGCTCTTGCAAAATCAGTCATAGCTTTTAGAGTATGTGATCTCAATCATCTTAGCAGTACAACAAATGCTAAAAGCGTTTCATGTTATAGGTGTAAGTAAAATGGAGGCAGTCAGTGGCCTGCAGTGGTACTTATATCCAGCAGACAGTAAATATATTGTAGAATTGGATTTAGACAAATGGAAGCATGGGCTGTATTGCTATGTTAATGCTTTTTATATATGTAAACTAAAAGTCAAACTCTTCTGCCTTTAAAAAAAAAAAGTAGAGAAAGTGGATGCACGCTATCGGTACTGCTAAATGCAGTTCATAGTGTTCAGATTTTTCTGTTGACGGGGGCCTTCATTTGACTTACCGCTTTAAGAAAAACACCTATAGAATAATCCCTATATTCTTTTAAGCTTTGTTATCTGTTTACCCTGGCTATAGTGATTTGTTACACAAATGTGTTGAGAGCTGTTGTTCCAATCTTACAGCAGTGTAAATAAGAAGAGCAAGAGAGGCTACCATCAGAAAAGAATAAAAATAGTGCCCAGCTGTAAAGCTAAAACTAGCTCTTGAGGCTGCATCACCTGTAGAGCTATAAGAATGACTGTTATGTGCTAACATTCAGAAACAAAAGAAAGGGGGGGAGAGGAAGTAATGGAAAGGGATGGTAAGAAATAAAGGAACAATTTAGCACAGCACTGGATTCCTTCTTCCCTTGTCAAGGAATCACTTTATGTGTTCCCCTTGCGCCAGGTTGATAGAATAGGGTATATCTCATAGCTAGCATAGTAACTGTACGGCTTTCCCTGTGCATCATCTCATTTGTGCATGTATGTGTTATTAAAGAGGTCAAATACATTCTGGAATAGTCTTTGAACTTCTGTCAGCAAGTAAATGAGCATAGGAGTACTGTGTGTTTGAAATTCCACACCTTGAATTAATCTTCTGGTAGGAGAGAGCTCTGAGGAGAGATGAAGGAAAGCAGCAGAGAACAGATGGATTACCAGAATTCAGAAAGACAGAAAGTGAAAGCAGGATCAGAAGTTCACAGGAAGGAAAAGAGCTTCAAAGACCGCAACACAGAGTGTTAATTACGCTCTCTGGAAGGCCTAGGGGATGCAGGTGATAGTTTCATAATGCAGTCTGTAATGGGGAAGCAGGGCTACGCTTCATAGGACTGACTTTCCATTCCAGTCAGGAGGAAGGATCTTCCTTTTTTTAATCGTCTGTCAACCCTAAACAAAGCCATTGGGAATGACTTCTGTTGGCCTCTGACTCTTGTGTAGACTTAGCATTACAGGTGTACGTGCTGATCGGGGACTCAGCTACTTGGAGGAGAAGGTGGAGTTCGTAAAACCTTGGGCAAATACATTTCAAAGTATAGACATTCTTACTATCACTTAACAAAATGGTTTGTCAGCGTGTAAACTTTCAATTGAAAGTAGTACAAACAGGCCTGTGGATGAACATACCAGTTAAAATTTTGCTTGTTCCTGTGAACTTTAATATTGAGTAATAATTGTTATATATTGGTTTAGATTTTTTTAAGTAAACCAGCTCAACTCTAATATTAACTTGTACATCAGCTCGTTCATGAAGTAATATTTAGAACATTCATAATTTTTTTTCAAGGCTCTTTAGTTCCATGGCCTAAGCTTTTCTTGCTCTCCTACACTCCCCACGATGGGGACAGCTGTCAAACGCTTGGCCAGCTGCCTCTGTCACCAGGTGCTGTTGTGCTAGTGACAGGAAAGCCATGTCAGCAGGGAGAGCTAATTACTTTTCTTATTCACTTAGCTCTAGGTTTTGGTGTCCCAAGTACATTTTTAGCATTATTCCGTCTTTTAATTCCTTTAAAATACTTGGCTGTCTCTAGATCTATTCTATGCTCTCAATATTCTCTTCCAGCATCACTTTTTTTTTTTTACTTGTGTAAGACATGAAAACTTAATTTGGAGCCCAACAATTACAAATATATGTTGTACACAGGGAATTCCTCTTATGGGACATATTTTTCCCACACTTTTTTTTAGGTGCAACTGTTTGATTAAATATTAAGCAACAAAAAACAGTTAGAGTAACGAGGTTTCCATACTTCATAGTATATTTAGCAAAGTTAGAGCAAATATTTAATAAAATGCTTCAAACTGAGAAGTTTCCTGGGTTCATTGGATCTTTGTTCCTGCTTTCATTCTTGCATTGGTGTTTAGAAGAGGCTTCTAAGACACAGAGAGCAGTTAGTACCCAATGACAACACCTGATTTTTACTAGTAGGCTGAACCAAGAGAAGTTCTTGTTTCCCTCCCCCCAACTCTGCAGTGGAGAGATAAGTTAATGTTGAAATTCTGTATTTTGTATTTATCTATATCTAATATTGTTAAAGGGATTTATTTAAAAGTAAGAATAAACATTCTACTGAACTGTAAAGAGGCTTACAGAAGTGGTTTTATTTATATACAGTCTCCAGCTGGAACTGCAAACATAAGCAATAGTTTAATATCTTGCAGGCCATCTGGGAATGGGATTTGTTTAAGGGGAAAGCATAGCACCATAGATCACACATTATGTATTTCTCTCCATATTGAACATCTCTGCCAAATATTCTTCTGGTATCTTGGCTGTGCCTCCCGCAGAGAGAAGCAGCTGCAGTCCTGAAGTGACCATTTGCTCACCATTTTAGAGGCTGCGTCTCTTCTTTCTGTCTATTTTTTCGCTTATTTTCCTCCTGAGAAGTTGGAAGCCCAATAGAGGCTTTTAGAAAAGTTGACAGACAGCCTCTTGCAGTCCTTTCTATTGATGGTTTTGTCAGTCTTTTTTTTTTTTTTAAGGCAGAAAAATACCACAGTTCAATTGTGAACCATCATAACATTACTGGTATAGATATTGCACTTATTTCCATATAGGCTTAAGAATACACAATATAATACATTATTCCTGATCTATTAAAAAGAGTTAAAAATATTGGGTAAATGCAATCGCTACCTCTCAAATGCTCTAATGTGGCTGGATTTTACTCAGTCTTCCTGATGTAGTGTGTTACTGTGAGCTGACATTTGCAAAACTGATTTAAAAGTCTTTCTTCCTAGATGTTAAACCAACTGATGAAAAATACTGTGAACTGCGTTAACTTGCTGTTTCAGTATATATCTGCTGAGGGGAAAAAAGGTAATTTCTGTGATCTAGATCTACTTAGGAATAAAAAAAATCTGAGCTTTTGACTTTAAGTAGTACAAAATGACTTGGACTGAACAAAGAAATGGACTGGGGTGAATGTGGGTGGGAAGGGAATATCCAAAATCATACTGATGGACAGCATATAATTGCTTCCCATCCTCCAATGTAGTTCGTACTTCCTGACAGATGGAAAACTGAAATTAAATCTACCCGTCTGCGTTGTGGTGCTTGATGTCTTTAGCAGATATTGGATGGGGTATCTCCCACAAGCTGACTCTTGCATGGAACTTCTCAGCAAATGACCTTAAAGTGTCCTGCAGAGCAGGCCGAAGCTGTCACAGGATTTATCAATGCAATAACTGAGTCACAGAAAGTCAGTGACGTGACTGTGAATGTTTGGCGGGCTATGGCACAGGTGTGTGTATAACATGTATTTTCTTAGTTTTCTATTCTACCTTTCGAAAAGAGGCTGCTTCTTTCTAATTAGCTTCCAGACAGCTCTAGTTTATTTAAATAAACTCTAAAAATCACATTTTGGTGAATTTTTTTTCTCACCGGAGAAATGTTCAGTATATACAAATAGACTACAGTACTCGCTATTTCTTCTAATCCATGATGCTGTATTGATTCAATTCACTGTTTTTCTTAAGCTTTGTTTCTAGAAATAGGATCCCAATTGATAACTGAATCCACTTGTGATAGGTAGCAATTGTTTGGTTTATGTTGTCGAGTACAAAAATGAAAAGGTAGAAATGCTTTATATCAGGGAGAGGTCTTTTTTCTACCAATGGCCTGTTCATGTGACTTCTGAATAATGAGAGGTAAGGACAAGTGTTGTGACAAGGCAGGCGGGGGTATGCCCCCATGCAGGGTGCCGTGTAGCAGTCCCGAGGAGGAAATCGCAACCTCCACCTTCCCATGTGTCAAGAGGAGAGATGTTTTGAAAAGGTATTATTAAGGTATTGATATGGAAGAGAGATACCTCCTTCCTATTTTTCTCTCTTCCTTTTTTAGTAATAAAAGAGCTAAAAACAATATACTGAAACTGAAAGGGAGACTACTTAATTTTATGGGAAGCTTATTTTCCTTTTTCCTTTAATATTAAGAATTAACCTGTGGAACTAGCTGTTGCATGAAAATGAACCCAGAATCAGAGCCAGCTAGGGAGACATCACTAATGTTGATAACTATATAGATATATTGGGAGAATGTAACTGCAAATGACAAATAGTTGTGTGTGTTTATCACTATGTTAACCAATTTACACAGGAATTTTCCCCAAAACATGTTCCTGTGGAAATGTATTATGTACCTCTGAAAGTGGGGTGCACTGAGCCTGCTCTGAGGGAATTAATGGTTTTCCTGCTTCACTGAAATATTTTTTTTTGTTTATGAATGTCTTTTTTCATTAGTATAGGTGACTTACACAGTGATTTATCAATCTGCTCTTATGAGGATCTCCTCTCAACATTACACTAGATGAGTATATTTTGGGACTCCAGTTTGTTAAATAGGAGTTAATTTAGCTAGCTACAAAGAACAATGAACTATGTACAAGGTATTCCTTGCAGTGCATGCTCAAAATCTGTTGTTTTTTGATCTCAAAGATGTAAGAATTGGTGACCCCAAAATATCCTTCCCAAACAGGTTTTAGAAATGGTCATAGACAAATGAGGAAAGACAAAAGCAAAATAACAGGTAATCTTACTACAGTAAAAATAGAATCTAGGACTATTATGGCTTTTACATAACAGAAGGATCAAATTCATTTTCCAAAAATACGGTCATTATCATTTTTATTGTTTGCCATCTTTTAAAATGATATCGTTTTGAATCACTGAGTAAAATTAACGCTTGATTAAAAAGCACTCCAAGCTGAAATCATGAGCAGTTTGTTGTAACTGGAATGATCAAATCTCTGGATCGCTACTGCCTTTTTTCATATTGTGTGGGGAGAATGCTTCTATTTTAAAATGATGGAACTGGGCAAAAGGAAATTTATGATCTGAACTTGCTGCAAATCATTTGTATTGATCTGTTTTGTTTCCATTCTGGTGAAGCTAATGGAAATCATTTTTCACCTGACTTGTCCCAGCTGATTTGGAAAACCACCATACCATTTATCAGGCCAGTTGAAAGTCTGGAGCAAGTGTGCTTATGTCTGCAATCATGAAGATATTGTTAACTTCCGGCAAAGTAAAAAGCATCAAGTGAGTGTGGTGTGCTTATTCTAATATTGGCTTGAATATACCGTCTGTATACTCATGTGAGTATCTTACTGAAATTGAGTAATTATAAACCTGACATGGGGATCATGCTGGACCCTGTCTCGTTTGTGCTTTTCTATTATAAGGTCAATAACAGGTCATCGGTTCCTGTAAATCAACATCTTTCTACTGATTTAAACAAGCAGGTAACCATTAGGAACAGTACTGATACTAGCCCTCTGTTAACGTTGAGGTCCTGGTCTACATTGAGTAGTGTGAGCTCCTCATCCTCTTTCTTCAGAAGAGGAAGGGATAACTGCAGTCTCTTAATATTCCCTGCACATACATTTCCATCATGTGTCCTCTCTCTTCTGGCAGAGGGTGTGTGTGGGAGAGTGTTGTGCGGATGCAGACACTGGCTGTAGCTTCTCATCCGCCCCAGTCTGTGCTCGCATTTATTATTCATGGGGATGTGATTGGGATGGGAGGAAGAGGCGGTAACTCCACTACAAAACTAAATGAAGGCTGCTCCTTGCATCTCTAGGAGAATTTATTTTTTTCAGCTGGGTGCTCTTTCAGCTGTAGCAATTCCTTGCTATTCCCCCAGACTTAAAACTGATTCTGTGATTTTCATCTGAAGAAATGGTTGTAAACACTGTAGCTTTCTCAACCCAACTTACAAATGTGGACTTGAATGACCAAAGCTCTAGTCCTAATCGGTACAAGTCAGTGTACAACAGTAGTGACTTAGAGTTGAACAAGATCCCATATGCACTTAAGACTCCATTTGTGTGGATAAGATTGAGGGCCCAGGCCCTAAAAGGCAGTTGGTTTGTTTTTTTGTATGTGTCAGTGCTTTGTGGTCGATGTGACTTTGAAAATGGAAGCTAGGTTTTGCTATTCTCCACCATAAGAGTCCTAAATTCTACTTCTGCTGTATTCCCCATTGCGGAGTCATTAATGGTGATGTGTGGCAGCAAGAAGGAACATTGTCTGGCTTTCATAAAGATGTTGACTGAAACAGTCTGAACATACTATGATTAAAGAGTATTGAAACAAACTGTGAACCCTACAAAATAATTTGATTCACATTTTATAATGCCAGTTAAACCATAGTTCAGTTCATTTTAAAGCCAGGTCTAAAACATTTTGTTTTTAAATGCATCTCCTGCAATTCATTATAGGCAAAAGCCTTAGATGTCCAGCTGTCCGATCTGTGGGGTCAGGAACTGACCATTTTTACTATGTATGGAATATGACTATAACGTAAGCAGTCTTAAACGAAATTGTTTTGTAGGTGCCTATTTGTTCCTTTTTGAAAATAAGAAAAATGTTTGAAATGCCTGATGTTCAGTTTGAAACTCCTACACATCTTTAAAGTTTTAAAATGTCCTAAACTTTCATTATTTTTAAAATAATAAAACAGTGTAAAAATGTAATGTTGTTTACTAACGCCACATAAACTGACTCATCCTGAGTCTAATGAATGTTTGTAGATATGGTATGTTTTATAAACAACCCAAGTTTTAGACGGTCTCTTCTGCTGTGCAAACGTTCAGCATAGTTCATGTTCAGTGGCAAAGTCAGTGAATGGGAGTGAGAACTTTAATTCGGGTATCCAAATGCAGAAGCTGGTTTAGCAGCCTGTTGGCTCTAGGTGCTTCCGCAGAAGTTTGATTTTGTATTCTGCTCATTTTTAGAACTCTTCAGGAAATCAGCAGTTAGACTAGCAAAGCTGTATTAGCAAAAGGTATACTGCCAAACTATCTTATAAAACTCAAGACAGAGTAGAAAATAAAGGTGTTGCTTTGTTTTCTCGGTGGACATAAATGTGCTTCAGGGATCAGAGCTCTTTTTAGTATGTTACATTTACAGTTTCATTGACAGAGAGCATTTCCTTTGCAATTCAGACTTTTCTGGCCTCTGTCCACACGCAGTTTTTCATGATTGTCTCCAGGATAGTTATACGTTACAATGTAGGCTTTTAGTATTCATTAGTATGCAACACGCACATTGCATGAATTGTTTTTAACATTTACTTACAGCACAGTTGGGTCTTTCTGATCAGCTGTCAGCTCTGTGGAGCCACTGTTCCTAAAGAGCAGCAAAACTGAGTAATTATCATCTTCACTTTCCATGTACGAGATGCGCTTTTCTATCACTAAATGCTGATCACATCCAACAATTTAAGACTTTTTTTGTTTTTCTTTTTCCTACTGTTGTAGTTGTAGTTATTCACTTTGCTGTGATTTATCAACCAGGTCATCACAGATGGTTATGTACTGCTTAGTTAAGGATAACTTCTATCTATGGGACTTATTTGTGCCTTTTTACTAGTATTTCAAACCAAATAGTACAATTTCTCTATTCTTGTGTGGGAGAGGTTCTCCAAAACGCAGTGTTTGAGGGGCTCAGTGTAATTCTACATTTCCTACCCAATCAGCCCTGAATCTTAAATCTTTTTTTAAATACGTGAGAATGTGTGACTGACAGCGTAAGTCTGATGTGAGAGATATTTTCAAGTAAATGATTTTGGCTCCTGAACTGTGTCCTTTGTTTCAATCTGGACCCAGCATTTACAATTGAGAAGTTTCCTCCAGAATCCCTTTCAGGATAAAAATTTTTCAAACCAGGTGACTAAATCTAGGCTTGAAAATCTATATTTGGGTATCTGAGAAGCGGTCCAATTTTCTTGGAAGTTGCAGATATCCAAAGTTGATATGAGCTGTAGTTTATAGGAAACTTGAAATGTTCTAGTGAGATTGAAGAGACAACGTTTAATTAGCATTGTGATATGTATAATTTTCACAGCTCGTTTTTGTCTCTCCACCACCCTTTTAAAGCCAAATAAGGGAGTCTAGCACTCGTTTGCTCTATCTGTATTTACTTCAGTCTTTTACATTCTCTGCTTCACTGACATTAAACAGTTTCAGTCTGCCAGCAGCGAAGGGAAAACTCAGATATGGAAAGACTCATTATGGAGGGCTGAAAGAGAAAATACCTCCTTAAGGGATTATGTGGAGCTCTGAGCAGGGAGATGAAGGCAAACAGATCTCCGAACTCATTACTAACATTAGCAATGACTACGCAGAGTCACGGAAGTCAGAACCAAGCTAGTATCTTTGCATTGCCCTAAGCACCTCAAACAAATACGGGAAACTTTTATTTGGGTTTCCCTAAGGTGCAGTGTTGTGTGGCACAATGTTAGCATGTGCTGGCCCTCGGCAGACCTTGTACTGGGTGTCCTGTGAGATTGTGCCACTTGCCAGGAAGAGGAAGCCTATTCTTTGCCTTGCCCTACTGGGCCACCACATCCGCACTGGGGAACCTGTGTTCAGATGGATACGTGTTTCCTGTGGCTCCTTTTTAGCTCACGTTTCTCTGTTGTCTATGACAATGAAAAATCCCTTCTTAGTTAAATTTATATGGTGATATACCCTCTTCTTGCCTTAAATTTTTATCAGAGGTAGACAACATGCATGAGACTGTTTTGAGATCTATAGTATGTTCACAAAGTACATTGGCCCTAGCTCCTAGACGATGTTGTGAGGAAGGTGGACTGTTTTTCTGATCTGCTCGGCCATGCTCTGCCTGCTCAACTTGCACGGGGAGGTGCCTGTGCAAGCTGGAACAGCTATGGTTTAGACGAATGGAACTGTGCAGATTCTCAATCTGATTTAATACTGGCTAAATGTCTGCCTAGTAGAAAAGACAAAACCAGTTGAAATGCAAATACATGCTTCCAAGAGGAAGCTGCTGTCAAAAAACAAGAGGCACGTGTAATTTAGTGGTAATAAGTTAAAATGAGAGGATTTTTTTTCTTTTTTCCCCCCTTTTTTTAAAGGGAATTCATAGAATGAGAATTGGAATTTCACATGTGCTGTGGTGGGTAAGACCTTAAGATACAACTGTCTCCTATTTTTCATTTTCATAGCGGATGTGTCGTGCTTTTCCCTGACCTGATACAGTGCGTCATTCCAACATGGGTGATTGCTTTGGCTATAACCCTGCAACACCAATTCTGAGTGGAATAGCCATGCTCCTTGTATTTGGTAGACAACCTCCATTAATGTGGCACTTAGTTCTTCATATTCATTAAATACTTCGAATATCTACAGCTACAGTATTTCACTCGCCCTCTCGTCATCTTATTGGTATATATGTCATGAAGTAATATTTCTGCTGTCTTTAGGAAGGCCAGGCAATTCACGTGTCTTTTCTGTGTCAAGCTTTTTAACAGGAAACGTAGCCAAAATTTCACTTGGCCGCAAAGGAGGGCTGTTTGTTGGTGTGGCCGCAAAGGAGGGGTGTTTGGTTGAAAACAGGATTATCGGAGAGATGAGTAAAAACTTGTGGATCTTGCTGCATTCTAGTGGCTGTGTTCATCTGTGGGCAGCTTAAGGGTTTGAAAATATCAAGAAGAGTAAAGGAAAATGGCAAATAGCTGAGGAATGAAGAGACTCTTGCCTTGTGAATCAGGAATGAGCTCAAGAGGGGGCAGAGGTATCCTATGGATACTGCTGCTGCTAGACATGAGAAGCTTTTACTTTTATGTCTGTAAAAACTACCGTTTATAGAGAGATGTTCAGGAATATTGTATAAAGAGTAAAGTTGAGAGCTCAGCGGGTACGTGAGTGTATTGCTACCTTCCCTTGCTAAATCACATTTTCCCAGAACGATCCAGAAAACATTGATTAAAATACTTTAATAGTTAATGTTACAGTGCTCACTCTGTCAGATTTATCTTTCTGTTAGATGTCTGAGCTGGCTTTGGGAACAATACAAAGGGTTCCTGCTCTCATACCCTCCAGGTTACTGTTTATAATTCTCTACCACTCTATTGGTCTTTCATTAAACAGGAGACCTACAAGAACTATTATAAAAGCCTATGGTTATGCACTTTTGAAGAACTTTATTACATTTGTATCTTTACTATAGCAAGAGTTGGTCATTCTAGCTGTGGAATGGTGCCTTCAGTTTGGTCTTTGATCGTGGGCTGTTTGTGGGGTTTGGTTTGTTCACAAAATAAGGTGTAAATTTCACAAAGTGTAAATGTTGATGTGGGAGAGAGCAGGCTGCCAGCCTGGGAAGCATAAGAGTGACTCAAACACTGGCAGCAGGTACTTCTTTCTGCTGCTGTCCTAATGAGCCACTGCTGCCTTTAGAGTGGTTCAGCCCTGAACATGGGACGGGACCAGAGTCTCCTCATTTACTTTGAGGAGTAAGTCAAGTGATGCTTGCAAGGAGCACTATGGGGTTTTTTATTATTTAAAAAAACCCCAAACAAACCAACTAAACCAAAAAAAACACAAAAAAACCCCAACAAACAAACCAAAGCTCCATGTGTTCCCAGTTCTCAGTAACCATTTATGTTGGATTAAAAGAATATTCACCGTTAATTCAAAATTATAAATGTATCTATATTTTAAATAATCAAACATACTTAAATGTATGCATACACCAAGGTTTCTGAAGTTTTTATCTTGCTACTTACCCAGTTACTGTTACATCAGATAATTTACTCTTCATCTAGTTCAGTAAATGTGACATTTTACATCTATTTGCAGGAAGATTTAACTCCCAAGTACAGATTTATAATTATGATTATTTGTAATTATAATCATACCTAAATTCAAATACCCCCCTCACTGTATTTAATTCAAAGTATAATAATCTGTTATTTCAAGGAAATACAGGATTTCAGTAAGATGAAAATAGATGTATTACTATATTTTTCAGTCATAAATGGAAGGGAATACTGCAGTGCTGTGGTTTTTTTCTTGCTTAAGTCTTTTAGCTGGTAGACCAAATAGATGCTTTGATAGACTGACATTGCATGAATATTTCAGTTTTATTACCAGTTTGTCTGTAATTTATTTTTTTTTTTTGTATAATGCTGTCTTTTGGTATGATTCTCTGCTTGTATTGTCTACTGTAAAAGAGGAGTTAAGGGCATGTCAGGAGTTTTTCAGTACCTTGCAAGCTGTGGGCTAGAGTTGGTAGTATTTTATCTAAGGCACCATGGCTTTCTTTTTACCTCCTTGCTAGAGTGACACTGTTGATCTTGTAATTCCTGTTGGCCTCCCTGCCACCTTCTCTAGTTCTTTGTCTCTATGGAGTACAGTAGCTTTTAGGATGCTGGTAGGTATAACGTGCCTCATTTGAAAAGGATCAAAATTAAGGTTTGGGGTTGGCTTTCCTTCCCCACCACTCTTTTTGCCTTCCCCCTGTAACATTCCCCTGCCTCTTCTGTGGGCATGCTGGCAGTCCTCACACTGCCCGGTCTATGGAGCTAGACTGTATCAGACTGCAAAATAGTAAACTAGAAAAACATAACAGTGTAATCTTGGAGAATTCGGATCATCTGGAAGAGCAAGGTGGATTAAAAACATGTGGAAATAAATCTGTCTGTTATGTTTTCATAGTGTGAGTCCTTTGCATTTTAATCCCTGGTTGCTCTGTCTCAGGAGGCAGTGCAAACACGTGTAGCCTCCAAGAAAAAAGTAGCTGTCTCCTTCCCTCCCCTGTGCTCCTTGCCACAGGTCCCTGCTACTTCCCTTGTCTTAGCACTCATGTTCCTGTTCCCATGCAGTAAACTGATTTATTGAAAAACTAATCCTTTGAAGAAGAAAAGGAAAAAAAGCTGCTTTCAGTGGGCTTAGTTCCTGGACAGTATAGTCAGAAAGCAAAAAGAGTATGTAGGTATGTTAAGAAGCCTTAACAGTTCTTCCATCTGATTCCTGAAATCTCTAGATTTCTCTGTTTCCCATGCAGGTACATATGAGAAGCTGCCTCCCTGCCCTTCCCAGGTTTTGTCACCAGTCTTTGTTGTGTGATTCCTAACCAGCAGAAAGAACAGCTATAACTTTGCTTGGGCAGCTGACAAGGTGATGTTTATTGTCTATGGGGTTTTGAGTTTGCTTTGGTTTCTTTTTTTTTTTTTTTTTTCTTTTTAATCCTAAATCACAATTCTTATCATTACTGAATAAATGTTTGCAGTTGGAAGCGTGGTTGGCCTAAGAAAATATGCTTTAATGTAGAAGAGTTTGCTGTACATAATTTAAAGATCTGTCCTGCTATACAAGTAAATCTAATACTGCTGGTTACCAGTGGACTACAGAGTAGAAGGACTGACACTTCTTACTGGTGGTGTGGAGTAAATGTATGGTGTTTATACAATTCAGACTTGCCAAGGATTAATTACAGCGATTGGGCAGTAATTGAACTGCAAGCCAATATTCCATTTTAGTGCTTCGCATCCTTTATGTGGAGCAAATTGTCTTGCTGAAGACAGAGTCCGAAAAGCAATGGCTGCTGCAGTCTGAGATGTGACTTGAAAGTAGGCGCAGATTATGGTTCAAAATAGTGTTCTGTTTTCTTATTTTGAACTCAGTGGGGGAATGTCAAGCATCTATGAATATAAACATGAAAAAGTTCCATAACATCTGCTACTGATTTCTGCCAGATGAAAGTGGTAATGATGATGAATATTTTTGTTGATGATGCTGATACATTGGCCTAAATAAATTCACTTGCAGACTGTGAATATCTGATGGAAAATACATGATTGTATCACCAAATTGTTGACTTAGTACTCATTGAATTTTTAAATTGTTTTAATTTGCTGGAGAGTTTATAGTTTACTATTTTAGAGAAAAAATAAAATATTGCAATGAAATCAGGCATTGTTAATGCATTAAATGAAGAGAATGGTTAGAGATTACCTATTTGCATGGTTAGATTTTAGGTTTGGGTTATATTGCTCAACTATTTTTGAGTGGTACAATAACCTTGTTAAAAAAGCTGTGTCTTTCAAACAAAACAGATTTCACTGAGATTTTGACCATGTCTGATGCTGCCATTGCAAACATCTGCTATTCTCGATGCTCTTCTTCCATCTTGCTGTTTCCTGCACTGTTGTGGAGCACTTATGATATCTAAGGAAGAAAAAGGACAGTGACTGAGTGGCAGGAGGGCTGTTTAGCCATTGAATCCTGGATGATGGTTTTTGTCAGGCAAAGGACTTCTCTGGAGAGACCGGCAGTGTGCATACAGAATATGTTTCTAGATTCCCGAGAATCCACCACAATTGCTATTTCATAGGATGCCTAGGATAAGAGACGAAAACATTTAAAACTATGTATGGCAAAAGGGCAGTTCATCTTGGTGTCAAAGACACATGCTTGTTCTGTCCTCATTTTCTTAGATATGGGTGATTTTTCATAAAGTGTTTTTGGCATTGAGTTCTTCTGTTTGCCTCTTTTGGTCCCAGTGAGAATCTGGTTTTGGAAGTTGACAGTGAGATGGGCAAGTCTTGGCTGGTCTTCATAGGCTGCATTCATAGACGGTTTGTACTGGTTCTCTTCTGCCAGGGTACCTAAGGGATCCGATAGCTGTGCAGAAGCTGGCTTGCAATAAGCTTCAGCAGCTATGTGAGGCAGCTCAGTCCCTAACTAGACTGATTTGGGCCAAGTCAAATCTGCATGCTTTGGTAGTGAGAGTTTGTGAGGCAATTGATACCACAGTTCTCTCTCAACTGCCAGACTGCTAACAGGCCAAAATGATAATAGGCTTTAAGGGAGTGAATTTTCCAAACTCTTCTGGGACCAACTACAGGCATTCAGATGGTAGCCAGAAGGAGAATGGAAATATATCAGCAGCAAGAGGTGCTCTTCAGTTTCTATGTGAACTTGGGTCAATTGGAAAGACAAGTTCCTGAACTGAACAAGAGTTCTTGATAACCTGATAATGATTTGCCTGTTAGCATAAGCAGAGCTCTCATTTTCCCCAGATAGCACGATTTTCCAAGTGTTTGAATACACTAATCCATTGTTATTTCAACAGCAAAGCCATCTTCCACTGTTATGGCTTACTGTACCCTGATGCTGAAGTTGACAGTAGGAGGTGGTTGCGATGACATTGACAGACATACTTGTGTAAACATGGTAATGCATTAGTTCGGTATACATCAAAGTGTCTTTGCTGGCAAACTGAAGATGTCCAAAGCCATCTGCTTGTCTCTATCATTGCTGTGCCCTGTACAGTAGCATGGGGATAGGGGTGAAAATGTTCTCTGTTAGTCACCATGGGAAGCTGCTGGTTTACAGCAGGAGATGCAGTTGTCATCAGAAAGTCCAAATCCAAGAGAGCAAGCAAGCAAATGGATGTTGTGTTTATGTATTTTAATATTGCTTTATTAGGTGTATGAGGAAAGGTGTAGCTGTGTTCTCTGTTCTGTTACATACATTTACTAACGTTTCAACATCGTAAGTATTTTGAACTCGTGGGTACCCGAGATTTTTTGAAAAGAAGTGCAAATCTCTAGAAGGAGGTAAATGTTATGGGTATAGTTTCACTAATGACAGCTTTCAGAATCAGTCGCTGTTTTTTCTTTATTATGGTTGCAACAGGGTACAGACCAGCTGCCTGTTCCATGTTTTAGCCTAGTTCTGGATCCTGTCCAATATCCAAGTTACCTAATGGCTTCCAGCAATAACTGTGGTGTAATACAAAGATACCCAAGTTGGAACTGGTTGAAATCTCTCTGCAGCAGCTTTGAAGTGCAGCATGAGCCGACTTGCCAAAAGTGTCGTACACCATGACATAAGCATCTCTTCTGGCAGAACATATCCAGGTATTGATGATGCTAGGGGTGTAGAGTCGGCTGATTGGAAGAAGAGCCCTCTTTTGGCTCCAGATGTGCGAAAGAGGAGCTGAGGAAGGAAAAGAAATTTTCCTTTTATGCAGCAGGCTGAAAAGACACTCCTGGTGGAGTGTCCCTCAGCATGGTTGCTTCTGTCTATTGGCTAATGTCAGGGGCTCAATATTATGGCTTAGGAGGAACTAGGTAAGGTGAGGGCTTAACAATCATAATATGTAGAGATTGAGTTGGTCAGAAACAACTGGAAGTAAGAGATGCATTAGGCAAGATTCTTGTTGGACAGAGAATGTATTTACATATAGCCTTGTAATAGTCATTAGATAAGCGACAGTGATATAAGAGTGTGTATATTTGTTTTTGCTTTAGAAAAATGAACAAAACCGGTGTGGAAATCCAGTAGTAGTGGATCTTTAGCCTGGATATCAAAGGCAATTTAGGTATCACAGGGATATTCACTTTTGTTTTAATAGTTTGTGAAAGAAAAGATTTTAAGAAATGTCTTATAACAGACAGAGCAATCTGAGTCTCGCTGCCTTTGTGCAACTACTCATCAAGCCTGGAATACCATTCCAGAACAGTAAATGTAAATTGGCTCCTGTTTTGATAGCATGTCTGAGGATACTGCTATTGATTATCAGCTGTGACATTATCTTGTGATATTTGTATTGCAGTGGTGTATCTGAACAGGTGAATCTTTTGAGGCAGATATATGAATTTGCACAGTAACTTGTTTAGTCTTGAATATTTTTATTTAATAAAATATATTAAATAACAGAGCAATATTGCCTCCTTCTACAAGTAATTGTAATATTATGACCAGGTACTTCCACATAGTCAGTATTAATAAAAATGTACATTTTTCAGAAGAAAATTAATGAACTGTATCAGAAGAACAAGAGTGCAACATGAGGAAATATTTCGCTATCTAGCGACCACTAGTATTAGAATTTTCATGAAGCAGCTTGTATACAGCAAATCTGGTAAGGGCAATTTGTTTTACTTGGAGAATTATTCGCATGGTGTGCTTAGAGAAGGCAGGCAAGAAAAGAGGAAGACAAACAGTCCAGGACCTTTGTGTAATGGCTCCCTCATTATATTTTTCAAATGGATGTCAAGCTGGACGCAGTATAAAAGCTCCCTTATGGATTCTCCTATACGCAGAACTAATCTGGCCTAAACCAAAGACTTGCTTTTTTTTTTTTTTTAATACCCCAAATAATTGGCAGTTTGAGAGGTTTTTTTTGACAGAGCTTTGAATAAAATGTCAATGCATTTTCACTTGTTTGAAGTGTCATGCATTTTATTTTCCAATTTTTCCCATGTTATCCAGGGGCAATTCCTTGGAAGATCTTGTATCTTTATTAAAACAAATGAAATAGTTGTTTACACTGAGGACTAGAAGTGTTTCATATTTCATCTAGTCTAGCTTGCAAATGTAAAGGGAAATATTGCTGCTTGCTTTTTTCATATTTCATTGTTTTCTTGTGGCATCTGTTATTTTGAAAATCAAGTAAAATACTTTTATGAAAATATCTAGATGAGTTCCTACTGCTAGCTATGAGATAACCACTTTCAAAAGCAGCTCAGCCAGATTTAGACTTGATGGGAGTAGTATAAAAGCAAAATGATTTAACAGAAAGAGATTCACTAAAGTGCTTAGTTCTGAGTGGCATCTAAACCTTTAGGTGTTGTAGCCTTTTCACATATTGGTTAACGTAGCCAAGAGATTTTGAAGTAGGACTGCATTTAAAATGAATTGTTGCTGTTGAGACAACTCAGTTGCCCAGACATTTTGAGTGTTAAATTCTTATTGCTTAGCAGGATTCTCAGCTACTCTGTAACTACCTTGGAGACCGTGCTTTCTTATCTTCTGTTTCTTCAGTGAAAATACCTGGGGTTTCTTCTGATGAGATGCAAGTGAAACCAAAACCTCGTAGCTTCTAGGAGCGTGAACTATAGTTGGAAATCTGAAGTTTAAGGGTTAAGAGTGCTAAAACACAGATGGCCACATTTCTGTGTCTCAGATGTTTTGAAATGATTTATTGCATGATGAGTTGCTGTGTCAAGATGCCATGGAGCACAAGTGGTTAATAATGGTCAGTGTTGTAAGCAAAGCCACTAGATAATACATGTAATCAAAGAAGGAAGAAATAAGATAATTACTGCAAATTAACAAAGCTGAGGCAACTTTGCTGAGGAAAGTCAACTTAGAAAATTTCAATACAGCATGTGGAGGATGTTTGGAATGGTTTGAAGCTTCTTTACTTAAAGCCAAATGCTGGGTCAGTGCATTTGGAAGGTTGCTGTTCCAAACTATTAAGATTTTGTAGCCTGGACTAGAATCTAACTTTAGCATTTCAAATGATCTTATCTTTGCTCTTCTGGACTGTAGCAGCTTGAGACAGTCTGACATCTCTCTGGTGTGGTGAGTCTGATGTCATTGTATTAACTGAGTTTCTTTGAACACCATTAAGTATCATTAAACATGTTTACCCCTAGCTGTTGTGTAAAGTCTGTCAGTCTTTCCACCCACATGAAAAATGGCTGTCACCTAACTCGCTGTATGTGGGAGTGTGTGTGTGTAGCTCTGGAGGGTATGTAAGCCCAACTCCTCATGAGCTGTGCCTTGCTGCAGGTTGTGGTATCTGAGCACACCTGGACTTGGAAACCTTGCATTAGATACTACCTCATAAGCACTGTTGTTCAGTTGAGTACTATGGTCCTTGTTTTACACATGATGGTCTGGGCATCATGGTATTAAGGGATATATCATGGTATTAAACGAATGTATCTCCTCCAAGATGGTAACAAAAAAGGGAGATTGTTTTATGGCTCTCTTAAATGTTATAGTATTTAAGTCATTGGATTACAATGTCACTGAATGAATCTTTTGAACTTTTCACTGTTTTATATCGGGTATCTCTGACATGGTAGCCTTGATGGAGGTGAAAACTGAAAATTATTAGACAATTTAAGATATCTGAAGCTACTACTACATTGCTTTCCTGTGGAGATGTGAGAAATAAAGGAGGCATTATCATCTAGCTATAATTCTACAGTCAAAAGCACATAAACTTTCTGAAGCTCAATGTGCATTCAAGTTTGGGCAAATCACTTAAGCACTCTGCTTTCGTTAGCCTTACTTTGCATAGCGGAAAGCTGATGATGGTTTGCTTCTCGCTCCTGTGATCTCTGCCAGCCCACAGAGCAGTGTCTGAGGAGTGGTATGGAAGCCAAAGTGCTCTTGGCCACTGTAGAGCCATCCCTTGCACCCGTGCAAGGCCTCTGAAGGTCCCTGTAAATCTGTTCCCTTCAGACTTCCTCACAGAGACCTGGACAGGGAATGATGTCCCAGGCAGTCAAACAACAGAGTCTGGTCAGGCTGTGTCCTGCAGGCAGCTCAGACGAGCTAGTGCAATTTAGACTTCCATTGCTCATGCACTTCATACTTCTTAGGGAGGATTTGTGGGTGATTTAATGCCTCTTCTAGCTCTAGTCTGCTGCTCCTTTGCTGTTGTTAACCTGAAGTTTGTTGAAATAGCATAGCAGTGAAAAAGAAGTTAAAGCTTTATGAGAGCAGAAAGGCAGGCTTCCCTGTATTTCAGTATGGTGAAAAGTGAAGTCTCTTATGTAATATGAAGGATTTTGGAATTGGGTATAAAACAAATGTTGTTTAGGAGGAGAAACATTGAAGAGTTCTGTTGGGCTTGTAGGATAGGCTTCTGACAGAACACCATGCAAGAACTGTGTCTTTTGACAGAGTGAGAACTGACAGACATGCAATAGGGAGCCCTTTTTAATCAGTAAGAATAAGCATAATTTAAAAATTGTATTAATAAATTCCATAGTTTCCGTCTTACGGACTGCCTGTCAAAATGCATAGCAAAGTTAATTATAAGGAAATTGCTGTCCTACAAATTATAATTTCTGTTATTAAGTTCCTAAATCACTTTGGATTGCATCCAGGAAAATGAGAACCAAACTGCATTATTATAAGAAATAGTTTACAAAGAAAAATATATCGAAGGCTGACTTTGAGTACTTTCAAGTGGATATAAGATAAAATGCTACAGCATAAAACAACACATGAATCATAGTGACAATGCTATAAGGTTATCTTCAGTTTTGTCTAAAGTTCATTCTTTCTCTGCCACTACTCCTTCAGTCATTTGTAAGAACAGATTTTTCATTGTTGTGATAATAAGTGAGCCTCTTTGCATTTGTACTATCTTCTGAGATATAAATACACAAGGTATCATACCAGTAGTCAGTGTAAAACTGAGCTTTAAGCATTGTCTATGGATGTATTGGTAATTTCTGGAATGAATTGGTTGAGGTTTCTGTAACAGTGGTTCTTTTGTAGTAATTGAAATATTGAGAAGGGAAAAAAGCATATGGGCCTGATCCTCACTGTGACAAAGAGTAAATACCTGACCTTTGGTAAAACTTAGAGGATCTTTAGACCTTCAAACACTGCCAGGTGGAGCAGTATTTAATTGCTGGTAGTAAAAGTAAGGATATGTCAGTTGGTTGACTGGTAGTTTTGAACATTACAATCCAGAGTTCCCTTCTCAAAACTGACAAGCAGTTTAGAGCATAAGTTTTCTGAAAGCAATAGGGGCATGGTTATTAAATGCTTGTCACTTTTTTGAAACAAACTTTGGCTTTGGAATTGCTTTTTGTAACTTTTTTCTCAGCCTTAAAAGACTTTTATTCTTACTTCAGAAATCTATTACTTTACTTCTTTAATTTTAAAGCTCTTTGTACATTATGGTCTTTAATTTAATATGCTCTACTTAGCAAAATAACTTTATAACAATATTCTGTAAAAACTTAGGTCTGTAATGGCACTTGTAGAATGGTATATGACACCAGTAAAACACTTGCAGTCACATTTTTAGTCCTTGTGATAGTGGTATATTGATTATATATAACTACAAAGCAGTAAGAAAGGATGAAGATCTTGTGAAGTACTTTGTTTACACAGCCTTCATAGAATACTCCCGTTACTGAAGAGCCCTATTCAATCAGTTACCTGGCTTTCCTGTGCACGTAATTTCCATTAGGTTATGTAAGCGGGCTTCACGCCATGCCAACCTATTTAGGGAAAACTTGATCAGTGCTGCTGTGCTGGAGGGGGAAGCAAAAACAATCCCACCTGACTGTTGGTCTGTTTATTCTTCTCTTGTTTGCTCGGAGTTGGGTAGTATGTGACTAGATAGGCTGGTGTAACTTGGACCAGAGGTGCAGGCGGTTTGGTGTGTTCTGTGTGGTGGACTCCACCATCAGAGGGAAATCAACAGTCATGAAATGGAGAATTATGGCAAACCTTTGCAAAGGAGAGCTTTTATCTTGACTCTTCTTAAACTGAGGCTGTCTTACAACCTAGAATGTTAGAAATTATATCTTTTCCACTGGTAGATCAGTTAAAAGTTATTTCTTGTAGTAACTTTGGATGTTTTCCTCTTCCATATGAAAGATCTCTTCTTTTGTGGAACCTTACAAAGGTCTGATCGCTTGAGTCACCCAACTGAATTTTTTTGGTTGGACTTGATGAGTACCTTAAGGTGATATGCTGGTGTCTAAATTGAAAGGATAATAAAGGCAAGCAAGAGTGGTTAAATATAATGAATTCTTAATAGGAGTAATGTCTAATGTTTCCCACTTTGTCCTAGTGAAATGTAAAAGAAAAAGAATATGTAGTAAAATATATGAGATAAAAAATAGTAGTTATAAACTTGGAGTTTGAGACGGTGTTTAAAATAAATTTATTTTATAGAGCATAAAAAGTACGTATTAACACCTGCCAATGAGATGAAAACTATGAAAAAAAGATATTTTACAAAACTGGTAGCAGCAATTGTACAGCTTTAAAGAGGTTCTTGGAGAACTGAGTTCCCAGCCAGGTGTAGGTTATGCAAAGTTCTGGGAGACAACAGCATATGTATAAGGCATCCGCTGATTTCAGAAGCCTTTAGCATTGCTAAGAAGTTTGCTTTGTCATTTCAGCTTTCCCACAAAACCTTCATTTCATTGGCAGACTCATGCAAAAGGACAGTGTTGCCAGGAAAAAAAGACTGCATGCACAGACTCATTGAGTAGAACTACCTGGTGGTTTCTGGAGGGACTACTGACACAATTCTTCAGTTTCCCCGCTGCCTCCTGGGCTCCAAGCAGGACCTGATTAGTGCTGCCAATTCCATTCCACTGTTGCTCAGCAAATCTGTATAAGGCAGCAGAAACACAAGCCATTTTGTTAGTATATGCTGGATGCTTCCTTTCCCTGGAGATTCAGTGCTGCTTTTTGGAGATACTTTCTTCAGAGCCAAAAAGAATGGCATGAGCTTAGAAAACCTTTGGAATTTGTGCTGCAGAAGTTGGTGTATTCTGCTTCCCATCTGCTGGTGGTAAACAGGAAGGTGGATTTCCCCTCCCCCCCCAGTTTGAAAATACAAACTTAGAGATAAGGAAAATAATTTCATTTAGTTTAATATTTTATGTTTTCAGGTAACACACATGCATGGTATTCTTACAGTGTAATGGGATAACTGAGGCTCCTTAGTGAACCTGGAAAGTGAATATTCCAATGTTAAGTGTGTTAGGGTTTTGAATTAAGAAGTGCTGGATATTTTATAGGAGGCATTCTTGAGGATGGAGGTGGATGGGGGGATATTAGGAGCGTAGGAATTTATGAAAAACTAAACATCCATTACTAAAAAACAGGTCAGAACAAAACTACAGTAGTGAATACACTTAAATGTTAATTCTCCCAGGAAAATTTTGCGTTGTTCCTAATCTTTGGTTTATAAAAAGTTCTTTGAAACTTTCTTCACACTGATGAAAAATTGCTTTGACCCCAACAGAAGAGTTATTCATTTGTGTAGATTTATTCATGTGTTTGAGTCTTTGCAGCCAGGGGATCTTAACTAGTTTTGGTTGCACTGAAATCTGTAATGAACTTCAAAAGAATCATAGTGACTATTGATTTTTAGCCATTACGTTTTGCAGAAAACTGTAACTATGGGAATTACTATGCTTGCAAATAGGCAGAAAGAAATGTTTGCTCAAATGAGTAAAAGGCAGATAAAAGGGATGGTGATGACTTGTAACTTATAAGGTAAAGCATAAAGGAGTTCCAGGAGATCTAATTACTACATGAGCTCTCAGTTTTATCTTGTGATTTTCCTAATTTTCACTATTATTCCATTAAGATCAGTAGGGGAAGAGGTACAACAGCCCTCCCTGACAATAGGGGCCTTTCAGGCAGGAGTTACTCAGATCACGCTTAAAATCAGATCCCATTGTAATAGTAGTATAAATGTAATAAGCCATGCCTTATGTTGTATACTCAGTTTGTTACATTCATCTTTTAAAATGCTCAGCTTTCACATGCTTCCAAAGATGCAGGATAACAAAGTGATACTTAACTGCAGGTTTCAGATACCATTTGCTAGATGGGGGTGACTTGCTTCTCTTTACTTCCCTAATTTTTCACATACCAAACAAATATTTTTGCATAGTTTCTGAAAAATCACATATTTAATTCTATATGGCAGAAAAATTGGGACAAATTCTGTTCACAATTATATTTATAATTGCCAGTAGTGGAGTATAGCTATACTGTCATATGTGTATTGATTTTGCTAGCATGTGATTAACCATTTTGAATTATCAGGGCAAGAAAGTTCACTGAACAACTTTCTTCTATATTTTTCGGCTGATATTACTGGTAATATATACCTTAGAGGGAAAAATCTTAAGGGAGAAAAATCTATTTTCAAAGGTTCCTGAAGTTTTGTTTCATGATTGAAATTTCTTATATGAGATAAATCACTTATTAAAAAAAAAAAAAAAAAGAAATAGAGAGAATATATTACAGGAATATATATGGTTTGTTCCAATCAGTTTCTCCATGTAGATTGAAGAAAAAAGATCATGAAAGGAGTGAAAGCTGTATTTTGATTCTGTCCAGTAGTCCCTCCTCCAATATTGGAAAGCTGACATGGTAATTTGGACAAGTGTGAAGGCTTATTCTTGTGGAGATTCTTGTATCTTGGTCCTGCTGTGAGCAAGGGATGAGGTAAAACTCTCAAGTAGAACGTTTGATTCAGTTTAATGTTGAATTGTTGCATTGTTATGCTCAAAATCTTGTTCTCGGCAAAAAGGAAACCTTCCTTAATATAAAGCCAAGAATTTATTGCTAGTATAATAGAAACCTTCACAGTCTAATTGAAGAATCATTATTAGTCCACATCCGTTTACTACAGGAAAAATAAAACAAAAGAAATCAATGCTGCATACAGAAGTATATCCCAGTAATAAATAATAGAGGTAAAATTGTTATATACGTGCTAACTACTTTCAATCCGTTTTCCTGGTGTTACGCTCACCATTCCTTGCTCCTCTGAATTCTAAAATCAAGAGCTTCAGTCAGGTGTTTGGGAGTAAGGGGTGATGCACCCCTTTGCCCTGGAGAATATTAGGCCTTTTCTTTTCTACCTTTTATTTTACGGGGGGCTATTTTTATGTGTTCTAGCATGCTTTTTCATGCATGTTCTCTTTCTTTATTGGTCTGCAACTCCACACTGCATCTGAGTTTAGAGTGTTATGATGCATTTCACATGTTAAATACTGTGTTCTCTTTCTTATTACTAAAACCTGTTTTGGTCCAACTCCAGATCTGCATTTCTTTACCTGATCATCCATGACTTGTTTATGGCCCTGGGGCCGCACCTCTTATTATCCCTTGCTGTACTGCTCTGCACTGCATCCTGTGTCTACACTTCTCAAAGGCCTCTGCTATCGTATCAGGCCTGTATTTTTGTTTACTACATCATGGTGTTAGCCATAAATATTTCATTCTATGCAGAATAACTACTTGTTTGTATATATAAAACTACAGTGATACCTCACAGAAGTAAAGCAGGTTAGTCAGAGCTACCTGGTCAGAAGAAAAATGTTGCTTTGCACCTAAGCAAGCCAAAACATAGCTGCAGGCAGACCTGAAAAACTTCAGACAGAGCAAGTCTGACAAGCCTCTGAGGCCTTGCAAACTTAGTACGTACAAAGTCTATGGCCTGGCACTAGCAATGGCAGTTAGTGTTATCAGGCGACAGCACACATCGCTCACTTCAGCTGGTTTGGGGGATGTTCGGTACTTCTGAATCAGATGAGCAATGTCAAGTTTAGTCACTAAAAATGGGAGGACACAAAACCAGTGCATGTATGTGAATACTTTGTTCTTTATTTCTGCATACTTATTTCTCAAAGCTCAAATAGAGACGAGTCAGACCTCTGTGAGATCTTTTGCAGTGTTTTGAATATCTTTGGTTAAAAAGCATTATAAAACTCTACAATAGTCCATTCACAATTGCTTTGGATGCAGAAGACATTCATAATAGAACCATAATGCATGCAAGTAACTTTTTTTTTTTCCTCTTTCTTTTTTTCCTCTCTAAGTAGGTAAACTACATATGGGGTACAAAGTAAGAGGTTTTAAAGTAGACTTCTTTGTCCATCTGTCACAACTTTCTGCCTCTCTTGTGCAAACAAACTTGATTTCTTTCCTCCACAGAAAAAAGAGATAGTGTCTTGTTGGGGTCTTTCTCAAATATGTTCTTGCTTGGCGTAGATTCCCTTTCTGCGTTAGGGGCAAATTTTAGTGATAAGTATATCGGAGGTCCTCAGGAGTGCAGAGATTTACGCATTTGTAACTTTTCTTGATGCATATGTAAGAAAACTTGGGAAGAAAGCTTAAGACTGGATTATATTTAATTTTTCCAGTGACGTTTCTTGTGGAACACTTCCTTTTGCCTGAAAGAATACCAGGAGAGTTAAAAGCTTTGGCTGTCACCTTTTCACGATATCTGGAGAGTCTCTGTGGATCTTGAAGCGCTGGCAGGGCTTAGGGGCTGGCTTTCTGTTTCTGCTGCTAAAAAGGAAATCTTGGGAAAATATCCATGTCTGGGAGGGAGATCTCTAAGGGAAAAGAGTCTGGCGGGAAAGCCAGAGAGGCCCTGTTTAATAAAATAGCAGCCAGGAAAGGGAAAACCTGAAAAAGAGAACTGATGTTAAGAAGCAAACCCCTTTTCTTTGGGGTATTGTACTGTTTGGTATTTAACAGCTGCTTTTCCTCAGGCATGTTGAGTCTTCAGGGCCAAGCCAAAACGAAGCTCCCCTTCCTGTTAAGAAAGGGGTTGTAAAATGAGGATTTTCCTGGTGTGCATGTGATGCTGAACCAAGGGTGGGTTATGGAGCTTCCTGCGGGGTACTGGCAGGTAGTTTATAGCAGTCCCCCTGGCACAGGCACAGTCTTGTTGTTGGGTTGTTTGTTGTCGTCTGTCTGTTCCCCCCACTGCCTTGGACTTGAAAGAAAACTTTCTGTGAAAGCTAGTTTCTTGGTAAACTTTTGGCTGCTTTCTGTAATTGCAGTGTGCTGAAGGGCTTTGGAAGTTGGGAGTGGGGTGGGGAGGAGGGAAGGCTTGCAAGGTGGTTTGCAAAATACCACTTCGGGAATAAGCTAGCCCCCTGGACTTCATGTGTTTATCATCATTCCTCCCGCTTCTCCCCTCACACACCTCTTCTCTTGCCTTTTTTTTTGTTTGTTTGTTTGTTTTCTTTTTTTGGTACCTTAACTTAAAAATGGGGAATGCGTTTCCCAGGGCAGCTGGCCGGGTGTGCCCAGAGAGTGGAGGGACCCGGAAGCTTCTGGAAGATTCTGGGGGAGGCGGTCCCTGCAGGGGAGGGGTGTTCTGGAGGGATGCCTCAGGGCAGGGTGTTCCTTGGTAAGGAGGGCTAGGAGTGCCACTGGGCACCTGCCTCTCTGTCCTCAGGGATTTATTTATTTATTCATTTATTTCTGGTGTTTGGCTGTTTATGGTTTTGGACAATTTTGGCAGTTTCGGCCAAAACCTCAATTTACCTCAGGTACTGACCTGACCAGTACCGAAATGGAGGACGGTGCTGTTGGGACGCGCTCTGTGGAAAGGCGTCATGGCGCGGCCGAAACACGGAGGGGGTGAGCGGGCTGTGCCGAGGCAGCGAGGAGAGCAGCATTTTTGGCAGGGACGCACGAGAGCAGGAGCAGGAAGGGTTGTGGCAGAGAAAAGGTCGGTCTGGGCAGGGAGGAGGTGGGGGGGGCAATGGCCCACAGAGGGGGAATGAGCCTGAGGAGGAGGCCCTTTCCTGAGCTCGCAGTGGTTTCAAATCTGGCTTTCTCGTTAGCAAAACTTGTTTTTTATTAAAATTTCAGTGTCCTTATTATAAACACTTTCTTTTTTTTTCCTAGAACACACATTAACATGCTAGAAACTCTCTCTAGAATCCAGTAATGTAAAACATCAAGATGCGTTGCGGAGTAACTGTGCATAGAATAAACACAAAAAAGAAAAAAGAATCAGATTAACTCAGATAAGCAAGAGCTAAAAATCACTCAATGCTCCATGACTATAGTAGTAGTCTGCTGGAACATTTTACCACCATTGTTGTAGCAGGATCACTGCTAGCTAATAATCTTGGCACGAGATATTTTTTTTTTAGCTGCGTTTTTATTGTGACTTAAATAACTTGAAGTTAATCAGATTAATTTTCTTCTTGCTTTTAACTGCAAGTTGTCTTCTTTCAGATTGAGCATATTTTTAGATATATCAAATATGTAATAGTGTAATAAAGCAGCCCTAATCTATGTATAAATTAGGTGATGAAGAAAAACTGTATACAGAATATCTAATTAAGTATAACAGCATTCATATCTTAAAAACTAACTATATGCTTGAATTACAGAAGTAGCTGCCAACTATTCCACTATAAAATTGGATGATGTAGCAATATTTTTGGAAAAAATAAAATTTTGTGCCAGAAAGCATCAATTTATCTTTGCACTTAATTAAGTTCTAGCAAATGTAAACCAACAATGAGGACTGTAATACAGATAAGGAACTACATATACTTTACTGCTTTTTAGTTATGTAGCAATATCATATTGGCAAAGGTCGCTGTGTGTGTCACCTCATTTGTAGTGCACCGAGCTTGTACTAGAAGGAATGGAAATTCCCAACAAGTAAGAAAGCCAAAATATAGCTCAGAATTAGTGAGAGTACAGTTCTGATATCAATCGTTCTTGAAATGACTTGATAATCTGTAAAGTTAATTTGCTTTTATTATTTTCTTGTTATGTATTCTCTTGTCCATACATATGCTTATCTCTTGCCTTTACAGGTACATAGTGTTTTTACAGTACTGTATCTCTGCAAAACTTTGTTTTGCAGTATCAGAAGTGATGGTTGGGTGTTGTAAACCATTGCCTCAATCGGGAGAGGTTAAAGTGGTTGCACCATTCATTAGAAGTGTACAAGAAATACAGCAGGGTGCCGTTGAGGTTTAGAGCTGTAAGAAGGTTCTAAGAAAGATACCAACTTTCTCTCTACTGAACAGGCTCAGAAGAGTGGGTTTATCACCAAAGAAAATGCCAGCTTCCTTGCTCTTTGTTTTGAGTAATTATATATATATTTTTAAATAAATTGTTTCCTCAACACTATTAAATGTAGTTTTGATTTGGTGATCTTTATGATCTGAAAATCCTAGAACTGATAAATGGGGGCATGATTGACTCCAGCCAACAGATGCAGTGTGATTCACTTAGGTAGTGTCTGATTGCCCAGGAGTATAAATGTCAGCACCAAAAAGCATTTAACACATTCAGGTGAACTAATTGGGCACTCTGGTAATGAAGAGTTTGTGTGTCATATAGCTAGTATGCTGAACAGTTGCTGCAATTTTTTGTCAACTTCCATAGCTTTCTGTGTATTTGACTTTCTGAAATGTAATTCAAAATAGGAGTGTGCACGGATCCAGGTAGTAGGTGGTGACTGGACTGCAGTGCTGCTGTCCCAGTATGCTTCCCTCACTACTTCCTAGCAAAGAACAATTGTTTAAGCATGGTCCCCTAGTAAGTAATTCTGTCTGCTGCTTCATCTCTACAATGTAACACCTACAGCTTCCTGTAGCTTTAGATCTGCTTCAACAACTAATTACTTAGTGCATGTATATTTTGAATGTTTTTCTTCATGTAAGGTGTCGGTGCACTGGAACCATCCCTGAAAAGCATGTACCAGCTACTAGACTAATTTAAAGTTCAAAATTTGAAACTGGGTAGGCAATTATGGGTTATGAAAATAGATAAGGGAAACAGTTACTGAGTCTCAACAAAGAAATTCCTTGAAACTTCAGCAGCTAGAATCTAATATTGTCTCCTTGCATTGGTTGTCTTCTATTAATGAAAAGACTGGCTGTCACATACACAAAACTGACGTGCAGGGTAGCATAAGTTTACAGCAGACAAGAAAGGCTGAAGTCTGCTCAGTGGAGTGGAAGCAAAAGCATCTTGTCAACATATTTTAAAACAATTATTGTAGTTGTTCTTTATTTTTCCAAAACTTTTTCATTCCAGTAACTGAGGATTTTACACTGAACAGTTGTGTGCAATTATGCCATGGCACTATCCAATTAACCACCCAAGGTAACACAGCTCAAAAAGATAGCTAAGTGATACATCTCAGCAGTAGTCCACATTTGTTAACCAGGGGGCTGTGGCAATATTCTCTCGGAGTGGTGAAGCCATTTTATGGCGCCTGCATGCTGTTTTAAGGAGTACAATTTTTCTTTGTGTCCACGTGTTCATTCTAATGTTGAGTATATTTGTGCCTAATTACTTCAGACTAGAAAGTTTTTCCTCTTTTTATTTTTTCTCTTGTTCCCCGCCCCCTTTCCCCAGTGTGTCCTTGTTCATTCTTTCTGCCTGGTGCCATATACATGTAGGATGTGGAGGATGCAGTTTCAGTTCCTTTCTCCTGCCTGTCTGAAATGGAGCACTTGCTTCTGAAACTCTTTTCCAGTATAGTAGCAAATGTTTTATGCTGTTTGCTATCTACCTACCTTGGCCCAAGGCTTCCTCTTGATAGTGTGCTGCTTGCGGTAGTTGCGCTCAGTCATCTTAATTCCCACAGTCTGTAATGCCCTGGCTATGGGAGGAACTGTATGTGTGCAAGCCTTTCAAGTCTCAGATAAAGCACGTGTAGAGCTCAGACTCCAGAACTGTCCCTTCAAGGATGTGATGTGTCCAGTTTTGACCGCTCAGTCTCATCTCTGGCAGCCAGGGAAACTTCTAGTGCAAATCTTTTGAGTCAGGCAAGGAGACCACTGTTCTTTTTGTCATCTTGCAACTGTGCTGCACCTAGGCTTTCCTATGACTGTGGTTAAGATCTCATAGTATCTGGGGCCACCAGGGGGTCTTGTCAGGTAAGTGACATTCTTGCCGAAGTGGTCATCCGTGGCTGTGGACTGCTGTCAGCAACACTGCAAGTTTAGTTTTCTATGTGGCTGAGCAGCGTCACTGGCTTTTGTCATTATTCCTAGAACCATTTACAGCCTTCAAGGACAGTACTGGCTGCATTCCAGTGCTGGCACTGGGACAAGTCCCTGCCATTACACTTCTTCAGTCATTCATCCTCACAAATGTGCTTTTCACCGATATTGCAGCAGCAGAAGCACAAAGCAACATTCTCTCCCGACACTGCAGTTTCTCTTTTGCAGCAGTATGGTGAGCAGCCCTTTCATACTTCTCGTTGCAGAAGATCTTGCTGCAGAAAATGTAAAGGACATGCCATCCTTTGAGTTGGTGCACCTCTACATAGCCAAAGGGAACAGCAGGTTTCTGAGGCCTGTTGTTGGTCTGTTCTAGCTGGGGACAGGCACTGGAGCTTGGGCCCTATCTTTCAAAGGCAATCTCCCACTGCTGTCTGTTACCAGTGTTCCTTAATCCTTAAACCCTGAATCCTTTCCCTTAACCTGGGAGAACAAGGAACTGATTCAGTAGGTAAAACCAGGGGCGTTTCTGCAGCTTCTGTGGAGCACACAAGAATACGTGCATGTTTCCCTCTGAAGATGCTGAGTCCTACCTCTGTCTGACATCTCGCGCTATCTTTTTCTGTCCCTGGGATTTTGCCACATCCCATGCTGGAGCTGGTTCAGGTAGTAGGGACATTTTTGATTTTGTGCTATTATGTGTCCAATAGAAGTGTTCTCAATTTTGAAGGAGCTGGATGCCTGCCTCTGTGCAGCGTACTTTTCTCTGATGGTGGCAGGTGCACTAGGGAAGGCTAAAACTGCCTCAGAGATGTGGCTGTTAAGAGAATGGATGATCTGGAGAAACCAGCTTACCGCTCACTTTCTCTTCACTTCTGCCTGGCAAACTATTGAGATGTGGTTGCCTGGCAAGGCTTCAAATTACTGGGCAAACTGACTTCTTATGTGGTCTTTCTTCCATCTGGCACTAGAGAAAATTTCATGTTTATCATGTTTATTGTGATAGATATACAGATGACTTCCCACATTACGTTCCAAGCTTTCTTTAAATTGGAGGACATACTTAATTGACTTAGTGTTGTTAAGAGTAGTGTACCTTAACAACTTAGTACAGCTTAGATAAAAAATGGGATTGCTTTAATTACATTGGAGAAAATAATTTTTATCAATTGATTTTTTTTTAATTTTTCCCCCCTCATCTCTCTCTTATTATTTACAGAGCATGATCTTAGAGGTCATCTATTTCAGTTTTATAGTTTTGCAACTAGCATCTATAAAAATGGCTTTGGAGCAAGCATTATGGTTGAGTATCAGTTTGGTATACCTGAAATGAACTTTTAGGGGTCAGTGCAAAAAGGTTTTTTATTAGTTGGCTTGTGGTTTTGTTTGGTGTGTCGTCGTCCGTCCGTCCCCCAGTTATGGTTCATTTTGCTAGCACAAAGTCAACATTTTTTTTTCTCTTTTTGGAAGAATAGTGAGCAATGGCAAACTATTGCGTGGTATACAATCCAGCCTATCTCACCATCCCCAAATCTGCAGAATCCTCTTCTCAGCATTCTGCCACCCTTTTGGAAGAACTCCAAACTCATTCTCTCATTCTCTTGGATCTGCAATATTAAGTAACAAGGCATATTCCCCACTCTACGCCCCCAAAACAAAACAAAAAAAACCAACCCAAACCCAAAAACCTGAACTAAATGCAGCTCAGAATCAGAATATGATTGTATATAATGTGAATACTCTGTCTTTATTGATATGAAGTTAAACTTAGGGTAGGAAATAAACACGATCCCTCTTGATATGTGACTGAATATTAGCCTCCATGGAAAGAGCGATGTAAAGTAAGGCAGAGGGCTTGGAGTCCTTTCCCGTGTGTGTTCACCAGCTCCTCCTTTTGACCCGGGGTTGAAATGGAATAGCACCTGTCTTCCAGCATTTGGTGCCAAGATATCCTATTTCTATACAGATGGAGATGAAGTCTTTTTTGAAGGAGCTTTTAGACATGCTCTTGAAGCTGTTCAGTTAATCCCATTTCTGTTGTCTTCTGCATTAGATTTCTTGTTTCTCTTTTTCTTTTTTTTTTTAACTGAGTTACCTCTGCAGAAAACAAATAGTATGGTTATTTTGAATGAGAACGAAAGAAATCAGTAGAAAGCTTCCCATTTACTTCAGTCAGCTTTAGGACCTAACCACCAATGTTTCTAGTATTTGTCAAGAAAAGCAAGCATTCCCTCTTTCATAATTTTATTGGCCAGTTAGGAGCATTGACTATTGCAAGAGTTGCATGACAGTCACATTTGAATATTAATTTTTGAAAGTATTCTGTTCACATACTTAGACTTTAATGAATTTCAGAAAGTAATAAGTTGATCTTACAGGTTGGCATGCAATAAATTTTTTTTTATTATAAAATAAAGTATCTTTTAATGACAAATACATTAAGTAATTTTTTTTTGCTTTATTTTGACGTTTAACAGATGTGGTCTTAAAAACAATAATTGATGTGATGCATGTCACAGAAAGCATGCAATAGGGAAAGAAAGCACTGAATAAAATGACATAGTTAATTTATTAAAACTCAGGAAACCACCAATTGCATTTCTGGGGAGTGTCATAACACATCTCCAATTAGTTTGGAAAGACTGTAGGAGCTATAGCACTGAGTCAAGCAGTCAGACTTCATTTAAGTTGTAACTGGTAAAATATTCCTGTTTTCTTATGATGCTGATCATGTTTCCTTGCAAAAGCAAAACAAGCTAGGATTGTAAGCTAGCTTCACTGTGTATGCAAAACATTTATAAATAAACATATTTAAGTTTCCTGAGATATACTAAATGCTTTTGAAAGGGGGGTCAATGTAATGTCAGCCTTACAAAATTATTGTTCCTTTTCTCTCCATTTCAAGTATGCTTGGATAGCTGGCCAGTCTCTTCTTAAGAGGTCAAAGCATGAATCAGTATGCTATTATTTCTCATTAACGATCTCATTAACCAAGTGCTTTCTTTAGCAAAATATCTCTTGCCAAACTGGATCTGTAAATACAGGATGCGATCTTCTGTGTTTGTGCCAACAATATTTTTATTGTTTTTTCAACACTGTAAACTTAAGTGCTGCTTTTCACTTCAAAAAATAAATCGTTGTATATGGAAAGGGGAGACCTTATACCGAGTTCTAACCATCTGTTCAGGATGATACACCTCTTACAAAACTATGCTAGGGACTGAACAGCCCATCTTTTTTACTGAGTATTTCTTGTATCACAGTGTATCATGTTCAATTACATACTGACCAGCACTTAATTCTGCTTTGGCCCAGCAATTAAGCTTCATATTACCACCAGTTTGTAACTCCAAGCTTGGGATGTTGGTGTTAGTTTTCAATCTGTTAAGTCCTCCTGTTAGAACCATTTCTGCTGTGAATATTTCATTTTGTCCCTCTTTATTGCATTCAGCCCAGCGGCATCCTTCGTTAATAAAATGAGTTCCGAGGGTGCTTCATATTTGATCCTGTGAAAGGTCTTAACAATCACAGTCTGGGAGAGATGGTGCACGATTCCAGCATCAAAGGATGCAGTCAACCAAACACTGATTTTTGAGCTTTGCAATGTACTGCATATAAAAATGGATCATTTTGGAGCATTAGTCAGACTAGACTAAGACCAGAGTGCCCGATTTTCTTTGCCTTTTGCCGAGTTTTCTTCTGACGTGTCATCATAAAATTGTTAGAGAAAACCACAGGTTCACTTCAGCAAAAGCTTACTGTGTTCTGGTTATAACAGAAACCTGGCAAAGTCAGCAGGGAGGCAGGGACAAACTAGGAAATCTCTCCTCTCTCTCTAAGCATTCTTGAGGCACCTTCTTTTATATACTGATCATCTATAAACATATAAATATTTTAAAGTTTCATGTTGCAATAGAAAAAAAAACCTTTTGCTTGGAATGCTTTTGCTGTGGGATATTTTCCTAAATACGTTCTACTCAAACTTTCATTGGTTAGTTCATTGTTAACTAAAACACACACTTAACAATTCAAGTGGTCTACCTTACAAAGCAAAATAGCATATATTGATCTTTCTTTTTTAACCAAAAATGTGACTGTAACATTTTGGGGCAATAAGTTCAATATGTCAACAGACTTAGAATGCAGTTTGGTTTTTAGGCTTAGCTTTTTTTCTTTCTTTCCAAAACAGAAAAACCTCAGTGGAGTCAGCAATGTCTTGCTTATTCAGGGGTGTGTAACAAGCAGAAGCTAGGAGGATGGACAATATGGAAGTTAATAACTAATCCTTCATTTTAGAATTTTTTTTTTACACTGTTACCTCTTCTTTAATTGCTTGATATTTTTTGGAATGGTATTACCAAGTATAAACTGTTTTTATAAGTACTGTCTCTTATTTAATAGAATAGTTAAAATACTGGTCTATCTGGAAGTATTTTATTAAGCTTTCAGATGGGTTTTATGATTGTTTTGTGGTATCTAAAACAGGTGCCCATAGCTTCCACTGACCTCATGTCAATTCCAGAGTAATTTCTAATTGATTTTAAGCTCTGGCATTTTGAAATTATATATTGGAACATGTGTTGACCTTTGATAGCAGACTTTAAAAATGCACTACTTAAAATACACAAAAAGCATAAAAAAAGTGTAAATGGGTTCTACAGCCATTGAAGACATTTTTGTAGGAATACATCAATATCTACTTATAGCAATCTGCTGAGACAATTCATTATAGTTTCAAATCATTAGATATTTATCTGGAAAGTACTGGGGGGCGGGGAGGAGAACAATCCTATAAGCCCGAGTTCTTACAGCATTTGCAGTCCATTAGTTAGAAGATGCATTACTCATTTTTTCAGTAGCAGAAGATTTATGTCCTCCTATTTGCTCATACTTATGATTTTAAAAGCGTATATTCACTTGAGAGAGAGTATTCATTTATATATGTTTTAAAAAAATAATTGTAAAGCTATACAGAAACTCCAGTATGCATACTCTGAGGCACACTAACATGCATGTTTGTCAGCTGGAGTGGGGAGTTCAGTAGAAGGCTCTTGGTTGTGTCGTGGTATACTATCAAAAAACCCAAAATCTGTACAATTTGCATCTTGAAGAGTAAGCGGTAAGACCGAAAAGAGCTGTAAGAGGTGATTTTTCTTTCCGCTAGAGCAGTTAGAGTGCTGCAAAGCACAGGTCCTGTGTCTGTGTTGTGGCTGTCAGCATTATTATAAATCTGCTAATTAATAAGAAAATAAAAGTTAAAATTGTCTTAAAACATGCAGGATTTAATTTCAAAATATGAAGGAAGAAAAATGACAGTCTCCTTCTGCAATGGTGGTAGTTGCTAAATGGAAGAGAGAACAAAAGAAGGACTTCCACAAATGCAGAAGTTGTTACAGAGCTAAGAAAACACTCTTGTTTAGGGACAGATATAGTCAGTCATCCCTTTTTGTGCAAGATGTAATATAGTACAGCTGTATACTGCATTTAAAGTTTTAAAATACATTAAAAATATGAAATCTGAGGAGAAAAAAAAGCAACATATTTTGAAGAGCAATTAGAGCTGATATAACTCCTGCTTGTGCTTTTGGAAATTCTTCTCCAAAGACAGTACAAAAAGTATAGTTAGTTACTTTGGAAATAATTATGTCAAAATGTGAAAGCATGTATTTCCTCTGGCTTGCTTTATTTTCTTTCCAGAGAGAGATGTAGCATTTATTTTTTTTCTTCCAGCTTACTGTTTCTCCTTCATGGTACTGCAGTTTTGAAAAAGTTCTAATGCAGTAATAAATTTTGTATTTTGAGAACCATGAGATTTGTGGTTCTTGTGGGTCTCCATCAACAGCTGAGTTCCACAGGCTTCAAGGGACTGGCCCACGCAGCTCTGCCCCTGGGCTTTCATGCGTTTCATCGAGGTTTGACACTTCAGATTTTCCAAGAAGGCTGCCAAAACCAAATTATTTTAGGGGAGAAAGTTAAGGTTTTTTTGGTTAGTGCAAACTAATTCTTTAGAGATACTTGAGTTAGCACTTAGTGATTTAAAAACGATGCACTAGTCTGGGCAAAGCCAGTGTTATGCACTAAAAATACAGCACTGCGTGTTTCTTCATAATGATTTGAGCATCTTCTTAATCCTGGATTGAGTGAAAACTCCTTTGAATTTGCAATAGTGGTCTATATAAGTAGTTGTGGGGCATCTTCCCACTGGGACTTACCTAGAGAAACACATGTACAAAGAAAAGCAGGAAAATAAAAACAGTGGAAATTCAAGTCTTTACAGTGTGGTGTTAACTTTCCTCATGCCTTCACCTCTGGAAGCATCTGGAAAACCTTATTTGGTCAATGTGCCTTTGGTGTGATTCATCACCATGAATGTTTGTGTCTATCATGAACAAACCTGATAGTTTGTAAATTGCAGTCTGGGAGAAAAGGTTACTTTTGAAACATCTTTTCAAAGGTAAATTGTTCTGTTAAAAGATCTTTTTCTTATAAAGTAAACCTGTCTGCAAAGATGTCTTTATTTTTTTTCTTGTTCCTCCCCATGTTTGAAATCAAGTCAAAGTATTTCAAGATGATGGTCAGCTCAGTGCATGACTTAATTGAAACTAGTTTTCATTTCCTCCTGTCCTTTTGCTAGGTGGGTAGGGGTTCCTTCCTTGATTCTTGTGATGTGCTGGAGAGGGTCTTTCGCATATATCACTGTGGGGGCAGGGGGAAACCCCATAGAGCAGATCTTGCACAAAGACAAACCCAGTGGGGGGAGCGGAGCATGAAGTACCTATTCTACAGGTCAACAGTCTTTCACAAAGCGAAGTATTTTAGCTTTTTTCCATTTTCTTCTTTTTAAACTAAGAGGTTTTTTTCTTAAATCGATTCCAGATCCGGTTGAAACTTAGCATGTAAAATCCAGGTCTGATAACTTGCTGTTGTTTTACCAGCACTTCAGTGTTTTTAAACTTATTTTAAAGTGTAGAAAGTTGCCTTAGAAATTTGCTATTTTGCGAAATGTTTTTACTGTTATATATATATCAATAAACCAACATATAAAATCCTATATAACAAAACACCCGACTGCTTTTAGCAAATTTCTGAGGACTTCAAAGGATGTAAAGCCCTAAGAGGGCCTCAAACTTTCTTACCTGGAGCTGGTTGTAATTCTTCAAAGTACGTGGATGCGTTGTGCATATGAGCTTTCCCAGAGAAACTGGTTTGGAGTCAGCTTGGCTGAGCTAGTTTCAATAGGAATTTTCTCATTTCTGTGTGGTATAAGGGCTGAGGAAGTTGTTTAAATGAGCGAATGGTAACTTTTCCCTTCTTTCACGTTTTACCTTTTAAATGCACAGGCTTGATTCTATGCTGTGTCAGAAAACTTCCTGACATGCTTTTCATTCTGCACTACCATGCTGCTAATATATGTCATGCTTTCCTGCTGATCAAGGGGACTTTTCCATTTTAAGTTAAGTAAATATCTATTAAAATGTCATACCGTCAAATGTCAGGACTTCAGAAGTAGAGACAGTATCTAGATTGGGCAGCAGAAGTAATATTTAGTATTAATAAGTAATTAATAAAATAACCTCAGAGACTGCCTACTCTGCCAGGATACTGTGACCTCTGTAAGAGGCTGCTGGTGATTCTGGTTTCACTGATTTTATTTTTTCATTGATGGATTGAAGCTGTGATCTGCCTTAGAATATACTATACTATTTCAGTTGGGAGGGACCTACAACAATCATCTAGTCCAACTGCCTGACCACCTCAGGGCTGACCAAAAGTTAAAGTATGTTATTAAGGGCATTGTCCAAATGCCTCATGTCGCAGCTAAGCACTAACAGGCTTGGGGCATTGACCACCTCTCTAGGAAGCCTGTTCCAGTGTTTGACCACCCTCTCAGTAAAGAAATGCTTCCTAATATCCAGTCTAAACCTCCCCTGGCGCAGCTTTGAACCATTCCCACGTGTCCTGTCACTGGATCCCAAGGAGAAGAGCTCAGCACCTCCCTCCCCACTTCCCCTCCTCAGGAAGCTGCAGACAGCAATGAGGTCGCCCCTCAGCCTCCTTTTCTCCAAACTAGACAAGCCCAGCGTCCCTAGCCGCTCCTCACAGGACGTTCCTTCCAGCCCTTTCACCAGCTTTGTTGCCCTCCTCCAGATGCATTCAAGGACCTTCACATCCTTCTTAAATGGTGGGGCCCAGCACTGCACACAGTACTCAAGGTGAGGCTGGACCAATGCTGAATACAGCGGGATAATCACCTCTTTTGACAGTCTGGTTATGCTGTGTTTAATGCACCCCGGGATGTGGCTTGCACCTTAGCATAATTCAGGCACACACAAAGGGGGAAAAATAGAGAGCAAGATATTTTCCTGAAATGATCACCAACAGTTTTATTGTGTAGAAACTTCTAGGCCTCTCAGCTGTGTGCTATACAAATCTAATTTTCGTTTTCTGTCAAGACCGTATTCTTAACACTTGACAGCATGCTTGTTTCAACAACAAATACCCCTTGTGTTGTATTTGCAGAGATACACTTCTGCCCTAGTGTCTGTATTGCCTGCTGCTGTGCTGAGGGACTTTGTTACTCTTCTTGAGGAGGCAAAAGAAGTGTAATTGGCACAACCACAGGCTTTATTTAAGTCTTAGGATTGCCTTTGGACCCTGGGCTCCCCTGATGGCAGCCATTAACACCTTCTGAATAGTATCATTAGGCTACTAATGATGATTTTAATTCCTTGTTGAACTTTACAGAACCTGTCTTAAGATGTCATGGGAAATCACGCGTAAACTCTGTAGGTTACAGTTTCTGCTGTCATTATTGTAGTTTGCTGCATTGTTATTTAGATATTTTAGGGGATTGCTTTGTATGAGGCAAGTATTCCAACACAAAATTTCTTATGCATCTTTACATTATATATGGTACCTATCATTTTGATGGATGGCCCTGTGGCACATATTAGAGAGTTTGATGGGAGTCTGGTCAAGAGTGGTTATTGCCAATTGAGCCTGAATTTAGCAGAGGAATAAGGAAATGTACTTGGCAGAGTGATTAATTATATCTGATAAGAATCAATAATCCTCTGTCAGTTTCTCTGTACATCCTCTTTGAAATGATTGATCTACAGTATCCACAATATTGTATAGTGGTCATTAGTATTATGTGTGGAAATGGAAAGAGGTACATGTATGTGAATGTGGTGTGAAAAACTTACAGAAGCGATGTGATTGTATAACTAAGAATTACTTAATCATGCTGGTGAAGGTTAATTGCATCATTTGTCCACAGAATAAAGAACTATATTCCCAAAAGACATTCATTAAGTTTAAACTCAGAATAGCAAGAAAATAACAGGAGTAGCATAATCATCTGTTTTTTGGTCTTTTTTTTTTTTTTTAATAGCATGGTTAATTAAACATATAATTAATTTTTTTTTTGACTAATGGACAACAGAGGAAAGTATCTCTAATGATAACTAGTTAGTTTCAAATCTAGGCATCTATAATTCAGAATTACTGTTACACTGAATGCGATTGTTACAATTGTTTAAGTGGGGTTCAGGGCGGGGGGAAATATTCCTGTGACCGTGACAGAGTTTAATCTGGTTGTATCTTTATATTTGTTCAGCTGAGTTTCAAAGGTAGAAATATTGTTTCAGGATTCTGGGAAGGAGAAAGAAATTAATAACATAATTTTAATAAGTATTGTGCTTTGCATTTTCTTAAAAAAATACAAATGGACATTTGCACCATCAGATCGTGCCTCGCTATATGAATGATGAATCCTCTGAAATAAACTTTCTCTGGATATTTTTAAACTAGGTCTCTATTTTCAGTCCTGATGTTACAACTTTGTTTTTGTGTCTTATTTTATCCCAATGTTCCCTAAACTGCTTCTAAATAGAGCACACTGGAGAGATGTGTCAGAAATTATATGCCAGGGAGCATATGAAAATAAGATTATTTTAAAAACTCTGCCTCCAAACTGGAAAAAAATGCTCGATGGGTTTCTTTGGCTCTGCCTGAACTGTTTCACCTCCCTGCATACAGCATCAGCAGCCTGCTAGAGATCACTTATTCTGAAGAGCGAGAACATTCTTCTGAAGAGTGAATTTCCTGTGAAGAGCTCTTAGACATTGGTAGCCTGGCAGTATTGTTTTTCTCCTACATTATTGTAACAACAAAACATTTTTTTTTTCTTTAAATAGAAAGTCAAATTGAATCTCCAGTCACTCTTCCTTATGGTTGAAGTTAGATGAGATGGTCTAAACTGATCTAACAGCTTGTGGCAACTAAAAGATGCAATCTCACTCCTTCCACACTTCTGCCTGTGTGTGGCTCCAGTTCTGTTCATCTGCCCCCTCAAGGAATTGCTTCAGCTCACTAAGCCTGCAGGAAACTAACGGGGTAGAAAGTGTGAGTAGTTTTCTGCTGTCTCACTCGGTTGAAACTGTATATGGTGCAGTCAAGTAAGGGGCTATACAGGGGTATGGAAGGAGACAGGACTGCGTAGCCAGGCATGGAGCAAGTTGGAGAGAGACAAGCAGTAAGACAGACGCTTTGGAGTGCAGTGGGCTCTTAAGATTAGCTTAGCTGTCCTGCTAAGTGTCTTTGAAGTCTGAGTACAAGTGTCACTATCTTTGGTAAGTGAACTTGTCATGAACAAAAGATAACTTTTTTGTCAGAGGACATTGCTAAGCAACTGGTAGCACAGTAGCAGTTAGAAAGATTGATGTGATATAAGCTTTATTATTTATGTGAAAGTTTTGTATTTTCTAGCCAGCCTCCCCTACCCCCAAATCTTCTGTGTTATTTGTTCCAAATTTCGTAGCTGAAGTTGCATAGCACTTAGGTCTGTTTTGAAGATATTCTACAAAAGTCTTGTGGTATATAAAATACTTCCCGTTCTCTCCAAGTTGATAGGGCTACTATGTATGTTCTGGCATGGGTGGTTCTCATAAGCAGATTAACACTATTTTGGGAGATATAATTGTCCTTACAAATAAAATTGAGTTTTAAGGTAGAAAACATAACTCTCGCTTCAGAAGAGTGTGTTTCTCCTATTGTTTCTGTCATTTTTGTGATCTAAATGAGAGTGGTTTGCAGGATAAATGAGACAGCTGATTCTCACCTGTTTACAGATCTCATCTACTGATTTAAACTGTCACACAACTGGCAATATGTTCTTAGAGTGTAACATTCATAATTTATGGAGATCTTTGGAAAGATTTAAATGGTGACATAAGGTGCAGGGCATTAGAGAACTACAATATGGATTCTGAAATTTGCCTTTTAAAAATCATCGGCATGTTTACTGCTTAATGTTCTTGTTGCCTATCAGAAAATGGATTCTGAATATATGTGGCTACTGAATGCTGGGCCTGATTTTTTTTTTTCTCATTCCCTTAACTTCACTGAAGTTGCTCCTGATCTACAATGGTGTAACTGCAATGCATGTCAGGTGCTATTATTCTACTCCTGGAATCTTTTCTCCATATCAGATGTATTCTACTTGTGACATGGCATTTCAGATTCCTGCACAGGCAAGAATTACATCTAAATATGAAGACAATTTAGAAAGCTTACTGGGTATTTGATCCTCACTTCTGACAATGATGATTCATTCATCCTTTCTTCAATATGTTTGTTACATAACTTTTGGTTTTCTTTTTCTCATTTGGTAATGCAGTAATTTAAATGCCAGGAATGCCCCACACCCTAAAATATTTATTACTTTTTACTGCTTTTGACCAAGATTTTCCTCTAGATCTTTTTAATGGTTTGCATATTTTAGATTTTTTTTTTTCCAGCATTATTTGTTCTTGGTATTATCTTCCCTTTTTACTAACTTAAAGATATTCTTTAACCATCACACTGCAGAATTTCTACTATTTTGGACGTCTTTTTTCATAGTTCTAATCTTCCCTAGTTCCCTAATGTTTAATCATATTGGGTCAGTCCTAGAGGATAGAATAATATTCAACATTGGGGGGGGATTTTCCCCCATCCTGTGGTTTTTAATCCTCTACGGCTTTTAAAATGTGTTCGTCCCTGAGACACAGGAGAAGATATGTAGGCAGATGGATAGTTTAATGGCCTCATAGATTTTCAGAAGTCAATATGCAAATTATATTAACCCCCTGTTGCTAGCAGGCACTTTAGCCTCAATCAGTTAAACTTCAAAGCAATTGTGAGATGAGAAAAACAAAGAAAAATGGGTCTTGGGTAGATTTGTATGAAAGTAGCAAACTTGAATAAATGTATTAACAACACTAGATTTTAGGGCTCTCATTTTCAAAAGGTTACTCACAAAGCTCTCATGTTATTTCAGAATGACAGCTTGTTGAAGATAAGAATGCCATACTAAATCTACCTAGCTTAATAGGATTGGATGGGAGGGCTGCTAAATTAAGACTGATGGTACACTTGCACTTCCTTCGGTCTGTTCTTCTGAACTTTCAGATAGATTCAGCAAAATGTCCAGAGAGAAATGAATGGGGAAAACGAATGGGGAAAATAATTGTGTTAAAAAGCAGGAGTTAAACAATGAGAAAAAAATCAGAAAGTGAATTAATTGGGCTGTTACTTCATCAAGAAGAAAAATACCAGCAAAGAAAAGCAGAAACTAATTTGGTTTTGGTGCAAGTGGAGCAAGCATACAAAGCAAAACTGCAGAATAGGAAATACAATTTGTACTTGAAGAGAAATATGATCTAGTTGGGTAAATAAAGAAACAGAGTAGGGTATTGAAACACCAAGACAAAGTATTGAGAAAGTGAGATTTCCGAGAATAGGTGGCAAAATAACATCTGCTCTAAGTCTCATACTGCTGCTGAGCCAAAAAGTGACTCTGCAGATACTTTGTGGCTTCTGTGATGAGTCTTCAGCAGCACCCAAGGGCAACGTGGTAAGCTGAGCTGCAACTTTAATTACATTATAAGAGTGGCAGGAGGTCAATAATATTTGTAATATGAGCATTTGTGACAAATCAATTGTATAATGAAAACGATTATAACATCATTAGAAGTCTGATAACCCAATAACTTTGTGATAATTACTTCTCAGTTACAGGGAATAATTTACCACAGGAGATGCTGGAATATTAGATACGAACACTAATAGCTGTAGTCGTATCTGAGGCATATGTGCCATTTAATATCAAGTTTGAATCCCATCATTCATTTGAACATTGTAGATTTTTGACAAGCAAGGGCTGGATTTGGAAAGGTAGTTACACATATATGTGCCTTTGGGTCTCTTAATAACTAGAGAAATATGACGTAAGGTGCCCTTAAATAGAAAGATGATGGGGGTTGTTTTGGTATTTGGGTTTACTTTTTGTGTCAGATCAGCATGCTCACTAGGCCCAAAGCAAGGGGAGGGCTGTGAACAAGTGATTGAGGGCAGAGGATGAGAATGAGAGTCTACTTTTTGATAGCAATTAGCATGGGGACTGGGTTATATCCAATACTAAGTTGTACTACATTTCACTCCTGAAAATTAACTTACACTCCTAGCTAACTTCTGAGATACTCCTTGCCCTCCCACCCCCATACCTATTTATTTATTTTACCTATACAGCTGATGAAGCTAATTCCTAAGAACTGTGCTTGTGAAGCGAATAGTAGATTGTGCTCTAAGACTAATATGATAATATGATTTATTATTTACGAAACTGTCCTGTTTGAAGAAAGGACAATCATTACTGTCATGGTCAGAAGAGTTCTTATGCCAGACTATTGACTATCATAAGCAAAAATTACTTTTTAGTTCTACAAGTTTAGTACTTTCTCTGCTAGCATGTGTTTTCTATCCTATCATGTGTGCTGGTTTTGGCTGGGATAGAGTTCATTTTCTTCATAGTAGCTAGTATGGGGCTATGTTTTGGATTTGTGCCGAAAACAGTGTTGGTAACACAGGGATGTTTTAGTTACTGCTGAGCAGCGCTTACAGAGAGTCAAGACCTTCTCTGCTTCTCACCCCACCCCACCCCCGAGTAGGCTGGGGGTGCACAAGAAGTTGGGAGGGGACACGGCTGGGACAGCTGACCGCAACTGACCACAGGGATATTCCATACTGTATGGCGTCATGCTCAGCATGTAAAGCTGGGGGAAGAAGAAGGAAGGGGGGGATGGTTGGAGTGATGGCGTTTGTCTTCCCAAGTAACCATTACATGTGATGGAGCCCTGCTTTCCTGGGGATGGCTCAACACCTGCCTGCCGAGAGGAAGGAGTTTTGCTTTGCTTGCGTGCATGGCTTTTGCTTTACCTATTGAACTGTCTTTATCTCAACCCACGAGTTTTCTCACTTTTACTCTTCTGATTCTCCCCCCCATGCCACTGGGGGGAGTGAGCGAGCGGCTGTGTGGGACTTAGTTTTGGCTGGGGTTAAACCACAGCACATGATATGACTGGAATTTAAAAAAAATTGATACGATGCTGAAAACAAAGTACGTGAAGAACAGTTTGCCTGCATTGTTTCTGAACCTGATGAGGGAAATCAGCATGCATTTATATGGCCTCTTATTCAGTCTAATCATTCTGCTGGCAGTTGGTCTCAGAGTTGCACATAGATGGTGTTTCTGCTTGGTACTTGTTAGTCAGTTTTGTAAATGGTTGTTTTGGAGATGCTTAAAATATTGACCATGGCCCTCTTCAAACTAGATATTTTAAAGTATAAAATAGTAAGAGAGAAGAATAATATTGGAATTACAGTAATATCTTGAGAATAAAGTAACAGAATTTTGACTTATGGGGGTTTTAGTTATCTTCAACTGATTTATGTTCTATCTTTCTATAAATACAATTTCCCAGCCCTCAGGAACATGCTTGTGGAAGAGAAGGAATTGCTGGTTATCACTGATTCTAGCACACTGATTGGAGTGTCATGACACAGGGGTATTACATTTCATTCCTCACTAAGGTGAGGAACTTGGATCCATAAAAAAATGAGTCAAATCTCCATGGCAACATGTTAATCCTATTGTGTAAACAGCATGCTTTCCCCTTGCGTGTTTGTTACCCTGAGGAAGAACATCCTTTTCTATATACGTGTATGTGCATTTAGGTGAGCGCACACACACGTATATAGTAATCATTTAAAATTAAATGTGTTAAAGAACTGAAGTTGATCTTCTATAAGAAGACAAAATACAACAAACAAGCAAAACCTAAACACATCAGATCTCCCACTTGTGATGCACTAATTCAGAAGGAATCCTCCTCCCTGCATTCTGTGTGCCAAAATGTTTGCCTGTGTTTACATTTAGTGTTGTTAAAGTGCATGTTGCACTGGATTCTGCTGGTATTTGTCCTTTTGCATCCATGACACACCCTGCTTCTTGCTTACCGTTTTCTCAGTCTCATCTTCAGATTTTACTAGTTAGTTTTTCCCATCAGGTGGCTAATTGTAAAAAATAAATTATTAAAATCTTGTAGAGCCTGCAGGAACCCATTAACAAGTCTGCTCCCTGATGAGGTTTTTCTGCTTAGACTTTCAGCTGAGATTTGTCAGTTAATCAGCTTTTAATTTGATTAGCACATGACACGTATTGACTTTGTTTCATTCTAGTTTCTCGGTCAACGTTTCAGGAAGTACCAGGTCTAATTTATCCACACAAATTTCTAACTACATCAAGCAATTTTCTTTTTAATACAAACTTTTAATCTCATCAAGTTAGTTGAGATGCATTTTCCATAAACATATCCTGGTTGGCATTAATTATATTATCATCCTTTAATTCTTTGTTTATGAAAATATAACTAGATTGTAGTTTATTTGGGTAAACTGTTTCATAGACTGGAGAAATATTTAAAAAGTTGAGGTTTCTGGAAGTAAATCAGTTTCAGTCTGTCTTCAAAGTGATTCAGATTTGGGGTGTGGGGTTTTTTAGCATCTTCCGTCACAGAATCAAATGTCCTAATGTTAAAGGGTACTAGTGCAGTTGCACTTGGAATAGACTACTTAGTTTTAAATGGGGTTGGTGACAGGCATGAATGTGACTTTTTTAATTAGTGAATGCCCTTACTAAACAGTGTAAAATCAGTCTCTTCCTGCCCCAGTAAATATTTCTGTATTTTTTACAGATGGTAGAAAAATGTTCACAAGAGTTGCAGGCCACTGTCAGGATTTCTGGTACCTTAGTTGAGGTAAGAGGTTTGTCTTTCCCTCTGTTTTGTTACTCTAGGTGTGAAATTTTTGTTCAGACAAAAATTAATGTGTGGTTTCCTTATGGTAGTACTAAACTGAGAGATGTTTACCTGTTTTACCAAGTTCTTTGACAGGAGGTTTGAAACAGATAAACTGCTTTCCTCAATGTTTATCCCTGTCTATAGCAATGAATAAATTTAAAAAAAACCCCAAACGTTGCAAAATTTGTCATCCCCCCAATTCCCTCCGCCCCCGCCCAAGAAAAAGTCTGTTTATGTGATTTTTTTTTTTTAATTATTTTTTTTGTTTGTTTACCTGCCCTAAAACAAGTAAGAAATTGTTTTATGTATGTCTCTGGTATAACAACATAACTTTTTACATTAATCAGTGTGTTAAAACTGTAGTGAGTTTTCATGAGTGGAAGCATTACTTGGTTCAAAGAGTAATTAGAGAATCATAGAGAAAAATAATTGACTATGCAAAGCAGCAGGCAGATTTTGAAGATACTTAGGCAAACAGAAGTCTTGAGTCTTCTTGGCTGGCATAAATGAAATTAGTGGAAAGAGAGTCTGGTTGCTTATTAACATGCTTTCAGGAAACATTGCATGTTGAAGGCTTCTAGGTCTGTTTCACATTAAATCCATTTCATATTAGTTTCCTTTTAAAATTTTTAAGGAACATAAAGAGACAATGTCACTGTACATTTGTGTCAATTAAAATGGAAGGAGAATCCTGTTCTTTTTAGGTACATGAATAGTACTTTGCCAGAAAAGTGATGTGAACATCTCCCTTTCAATAAGAAATTTAGTCTATGCTCATAGTTAAATAGTCCTTCCTGTGTGTGATGGTTGCTCCTCTTTGCCGCTGTGTGTTGCAAAGTAGTTAATTTGCCAGAAGTGTTGTTTGTAACTTTGACCCCTCAGGCTAATGTCCGATGCTGGTAGGGGACATTCTGAGATCTCTCCTCCTCCTCCAGCTGGAGCGGATCTATTTCACTTAGGATACTTCTCTCAACCTTTGCTGAAAACTAAGGAACAGCTTACAGCAAAGGGTTGCTGCACATCCTATTGTAGCGCAGTGTTGAAAATGGTGAGGGACAGGTTGCAGTACAGTGCGTAGAAACAGTGCGTGAATAGTGATTGACTAAGTTAACCACATGCCTTGCCCCCGCCCCCTGTAGGAGTGCCCTCTTTTTAGTGCTTCTAATACTGAGGTCTCAGGCATGTATTTGCTTGGAACGGAAGCAGCCAATACCACTTTCTGAAATTATTTTGAGAAAAGACGACAGGAACTTTTCTACTAATAGATTTTTTTAAAAAATCTATTACATGGTATTTCTACTTGCTATTCTAAAATTCACTTCATTTGCACATGAGTAAATAGTGGGAGTTTTCTGCCTTAGAAATCTTTTTCCGTTCCTTTTTTCTTCAAGAGAAGTGGTATGTGAACCTGAGTGAGGCCGAGGTAAGCTTTGAAATGAGAGGCCAAACATGCAGCTTATATAGAACCATGGAATGACTCTAAAGTGTGTCTAGAAGTCATTGTGTCCAAATCTGCACTCATGTGCAAGCCAATTTATAACCTGTTGCTCAGTAGAGTCACTTCAGTTTGAGGATGATGATTCTTTGGTTTTATGGCCTCATTGTTTCTGTGTTCCTCTTTACTTTTTGACATGGGTTTTGTTGTAAGCAAAATTGTTTCGGAAGAAGAATTATGTTGTAGTCAGAGAAACCTGCCTGTTCTTTGGAACCCAAGAATTTATTTATCACCCAGCTAGTCACAATACTCAACCGCAACTTAACAGAGCTGAGCCGTCTCATCTGCCATACTGACCAAGGTACAGCCACCCCTTTATTTGGTGTTTGTCTCCTCTTTCATCACCCATAGAGTCCTGAGGTTGATGTGAGCAATCTTTTAAGTTGGTGCATTGCAATCGGACATCAGCATCCAAACTTCTTACTGAGAGATGTCCCTGATGCATTTTTCTCACTCTCATTTAGGTTCACTTGGAGCTATTTCATACAGTTGCTATAGGAGTCCACCTCTTTGTTCTTCACTGGTCTGCAACCTTACACTATGTTGAAATTTTATTATATAAAGTATGCTATTAAGAAATACTTGGTATGGTATATTTCAGGATCTAAAGTTAGGTTGTGTGATTTACACACGTGTTAGACAAAGAGTAGTTATGTATTACCTTTATTCAGACCATCTTCTATTTAAACAATATATCATGACATTTAGGCAAAGGAATCCCAATATCCTGCAGTTTTCACCGGAGACTGATGGCTGGGTAAGAGGGTCCACTCTGCCCATAGATTCCAAGAGCTACAGTTCTGCTGTGGTGGGAGATGTGAAGCAGCAATTTGGACAACTGAAAGAAATCCACTGTTGCTGTCTATTCATCCTCACTGTGTAATGTACCCTTCTCATTTCCTTAGTAATCATTGCATGGTCTCCATTTTTTTTGAATGGGTGACTTAAGATTATATAGCAGTTTGCTGTGCAGTGCGAGTAGTGTACCCCTCAAACTAAGAAAATGTAAACAGAAAAGTACAGAATTTCAGTATGGAGTTCAAAGATAATGACAGAAGATGATATGATCAATGTTTCTATTAAAGGCTTAAGGCATGTTATTTACAACTACTTTGGATGTTATACCATAATTAATAGAAGGTAGCCAAAGGACACTCTTTTTGACAAACTGATTTAGGGCAATTGAGCAATGGACAACCTCCATTTAAAAAATGTCAATTTATTAACACGGTTATGGTCAATAGGAGCTGTGTCTAGCACTTTCAGAAGTCAGGTCAGTGAACTTTATCCAGTGCAGTAACTTAGTCTAGTTAATGTCAAGACGACAATTTTGTTTATCTAGAGCAAATCACTAGTTAGAATTTCTTTCAGGCTCCCAGTCATTTGGATGTGTGATCCGGTCTTGCGTGTAAAAATGGTGAACAAATGCAAAATTTATTAGTAGCAGAATTTGCCGTTCTCTTTTACACTACTAAATTTTGTTACCACATTTGCAGTAAACTCTCTAAACTCAAATGAACAGGGCAAATGGAATGTTGCAGCTAATCTGAATGCAGAATTTCTTCAAGTTTCAAGCTATAAACTGCAGAAATTAAGTCCTTGTCGTGGGCAGGCAGAGAGAGACAAAATTAATTGCACCAGTAACAGTAGAAAAGAAACAATTCTAAATGCATATGGATAAAGAAACCACAGTAGCAACATTCTTGGCTGGAAAGTTTTCATCTTACCATGCTTTCTAGTATTTTTAATATGGTAGCATAAGACTTCTTATCTGGCTAATGTTATCGTATGTGAACAGCAATCTTGACCTAAGAGCTGGAGAATGAATTATTGGTAACTGAGGAGAAGAGGCAGAGAAGAAAGTTCAGCCAAAGGTGAGAGGAAATGTGACCTATTAGGAAGGGAAGAGGGGATATGGGTTTTGTTCTTGGCCTGCTCTGTGACCTTGGGCAAGTAACTTTATCTCTAGCTTTCTCCATTATTTCCCCTATCATTTGCCTGTCTTGGCTATTTAACTTGTGAGCGCTCTGAGGCAAGAATTGTGTCTTGCTACTGATGTACAGCACACTGGGGCCCTAATCTTAGTTGAAGCTTGTGCATATGACTACAAAATGGGGAAGAACTAGCATGGTTTGTGTGCATCTGTTGGAGGAAGTTTGAAAGATGGGAGAAGTAAAATAGAATGGTTACAGCCATAGTTTATCCTTCATCCGAGGAGTATGTACGTATACCTAAGAGCGACACAGGAAAACAAATGCCCATTGTACTTGCTTTAGACTGTGACATTAATGGACTTGCTAAAATTGTAATAATATATTTCTTTTAAAGAGTCATTCTGGCAATCTGACAAACCACCATTTAGCTCTAACAATCAGTTTGATTCTCATCCTGAGCAATAGACTTGTTGATTGCTTCAAGAAGACTGAAGTTGCAAATGTGTCAGACTAGAATAAATTAAGGAATTGAACTGCAGAGAGGCAGAACAGGGCAATGAGAAGTTACTGTTTCCAAGCTGCTTTCTAACTTTGGAAGCTTGCACCATTCTCTTTCTGCCATCTAGGTTGTTTTCATATCTTATTTTTGCATGTCCTCTCTATTGTGCTATTAAAACTTTAAGCTTTGTCTGCCCACTTGCCCAGCTCCTACAGAGATGCCTTGTGCTTCTTCCCCATTGAATCCTTTGCATAAGACAGCTCTCCTAACCTAATTTCTGTCAGCTTTCTCCATATTCCAGTGCCTCACAAGAATGCAGCTGTTGAACACATGGTGGGAATAAACTGGTTTATACTTACAAATTTAGACTTCCACTCAGGAAAACAACCAAAAATTTATGCATGTTACATTCTTACAGAATAGGGACTTTTTTCCAGCAAGAGTCCTTAAGACTTTAACTAAAATGTATTACAATCTGTGTCATATATTAAAAACCCAGACCAAACAAAAAACAACAACAAAACCACCCAAATATAACTTCTCTGACCATCTCTGTCTCCTGTGTGGAAAATTACTTTTTAACTGATACTGTAACCTTTACTCTTTGTCTAAAAATTATAAGCAATTTAGGGTATAGACCTTTTTTTGTCTTCTGTTAAAGGGTGACAGAGCACACCAAGCATGTCCTATACTCCTTCACTCCTACTACGTTTCTATTTTAATTTTTATTTGTGCAAATGTTTATACACAAGAACTCTTAAGAATTGCTTATTCTGAACTTTATTCAAGGGAAAGATGGATTGATCATCACTTCAGGGTAGAGACGCTGTGCATGAAAACATACTTTTCTTAGAGTTGGAACTGGTAACAAAAACAGGAAACTGGAAATCTAGTTTGTATGTGTTTGTGAGGAATAACTGCAATTTTGTGAAATTACAGGTTATAGCAAGAACTTCCGGTTAGAATATGAGGATGTGATAGGGTATATTTCTGTGTTGAGCCACCAGTTACTACTGAGTGCTGTTTCCAAACCATTCTTCTTGTTCCTCTCTGATAGTATGTACAGATCTGTTTTTAAAGCGTATTAGTGTAAAGAGGACTTGGCTCTTTTCCTTTCAAAACAGTTTGCTACATTGGAGCGCAGGGAGGGGGGGGTGTGGGGCAATATGATTTCCACATGGATTTGGAAATCACTATAATTGTTATTGTCTGCAAACAACAATTGTTTAGGAGAGAGGTATGTTTTCATGTAAAATGGAAGGTGGGGGTACTGACATTACAGAGACTATTTAGAATGAAAAAACTTGCCCATAGGACACAAGAATTCTGCAAAGTGTCAGCGTTACTCCTTCAGGCTTATCAACCTTCACTGTAGTTGCTCATTTTAAATTTGTGGCATCTATCCCAGGATCTAAACTGAACTAATACTGAATAAAAACACAAAAGCCGTCATTATGTTTACTCCATTTTGGCTTGAGAAATTAATTTTTCAGGATCAATATTGTTAAACTACTTTTGGAAACCTTTTATAAAAACCACTTAAAGTTATGTCACTCAGGTTGTCACTCATGTTGCCCAGGAAAAACTGTTTTCAGTTATTCTGACAAAGGAGTTTGTGTTTCTGTCCGTTGGACTTGACTGGAATGTAAAGATAAGGGCTTTACATCCAATTGGAAGTAGGAATTTTAAACTCATTTGTTCACATATACATGAGGAAAATGAAGCCATGGTGGAGAACTGGCTCTAGTCTGCTTAGTGTATGCTAATGTATTCTTCTCAATGTAATCTTTTACCTTGCTAAATAAACTTTTAAATGCATATTCCTCTCAAGGTGCTCATAGAAGTTTACGTTAGTCTGCAGTGTGCAGCAATTCCCAGAAAAATAATACCAGGAGAAGTCACTGTGAATTGTGTTATCATAAAAGCTAGAATCACTTATTTCCCTTTACAATTTAAAACATTGCACAAGACTCTCCAGGGTAGAAATAACATCTCCAGCTGGCCTGATTTGTGTTAGTAAAAGTAACACCACCAAAGAAGTATTGCCTTTTGTAATTTAAAATCAAATATGTACCTTATTACCAGAGTAGGAGGAATGCATTTCACTATAGTTCTCATAGCAATGTCCATCAGGAGGAGGAGAAGAAGAAGAAGAAAAAAAGAAAACCCCCACCTAATCACAGAACATCCTGGATCATAAACATTTGGTAACAAAAATCAGAATTCAGTGAAAATCCACTTGAAATGTTTCAATTAAAAGCCGTTGTTATGGAGGCTGAGTGTATGATGCAGCTTCTCAAAATTAGTCTTCTAAAGTTCTACCCATTTTGACATTCTGAATTAACTTTGTGCTTTCTTTGTCTCTCTGAACAGCTTTAATTGTTTCTTGCTAAAAGACATGAAAATATAAATCAGCCAAAAGTTATATGAATTCAGAAAACGTACTGCAAATCATGAGGTCTAGATTGGTGGGTTTGTGCTTGTGCAGAGGCAGTGATGCTTCGTGTCAATATGTGAAGGGTGTCTTAAGTAGAGCAGTCATTGCAGGACTGTGGTCACCATGTTGCATATCTCTTTATAAATATGAAGTGCAAGGAGAGGCGAACACTGTAGGGGAATACACCCTGCAGTGCTCCGGGTTCTAAGCAGTACAGTAGTACCTCTAACGAGTTGCATAAAATCTTGGATCCTGTTACGGGTAAGATGGTGAAAGTCCATCAGCATTTAAGTGTCAAAAGTCTCCTTGACTTGACCCTTAGCTGAGCTGGGTAAAAGCTAATGTAAAAGGGTCAGAAAGGAATGGATGCTGTTATACAGCAGCTCTCTGAGAGAATGGAAAGCAGGATCTAGGTGCATCATTTCTGTGACCCTTCTGGGGTTGCCAACAGGTAGGCCTGATGGATCTAGTAATTATGGCTTAGACTGTTATCCCTGATAACTATTGTCTTATTGCATCCTTTTGTTCAAAGTTGCTGGTCCCCCTGCAGTGATGGGAGTTCCGAGTTGCATTCCAACCTGAATTACCTTGGGGATTCTATGAACTCTCTTAGGCATTTTGGCAGTAGCTCAGGCACACGCACGTTTTCTTCCACCAGCACTGCTATGGGGCTACAGTTCCTGGCAGAGAGGTGGAGCAGAGAGCAGTTGAACCTTCCACAAAGGTTTTCTTTTTTGTTGTGCAAGAATGAGAAGCCTTCAATTAATTTGCTGCCTTAATTGGTCTGAATTAATCCATGGTGCAACTCCATTAACTTCAACTGACCCTGCAACGTCATTAAAATGATAGAAAGGTATTGATATTTCCCTAATGCAGACAAGTTGTTGTAAAAGGAGTCACCCTAATTTTTATATAATGCAACTAAAAATCTACATATATCTTGCTTCCTGTTTTGTAAATATATTCTCTCAAATAAAGCAGTGACTATTTTAGCTTGTAGCAGTGGGTTTCTATATGTATCAAACTCGTTGATTCCTTTGCAAAAGGATGTTAATTTGTCTGTTAAAAGCCAAAAGCTTGCTTGCAGTTTATGTAGACGAGAAGGAGAAAAGGAAGAAGAATTGGAGGGACAGTATATGCTCTCAGACATAGCTCATAAACCAGTAACGTTCTAGTGGCAAACTAAAAAGTGGGTGTATTTACCTGTTTGAAGTAGCCGAAATGTAAATTGTTTTGCCCAAATTAGAATGGGTTTCCTGTTCACCTGTGGCTGCAATGATTGTGCAAGGGGAACTGTTTATGTAGAATTTTGGAACTACTACTCCTATTGAATTTTCTGAAGCAAAAGGAACTTTTGTAGTGAGTCTAATGTGCTTGCTACTGAGAACACATTTTGCTTTGTATGTCCTATGCTGAAAAACGAGATAACCTGGTTGGTGGTTGTATCTGAACTTTCTTACATTTATCGGTATTACTTTTCTCTTCAAAAAATACTCATTCAGCATGATTAGGCCTAAGTTTTCAATGGTCTTAAGTTATATTTTTGATAGGATTTTTTTTGTTTTAAATTCTCCTTCCTCTATACCTAAACTCTGATCAGTTCTGCCAAACTCGTGTACCTTCAAAACTGCTGCTTCTGTTTCTGATATGAAGAAGGGCTTTTATGTCTGGAATATTGTCTGGCTTTTCCAGGAATACCAGCTGGTCTAGTGAAAGATACTACTTCTACTTAAGATACTTTTCCTGCCTATGCGTTTACTCTTTTACAGCTGTTGTAAAATATGCTGCAGCAAAATATTTTGGTGTGGTTGCTACTAGAATCAGTTTACAAACTGGCCACATAATTGGTCATTATTTCTTCAATGAATCTCTCTTTTGCTAAAATGATCTGCCACGTGAGAAACCTGAATCCTATATCAGGATCCTGAATGATGAATCTGTATTAGTTTTACTGAGTCTACTGAAAAAATATTTTTGAGTCACCCAAACAGTGTTTTGAGCCATGTTCATTTATTGAGCATCCTTTTGGTCTGGTGGTAGTTTCCTGACATCATTCTTCAGGACTGTCTTTACTTGTGAGTATCTGATTGACACTGTGACTGCTTACAGCCTTGGAGCAAAGTAGACTATTTGAAAGAAATGCAGGAAACAACTTTTGAAGTGGGTATTTCCAGAATAACAGCACAGTTGGGTATTTTTTTTTTCTTGACCCCCCCCAGACCTTGGTGCTAGCTTAGCTGTGTAGGGGTTGAATACAGCAGAAGCAGGAGAAACAACAAATGGGATTTGGCCTGAGGCTAGCAGTCTTTTTAAAGAGGATCTGGGAGCATGCTCAGCCACTTCAGGTGGTGAAATGAAGAGGTTAGTGGGTCTCCACTAACTGCTGTATGGAGATGTTTCTTTTGAGCTGTCACAGTGTCAGACAGTTCCTGTCCAGAATCTGAGTTAGCTGTAAAACTGTGCTTGACTTCTCAAATTCCAGGATGGATATGATTTAGGTTTTTTTTATTTTATTTTTTTTCCCCCCTTCCTTTTTAAGTCAGAGATCTGGATGAGGGGTATACCTCACCCTAATCACAGACTTGAAGGAAAACTATCAGGGAACAAGGCAATATTCCCACTCTGCATTTAGCTCTAGACTAGCCACCATAAGTTACAGTCCTCTGTGTCCCTCTGTGCTAAAAGCAACTAAGTAAACTCCTGGCTTAGGACCTCAGATGTCAAGGATGTGCCACCACCATTTGCCTGAAATGCAGATTCATTTTTGCCTCTTCCCACCTTGAGGCAGTGGAACCAGTTATGTTTGCAAAGCACCCAGTAGCAGAAGCGTGCATCTAAGGTAAGACTTATTACCAGCTCTTTTTCTTCCTGGCATCTGAAAGAGGATGTTCTGTTGTGTCTGCTGCTTGTCACACCCCCGTTCCTGGCTTTGCTGAAAATGTACTCAGGGTGCTTCTTCAGGGTAGCTTGTCCTGTAATTTGAGATTTGTCCGTGTCCTATCAGTGGAGAGGCTTTTATTCAGCTGAGTAAACAAGGGTTTCTTGCAGAACATGCCCTGAAAATGGCAAGGGCAGCATACCAGTCTGTAGAAAGATCTTTAGACTCTGAGTAGGGTGTTGAGGAGGGAAAACAGGAGGTTGCTGGGAGGGTTGTCATTCATTAATTCCACTTGCAATTGAGAGAGAGGAAACATTGAGTAAAGACCTGTCTCTCTTTTTTCCCTCTTAACTGCTTCAGTCCAAATACTAATGAAAAAACAACTGTTCTCTTGCTCTCTCCTTCACTTTTACTGTTGTTTACAGAAAAAATATTACTCACTTCAGTATGAAGTCTGCACATTTATTTCCATCAAGTTTATCTAAGATACTTTTTTTTTTCTTTTTTTTCTTCTCCCCTCCCCCTTAACTGGCAATGTAGAAAATGCTTTGGTGGAAAATCAAGACTGCTGTTGTTCCTGCCAGTCTGTATATGATCTGTGACAAGTGGGCGTAGACATTTAGATTTCTAAGAAATTTCTTTGAATACATTGCTAGTCCAGACTCTGCTTCTTGTTTTCTTCCTGCTTGTTATAGATGACATATTTGTCCCCAGAAGCTGTATTCCAAACATTCTGCAAATATTTGTTTTAATTATGTCAACAGAATCAAAGCATCAATGACTATCAGTGAATAAGAAGTTGTATGTATAAGAATAGAGAGCAAACATTCCATAAAAAAAGAGAAGTACATTTGGTTTTGTTACATCATAAGATCATAGGATAACTCAGGTTGTAAGGGACTTCCAGGGGCTCTAGTCCAACTTACTGCTAAAAGTAGAATGGAGACTGTGGAACCTCTCTGGGTAACCTGTTGCAGTGCCTGACTGTCCTCCGGGCGGGGGTGGGGGGGTGGAAGTCTGAACCTCTCTTGTTCCAACTTAATTGCACTGTGTGATGTAACAACTTACCTCTTTCTTAAACTTGTTGCTTGTTTTTGAATAGTAGTGGTGGGGATATGTAATGGAAATATAATGCTATATTTTTTCCTGCTGTATGGGGCTGGAGGTATAAAGTGGGTCCACATGCAGTTTACAGTTGGTTCTTATTGTGACAAAGTGGAAGGCTGTTGAAACAGTTCTGGTGTTATGGTTACTAGTTGTCCTCTTTTGCTTCTGGAAAAATCACCTAAATTTATGAGTGTGCCTGATAAATGGTATCAGTGAACAGATCCAGTTCAAAAATAGGGAAGTATTTCACTATGATCAGTTTGTTCTGTGGCTAACAGCATGAGGATGCAGGGATAGAGAAGAGGAATTCTAAATTGGGGTTTCTATCAGTAAAGGGAAAGAAGGAACTCTAACAAGAGGCTGGAGATCTGCAAAGAGTCTAAAGAAAGACAAAAACTTTGAAAGAAGTGTAATGCGCAAGATAAAACTGTGGCTGAGTGCAGGTCTTAGAATAGCTCAGAGACTAGCTGGCTGACCAGTTTCGATTGATACGCGTTTTGGGAATAACTGCATCCTTTGAACTGACACTGGTGGAGTTTTCATGACCACACTGAGCAGTTTATTCTCTGAGATCGTGGTGGAGGCAGCACTAACAAAACTCAGTTTTGTTTGCAGATATTTACCTGTTATCATGGAACAAATTTAATTCACAGATCAACTTTCACTTCCAGATTCTGATGAGTGTTCTAATGAGAAAGATCAAAAAATAAGCTGGAAGTAGTACTGTGAAGCTGAGTTAATTATCTCTGTCTATCCCTTCTTGGTATTTCTGCATGAGACCTACCAAGGTTTAAATCACAGGGCTCATAAATAAGGCTCAAAGCATGAAAAGCTTCAGACCAGGTTCAAACTTCTCATTCTGTTTCAACAGGAATTCAGTTCAGTAGTAGGAGTTTGGTGCTTTTCTGACTAGAACTGAATCATTACTGATATAATGATCTGAGTTATGACCTAATCACTTCTGCAGTATGTAAAACTAGCAAGAATGTGTTTCACTTTCTGCTAGGTAGTTATATTAAGATGCCATGTTGATCCTAGAAATCATTTGCTGTGAAAATTTGCACAAAGCAATGACTGCTGTGGTTGAGGATATGTGGCTCATTAAATGGAATAGAAATTTCTTTCCCAAAAAATGGAAAAGAGACCACAGGAAACTGGCAAGCTAGGACAGATGAGATGCTGAACAAATACTCACAGTACCACCTGGATATAACGGGCTTCTGAATTACTGGTAATACTTAGTCTGAGAAAGACAAGCAGCTTGGTGTTGATTTAGTATTGCTATGTGTTGCTGTAGGGTCATTTAGTGAGTCCCTGTGCATTTCTACAATAGAATAATCTCTGTTCACTTCACTTGAAATGCAAGAGGAAGAACGGTATGGAAATAGTTTTACTAGAGTAGAATAACAGATGCTATAAACCTCGTGTTCTTTTAGCTGAACAGTATAGGATCATCTCCCTGTTCTTCATTGCTTTTTTATTTTGTTTTTCCTCTTTAGATGTCTAATATCCTAAGAAGTCATAAACACTTTTCCTATTTAGCTTGAGAGTCAAAATTCTCCTTAGTTATCTACATCAGCTGTGCTGTTCTCTTGTTACTTCTGTGCACAAAGGAACGGAGCACAGGAACTGCTTTTTGTGACAGTTCTCGAAGACAGTGCAATCTTGTCATGATTTAAATTAGAATTAGCTTCTGAAAAAACTGCGTACTGTAGGTATGAAATCAGTGCAACATGTGAATTTCTCCATGGCTAATTGCTCCATAACTAATTTACAATGACCATTTTTAGTTTATACTAATAACTGCATCAGATAATGAGAACAATGTATTAGATGGGCTTTTAAAAGTCAGTCATGTTACATTTGCTTAATAATGTGAATTTGACAGATTAAATGTAATAATCAAAAAGAAGAATCCATTTTTAATGCCCCATGGTATCAGATGTGTCAGTATTTGTGCCTTAGCTGGCCATACCAGAACTAGGGACTTGCAAACAGGATGAGCAAATTCACTGTGAAGCAAAATGTAATTTATATAGGGTTATACTTCTGGTCATGTTCATATAATTATAAAAATTAATCTGATGGCTTTGGGAGATAGTTGGAGATAGAGGAGGCTGTGACATGAATGAGGGGACGCTGTCTGTCTGCATCACATGATGGGGCATGTTGGACTCATGCAGGCTGATGTGGTAAGGGCAGATCCACAGCTCAGTGTTTTACTGAGGAGAGGTGCACATTTCTCAGCTACAAGCAGTGCAAGGACCTGATGTGCAAGACTAACATCTGCATCCCATATCTTGTGTTATGGAATTGGAGGAAAGCTGCCTTTGGGAATGTATGAGTTAGTGCTGAGGCACAATGGGAGATGCAGGCTAATGATCCTAATCCCCTGTGCCTCCCACTTTTAATCTGCATCTGATTTTGCTTGGTCACACCAGTGGCACTAGCAGGATAGTTGGAAGCTTCTGCTTTACAAATGAGATGCATCTTCCTTGATGCTTTAAGCCCTCAGGAATCATAGCGCGCCACACAAAAACAAACAAAACACTGAAACATACTGAGCTTGCTCTGAATCTAGAGCAGCTGTGGGACAGCCATCTCTGGGCGTAACAAACAATGTAGTTTCACAGAGAAGACCCTAGAACGGGACATGAAGATGCAGCAAAGGAATAATACTGCAAAGAACTGAATACAAATGAGCAAATATCCTGAATATCATGTGACCATGTCACGTCAAGCTGTTAATCAGACAGAACTAAATTGGGATGCTCGAGTCGTTTACAGAGCAATTTATGTTCTGAGGAGCAATAGACTTGCTTTTGACTGCAGAGAGTGATATCAATTACTCTTACCCAGAACATTGTTTATTTGAATACTTACGAGATTGTAAAAGACTCTTAAGAAAGTTGTACCGCAGTAAAATTCAAAAGTGTTTTTTTTCATTTTATCCATGAAAGCAACAGAGCAGAGTCTGAAATTCCATCCTTTTCATCTTTTCCCCTCTTCCTTGTTCCTGAAGTTAAATAATCTCATCAGAGTAGATCTTAATGAAAGTGTTAGAGAGGCAAGTGGGTAGATCTTATGATATCTTTTCTTTTCGTTCAGTTTGCAGTGTTATAATGCTTTAATCTCTTGGTTCTTTTTTCAAATGGCTGCAGCATGCATACATGAGTAGGTTTGGGAATGTATCGTGCACTTGCGTTGTGTGTGTGTTGAGCTGTAACAATCACACTGTTGCTGAATAGTGGGAATCAAGGCTGTCCTTTGCAAATGATAGATCAGGTTATAGAAGGATACAAGGAAAATAAACACGCTGGTTATGTATTTGCTGGATATGGTCCTTATCCTTTCCTGCCACCATGACACTGTTCGATATATGGTTTTATAAATTCTGATGTCAGCAGGGGTGAATCAAGCATAGAATATGGCCATGTATTTAAAGAGAACAAAAGTGGATTTTTTTTTTTTTCTCTGCTAAATCCCTGGAATGCATTACATCAGTGTATTATCTGCCTCATCAGAGAGCCTGTAAATTGTGACATACATCACCAAAACACTCTTCCTCTAATGATTCATAATGGAACATGGTGTATTAGAGGTAATCCATTTTAAAATTGCCATGAGCTGCCAGAATAATTTATACTAGTTTTTTTCTATAGAAAGAAGGGCAAACCTGCATACATTTTCTAGTGTATAGAACTTATACCAAAGTTCACAGTGTTAATGTGTATTTTTATATTGCAAAATCTATTCATGTGTTAAGTACACATTGTACAAGCGGTGAGTAGTGTAAAGCTGCCTTTGCTGCAGAACTGTTAAAACTATTTCATTCGTCGTATTCATTTAGGTAGATACTGCATGGGAACTAAACCAAACATTATGCCTAGGGTTATTCACTTCTTATATGACAGAGAGGAGAATAAACATACTTTGATTAACACCACTATTAATTTGTCCAGTCATGCCATCACAGAATATTTGAGAGAGAAACCGAAAGGTTTCCCTCTCCCCCTCTTTTATCTTGTGTTTCACTGTGGTGGCACTGTTTGCTGAAATTCCCTGTCCTGTGACCAGTTCATTATCTTGCAAGGAGAAAGCTGGGTGCATTCTGCTGACTCACAGAGACAGACATTTCTGTATCTATCCAGGCAAACAGGCTAGTGAGGAAGCTCAAAGTAGAATTGCATCTTTTGTAGCTGCTTCTTTTAGCAGTCACGTTCTGGAACAATAGAGTAAGAATATTTGTTCTTACATTTGGACAGCTTTGTTCTTAACTCTTGGGGGAAAGGTAGATCTTTCCCCACAAACAAAGCAAGTTCTTTTGCATACATGAGCTTTGGTGCAATTGCATGGATGCCTATCTGAGCATTAGGACTATGTAGATTTGAGGACTAAATCTTTGGAGATCATAAAGGAAAGTTAGGGTTGGGAATTTGGGGTCACCTGAAAAAAGATGAAGGAAGTTCACTTGGAAGGAATCTGAGTTTTCAGCAAAAAGACCATTGCTAGAACAGTGGGCTTTGGAATGGTAAGAACTCTGTGTAGAATCACTGGTAAATTACTGGACTGTATGAGAAAAGAAAAAAAAAAAAAAAAGGAAAGAAACTTTGAAGATGCTTTTACTTCTATTGCAATTTACTGTGGTTTTTTACTTATAACTACTTACAAATGACTACTGGTTATTTAATCATGTAAATGCTTCCTTCTATTCTTCTTTCCTGCTTATGGCAACTTACTTTCTTGTAGCTTCTTCGGAAGATTATGTCAACTGAGTCTTCTTTAACTATGTGCTTGGTGACTCCTTCAGAGAATTCCCATAGATTTGTGAGGTGTGACTTCCTTTTACACAATCCATGTTGACCCTTTCCCAATATATCACACCCATCTCTGTGCTCACAAATTATCTTTATTGTAACTTCTACCAGTTCTCTATCTACAGACCTGAGATCTACTGGTCTGTACTTCCCTCTCTCTCCTGGAACAGTTTTTCAAAATGGGTATCTTATGTGTGACCTTCTAGACTTCTCGTAGTCAGGCACTTTTAAGTAAGAGGTTACACAGCGCAGTTAACTGCTCAGTTAATTCATTGTAGGTTTTGTCCAGAAGGTCATAGGTGCATACCAGCTGAGCCCAGTGACTTATTATTGTTTAACGTGTTCAGAGTAGAAGGGGTTTTTTCCTCTCTTGTTACTGTGTCTTCCAGCAGCCCTTTGATTTGAGGGGGAAAAAAACCCCATATCCCCTGGTATGCCTTATACTATGAGGGGATCCAGTAAGGGAATCTCTTTAAGCTGCCCTACAGTGAAAATTAATTGAAGAAAAAAAAAAAATAATTTTTGATTAACTTAATTTTTATTTAATGCAATAACCTTATCTTCCCTGAGCACTCCTTTTATACCTTGAACAGTAATTGCTTCTACAGATTCATAGACAGGTATTCTGTTCCTGATATGTTTGAAAAAGGATATATTACTAGGTTTTATGACTCCTATAGGCTGATCCTAAAACACTTTCTTTGTCCTCTTTCTTTGCTTGTGTTCTTACATCTAGCCTGCCAGAATTTATGATCCTTTCTATTTCCTTTGGACAAACATTCAGTTTTCTGAAAGATGTCTTCTCGCTTTTTAGCCACTGTTTAGCCATGTCTGCTTTTGCGTGATGTTTCTAACACTTTTTTGGTTTCAAGGCACTTACCTTGAGCCTCCAAAACAGTGGCTTTCCTTATCCGTGTGGGGAGAAGTACTTTGTGGTGTTGTGTATGTGTGAGAATTTAATTAAAATTAAGTTAGAACCAAACCCAAAAGCTTTGATGATGTGAATATGACACTCTAATGCAACATGATACTTAGAGTATACTTAAAAAGGGAAGAAAATAAATAAAAGGATTAAATCCAGGATGGTATTTCCCTCAATAAAGAAAATCTACATCATTCAAGCCCCACACAATTAATTAACGTAGTGTTGCATTCAACAGTTGAAAGAAATGAAGAACGAAATTTCTTGATCTACATCCATTTTTGATCTCCCTAGCAGGCCTGCAGAAGATTATAGGACTAATTCTCAAGTAAGATAAAAATTAATGTTGTGTGAAACTATTAGCATTTCAGCGTAAAAGCACAGAGCATAACAGGGTTATGAAACAGTGGCTGTGGTTGTGGCAATATATTTCCGATTTCTTTTTTATGTTTGGGTTAGTCCTGTAGTAAATAGTGAAAAAAGAAGTGGCATTTAGGGGATTTTAATGAAGGATGTCTTGGGGAAAAAAAAAATCTCACCAGATCAGCTTGAAGAGGAGTATTATTGTATACAATAACTAATCAAAGGCTTAAAAGCAAATGGTTATGACATCTATAGAGAGAACCTTGAATGTTTTAATGACTTAGCAGGAAAGTCATTTAGTACAGGTGCATTATTTGAATATATTTTTGAAAACTGTTTGTATTTTTAAGTGAAATGTGATTTTTCTCACAATCTGAAATGTGACAGTGAGTTAAAAGTTCAATGGCTGAAAAATCATGCAAATGCTCTGTTGTCCGTGTAATTTGAATTAATACATTACAAAATAAATTTAATTCAGTTCACTGTGAATTTCTCTAATATTCTGGGCTGGATGTGAACTACTTGGGATTATAAAGGAGAAGCTTTCCTTGGTTTCTCATATTCATTAAGCTTGTGAAGAACTTTGCAGTTTTGTCACTACTGAAGCCTTTGCTTCATTCAGTATAATGTTTATGTGCATACAAGTTCTTAATACATAGTTTAGATTATGGAAAACAAACCCAGTCTTGCCAGTTCTGCACGTACCTCATGGCTCTGTAAGAACCAACTTCAGGAGACTGTTTGGCAAAATGTCTTGAGAGGAAAGCCCTCGCTCCAGACTACATGGAGATGTCTAGAGAGTTGTCCTAGAAAATGCATGTTCCTTCCGTTTCTTTTTGTGTAGCTGAGGATCTTGCTCATTTTGCTTTCCCTGCATCAGGAAGTTTGGCAAAAGAGCACTTCAAAGCACATACTGCAAAAGCTGACCAAGAACACTATGGAAGAGTCTCCACACTTTTACTGTAAATCATCTTTTTCATAAATTGTGGCTAATGACAACACTATTCTGCATCTTCTTTAGAGCTGTTCAATATCATGATTTGCAGGTAATGTTATTTGTCATCTTATATTTACTGATTAGGAATAGATCTATTTGGGAACAGATCCTCAGGTTCCCTAGCGCACTCAAACAATGTGAAGGTAACACAGTAGTTTGGGAATTTGCTATTCAAGTACAAGTACTTCTAAATCACTTGAATTACAGGTTCTTACTTTCATAAAAGATATTTTTGAACTAGCAGTGCTGTTTTCCAAAACTGTTATGTTGTTTGGCAGATGTATTTTAAACTTTTATTTAAACTATTATTGAATATTACAGAATTGTGTGGAAAATCGGTGTAAAACAAATTTGCAACATTATATTTTAAAGTTATTACAGTAGTCTCCTATTTTTATGTTCTTTAGCATTAGATGGCACTGTTTTCCAAGCTTACCTTTCACCAGTGAGTCTGAGAAGTTGAAAGCTAAAATTGAAATGCCATCAAGTAATGGAGGTTTTAGTATATTTACCATAAGATAATTTAATTAAAATGTGGCAGAGTGAATTGGAAATGTATTGACCACTATCAGTTGGAAGTATAGACACTTTATAAGTTAATGCTGTTACAGTTTTGGATTAATAAAGCATCCCCTTGACGCACTAGAAGTCTTACCACTATAATACAGCCTATTAATGGGACCTTTGGATTTACCTTACTGTACTTAAGGCTGGTAGAGGTGTGACTGACACAAAACCAGTGAATAGTTCCCCTGCATTCTTACGTGGTTCACCTGTTTGTCTTGGTTGGTTGTGTGTGGGTTTTTTTGTGTTGTGTGTGGTGTTTTTTTTCCCCTAGTTTCCTGTCCTTGCAGTCCTTAGGGTTCCCATAGCAGCTTTGCTTCTTTCAGTTGAAGCTCACCTGCACTGTCTTAAAATAATTTGCTTGAGAACCACCGCATGAGTTGAAATGAAAAGAGTTCAGCATGCTCTTATCAGTCAGCACAGCCAACAGGAGGAAGAAAGATTTTCTGCAGCTCTTGCTGAGAAAGCTGTGTGCCTCTGAAGGTGCACGCCCAGCGAATGTCCCTGCTTGCCCTGTGAGGGTCTCCTCGCTCCTTTCTGTCTCCTTTCCTGACTGGGCAAAGCAGGGATGTTCATCAGCCAACTCGGCCACAGCAGGAGGCGGCAAGTGTATGCTACTGCCAGGCAGGAATTGGACTACAGGAGTGGAAGGGTTGTTAGGGTAAATCTGTAAGGGTCAATACAGCCTGTGCCCAAAGCTCTTGATGGTTCAAGGGGTGGAGCTGACAAAATATTTCTGAGCTTCCCAACACGGGAATCTGCTGAGAAGGCTTTCTAGAGCCAAATTCCATGTGCTGTCTGTTGCTTAGCAAGGCACAACCAAACCTAAATGAACATGAATGTGAATACTATTTTAGCAGTGCAGCGCTGCCTCCAGCAGAAGGGAGCTATTAGCATCAGGAATATACATTCTGCTGTCCTGAACCAGGATTTGCTGTCTCCAGGGTGATCCTCTTCTGAGCTCCCCAGGATTAGCTGCTTCTTGGTAGGATTTGGATGCATCCTCACATACTGGCTATGCTATTGGTATCTTAGCAAACAGAACTTTTTTGTGGGTATTTAAAAATAGCATTAGGGATAATAATGTCAGTGTGTGGCTTAAGTATTTCATAAGAATAATTTGAGTGTTAATGCAAATTCAAGTACTACTGTTTGAATAACATATTAATTCAATATCATGAGTTAGCAAATCAATTATTTCTTTAATTTTATGATCAAAAAAGTTTAAAAGCAGAACAGAGTAACTTTTTCACTCAAAACTCCAGCTTTACCTTTGTGATTATTAATTTATATAGTTTTCCTCCTCTTGATATATCTTTTACTTTCTGATTTAAGTCACAAGACAACTGTATTTTTATAGTGGCTTATATTGCACATATCTAGAAAAATGGCCAGAATGCTTGTGTTGAGACCGGGGTGGTTAAAGAAAAGTGATCTTGCTGCAGGCAAATCACTCCTTTACTTTTGAAGTGTCAACAATGTTTAAATTAATGAATGGGAATACTCAGGAGTGCGAATGGTCTCTTTTACTGTGAACAGCATTGCGAGGGTGCCATGCTTAGGAACTGGAGGTTTACGCGATTTCCTTCTTCTGGGGCAATAGCCTATAGCCCTCTGCTTTCCCACCATGACTGTCCCTTGCAGTCAAGTAATAGCTTTGGTACAAATTTAGTCAGTATCTTCAGTTCTGATACCATTTGGGGATAATGACAAAGTTAACCAGCCACCTTTCACAAGATGTGGTATTTATTTAGGGCAACAACTAATATAGAGAAAACGAATGTTGAGTCAATAAGCAGTTCACACATGCTGGCTATTACCCACTGCCTGCACAGTCCTGTCATGTGCGTATGTGTAGGTAGTACACCGTGGACAAATAAAAGCTCATTCTCCACCTGGTCCAAGTTGAAAAAGAATTGTTTGTGACTAACTGAACGAATATACCCAGTGCAGGGGGGAGTATAAAAGACACGGTCCATCAATCTTGGGCTAGACTCTTACTCTGGCTTGGTCATGCATGGATGGCTTTCTCCTCTCCTGGAGCACTGACAAGGTTTACTTGTATCTGCTTGCAAAGCACAAAACAAAGGCATCCCTCAATACTCAAGTTTATCAGTTTGTCCTTTTTGTGAATCAGTAACCATCTGCAACAGGAGTGTCCATTAATTCAGATTGTCTTTTGTGTTTAATTGACTTTCTTTGGTTCAGGAGGTCGGTTTCCCCTTGCAAGGGTAAGAATTCAACAGTCCTGTCACTTGCTTCTTTAATTTATATTAATTAGCTTCTCCTTTTCCCCTTAGACTCCAGTTTCCACAGAGAATTAACTTTGAGGCACAAGTACAGATGATTGTAATCTTTGCTATGCTCAATATTAAAAAAAAATCTAACAGTGTCTAGGGTATCAGAGACCTCTCGGTATATTTGTCGTGTGAATGAAGTTTAAGACTCTAATTTCTCTAATACAACAGTTATCTTAGGGTAATAATGCAGTGTTAAACTTTTTTTTAATACTTGCATGTTTATTCACTGGAATATGTTTCAGTTACTGAATTGCTTGTGTGGTACACCATCCTTTTTTGCAACCTACTTTGTGTATGCAGATGTTTTTTATTGTATGCCCTGCTCAGTAGAATATCTCAAAATACACAGAAGTATTGGGAACTATTTTATAATTCAAGAAAATCCTGTACTGGCCTAGTTTGCTTCATGAATATTAGTTTTACTAGTTGGCAATTACGTACAAAATAAGGTGGAAGGAAATAATGTTGTTCAGTGTAAGCTGCTGTCTGGTAAATACTTAAGTATTGTTAATAGGCAATGCCAATACAAGAAAATGCCCAAAGACATGGCAAACCGAAAAGCTTTGGAGAGTTTCTCTTAGATGTGGAAGTTGCAGCAGACTACAGGTGTTTTCTGACATGTCTGTGGTATCCTGAGGAAATAAGACATCTGCAGTCAATCCTTTACCTAAAAGAAAACAGTCTGTAGTTATGTGAGAAGGCTTTGCTTCCATTACAAAATTAATGTTATGTTGGTTTCAGAAAGGTTTTCCTGTCCCAGCGTGTCAATGCACAGGACTATGGGGAGAATGTTTAACTGAATCTGCTGGGTAACAGCAAATAGAATCTGCTGGCCCTGAGTTTTGGAAAATTGCACAGTTGTGCTAGCAAAGACAACGAGACTAGAGTCCTAAGGGAGTTGCTTCATAGAGGTCAGAAAAGAAGCTAACTTAAATTTATCACTCCACCTACACATGTAATATTTCCTCCCACCCCATCTTAGTTGGCGAGTAAGCGAACAGTTGCTGTGGAAGTTGTGCGTGAGGATACTGAGAGCATGTGTAAAAGTTCCATATATGCTCATCTTCAAACCTGTTTAAGATGAAGGATAACTCTGCAGTTTCTGATTGTGTCTGTCTGCTGTATATTTGAAGAAAATCTGTGGAATTAACTTTAGCTGTGGTAGCCGAACATTAATCAGTGAGGATGGCCTTAGGAAGAAATACACTGACACTGTCCCAAATCAGAGGAGTTCGCTGGGTATCTCAGGAGACAAACATCTTCATTCATTCAGTTGTGATTAACATTTAACCTTTAAAATGGCATTCTCTTTACTTTCCCAAGCTGTTTTTTTAAATTGAACTGACTGCCAATTATCTTTTAATCTGTTATATGACACATGACTACACACATTCTATAATTAATTATTTGGAGCAACTGAATGTGGGTCAAAAAGGCATTTTGATACACTCCTCTCTGAAGCCTTCACATATCAAAATAAATAGAGAATCTCAATTTATGAACAGCTTGGAAGGCAGTTCATTGAGCATTACTAAAACATACTGATACAGAGGAAAACAAAAGCATGTTAAGGTGCTTCTATTTTTCTCTCTTATACAGATTGGTAGCTTTTACTAAACATGTCTAAAAATGAGTGATAAAGTGCATGTCAAAATTTTGGAACTGTATCTTGGGGAAAAACTACAAATTTCTATGGAATTTCTCTTAAGGTTAAATGACTAATCAGGAAACTTGGATATAGATCTGAACTTCCCTAAAATCTAGATGTATTTAACATCTGGTGACTTGATTCTGTCTCACCTAGGATCTTGAAATTCAGGGTTTTTTTCCTTACAGAATCAATGATATTGTCGTCATCAAAATACAGATCCTTGCTTGGCTTTTAAATGGAAAATTTATACTAAAAATCCTGAAATTTCATTTCATTGTAAAGGTGATTCTATTCTCTCGTTACATACAGATGAATTAGAAACGTACAATTTACTTAATTCTATTCACCTTCCTTGTGAATAAGAACAAGTGTGCAAGACTTGGAGATATTTAACGGTAGAGGTTGGAGGAGTTCTGTGGGAGTATAGTTACTGCTTTGGAAGAAAACCACGCACACTGAGTAAATTGTATTAATGCTGTATTGCTGTTCTATAGTCTTGAACAAATTGTAAGTTAAATCTGCATTGGTGGGTGTATCATAATGACTTAGTTTAACAATATTCAGGAATTTGCAAACTGCTTTACAAATCAGTAGAACTGGGATCTAATTTTGGAGTATACCACAGTACTGGTAGTGCTGTGGATCAGATCCTCCCCTCAGATACACGTGCTCAGAAATCAAAGAAAAGCTAATATCTAAGGGTAAAATTAAAATTTTTGTAAATGTTAATTTTTCTATTTTTGTCGCTTCCATTTATTGTCACAGATTTAGGCATATTTCTGTTGCAAATATTTTGAGATTAAAATTTCTGCTTTAAGCTACTGAATGTCATAGCTTGCAGCAAGGAACTTACCAAGATCAGAAGTGTATTCAGGGTCATGGTACATACCTATAACTGAGTCTAGGTCATAAGTTCATAGCATAATCCTGTTGTGCTGTATAGACAACATCAGCTAACTGAATCCATAGTACTGTATCTGCAGGTAACTGAAGCTGTAATTAACAGTGTTATGTTGTTTATACAGAGGGTAACTTGTTACCTAGGAAACTACTGGTGTGCAGAACAAAAAACCCCACACTTCTGAATTACAAAACTGGTAGAAATTAGTATCTGATCAAACATTTTGTGTTTGAAGTGTAGAGGTAATCATTCCAATATTTAAGTAGGTTCTCTGTCTTTTCCTGTTAAAATCCATTTTGAGCAGAAGAATTCACCATTAAATTGATCTAATTGTGTCTAATAGTTTTCATTGTATGCTATTCAGTTCAGTCTTCTGAAGTACAATGATCTTGCTCCTTTTCCCTTCCCTGCTATGCCTTATGTTTTTCATCCAAATGAGATTAAAAAAAAAAAAAACAGAAAATGCTAGGATTGTTTTTGAGTCATTTGTATGCTGCTGTTTACCTTCATGAAAAAGATGAAATTTTTAATCTTATGGCATTTACTCATACAGTATGCAGTCATTGCGTGCTTATAAATGGAGTCCAAATTCCAGAGCTTCAACAGTTATTTTTGCAGTCAGTGGACTCTAACTTCTGTTGTACTGTAAATTTATTGAACTAAGTAAGGTTAATTCTGCACGAGCTGACTAGGGTTAGAAATTGTATTTCATTAGTCATGTGCTAGGACTTTTGTGGGTAATTCTGAGATGTTATATCTAATGAGTCTTTGCCTGGCCAGCTCTGAGGCGGTGGTGGTGGTGGTAGTTATCTGTTAACACTATCATATCCATTCTGGATAAATGTGTTGGAGGAAATTTTGCTAAGATAGTTTTTCTTAAAATTCATTGCTGAGCTGTGATGATAAGATCCCACATGGTTGCAAAAAATAGTTGGGCAAATTCATGTCAAGAAAATTCACCAAGGGCTTTTAAATACAAACATACCACTTCTGGCTTAGGATGTCCCTGAATTGCAAATGGCAATTGCAGAGTTTCATCTGTTCTTGCACTCTTTCCCAAGACTCTACCAGAGGCAAAGTGCTGTGCTATGCGACCCTTTATTCTGATCAGATACAATTTTTTTTTTTTTTACAGATTAGACAGATAACTTCCTGGAAGACACCTATACTAAATTCTTCCTGTACATAGCTCCTAAAATTCTTCAAAGGCAATGTAAAATCACTGTGACTAGACAAGAACTATTTTTGCTAAAACAAAGGCCAACCATTACTGGAGGGGAAAAAAAAAATTCTTTGGTTTTGTCTAGCCACAACTTCAGTCTACCAAAACCAGCTCCCTCCCATGAATTGTACAACTTTTGGAGAATTGAATGAAAGCACAATGTACTTTGCTTTGTTTGCTGTGTGTATTCTGGTGCTGAAAACAATTTAAGAGAGAAACTAAAAATGCGATTTGTGTAGGGTCAGCCATTCTGAAAGAAGCTGCTAAACTTTAATTATCAATGCTAACCTTACACTGAAGCTAATAGAGAAGGGCATGTTAATGTGCGGTGACATTAGTATGATTTGAAAAGTAGAACTGGATGGAAAAATGTAGGCACATGCTCTTATTTTCAGTGATGGAAGGAATTGAACACAATTCCCTAGCTATAGTATTAAGCAGAATCTACAGAATGCTATCTCTAGCAATACATATTCTTAAAATGTTTGGCTTAGGTTAGCAATGTAATGCTAATAGGGTGCAAGATACGAAAATGAATCATTAAAATCTGTATTGTTGTAGCAGAGGAAAGAGTAAAAAGGAACACTGGAAATAAACTAAGAGAAGATTAACATGACAGTCCAACACTGGTTAGTGAGTCCTCTGTTGTGCCAGATAAAGCATAGGTATATGTAAAGATCTGGAGATACTGCATCAGTATTTCTGTGAAAATTATGTTTTGTTTTCTGGTAACCAGTGTAAGTTGATCTATATTCTCTTGGGATAATTAATAATCTCAATGAGTCACTCCTAATAGGTGAAGATGGTGGTTTGTAGAGTAATGGGAGATAAAAATTAATATTTACTCAAGATTTTAAAACTCTTCTTGAATAAACCAATGAAAATGTACCATAAGTCTATTAGAAATCATATTAGTATCATTAAAATTTGAATTACTATGTTGCCTATTAAAAATGTGAGCCTATTTTAGTTTTGAAAAAAATACCTGTTGAAACAGTGTTTTGTTCTTATTAATGTTGTGATTTATTTTAATAACAATGCTGTCATTAATTTTAATAATTGATGTGACCAAAGCTTTATGTTGTTAGTGACAGTTCATTTCAAAGCAATGCATAATCTCAACTGTAAGATCACAACATCTCAGTGAAAAAACACTTTTTTAATGTTTCTTTTTTTTTAATTTGAAAATAAAAGTTTGAGGATTTCTCAGCCACATCTAGCTGTACCAAAATTTTCTTATAGGTGAAACAATACATCTTCCCCCCCTCCTTGTTTGTGTTTTTCTCTCCAGGCTGTTGCTTGGTTTCTTACAGATAAGAACTGTCATTGGTGTATATAGAAAATATGCTTAATTGGTACATACGCTTAATTGAAAATATTGGTGCATTCAGAAAACAGTTTTCAGATGTGCTGATCAAGATTTGTTCTTCCCCTTTCTCATGCGTGATCTTGAGAGCCAGCTTTAAATAATTGTCATGTTGTGGGTGACCAAAACCCAGAATTTGCATTATAGCCAAAATGGGGTTACAAATTAGCAAAAAATAAATTAAAATAAATACAAAACCAATGGGGTTAAACAAATTTAAAAGATTGTTGTCAGTTCAGTTGCAAACAGTCAAACGAAATCTAATCATTATATGCATCAATTTAATGGATCTTACTCGGAACGTGTACCAATAACATTTTAAAACAGAACTGTAAATGCATCTTATTTTTGCCTGTTTCTCACCCTTGATTCTGCACCTTCTCAGACACGGGGTTGACGGCCAACTGAGAGTCTGGTGGGGGGTTTTTTTTGCGAATGTTACTGTTGCATCAATATCAGAAAGTTCATTCTACTTCCTTCGTTTTGAATGCGTTTTTTTCCAAAGTCCACCAAAGAGCTCCTAGTAGAAAAGCAGACTCTGCAAGTGTAATAGTCCCAATAAGAAATGTTTCTAGCTTGGGTTGTGCTACTACAGCAATGTGTATTACAAGAATAACTGCCAGAATATGTGCTCAAATGGTGTAAAATCTCTGGTCGTGTTAGCTACACTCAAGGTGTGGTGGACAAAGGAACCCCCGCACCAGGGCTCAATAACTTCTCCTGGTGAGATATGGAGAGAAATAACAAAATGTGCTACAGGTGAATGGTGTGCATCTGCTGTTGCTATGTTGTTTTTTTTTCTAGCTTGCTGTGCACATGAAGTGTGCACAAATGTGCTGTATTTAACTGTTGCTCTTGGGTTGCACACAAACCCTAAAGTGTGGTGAAAATGCTGTTTTACAAGTTCATTGGCAGCTGGATACCCCCTCCCCCTCCCCC